>CM032895.1:18375562-18975562 GCA_019176425.1 Megalops atlanticus
TGCCATTTGCAAACCGATTTTTCTACAGAAAGTGGAAAGAGCAGCATTCCTCAGCTCCAGTCCAAAAGAGGTGGTTCTCGTTTTCATTCATTCCCTAAATGTATTCCAAGTCCGAACATCAACATCCAGTGGTCAATTGGCCCAGCCTTGATTCTTGCTCTCAGACAGGTGGAGATGAGAGATATGAGATTTCCTGTGGAATTCCCAGTGTCCTTCTGTGTCAAATTACTCTCTATCAAGCCAAACAAAACCCAACCACTACATTGTGTGGTTTAGCAGATGCTCCTGTCCAGAGTAACTTACATTGGTTACACTTTTCACATGTTATCCACTTATACCACTGGATATCTACTGAGGCAATTCTGGGTTAAACACCTTGCCCAAGGGTACAGCAGCAGTGCCCCAGTAGGGAATCGAACCAGCAGACTTTCAGTTACAAGCCCTGTTCCTCACCACTACACTACGCTGACACCACCAGCCAAGACCCAACTCTTCCCTACCCCTGTGCAATCCTCAGAATATCCGCCATCTCAGTTTTCACCCTGCATATAGAAACATGGCTAAACAAAATATTACTTCAAAAAGACCCTGAGCCCTTTGATCTAATCCCTCCATCCCCTTGCTCCCAACCTGTCCCCGCGTCTAACCCGGCTGGACGTGGAGACTGGAACACTGAAAGTTTTCATTCAAGAGAAAGAAGTGGCTATCTCACCCTGAAATGTAATTCACTTCACAATTCAATATTTCAATCAACCCTGATCAGGTCACAGTTTTAACCTCTGTGAGCGCGGGCTCGTTTTCAAGGTTTAGCACAAAGCAGGGATCTACAAAGAACGGCGAGCTCCGCTTGAAAAGATGAGTTTTCAGAGAGCCAGAGATGGGGAAAAAAAATCAATATCATGAATTCCAGTGTAGTTATAACAGAATGCATTTCTCCATGGAGACAATTATAGGACTGGCTGTTCTTGCCAAGAAATTGCTGAAATAAAATGAGTCGCTCTATCTTATGTGAGTTAAGCAACAGAGAAAATCAAAAGTACAGAGCCGGGAGAGAATAAATATAAAAAAATAAGGTATAAACATAAATTTTACTATCAGAACCCTTGAAATATCTGAAATACAGCCAATCAAACAGATCAAACATACATATGTATATATGACCAAGAAATGCATTATGGTCATCTCATTAGTGCAAAGAGATTCTGGGTTAAGTCCTGACTCAGACATTGCTCTTGAATGCTTCAGTACCATTCTACAGGAAACAAAAGAATGATGCATAAAGCATGTCTGTGAGCCTTTTCTGCAAGCAAACCGTCATACAGTCTCTTACCAAGGGCTTTCCAGCTTCTCTCCTCAGCTTTTGCTACGTAGCATTGACAGCGACAAAAACGGTCACTGAGATTAGTCATTAAGCCCCGCGTCCCACGGCCCAAAGATATATTACACTGCTTTTCTGCCCTTTGTAGGTAGTTTGTCTTGGTTACACGCACCCCCTCCGTTAGTCATACCACTAATGACCTTGAAATGAGCTTGCACAGCTTTGTATCTGCGTCTCCTCCACCTAGAGCTAGTGTTTCTGGGATTGATTACATGGCACTTAAATAAAGTTAGCGGCCCCGCCGGTCATTTGTTCTGCCGCTCAATTGACTTTCTCCTCAGGTAAGCATTCGCTGCATGCGACACTTTGGCCGACACATGCTCACTCAATATTACTGCCACTGTCAGGCTACGGGGAGGAACTAACTGCTGCCATGTTTGCAAATGTTCTGCACTTGGTAATCCTACTCATTTCAAGGCATCCAATCCAGCTGACTAGATTTCTTGTGAATGAAATGTGTATTGAATTGTATGAAGTACTTAAAATGCATGAAATCCTCGGTGAAACAATGTAATCGACTTTTATGGTACATTTGCAATGTACACCTTTTATCACTACACTAAGAAAAGAATGGAAATTGGTGCTGAAAGGCTGCCGCTTTGAAATTGCCATGTGTGGAGTCAAGCCTTGCTTTCTCGTCAGTAAAAATGAAACAGCATTAATACATTCATAACAGTAAAAAAGATATGACATTAATACTTTCAGAACAATAACTGTAGAGGCAAGGGACAAAGAGTGGCTCTGGAACTGAAGGCTGGCCCATCTCAGTGGGTGTAAGTTGGGGCTCTTGTGGGCTCTGTTCTTTCACTCTCAGGTTGCCACCTCCCCATGTGATATGATGTCGTTCTCCGCTGCTCTCTCTCACTCACTCTCTCGCACGTCACCAGTGTAATCTCACTCCGGCTACGCCACGGCCGTGTAATCCACCCTGCGGGCAGGGAAAACGAACGGGCGGGGACGGGATTCTGCTGACTGGACGACACGGGGGCCTATCGCTCATCCCCATCGATTGGGGGAAAGGAGGGGAAAAAAACAACATTTTAAACACACATATGCGACGCCCTCCAGAGATTGGCTATCACGCCTGAAAAGGCCTTGGAGGAATATCTCCGACCATCACTTCTCATGTCAAGGGTGTCCTCTCCACGCAAGCAACCAGGATACTGGCACCACTGGTGGCCAAATCATCAAACAGCCACCACAGGCCCCAAGGTCTCTACAACATACTGCTTTCTGTTTTTCTCCCTTTAAAATCGCATCTTTCTGGAAATCATTTGCAGGACATAAAAAGGAAACTGTAATTCATGCTCGCTGCCTTTTGTCAATGTAAATTTTGATATGTTCTGTAATAATGGTGCTGAGAGTAGTAGCAGCAGTAATATCAGCAATAGTCGATCAACTAGTGGTTAATGAGGTAATAGTAACAGTAATACTAGTTTTAGTAACAGTGGGTATGATATTAGCATTTGTCTACTATTAATAGTAGTAGTAGTAGTAGCCCACAAGGGCACAGAAACGAATTTCGGATTTCTTTGGTAAACCACCAGCTTCTAAAAAGAGCACAACGGAAGACCAGCAGATCCAGGAAAGCATCCCAACGCCATTAATTACGTTAAATGCTCATGACACATCACAGTTTTTGTGAGGTCTGTGTTCTAAACATTATTGTTCATTGCACTCAACCTAACCTAAAAGTTTATTCTCAGTAGTTTAACTAAATATATCTCCGTTTTGTAATTTGAATTTTGTAACACAAGAAAGCTATAATGTGAAACGTTTAAGAGAAAGCTTTGGGATTACTTGCCACTTAATTATTCAAATTGCCATCCTTGTTAATTAAACAATCTCATGCTGTAGCTTTCCCAATAGCACACAAATTTCAGACAATCTGCAATGTTTCTTGAGCATAATCATTCATTCTAATTACACGATTGGCGTCGATTATTCTGTGAATTATTTGTTTTATTGTTAATCAAGGAGGATAAAGGGGAACAGGTTGAAAGTAATGATAGATTTAAAGGTAGTGTTCGGGCTTCCCCTGTTTCCAGCTCACCCGCTGCCACTGGTAATGTAATGTATTTGTGCTGTTAAAATATTGTGCGTATAATTCTTGTCCGCTGTGCGCGACAGCCTTTTGGACCTGTTTAACTATGTCTTGGCTATTTGTATGTTCTTGTCTGCCGTGTGCAACGGGATCTGGTAGTTGCAAGACTGGCATATGTTTGATTCATATAGTAGCCTATGTTATATTAGAATGTGATGTTATGAATGGAATTTTCACCAAAAAAAGCTTTCACTCAAACTTGTTAAATAAGAATTAATTCATGTGTATGAAGTAGCCTATAGCCAGTCCATCACGAATGTTAATCTTAACCCCTCAAGGTTTCCCAAAAGGCCATCAGCAGCTTGGGAAAATGGCACTGCAACACTTGACGCCCCTTGAAACTCATGAAAACTGAGGAAATGACTACTTCCTTCTTTATTTACTATGAATTTGTTATTACATCAGATTTTCAGGATGTGCCAGTGTGCAACCAACCAATCAGTCAAATAGAGGACGATATAGATTTCCGTTTCATGTATTGTTTTCATAGTTTAAACCATTGATTGCACTTAGGGTGGGTCTTCTCTGTCTGTTCCACAGAATGTGTGGATTATTATCTTGTACCCATCATTGGCATTCATGTCCTCCTGTGTCTCATTCTACATTTTCTATATATAGCATTTGCATGACTTTAAATTATCACTTATTTTGCCACATGTCTTTATCGAGGGTGATGTATGTAGTGCCAAAGACTCAATCAGCTAAATCTGGCTAGGCTAGCCTGACCTTTAGCATTTTTGGACTTTTTTGATCTTTTGTGGTATGCACAGTATTCATTGAACTGGGAAATTGCACTTTTGCATCAGACTCGCAAGCCAGAATCACCCCGTGGAAAGTGCATTAATGTCAAAAAGTTTTATCTTTGCAGAACATTGTGGGCCAGAATGTCAGCTTGCGAAAGCATCATATCCCTTTGCCACTGATGCTAATGGTTTGGAGATAAGCTTGGGCAGCGCCTGCGGTGACCTTTAAGGAATCTGGCCCCTTTAAGAAGCCTGCAGATGAGCGGGATACGAGCGCAGAGAAGAGCCCCTTGTAAAGTATTTCTGCCTTTCATCCGCTCCGAGAGAAAGCGCCCACAAAAGAACCTGCTGACTAAGCCTAACTTCCTGTTCCTCGGTCCTGAAGGAGCTTCAGCGAGGTGCTTTGATAGAGTCTGCCAAGCCATGGCTTCAGAGCCTTTCAAAAGTCAAGAACTGCGCCTGGAATACTTCACTGGGAAAATGTCATCCTCTTCACTCGGAAAGAAGGGGAGGCAGAAAAAAATCTTCTGCTGCCGCCGCTCACTTCCTTTAAAAACCTTGGCTCTCACCTTCCTTAATTACTAGACTGATGCAAGAGAGGCAGCTTCCAATTTCTGTTCCTATTTTCACATTTTTCTAACCCCCCTGGGAGGCATATAAATAATTAGTTCTATTCAATTTCATTGTGGGAGCGAAGTCCCAATTTACCACCTGTGTACTATGCAATTCCCATGAAGAGAGAAATAACAGGAAGCAAAGCAGCAGTGTTCACCACACGTGGAATTGGTTGGTTCGGCTTATACTGTGATGAAATAACCCAGTGCACTTCAGGAAATATGAACTAACTAGAGGAACTCATAATAATCCAGGATGCCTGCTGCAAGGCACACACACTTTATTAATCAGTAACAATCAAAGGTGTCAGCTGCGCTCGTTCAAGAGTTGATATGCACTGCCGGCTCCTTGGATGGAAAGAGTGCTAGAATAAGGCGTGCACTTAGAGCTGTAGTAGCACAAGGGTAATTCAGGGCCTGACCCCTCCTACGGTGCACCCCATACAGGGGGAATCTCCATGTCCCCTCATCCCCCACCCTCTTATCCCTGTTCTGCTCTGTCATGCCGTCTACACATGGCTGGTTAACCCCCCAACCCCCGTTTTTCTTGGGTAGCGGTTTAAGTGAAGCAGGGGGTCTTTCGGATGACCTCTGCCGCATAGCATTGTGGGAGTTCATGCTCACTGCTGGAGGGGAACTGCAAGGGTGCACACGTCCATCATCACTGTGCACGTCAGGACGGAGACAATATTACATTTCCAGGGCGTGACAACCGCAAACACCAGTGCCATCCAGCAGTTGTCATTATTTGTAGCAATTAAAATGGCTTTCGGAAACATTAAATAAATGCAAATAAATGCAAAATCCAGAGTACATTACATTCTTTCCTGTGCACCAGCTGTTACCTCTGACTTGTTTTGACAAGGATAAGTTTGTTAAAAATGCTACAGAACTCAGGGCCACCTCAGAGCTATCTGTGTGGGAGAGGCACGACTTTTACTTCGAATAAATTTAGGTCCACTAAATTTTGTGTTTATATTTGAGTTGTCACAACCACACGATACAACCACAGCGACTATAAATGTCTCTTGATTCAAATAGAACAATAATGAATTTAAAAATATGTATGTCATAGTTAGCCAGTGAAGGACTGCAGCATGACATTTTCACAGGCTCGTCTCCCTTACAGATTTCTGTTGCATGGAGGTTGACATTTCCTCTAATTGGCAGCCAACAAACACCGGAGGGGGGAGTAATGTTGCGCGCTTGACTCTCCTTGACACGCCTCGCACGTGTCGCTTTCGGGTCACACACAGGTGTCACATCTCTCCTCCTCCCTGTGCCGAATGTTTTAATATATTCAAAATTTCTCCTAGAAGGCTTGACAGGAGATCACAGGGTAAACTCAGAACCGGTACTGGTTGTTTGCGATAGGGGCTGTCTGAGTAATCAAGCAAAACTCACACACAGATATATGCACACACACATACACACACACACACGCTCTCTCTTAGTCTCTATTTCTCTCTCTCTCCCTCTCACCCACACACACATATAAATTTGCTGTTTTTGTACACTTATGTAAAAACCTGTTGTCTTTGCCTTGAAAACCCTGCAGTACCCTCATCCCCTGTGTAAAAGTGTAGGAAATCAACATGTTGAGGAAAAAAATCAAGCCTGCATTTCACACATACAGTATATGGAACTTGCATTAAGCACGTTGTTATCCATCAAACAAAATGGACAACACATGTGTGCAACATCTGTCGTACAGACACAAAGTTACCAAATGCTAGATCCAATGTACTTCCATTATTTATGACAAGGTATCTGATCCATTACATTCCCTATTAGTTGGTAAAATTAAATAGCGTCTTTGTGTTATCAGATTAGGAAAACCACTTAAGATTGTGGGGTTAATAGAATACATCTGAATAGAGATCAGTGTTTCAGTATGCAGTTAAATATTACAAAGGCAGAGGGGTGAGTAATGACAAAAGCTGTACTTCAAGTAATAACTCTGTTGATGTGCTGACTTATGTGAGGCTTAGGTGTGCTAAACAGACAACACATGTCTGCTGGCATTAATTCAGTTGCAACAATAACTGGAGGACCTTTACAGACTGGCATTAAATAAAGCCAAGCACACAAAAGACTCGTAATTGAAAATGCCAACCAGCCAAAAGGCAGTAACAAATTCATAACCTTTCATCAACGTTTTCATACATCTTATACTGTCATTTGAAGTGATACAGCCGTTCTAAATGATTAGATTCACAACGGCAACTGCATTATGCATAATGGCCAAGAAATCATAAATATGTAAGTGAGACGATCGTATCATTATTTCCTATATAATTGATTAGAAGTCTGGAGGTCAGATATGTAGTGTTTTGATTTCATTAAATATTTCACTCTAGTCTGTGTTTTTCCCTTCTACACTGAAAGGATAAAATATATTACAGTCATTTAGCAGGCATTCTTATCCAGAGTGACTTACATAGGTTGTAATTTTCACACAATATCCATTTATACAGTTGGATATTTAACCCAATTTTGGGTTAAATATCCAACTGCTCCATATATTACAGGGGTCGGCTATGAGCAAGCCATCCCACTCATGGTGAGTTTGCAATTTCTTTCTCAAAATTGTGGCCCACTTCCAAGCTCTGATAGGTAAAATATTAGTGTTATCATTATCCACGTTCCACGCTAAACGAATGCATTACTCGATGGGCCATTTGCCTCAGTGGAACAAAATCTCGAAACCCCGACGCTGCTCCAAAAGTTAAAAACAGAAAAAGGAAAAGCCGCCGCAGCTGTCAGCGGGACCATTAACGTGACGCTGGGTGACAGGGAAGCTGTGCTCATTCCTCGCTCGCTCGAATACCGGCGCATCACGCTGGCCCCTGCACAACTGAACACTGCTTTCTGACAACTGCGGTACATCTGATGTTCGGCGAGAAACAAATTAAAATAGCGTCCCTCTGAGTTATGAAAAAAAGAGAAACGGCCAGAAACAAAAACAAAACAAGGTAAGACAGCAAGGTGACTTTCAGCCCCGTGCCAAAAATAACCCATGAGCAAGCACCGCTGTTTAAACACCACGTAAAAGGAGATTCGAGCTACACAAAGCCCCCCAGGATGAGAATAACGGGAGAATGTTATCTCACTTAGCGCTGCGCATCTCTCACATCGGCTGCGAGAGATACAATCCGACATTCCCACACGCAAGTCTCACGGTCGATCCATCAAAGCCGGTTTGGGAAAGCAAATTCAAAAGATGAGCGCACATTGTGGGACTTTTGTGTTTTATTGTCTGTCACTTCAAAGCCTTTCCAGAACCCCCTTTCGCTGCCTTTTCCCCCTTTTGTCATTGGCAATCAGGGAACGAATTCTTTAAAAAAAACATACATTCTCTCCATGTCGTGCCTGATCACCTCAACAGCTACAAGCCCTTAAACATTGTGGGACCAGTGCTTTGTTGTGCTAAGGTGTGTCACCACATGAATTCTAATGTGGATTACTGACAGAAAAAAATGTGCTCACAGCCTTCCTCCACTGCAAACAGTACAATGCCCTGTAGTCTCCTCAGGGCAGAGAAAGACGTGCTCGGTACAACCTCCTTTGCACAGCCAATCTTTATAAACTATATGCTTGTATTATTATTATTATTATTATTATTATTATTAGTAGTAGTAGTAGTAGTAGTTGTAGTAGTAGTAGTAGTAGTATGTTACCACTGTTGTTGGTACATAACATTACTGCATTAGTTACTGCATTAGTTAAAGGAAGACTTTAACTAATGCAGACTGCATTAGTTAAAGGAAATTAGAATCGATAACTGAAGGCTATAAAATATAATATGTAAAACACAAACTCTGGGTTGCATGACAGGGAATGCTAGGGAAAGAACATGCTTTTCATAAAAGACAAACTACCATAATTTAAATTTTAGTCATGAGATTAAGAAAGAATACATGTAGGAAAAATACATAGCATACATGAAAATTATTGTGCCTTTAACAGACATGGAGCCCAGTAAGAAACTGGACAACTGATGTTGACAGACAATCAATTCAGTAACCGGGCAACAAGTAAAGTGAGAGACCGAGTGCTTTGAATGGGGTGAGATATTGAGCCATGTGAAGATGATCTGGCAGGGTGGGGGTGAACACAAGAAGGAAAAAAAGAGTAAAAAAAACATTCATTTCAAAGACAGTGAAATGTTAGATGCACAGAGTAGCCTTCAGAGAATCAAAAAGTCTAAATCTAATTTCAAATGTTAAAAGTTGATGGAAAGAAAGAAGCATTTGCAGTATCAAAAATGAACGAATAATATCAGAGTTGAATGTCTTAAGGTAATACAATTTCATTCGGTTTTCTCGCTCACAGGGTGTGTTGCAACAGCTGCGCTCACTCTTAGTTAGACTTATTTTTGAATTTCCCAAGTGGTAGCTGCTTCAGTTTTTAATTTCTAGCTGAAATTGCTGTATTGAGTGCCTCCAAACTTTCTCTGGGTTTTTTTTTTATTCTTTGAGCTCAGTCATGGCCATCAAATTTGTCAGGAAACTCACTACCTCATGAAATCAAAGCAATTTTCAACCCACTTTCCCTTTATGCAAACATACACTCTAGAAATGATTGAATAAAGCTTCATAAACCACTTAATTGACATCGCCGCAATGTGCTACAGAATCAAAGACATATTGATTGGGACCAGTCAAAATGCTCCACTTTCAACAACAATGGATTTTGATTGTCTCAGCTTGGAGACAAAGAACACCTGGCAGGGCCAGGAATGGCACTTTATTGAGCCATTCCTAGTATACTCTTCCATCATGAATACAAACATGTGTGTGTGTGTGTGTGTGTGTGTGTGTGTGTGTGTGTGTGTGTGTTTAATTGAATGATGTCAGCCATTGGTTAATGAGTCACACCTGTGATTGGCCTGTGATTAAATACAGGTGTGTGGCTGCAGAGCAGAGAGCATCTTGTGTCAGTTGGCTGTGGCTATCCTGGTTTGATTTGGTTTGTGCGAAGCATCAGCCAGCTTTATTACAGTAAAACACATAGTACAAATAATCCCCGGGAGAATAAATATGAAAATAAAACAGACTGGGTCTAATCCAGGGCCTCCAGTGCTGCCAATGCAGAACTAATGAACAACATATTTGGTGTAATGTCTTTAAATGGTCTGGCCACAGCATGTCAGATTACACAAGGATAATATCATTTAAGGTTCACTCGCTGACACCCCACAGTACATGTCCATTAGAGATCTCTGGTGGAGCATGCCAGGGTCTTTATCCCCATAACATTAATGCAGAGGACAGCAGCCTTTTTTGTGCAGACACCAGATTTCGGAGCCTCATCTGTGTGTCGGGACTGTGCACTTTAACTATTTTTATAGTGTCTTTTAAAAACATATCTTAAACTTAGGTGTCATGAATTATTTCACTCTGCTTTTAAATCTCCTTTACCTGCCTGCTCGTATAACTTGCCAGTTTAAAGCACCTCTGTGTGGGAAAAAAAGGCCTCAGAAATAAAGTTTATCATAATTGTATTATAATGGTTGACAGCGTGGAGAAAGGCTTAGTGTGGGTCACTGGCCTCATGAGCACAGAGTGTAGGTTTTAATTCTAGGCCTGGCTGCTGACACACCCCAGAGCAAGACATAAATTGAATTGCTCCGGTGAGAAAACAACTCTGCTGTGCAAAGGGATATGACATAAAATGCACATCACCCTGACTGTAACTGCCTAGTCAGCAAATTATTACTGCTCATTCGCTTAGCAGACACCAAGGGCTTACCCAAGGCAAATTACACCGCTCACATTTTTACATATTCCCCCATTTATGGTGTTGAATGTTTACTGAAGCGTTCAGGCTAAGTAGCTCTCTCAATGGCAGCAGCAGCAGCACCTGAGAGCTGAATGGTAACCGGTTTCCGGACGACACTGAAAGGTTAGTAAATTAGGATCAATCTGTGGCTGATACTGTCTGCAGTTCTGGATTAATTTAATTCAAATGCAGTTTGATTCAGAGGTATAACATTATTTGTATCCATACACAATTGTGTGTACAGTGTTATAATGGGAAGAAAGCACGGATGCCCCTTGGTCCAAAAACTTGCGATTAATTGAAATAGATTTAGTCTGTGCATGTGCCTGTGCGTTAATATTCGCCTTCTACACTTTTACATGTTTATAAATACGTAAAATTTTAATTAAAAACACTCATTAGCATTTCTAAATGTACAGTATCTATGTACATGTGTATACATTGTGCAATACATGAACGATATGCTAACACTGAATACAAAATCAAAGAAAGCACTCAATATCTAGCAGATGAGTGATTACCATTACGTAACCACATTACATAACAAAGGTCCACTTGAATATATTGGTATGTGCCAAAAAAATGGAAAACACAAGAGACTGAGCCCATCAAATCTTTTTAGAATGACACACACACAAGAGGGCAAAGTATCCTAACCTCCATTGATTGGAGCCGTGCAAGTGTTCATTAAGGACACTTCCATATTGACGCTTAAAGTATGTCCTGTGTGTGACTTTAAAGCCAGTAATTACATGGCAATTGCATCGGCCGTGTAAAGTGGCTGTAGATGTGACAAGAAGGTCACGGCGTGACCTTCCGCCAATCTGTCACAATCCACAGAAGAAAAGCTTGGTACAAAGCCAATAAACATTTAATCATACGTCTTGCCAGCGGCTACAGAGTGAAATTTGTTCCAGAAGCGATTGAAGGACAGGCTGCTGTAATTTGGATTGAAGCATAAATGGCAAGGGTACAAATAAAAGACACAGAGTATAGAGAACTGCCACGTAATACTCACCGCTATACGCAGAACTAAAAACGGCACTAGCAGACCCTGAGAGGGACATTAATTTGGGATGTGTGTTTGCTTTAAAGATGCAGAGAGTGAGGGAAGTATGGATTTTTCTCAATTTTATGTCCTGATAACAAGTCCCGAGAGATCAGCCGTCGGTAAAGTTGCCCTTGTAATCTCTCTGTGGCCAATTGTTTTTTTTTAAAAAAGACGGAAGGTACACAATTTTAAGTCAAAGTCATCAGTCATTTATTATAAATTTGAAATCCCTCTGCCAGGAAATCTTAAATTAAGCTCAGCGCTGCTCATCTTAAGACTCTGCTTCAAAGAACTCTGAAAAGGATGCTGTTGAGTGTGCCTGTATGTGTGGGGTGTGTGTGTGTGTGTGTGTGTGTGTGCATGTGTGCGTGGGGGTGTGTGTGTGGAGGCGTGTGGAGGGGACAGATTGGTCTGCTCTCGATATCTTTATTTCCAGGTTCCAGGCCTTTGTGAGCCTGGCTGCTTGACTCTCATATAATGAGAGTGTCCACTGAGGCCTATCAGGATTAGCCTGATCCTGATGAAAGGCTGCAGTGTCCAGGGTGTGCCTTTGGACCACTGGGCCCTGACAGCGGCTCCGCTCTTTACCCCGGCTAAGCCTTCAGTGAGCAGGTAACTCTTCTTCCATAATTAAATGGACAGTGATGCAAGCAACAAAAGGAGCAAAATGGTGCTGTTTTTCCAGAAAACCGCCGACAATCGCTAACAAAGTGCTGTTTGAAAGTATTTCTTCAGGCTTTGACTTGTGCCATCACAAGCAGGTTCAGCCTACCATTTGAGAATGAACAGACACTCTAGAACTTTAGAGCAGAAACTGTGTGCCCTGCTGGACAGTGACTTATGAATCGATGTGGGAGAGAGATAAAGCGGTCTCCCAGAGCATGTCATGACTTCCCATGGCTTTTACAGCGGAGAGATGGAGGGTCTGCCTGCACAAAGAGGAGGAGTGAGACCTCATCAGACAGGCAGAAAAGGGAGTGAAGGAGATGGAGGGAGTGGGAGAAACAGAGGGAGAGAGACACAGTGTTAGGGAAAGAGAAAGGGAGAGAAGGAAAGGGAGATGCTGTTACTGTATAGTTCTGTGCAGAACCCCTGGCACTAAAATCTATTATTTAAAATCCAAATCTTAAAATAACAACATCACATAGAGAAAATGAATGAAATATGTGACAGTCCTATGTGATCATAAAATGTATTAAAAATTCAGAAAAACACCTGTCCTACCCTGTCCTAGAAAAAGGCTTTTGGAAAATCCCAGAATTGCTTTCTGTTTCTGTGTTGTCACTTGAGGCATACATCCAAGAAGTGTTGCAAAGTGTGTTATGGTTTATTTACGAACATGCTGCTATAACTTTGCTCGAAATCATACTCCAGAAACGTTACAAACATTTTTCTAAAATGCATGTTTACTATTGATGTGTCTACCAAGACACTGACAGTTTATCCTATACATGTAGCATGCTATCTTCTTCTGTGTGGATTGTGTCCACTGCATCTCAGAGATCAAGAAACAGTCAACCCCTTTTCCGTTTGGGGCTTTTCTTCAGTGAACTTGGAATACCTTTGTTTATTTTCTGTTTTCCAAGGTATTGAGAGGTGTGACTGTGTCACACAATTTACGTGGTGAGACATAAAATGGACAGCCAGTCCATCCCTGATCCCTTTGGCTCACCAATATTCATGTGGTCCTCAGAAAATCTCTACGCACAGCCATTTAGGCTGTTAAATAAGTGCACAAGTTTGAGTGTGTTTGCACGTCCATGTGTGCATTCATGTCTCTTTGTGGGTGTGTGTTTCATTGCTGGTGTTTTGTGCAAGGGGGTGGAAATAACAGACATCTGCAAATTGATTCTGGAGCCCCCGATAGCCTGCTTCTCCCAGCTGTCCGTCAGTCTGTCAGTCTCGCTGGGACAGGGGCCAGGATGCGGGCCCTGCGCGGCCCAGCTCCCCTGCCCGGGCCTGCAGGCTAGGAGCTTGCGCTAATGGGGCTGACCACTGGCTGTCAGCAGCTGGCCCAAAGCACGCTGGCAGCACAGGATAATGAGCCTTAGCGGGCAGCACAAAGGGAGAAAGAAGACAGGCTAAAAGCAGAGCCCGTTCCCCCCCAAAGCAGCGATACAGTACACTGGCTTTGGACAAACAGCGCACAGCGGGCAGCACCCTTTGGCTGTTCACAGCCCTCGCTGGGCTTTGAACCTTTAAATTTTATGTGTAGTGGAATACGAGGATGTACTTTATTCATTTATTTTTAGATGGGGTGTGTGTGCTCCTGACCTTATTATAGACATTGCAGAAAATTTCCCAAAATTCCTTGTAAGTTGAGAACATAAACTTTTTCTCTCCCATCAGCTCATTTTGAGTAGAAGTGTAGAAGCACTGATTTTTCTAACCTGTCCCTTGTATCCCATGCACTTAGTAAAGTTCCCAACTGGTTAGAATGTTATGGTTATGCTCCTCTATCAACAAAGATTACCATTTATCACATCTGTGAACACACCACAGACAGGCTCTCAGGACAACGATATGATTCACTCAAGATCCTATAGGATCCTTACAGAGGGGAGAAATGTGTATGGTGTTGGTAAATATCATGGAGGACTGACCACATGTCTGCGGAAGGCTATTTCTTCTTTCATGCTGCAAAGGCAAAAACACAAAGTAATGAAATTTTTGCTTCAGAACATTTGGAAATTCATGTTGTTTAATTTTGTTGCTGAGAAAATGACCCCATACCAGATTCGGTTCCTGAGAAAATTGTATTCATCTCTGCTTTTTGTCCCCATTACTCAGGCTGGGTCTATTCCCTGCTGGAAAGTGCCTTTACATTAGTCTTACACAGCAGGCGTACACATTTTCAGTTCTCAAAGACAGCGCCTCGGCTCTTAGCCGCTTGATCAAATTCCTTATTTGGATGGCCGAGCTAATGTAATGTTAAATGTCAAAAAAAAAAAAAAGTTTCTTGCAGTACCAGCAACATTCCAGCCGGTTTGTGAGAATCGCTTCGCTCTCTTGTGTGGTCAAATTGACCGTGATAGAATGTGCTCCGAAGGTGCCTCCATTGAGACAAACTGCAGACGTGGTCTCCCGTCGGGTTATCGATCGTGTATAGAAAAGGGGCCGAGGAGCGGCGCCGGGTGGGACTGCGTGGGCTTGGGGACGGCTCCGCGGCCCCGCTTTGTGCGGCGGTAAAGATCGCACAGCACGTGGCCCGCGCGGCTCGAATGAATGCCTCTGCTTGAACTCCACTCCGGCACTTTTCGGGCCCCGATACGTGGGAGTTTCCTCCACGCATCAGGAGAAATCCAGTCTGGCTCCTTTGAGTCACAGTCGGCACTCGGAAAGAAAGGAAAAAAGAGCGAAGAAATAAACGAGTGAATGGAGTAACATGGTGACCCTGGGGAGGCAGCAGGAACATATGCAGATGCTGGGGTCTGACCCATGAACAAACAGAGCTGTTTCTACCATGAACACAAGATCAGCTCCAATTCAATCAGATCACACTTTAGTCAATGTCATTCTGTATCCTTTACGACAACCAACAATGAGGTTCACCCAATGATGGCCAGACAGCACTTAAAGCCCATGTTACACAAAGCAAATGTGTAACATGGGCTTTGACTAAGATTAATCAATCTGACATGACATCACAAGCATTGTTCAGATACTAATTGTTATGATCTATGAAATGATCAGCTACAGGTTATGGCCTTTATGATCTTTTCAGAGTATAAAACCAAAGTTTTTTTTTTTTTCAAAATCATAATATGAAGCAATTTATGCAAAGCAGACCTTATTATCTTACCTTACCTATTTAAAATCTGATTGAAACATTCCTCTTCTCACATTTTGAGTGGTGTACCAGCGCATAATGCACATTCATCTAATTGCAATATATATCATAATGCTCAGATATGCTGCTGCAGTGGTACACTGTACTCATTTTAAATCAGGGCTTCTCCCAGCATACAGGGTGAAGCCTGCTTGGATTTTAAATTCTGAACATGAATTAACTTTGATATCTCAGATCACATTAGCCATCAAGATTCCTTTTAATTTTGCGTTTGCTTGCAGACTCCTCTGACAGCGCTTGATTGCCCCTAGTTGAGTGTAATTGAAGGCAGTCTAAACAAGTCTTATCTGCAGCTGTGCGTTGTTGCAAACTTTCCACCTGAAACAATTACGAGGTCCGGCAATGCGGAGCGTTTAAAAAAAGAATTAGCTACAGGGCCACAAGTGCATCTTGCTTGACAGAAGAAAGAAACAGTGTCATTACCATTAGAAAGCAATCACATCTAAATAACTAGAACTCTGCCAGACCTATCAATACGGTATTGCTCCGATATGTACACAAATGGAAAGTGTGACCTTTAACTTTGTGGGAATTTAATCTTTTGCTGCCGGCAAGCTTGGGACAACTCCATAAAAAAACGGTGCGAGTATAGGTGAGGGTGCAGATGCGGGTGTGAGTGAGATGCAGTGCGCTGGGAGTGGGATCAGAGAGCGGTGCATTTGGGCCTCTGGTACCACGCCTCATGTAACACAGGTTTTACACAGCGCAGAGCCACAGTGCACCATCGTACAGTGGCCGCATTAGGACATGTCTCACCTCTTTGAACACCTCAGCATTTTCTCTTTACTCTCTACTTTTTGCGCAATTTTCTATACATACGTTTAGTTTGATGGTCATTTTAGCTGGTTCAGGGGACGTGGGACAGGAATGATTCCGTCCTCTTAGATGGCTGCTCTGGACAGATGTTACAATGCAGCAACATTAGAAAGATAGTGCCCGAAACACATGTGGTGTGTACATATGGTGAAATTTCCGGCATTCTGAGCAGCATCCCAGTACGGACACAACACTGCAATGGTTGCTGCAGCAGGTGAGGCTGTGCCCATACTAGCAACCAACTCACCTACATGAGTCCAAAGCCATCCACTGCCATATTGGTATTCTGCCTACCTTTACATTCTTCCCTTCCCTATTATTCTTTATCTGCTGGGAAGAAACTCTTGTTGAGGTTCACTAACAGCTATATTCATTATTTTATACATCGTCAATATTACGCCGCTTGATATTTTACTCAACCTGTTCGGGTTAAGTAACTTGCTTGAGGGTTCTAAGGTCGAGCCCCGTGTGGAAACTGAACCCGCGACCCTTTTAGTTATAAGTGAGGTCCCGTAAATCACTGAGCTTGTCGATTACCCAGGCTCCTGCTTTTTATGTACGCCCGCCTCTGCATATGAATCACTGCAGCGACTGCAACAGATGCCGGTGCCGCGTCATTTTTTAGCTGCCTCGTCAAGTATTGCTAACGTAGCAATATAATAACTTAATCTAATAGTCGCATCTAATAACGGGGCATAATATTATGATAAAATATCAATAGAGAGCCCGGGGCTGTGGCAAATGAGCGTGCACAGTTGTTCTGTAGGTATGGATTGATCGTAGCAGGAAATGATGCCGCACCAGAACATGCACCCAATACCTCTGACCACATACATACAGTACAACAAAACACACACACACACACACACACACACACGCACTGAGGTCTCATTTATTTGTAAATGAATAAAGGTACTGACAGACATTTAAAATGAGAGTCTGAGGTCATTCCATCAACAGACATTACTCATCTAAATTGACCAATTTACTCCCGCCTTCTCTCTCATCATGGGCCCCGCTCTCCTTTTCTCTCCCTCTGTTGTTGAAATTGCCTCATATAGCATCATATAGCTAATGATCCTTTTCATCAGTAACATGGCCCATCAAGATTTCTGAACGTGTAAAATATTTTAATCAAACCACCCGCGTGACTGGAATTTCAAAGGCCGTACCTGGTTCAGTTCGTGCCGCTCTGGGAGTCTAATAATTCTGTTGAAGTATGACTCTGCCAGAAGAGCTAGCCGCAAGAAACCGAATGAAAACAAAACTTGCCTCTCACAGGCTGAATACGAATTCCTGTGCACTACATTGACGCATGCATACCTAATTCCTGTGTAAAAATGCATCTTTGTAAATGACTCCAAATGTGTTTTTAAGCGGTAGAACGCAATACCACACAGCACCATCATACCTTGAAGAAAAATGAATGCAATATCTGGCTTGGCTTTTTTTTTTTTATCAGTCCTGGTTGAGTTGTACCTCTAGGGATCACAAACAAAGACGCATAGAGCTGCATGTATAATGTCTGGAAAATAAACTGGATCATCTGCCAAACTAGGAATAAATTCGCATAAAAATTCTGCATGACATATGTTGTATACACAACCCATTCTGCATTCTGTGCACATTTGTGCAATATGTGAAATCGCACGCATTGTATAGGGTCAGGAAATATTCACACCAGTCCTCCTACCTGGAAACAAGAAAGGAAAAGTGGAAAGGGGATACAACAGTGTGTCGAAAATGTGTACTTCCATGGGTCCACAAAATGTATCCGACAGGCTCAGATACAAAAAAGAGAGCTGGCTACTTACAGCATTACTGGCATTGTCAATCAAATTCCCACAAATACTAACATACATGAAATATGAGACTATCTCATGATGCCTAACAAGTTAAAAGCATAAAATTGTAGCACAATAGTAGTAATATGTGCAATAATGTACTGTAATTTGCTAACTAGCCTGCTGTTTTTAAAACACAGCTCTGATTTATTTAACTCACACTTCTAGATATTAAGAGAAAAATATTTCTTGTTCTAACACTGTCCATTATTAAGTTACAACTTTAGATCCAGGAGGAGAATTTATGAACAATCCCTACACAATTAACCAAACCTGGACAAACTGATCACATTCACGACTATAAAAATCATACTTACCACTTCCTCTCCACATCAGCTTTTCACACCTTCCTCCACCCCACCTCCTCCTTTCTTTTCCAGGTTTATACGTCTACACAGGAGGGTCAACAAGCTTGGCCCACGGCCAAGTGTGAACCCTCTGTCACACTCCAAGGCAAATAAAAGTACACACTCCAACCACATAATCAACCTTCACACTTTAATTGTATGGAAATTCACATCTAGTGAATAGGATAAATAGCAGTGATCATTGTATACTGGTAAACTGTAAAACTATTTCCAATGTTACACTGGTTTGCAAATGCCCATGTCTTTTAAATGTATGAAGTGGTTTACCTCCAACTAGTTTTCCTCTAAGGAGGAAAATTTCCTCTTTCTTAATTAACCAGACAAATGAAAACACCATTCTGTAACATTATCTTTTGCCAGAAAAGACATAAGAACATTCAGCACAGATACAAAATCTCACTTGACATTTGTCACTTTCTTGCCTTACTTGAGTGAGTGTTCGACACTCACACATCAATGAAAAATCAAAAGGATATTTTTTTTTAAATGTGAAAGGTCAAAGCCTATGCAAGCCAGGCAAAATCTGTGTATGTGAAAGCCAGTTTGTGAAATGAGTGTAGCTGTGTAACACATGCACATTAGCAATGAGTTTCCAAAGCAGAATTTGGTGAAGAGCTGATTCCACTATTCAGCAATTACCCAGCCCTGATACTGCATCTAATCAGCCTGCCCTCAGAAACCCCACGAGTCTGCATGGCCGCATTCCTCGGAGAGTGACGTTAAGCGGAGCGGTTCTCCAACAAGTACCGCCAATCGAGCTGTGTGCATCGGCTGAGGCCCAGGCGACAAACACGGCGGTCGAGCCCTGTCTCCCGTCATTGGGATCACGCTGTACAAAGAGCCCCCCTTATCTGATGCGCTGCGCTCGCTTTTGAAAGGCGAGACTCCTGGCGAACACCTTTGCTCTCCGCGATCTGCATACAGAAGAGGTGTTTGTTACATATCCCTCCCCGGCCCGCAAAGCCCTCAGATGGTTTTCCAATCACCGCAGCCACGCCTGGTAACATGGTAAGGCGCAACATTATTGACCTGACCTGCCAGCTACACGTGCTAGGCAATCAATAAACATGTGACCTTACAGTCAAGGTCGGCACACACGCCCCCAACCCTCCAACCCCCAAACCCCACCCCCTTTTAATGAATCCTGCTTAGAGATGGCCCGCTTTGGCCCACGGGTCACCGGTGGGGAATATTACAGAATTAATCATGCTGGTGCTAAGCAACTGTAAGAACTATTTGCATCTGTTCCATCTCTCCACAGCCCTTATACCCGGGAGTGCACAAAGCACATATGCATGGATTGCTTCGGTGCAAAGTGAGATAAACGCCAAGCAATCCGCGGCACCCTGGCGCCCCACGAGAAGTCTGCAGAGCAGGAGGATTTGTGAAGTTATGACATGGCTTTGGCAGAACTGCCGCGGCTTAATCCCTTGGAAGAACACAAAGCAGACCTCTTATGCTCTCTTCGTATCTTACTTTGTTCACACCTGCAAATGTGCAGCTTGAGGGCACTATATCATTTGCCTGCGACTCTCTTCCAGGTTCACCCAGGAATAAAGCTCAGGTATTGTTTTAGCCAGTGTGTGAAGAAGCTGGAGAAGTGCTTCTCACATAAAAAAGTGTTCTTTCAAAAACACAGGAACAGAGTTGAAAAATGCCTAATTTATTATAAATATGACAGCTAAAACTGGTATATAGTACTGGGATAAAATCGTTAAAACAAGAACCAAAAAGTTGAACAAAAGTAGCATCTCCACCCCCCCATCTCTGTCCTTTATCTCCTTGTGTCCCTCTCACAATCCTCTTCTCATTTATATCATTTGGTGGGTATGACCAATCAATTAAGCAATTAACACACTACACAATGCCAGAACAGCCACACACACTCATCCTCATACATCCAAACTAACTGAGGTGAAACTGATGAGAAAAAGCTTAGTTACTGCAAGGTTTGTAATGCCTGGTGAACCCAGGGCCCTGGACACAGACACACATTCATGCACCACATAAAAACAGGAGTGAAAATTCATCTGTGATGATGGTTGCATGTTCACACAGTGCCTATAAAATGTTGAATTCAGTTTGAATTAGTGCTCTTCCTTCACAACATTCTTTGATTGGATACAGCGTATCAGAGCATTAGAATATCAGAGCATGGAGCATCAGAAAATGTTTAGTCCCAGTCTTCTGGTTTTTTCTTTCAAACGTCTACTGGCTTCCCCCACTACCACACCTCAGTGTCCTGTACCCCAGTGCCACCCTCTCCAAACCACAGATACTTATTCCCACTGTGGTTTCCTGCATCTGATTCTTTATGTGTTCGCAAGACCTTGTCAGTGATTTAGCCGCTTGTAATCTGAGACAGGAGGGGTGGGTCACGGGCGCGTTCGATTAATTTGCCGTAGCTCGCCATCAGCTGATGGCAAGGAGACGCATCGATTTTTCTCCAAAGCTTCCCTGCATCAGCCCGCAAGAGATCGGTGCTCAGCAGACAGAAAAGCCTTTCAGTGCTTTCCCAGAGGTGTGACACAAGGACTTGAGTTTCACAGAAAGGAAGGGACTGTCACATGTTCCGTGTGTTCTTCCACATCACTTTCTCTGTACTACCCGTTTATAGCCCTACTGATGTTTGCGGCTCTGTGGCATTCAGAGGAGCACTGCATCATCAATGCTTTACACGTCCAGGATGTTTATTAATATTTATTAATATTACACGTACAATATTAATGCATGGTTGTGCACATTGCAAATGTACACTGGGAACTGCTGTTCCAGTTCACTCACTCTGTGTCGCCTGCTGTTTCTGTGTCAAAGTTAAGAAACACTTGCAGCGTGAAAAAAAAAAATCTGTCAAATGAAAGATCGCGAACGTGAGAAAAGTGAGATCAGTAAGATTACGGCACAAAGCCATCTTGTTCACTTCAATCACCCCCCCCCCCGCGCCACGCATCAATGGCTAATTAAACTGCGGTGACAAGGAACACGGTGCTGCGGGAAACTTTTACAAATCTGTGGGATCCGCGCTCACCGCTCAAAAATACAAAGAGCACGTCCTCGGGGCTTAGCGGTTTCCCCCAATTATTCTGTGACCAACTCCTCGGGGAGGGTGAGCTCCACAGGGGCACCCCGCCAGTCACACTCCCACCGCTCGCACGGTGTGCGGGAAAGAACAGCACACTGCTGGCACGACGGCATTACCTCTGTGTTGTACAGAGCTCCTTCCATCTGACAGGGAAACAAACAAACACACAGGGACCTTGTACCGCCACTGTTTTCCTTCGGTCCCCTCGTTAATCACACTCTGTCACCGCGCGTCACGGCAACAGGGACTGACACACGTGCACCGATCACGCTTAGTATGTTTATGGGGAACTGCGGTAGCAGGGAGTTTCTTTCATCACATATTATATCACACAGCCTGGGAATATGCGTTAAGATTGAATATTTTTGGTAGCCGGAGGCTACTTATCTCGGTCCCTTCATAACACGAGCCACAGGAATGACAGCTCTTCCTCTCTATCCCGACCATCCGGTTTCTGACAGAGTCTGGGCTCCATGCAGGATTCATTAATAGCATGATGCCTTCACACCTGAACAAGGATCATGTTTTATTCATGAAGCGCAATGAGGCTCCAGATATGCCGTAGATGTGGAATGCATTAATATATAGCATCTGCCTTCCCCCCTTTCCACCAGTGACAATTAATGTTCAGATCATTTTAATTTTAACGCTTAGATAACTGAGTGGAAATTGAATGGCAATTCAATTTGGCCCGTCATATCAACCCAGCAGAAGGACTGAATGTTTTTTCCTATGCCGAGCAAACAGTATTGATTAGTTTTGCGCAGTCATGGATATACATCTTTTTTTAAGAGAAAAAAGTTACATTTCAAAACCGAGGAACTAGCATGAAAATTGCATATCCTCTTGCCCTATTCTCTTTGAAGCCAATGGATTTTTGATTATTCTTTATAATGAACTATTCAAATCCCACTGGAGTAAGACTACAGAAATGGAATGAAATCCCTCACCTCCAAAAATCCCATGTCTTCTCTCCATCCTCAAAAATCAAATAAGAAAGTGCCTGAATTATTGTCTCTCAGAAGATTTTTTTTACTGCAGGATGACTGATTAAAAACCACTCTGAGACTGTCTAATTGCCTGCACACATAAAAGAAAAGAAATTAAAGTGTTACTACTTTACATTTTGGGAAAGTACTTTGCTTATTTAATCAAGAAGAATCCTTGGCAAGGTTTGGAGGAAAAAGGTGAAACTGCTATGGCACATGTCCAAGCAAGTAACAAATTTAAGCAAACATTATATGCATTCTTCTTCTTCTTCTTCTTCTTCTTATTATTATTATTATAAACCATCACAGGTGCAGTGGTCACTGCAAGTAATTTAACTTTTTTACTTACTGAAAGTAAGTATAAAAAACATTGTGTCAGAATGACCATGGCAGTTAGACTGAATGACTTCTAAAAATGACTTCTGCCAGTGCAGAATTATATTCCCCTCAGTGTGAAACTGAAATTGGTTTTCAGCCATTCATAGGAGGCTCGTCGAAATCCAAGGCCAAGAGTTTGGTGGATTTGCAGTGTTAGTTAGTGCACAACGGTGTCAGGCGCCCAAAACCCACTCGCTTCCTTCCTCCCTAATGAGCCAGACCTGTGTGTGGGATGGCTGTTATTTCTCACAGAGTCACATCTTTCCCCATTCCAAAAAGCTGGCATCACCTTCACCAAGATTCTGTGAAATGCTGTTCACATTTCCAGCTGTGGCAGGTACTGTGCGTCTACACATCATCAGTCTGTACAAAATAAAAACATTAAATATAACAAATTTAATATAATAAATTACCAATTATTCCAGCAGTAGTTGGGCAGTATAAAAAGTCAATATTGTTGCACATGTACAAGTTAAAACAACTCTTACATCAAAGATTGTGCCCAAAAGCATTCTAACTTATGCAAAATCTATTCACTCAATGTAGAAATACAGTTTAAAATGATGAGTTAATTTTACACAATGATTTTTTAACTGGATGGTCAAATCAACCTCTTTGCATAGTAATGGATACTTAATGCATTTATCTTTGTAACGTATGAAGAAATGACAGGATCGCTTTAGTTAGGCCTGCTGACAATAGCAGATCAATGGTATTGGCTCACGTTAATGAACTGAGCCTCAGGAGATGAATGGACATAGAGAAAGAGAAATTCAATAGACTCAAATGGAAAGACAGTTAGCATACTCCAAACAGAAGGGAAAAAAGAAGAGATTGTATTACCTTGCTGCAAATTATGAGTGAAACCTGCTCTCTGATGTCCTCAATAAAGATTCTGAATAAGAGTAAACAGGGTAATAAATGATGGTAGATTTGATACAGAGCGGAAGTTAGAACCTGGGCATGAAAGTGGGCAGCCATGTCCTAATTTTGAACTATCCCCCCCAGGGTTGTGGAAACCTGCAAGAGGAGTAGTTCTAGGGGCAAGCCATGATTTTTCTCTTCTGAAAATGATCGATGGTCTCCCCGGAAACAGCCTGACCAAGGCAGAATGGTGTGGCAGATGAGGCTGTTTGCAGAAGGACATGGGACACCTAATCGCCCACAGCTGCCTGACAATCCCTTCCTGTCACGGTGGAGGAAAAAAAGCCCCTGACAGACCTAAAAGCCGTCGAAGATCCTCTGCATCATGGTTGTAGCATCAACAAGTGGAAGGTCACCTATAAGGCTGCATTTTAGTTTTTTTTTTTTAAGATGGACTATCCCAAATGCACTGCATAAATCAGTCAAACAAATGTACTATTATTATTGAGCCCTTCACAGTGAGGTTGAGCCTAGCCCATCAAATACAGACTCCAAGGTTCCAAGACGCTGGGACAAAAGACTAGTCTAGACAGAGAAGATAGGACAAGACACAAACGCTGGGCAATGCTGAGACATTAAGCTAATGAACCTACAAAGCGTGCCTTTGGACAGAGAGAGGAAAGGACTGTGTGGAACAGAACAGGGGTGGGCATGGGGAGAATGCAGAGACTCCATTAAGACAGAGCCAGAATCACATTCCACTGCGCTGAGGCAACAGCCCTACTAACTTCTCCACCACAGGGCCCCAGAGCTAACATTAAGTAAAAAATAAAAATATATTATCTATATTACTTAGATAAGAGATGACCACCCCTTTGTGAAGAATCCATTTGTTATTATTATAAGATTGAATGTGCAGTTAGCACTCAAAGGTAAAAAGACCTAAACTTTTTAGGACAGCTACTTCAACTCAAGATGACACACAGAAATGTGTTTGAACCAGTCAGGTGGTCTTCAGGCTGTTATGGCCTGACAAGAGTATCTGACTTGCTGATCTCACATTCATTGACAGGAATAACTCATTCTTCACCATGACTGCTTGTCTTTTCTCTATGGTCTCTATCTTTTTTCCACTTGTCAGTCACTGTAGGCCATTCCAAGAATAATAACTGTTCTCCTAAAAAACGAAAATAAAAAGTGGGTGATTCAAGAAAAGAATAATAACACAAATATCACAGTGCAAACTCATTTTAATCAAACATTTTGCTGGCTTTGCTGGAACTGGGTAACCTATGTTCACCTAGCAATGTTGAAAATGGCATTGTTCCAGGAACAATAGGCTTGATTGTTTTAATAGCCCAAACCAATTAAAGTCATTAAGGGGACAAAAACCACTTGCATATTGGGAATTTCTACTTTATACTGTAATTAAATTTCTGTACAAGGTCTTCTCTTCTGAACTGCAAACAGGGAAAACAAGACAACAGCAAGTTTTGGACTAAAACCAAGCAATTTTCCTATTTTCATAAGATATTTCACAATGAAATATTACAGACAAATAGCCCCAACTTTCTCTGTTGAGTCTCATTCAATAGTCAATTTTTTATTACTGATGTTCAGATTATCCTGTTGAATTTTAATGTTAGACACTTATACAGCAGGCTGCACTGGTGGTGGCTGATAACAAGCACCTGAACAATGTGACAATGTATTCCTTTCTCCTGGGCTCTTTCCAGAGATTGCAGATTTGTTACTTTAAAAGAATGACAGCCCCAAAATTCTCAGATTATGGATTCCTTTACCTGCCCAGATTACAGAGGTCTATAATCTATCTTTAACAATATTATTTCACAGATTAAGCAGAAAAATAAACAGTTTATTAGATATTTGGCATTTATTTAACTTACATAGTTTGTAATGCAATAAAAATATTTGTACCACACAAACAAATGCACCACAATGAAAAATTGCGAGTTATATGCAACAGTGAAATTTGAGAGGTAAACTAAATAAACTACAGTAACAAAAAAACGTAATATATGCCAGCAACTTTTCAATTTATATGTCATTTTGTTATATTCTTGTTATCAGTTATGTTAGTAAATACATTTACTAACAATCTGAGGCTGATAAACAGATTTCAATTTATTTTGGTGAGCTGCAAAGCACTAATAAACAGGTTTAATGAGAATGAGTTCTTAGTTGCAGCTTCATCAAGCTACTATTTCAGTGAAGCAGCATCATCTCTGGACTGCAGATTGTGAGGTGACATTAATCAGAAAATCTGAACATACCAGAACATTTTCAAACCTGTCTCACTCAAATTCTGCATGAGGCTCTAATGTCAGTAAGGCTGCTATAACTATGCTACAGTACGCCTGGTTTTCACTCAATATGGCAGCATATCCCAAAGCCTTCCTCTTTCAAAGCATACATTATTCACTATTGTGTTCGTGACTATTCAGTTTATGTGTTTGGTTGACAAAATCAATGTAAAAAATGGGATAATGACCCTAAATCCATTTTTATGTGATACTTTCCACTGACAAATGGTGAAAGGCCGGTATTTGCGCATTGCTTTCCGTGACAAATATCCTGAGCAGAAAAACAAGCCATTTTCACATTTTCTATTCAGAGAAGAAGCAGGGGAAAAAAACCCAGATGGATGGAGAGCGCAGGGGACTCAATAGCCTGGCCATAAAACACATTCCCTTTGCAGGTCAGACACTCTGAAGCTCCTGGCCCCGTTTCTCATCCCGTCCCCCGGTTTCATTTGTCTCCCTGCGCTCTCAGATGCGGCCAGGGAAGAGGGAGAGAGGTAACAGTCTATTGTTCTGTCTTCATTTGGATGCAGCCGCCCAGGTCCTTTCTGCAGCCATGCCTTTAACTGACTCGCACTCGGGGAGGATGGAAAACATATATTACAGATGCGAGATAAGATATGTTAAAGGACAGCTATTTCATTTATACACTACATACCAATGTGCGCGGGTGCGTTCATATGTAGATATCTTACCGCTTATCTGGTCTCGTGTATTTTCTTCCACTGAATTCCCTGGTTTGTGTTATGGCTTTTTTTTCCAGGCAGGGATATTTGTGACACCTGAAGTGGCTCGGGTCCCTAGAGTGGGAGCCTGGGGACAGTCAGCAAGATTAACCTGTTTATAGCGTTTGGTTCCATGCAGACACACTGTTATAGCCTGACAGAAACCATGATGTGCATGTGCTCCAAATAGATTCTGCAGTTTCTTAGGGATTAGGTGCAAACGCCAACTTCAATATCACTGCAAAACACATTTGGGGAAATGAAACTCCAAACTGTGCCTTGACATGCCCAGCGTTAATGATGGCAGTTGCGAGGGGGTTGTGTTAGTAGGGATCTTTTAATGGCCTGTTTTGGCATGGAGCAGCACCCCCGCTGCCATCTTGCCATGTGTGTGAGCATGTGTTCCTGACTCTGCTCAGGACATCAGCGCCGATTTCAATCCAAACTCTGAAGCCGAAGCAACAAACTGGTCAAAAATCCAACTTTCTTTCGTTTCAACACGCAGCCAGATAGCATATGAGGACCCTACCCAGTGTTGTGTGTCAGTCATTGTATGTACAACTGTTCATATTTTCCTGTTTACATACACAGGAGCAAGAAGCACAGCCTTTCTCTTGTCAAGAATTGAGTGCTGCAAATGTCTCTACACCCTGCCACCCCAACCCACCCACAACAGGATAAAAATCTCTTCTCAGGTTCATCTCAGTTTGGTTTATTTATGGAGGGCACTGTGGAGGTGGACATCCGACACTCTCCAGCTCTCAACTGAGTCAACAGAGCAGTATTGATATGGTACAGCTTGCCTCTGTGTGTGTGTGTGTGTGTGTGTGTGTGTGTGTGTGTGTGTGTGTGTGTGTGTGTGTGTGTGTGTGTGTGTCTTTACGTGCAAGAGGGGCTGTGTCTCTGTGCGTGCACACATAACTATGTTATCATGTACTGGTTGTGTGGGTGTGGGTGTGTGTGCATGTACAAGGGCTTGCATTTGTGCACGTGTGCACATGCACATGCATGCATTCATGTGTTGGATGTGTGTATATGCCTGTCCATGTGTGTTTGTGTGCCTGTGTTCATGTGTTGGTGTTTGCTTCAGTCCGCCTGCATAAAGACGTGTATGCATGTTTTTTCTGTGTGTATGTACAAGTGTGTGTGCGAGTGCCTCCCTGTGTGTTTAGATGCGGGGGTGGGTATCGGAGATAATGGAGAAATGTGTCTTCTTTTCCAGGCTTGTTAAATGAGCTGCCTGGCTCGGTAAAAAAAAAAACACTGTACAAGAGGTCATCATGATCCAGCTGCTGCTTCTACTGTCTCTCTCTGCTTAACAAACATTTGTCTGTTTACTCAGTGCAACCCGGAGGTGTTCTAATCAGCAGATCAACAGAGCTGGATATTTCAAGACTTTTCTTATCATTGGCCAAAGAGCACCTCTTATTATTCATCGTAAAGTCGAATCTCTGTGTGGGAGTTCCGCCAAGAAGATGTTATAACTATCTTCATTTTCCGACTAAATGTAAATGTGGGTGTTTGAAGTTGACAACGCGGACATAAAGCTATTGATTGCAACGTTTCCCTTTTTTCCATACATGACAGTTTTCTTTTGGTGACATGTGCACGGTCATCTGTCATCATCTACATCGGCTTTCAACAGAATTCAGTCGAAACCTGGCCGTTCTTTTAAAACCACAGGAGGAGCTCAGATTCATAGCTTGGAAGGGACCCAGACCAGTACCAATCCTTATTTAAAGAGAAACAAAGCAGTTTTAATGTGGCTCGACTTCTGTGAGCGCAACATAGAAACTGCTGCCTCAGCCAACAGCTGTGTTGGGGGGAAAAAAGAAAGAAAAGATTGCCATGCTCTTATATATTATTGAAAGGATTTTCTGCCCAAAAGTTATGTTCTGAGGAAACATACTCCACAAATTGAATTTGCTCTCTTGTGCCTGCTCTATGTTCTATGATGCATATTTTGTGATTAGAGAATATGAGTGGGAGACAGACAGAGAGAGCAGGACAGTCTGGTACATGGCATAAAGGGGTAGCTGCATGGCACAGTCGTAAAGAGCAGTACTCACAACCCAGAGACTGCTGGATAGATTCTCAGGTGAATTGCCTCAGTAAATACCCATAAATGGGTAATATTTGTAAATAGATATTTTGATATTTTGATAACAAGTAATAATTGGATAGATGGATACTGTAAACAGTAACAAACGTACATCATATGAAATACAAACAGAAATCGGTTATATTCAGGTCTTGTAACTGGAAGCTCAGAAGGTTTAATAATTCAAAATGTGTGGGCCAGGGTGCCACTGTGTCCAGGTGGTTTTCGCTGGGATGCCAGTTGCCAAAGGTGAGGATTGTGCGTGAAGGAGCAGAGCTGTCAGGGTGCGCTCGGTAGCCAGGGCTGCTGTGTGACCTGCCATGGAGGCTGATTTCATTAGCGCAGCGCCAACACCTGCCAAAGCCCCAGAGGCTAGCTGCTAATGTGTGCGTCTCAGAGAGAGAGAAACAGAGAAAGTGAGTGCAAGAGAGAGAATTTACTGTATGTGTGAATGAGTGAGAGAGAGCAAGAAAGAATGTACAGTGCGGTGTGTGCGTGTGCGTGTGTGTGTGTATGTGTACCTAAAAGAGAGAAAGAGCGCAAGCGTGTGTTTATATGAGTGAGAAAGCATGCTACTTTACCTCATAAGTTCATGAAACACCATTTGAAAATGGTAAAAATCTCTCGAAGCGGTTCATCCGAGACGCATTTTCACAGCACGCACACTTCCCTCAGCTTTTTTAAAACGTGCCCCCACTGCCCTCCCAGCAGTGTGCTACCCACCTCCCCAAATCTCCACTGTGTACAGAGGCCTTCTGAGCGTGTGCGCACGCGCCCTGACAACATAAAGGTTACCAGCACGACGGGGCAGCAGCTAGAGCTGGCTCCGGCGCTTCAGAGCCCGATTCGTCAGACCACTGTTGAATATGCAAATCAACATCTGCTCCAGTATCCATGCTGCACCACCTCACCATGTGTTTAATGCGCAAATATGCAAATTGATCCAACTTGTTGTTTTTTCTCTCCCCCCCTGTTCTTTTTCATGCTCTCCTTCCTCCACTGTTCTTGTCTCTTCTTTATCCCCGAGCCCGTCAGCACACAGATGTGTAGGGGTGGACACAGAAGTAATAATGATGTTCTGGATTAACTGGGCGAACAGGGGGGCAACTTAAAGAGTCGCGCCTACCAGGGCTCAAACGTTGGCAGGCCGAGGCAGAGATGCGTGACAAGGCTTTGAGCTCTATTGCCTCGTTAGGAGAGAGTCTTGGCATTTTTAGCCATTTCATGCTGCAGTTGCAGTGCTGTATCATTGTATGTCTTTACCCTGGTAACAAAAAGGTTGAAAACACCTTGTGCCTTCAGCACAGCGCTGTTCACGAACGTAAAATCTAAAATGAAAAAAAAAAAAAGTCAACTTGACTTGGTGTCTTGGAGTCTTTCCTTGAATTCTGTGTAATCCATTGTGCAACGCTTGAGGGAATAAAAAAGCTCAGAGGAAACATATTTCAACAGCTAGACTTTTGGAGCCTCTGCTCTGCGCTGGTATTATCATTATCTGTGGTATCTGACTGTTGCGCAGCCAACAGGAGCCCACACCCAATGGCGAAGTTGTGCGCATCCAAAGGCTGATCTGAGAGGACACACAGTGTGTTGAGTTAGAGCTTCCACCAGGAGTGCAAACTCATCACCGCGGGGAATGCTAACTTCTGTTGCCTATGGAGCTCCACTTTTTTATTTTTTTACCACTCCGATGAGAACTATTAGTCATCAGTCACCTTAACGATGTGTCCTTTTGTCCAGAAGACGCTCCTTTGGGGTGTCATTTGCCAGGTAAAGCTTCAGATAATATTAAAAGAGCGTGCCTCGGTTGCAAAAAAAGTGAGACAATTAAAGCAGGAGGTTTTGCTTGTGTGTCTCACTAGGGTTACAATCAGAGCTCTCCCAATCTCTCGGAAAAAAACAAAACAACTCAGATCGTGATTTGACTTGTTATTTTTATAATAGCTTTGGTACTTGGCTGCTATACTTTTCGACCAGATAGGTCATCACACCAGAGTGCCTGTTGGACAACGCAATGCTGAGGGGCCCGAGAAGCTCTAAAACAAAAATAAACTTGTGGCGCTTACCGCTCCAGTTAATGCTTGCACATCTCAGGCCTACTCCATATTGGTTTAATGTATTTGCCATTTCCATCACATGAAGTGTGGCTGCCTCTCTTCATTATGACAACGAGCTAAAAACGCTAACTAACACGGAACTAAAATCCCAGCATTCTTTGGGTGCTGAAGGCACAGCATTACTCCAGACTGAATTAAACTTTGTCCAGTGTACACTTTGTGGAGTTTCGGGATTGCAACGTGTCAGCCTGCAGCACATCCCACACCATCTCCCTGACAGGGTAAAATGCCTCATTAGAGGATGTAAGGAAGCTGCGTCTGCCGACAGGCATTTGAGGAAAGCAGACCCTTCACACCCAAGGCACAAACTGCAATTATCCTGGGCCGCAGCCAAGCATACACACTGATGGCTTAAACAATAATGCGTGCATCAATCCTGCATGAATTTTGCAGTCAACAAAGCCCTGCTGCTCCCTCTGTACGTGTCAACCAAGAGTGGCGTTTTTTTGGCCATCGACGCTTTTTGTGCATTCATGAATATTACCTTTTAATATGGGGATATAGTTCTTTTGTAGAGGCCCTAATCTGTTTGAAATTTTTGACCCAAAGTTTCCCAACCTCATATGATTCAAGTCATTAAATCTGATCCGTCACACACCATTTCAATGACAGCGAAATACTGCATGGCTCAATGCATCATCTGAGCATTAGTGAGTGCTGTAAATGTATTTCAGGACCCATAAAAGAGACAAACATGCATTCTTTGAAATGCAATAAACCCGGGCTAAAACTTCCATTAAATACTTCTATGAAACCCTTGCAAATTTCCATAGCTGCATAAGTTAATTTAACGAGGGCTTCGCTAATGTTAAAATGTTAATATTACAGCGCACTGATATTTCCCCAAGGTCACCCAGGTGTCCTAAAATTAGTCATCTTTTTAGACGCACCACTTTTTAATTCCCCCTCTGTCTCATCTCACCACTCACTGTCCCCATGAATATTCATTGAGGGACTTCAAATGTGCTCTGAACATCCTGAAATACATCACTTGCAATGTTTATGAATATTTCAAAGCCCCTAAATGTTTCAAGCCTCATTTAATTATACTAAAGATATCCACCAAAATAATCTCTGAAGACCCCCAGCTGCATGGAAATGCATGTCAGTAATAAAAGTGATGCATCCATTTGAGGTAAGACAAGGGAAAAATCATTCATCATTCATCATTCATCGTTAATGTAGTTCTCTAAAGCAGTGTGTTATCTGATGCATCTTCACACAAGTTACTTTACTACTTTGAGATCATTAACGACAGAGACAACATTATACATACACACAACTTTCCATATTTCTATACAATCAGACGTGTTAAAATACGATTAATATGGATACATATATTCAGACTGTCATGTTGTTAAATTCCATATTTTATGAATGCTTGGACATAGGCAACACAAGTGGCATCATTCTGAGTTGAAATGCATGTCTTCCATTGTAGGTTTTCAATTCATTTTTGGCCACTTCCCTCGGGCTGCTCAGATATGGAATGGCGAGAGAAACAGATAAAAGCTACATGAAACCTTGGAACACGAAGGCCACCAAGTTGTCCTGAATGAGGCTGCTTGAATTTGGCATGATGGAGCCCTTCCCTTGCTCCTCAAGCATATACAAGTGGGAGGGGGGGGGGGGGCTTGTTACAGAGTCTTAGTCCTTATATCCATGGAAAGCCTTACTTTTAGTAAGGAAAAGCTTGGCAACGTGATCATGAGGGGTGTGGACTCGATAAGGTTCCCCTTCGTGTCCTTTCAGCTGCTGTCATGTGACCTTCATCATGATGCTATGGCATTTCCCCCTGGTGGTTCAGTTAACTGTTGCACCATGAATGGCATGCATTGCCAACAAGAAACCCAGAACTGAAACTGCAGTGGTAATGAACCTGAAAAGTATGTGATGCAAGACATCTCCTCACTGCTTAATTGATTATGCAGTATATCACCACTCTGCTTTGAAATTCCTGATCTGCAGTGAAGGTAAAAAAAAAGTGGTAACCAAAAACAAAAGAACATCCCTGGGTTTAAATAACCAGCATCACTGTAGACAGTAATGGCAAGTGGAAATGTGTGTTGGGGGCCAAGCATAATTAAACTGTAAGCATTAGCTCTGGCCTTCTGTATATTTGTATCTCAATACCCTGAAACCCTGTGGACATGTTGTTATTGCAATTTATTTTTGTAATCTTTATTTGTTGTAGTTTGATTTGAATTAAGTCTCCTGATTATTTGTTACTGGTACACTTATTAGTTTGTGTCTTGAGTCCTATGCGTCTTGTGTTGTAGGTTTAATAAGAGGCAGAGGATTTAGATCAGACTGTTTCCCACAAGCAGACAGAGATTGAGAGAGAAAGAGCCTGTCAGTATTTGAGCTGTCCCCGTGAGCTCGGAAAGTTTTCCCGCATATTTGGTAATTCTCTTCCTGCTGATGCTTCTCTGTTTGTTAGTGCTGCTGTTTCCTTGTGTCTTTTTTTCCTCATTAATAAGCCTTGTTTTAAATTTTTGCATCTGCCAGCAAAATAAAGCTTTGGAAAAGACTTCATTTTGGAAGACCTGAATTCTTGGCAAGTTCCTTCTGTAATCTTTTCCGCCCGAGAGGTTACAAGCTGACAAAGCAACCAAGCAAATAAAAGCTAATAGGAAAAAAAGAGAGAATTTTATTCTAAGCCATGACTATCATGTCTGCAGTTTCCCACCACGTTAACCTGCATCACTGATTTCATTTGCATTGATTCAGCACAGGGTTTTTTTTTTTTTTTTTTTTTGAGAGGGGGGTGGGGAGGATTTAAGATATATGCTGCGGGTGATTGTCGCAGCCCACCCTGTCCTCCTGTACTGGCCTAGGTGGGCAGGATACACATTCTAATCACTAAGGTGGTCTGCGGCACGGGGGCGGTAATGACTACGAACCAGAGAGCAACATCTGTCACACCGGCTCCGCCAAGAGAGATGAAAAGCACTGGGTCTATTTTTAATCTTTACATTTCTTCCCAAGTCTATTTTGAATATTTTATATGTTTCATATATATATATACCGACCTGCACGCCGACCTGTCAGCACTCGATTCCACTGAGCTCCTGTACCAAATCACCTTAATGGGCTTCAGGATAGTGATGGGGGTTGGAGCTGGGGCTTCATATATCATTCAAATGCCTTTGAAACAAATACCGTTTGTGCTGTCACTCAAATGGGTGTTGGTTTTGATTTGGTGCATGGACAAAGCATTTTTAAAAGCATTTTTTCACGCACAATAGTGAATTGAGGCAAGGAACAAATAAGGAAAAAAGGTATTTTCAGATGACTGCAGACATGATGCCACTCCATCTGTCATTTTGAGTTTATGAAGGCACCTCTTGTTGCTCTTCTCTCTCAAACTCAACAGAGCAGATTAATCAGCTTTGTGAATGTCATTTGAAAGCAATATCCATTAAGAGACGGTAAGGCATATGCATGAACTGGTAGAGCTCCCAAATGCCTATAATACACAGTTAAAATCCACCCCCCATTTAACTGTGATAACAGGCAGTTTTCTACAATGTTTCTACAATTACTGTTGTTATTCGGAAAGTACACTGAGACTGAACTGTAAAGTGACCTTGTTGTGTGTCAGGTGCTCACAGGCAACCATAATTACTCTTGAGAGTGCCTGCGAGTTGCGAGACACTTTCTGGCGGGTCAGACAACATTTGTCGGAACTGTACGGTTTTAATGAGCTAAGCCCAGGGGATGCACTGCCAGAACCCAATGAAAGATGACCACTCAGCCACGTAACATTCCAGCATCCTTTTCCACAGGGTACAGCGAGAGCCATAGAAGAGGAAAAGAACCCAATACCGAAGACAACAGCACACTAGCGCCAAGGCAAAAGCCCAGACTGAACAGAGAGGTGGAACACGAGGTGCTTATTAAGCCGGGGCCAGAACATGAGCGCTCGTTTAATCCATCCGCAGAGACGTGAGCTTGAAAGGGGGGAGCCAGAAATCGTACCTTTAAACTGATCACCGTTTCTGTTTGTTTTGCTTGATTAACAAGCCTGCCAATTAGCTGAATAATCCATACACTTTGGCAGGTAATTCCCTTTCTCTTAATTGTACCTCATGTGGCAGCTTTCTTTTCCTTCGTGCCACATTTTCAATGAGGTAGAGTCCAATTTATCAAGTCAATATAACGATTCGAAAGACAACATGTGTAACTTATTGCCCTGAAACTGCAGCGGGCTTAAGAGAGGCAAGTGCATTTAAACTGTAGAGTTTGTGCTAATGTATTGATCTATGCGTAAGCCGCATGTCATTGTTGTAGACATGGAAAACTAGAAGAAAATCTGTCCACTCAGTCATATAATCAGTGGGCGTGGATAAATACAGGATAATTTCATGATGTATAGGAAAAACAAAACCACACATACAATCAAAATATACTCATTAACTTAATTTCCTTTAATTATTCAAATAATTAATTTCTGGATTTCTGTTAATCACAGAAAACAAATGAAAACTCACAGGGAGAAATGACCAGCTTAGAGGTGACATTTCTTCCTCCGTTTTGAGCCATTGCTGAAACAGCAGAGGATATGTGGAAAGACGACAACATGATTTTGTATTTATGACTGTTCTGTTCTTCGAAACCTCGGCGTGGTACACGCACCAGTGGTTTCTTAGTGCAGTAATCCTCACAGCAATAATCAAGGCTGCATGCTGAGGTGGGGGCACACATTATGACTACCCTATTTCAAAACGCATGGGGGGATTGGGGGGCGTGTTTGGTGCCAATTCCAATGATTCCAGAGGAGCCAACTCATATAGTGTGACAGGTGCACATGCTGTACATTTATTTGTGATTAGCAAAATTCATATAGCGTGCTCTAGGCTTAATTGAAAACTCTCAAATAGAGATTAAGAATCACTTGGTCTGCAGCTTTTGGCAAAAGGCAGTGTCAGTAGAAAAGCCAAAGAACTCAGTAACCTGATAAGGCTTAAAAAAAAAAAAAAAAACACAGAAAAAAAAATACACTTAAAAAAACACATTCCCAACTCCCCGCAGGCCTGAAAAAAACACCATTTCAAATGAATGCAGAAAGCGAGAAAGGAAGAGAGAAAGAGACTAAAAAGAAAGCGAGACACTTTGGCACTTATTGAAGTGCCGTCTTGGGCACACTCTGTTGTTTCTGAGGCCCGGTGATGAGCTGAATAAATGCCAAGTGAAGTGGACCTGGCTGACATCAGCGGCTGCCTGACAGCAAGTCCTTTCCAGCCTCTCTCTGCTAATTACCTATGGAGAGCCAAGAGCCTTTTCCGTGTGGCGTTTGAGGGTCTGCGCCCTGCTGTTCGCTGGTGTTAGCACTGACAGGCTAAAGCGGGAAAAGCCACCTGCCAAAGTGTTATTGCACGTGGGTGTGCGTTTGTGTGTTTACGCCGCACATCTGGCTCCGCATGAGTAAACGTGGCTAATTTGGGACGAGGCTAATGTTTTATGAATGAGCCCTAATGTCACCTCGTCTATAAGATCACTTCCACGCCATCCAGACATCTTCAGCCATGCAAATCGCTCCCAGAATAAGCCCGGGTAATGCGTGCCATTCAGAAGTGAGAAGTGAGATTTTTTTCCTCTCCCCTCCCTTCCTGCATTCTCCCTGTTTTCATACAATTGTGATGACATTTAATTAACAGAAGAACTGATTCCATGACCTTCTCCTCCTCCGGCCTGACCTGTCATTATAATATCACCATCTGTGGAAAATAAGGGCACGATAACGATGTAAAATTATTTATGTCAGCAGAGGCTGCTGGGAAATCAATGGAGATCTTTTCCTCCAGTTCCATTTGAGTTGTTTTGCAAGACTGTATCTATGAATTCCTTCTTTTTGCAATGGACCTATGCACTGATTGGACTAAAACTGATACCACAGAAAAGTAGTGGAAAGTGTCACTTAAGATTCCCCTATGTGTGGAGTCCGAGATGAGCTCCTCTACATTCTGGTCAGACTCCGATTTGCACCATTTCATTTTCATTCCAGCATCTGAGAATGTGAAATCAACTTCAACAGAGGTCATTTTAAAAATTATAGCTATTTGAAGAAGCAGTTTGGTTCAGAAGACATTTTGCAATCCAAAATTTCAGCCTTCATAAATGTGACCCCAATACCAATCTCCAGAACAACTTGGCATGTTCTTGAGAAATAGCCAGCTGTCCCTGCAATTTTAGGCTCCTGTCCAAAATCTCTGGGTTCCTGAAAGCCCCACAGCAGGTTGACAGGGTGAGGGTTCGTAAGTGAGGTTGCTGTTGCTGTTGGTGTTGGGGGAATAATAATTAAATGTACCATGACAGGCAGAGAGAGAAAGGTTTGGAGCTGTCATGATGAGGAGATCGGGGATGGAGGAGGAGAACCAGGTATGGGGTAGATGGAGACAGAGACACACGTGGCTAAAGGGGGGAGTAGGGCCAGGCTCTGTGGTTCTCCAAGGAGGCCATATGCCCTGAAACCAGCCTGGCAGGTTGCAGACAGAGACACCCGCAGACAGCTATTTTTTGCATAATTTAGCAAGAAAGCCCCGAAATAGCCAGTTTGCTAAATGAGCCGTGTGTTTTTGACAAATGGAGACTGTGATGTTTCCAACACTGGAGGCGAGGCAAGAAGATGGTTCCGGAAACAAGCTAGTGAGAGCACACATCAATCATGAACAAACCCTCGGCTGATTGGTTCTTTTCAACCCAGCCTCAGAGCATCCATACATACAGCCTTCTTGGAGTAATTGTCTAACTTTGGAGAATGTGTTAGTACTTATTTGGGATAATTAAACTAATTATTTATTTTCAATGCAGTTTTTAAAATATTACATATGCATGAAACCATGGCAACACTGTTCCTGTTCTGAGAGCATCAGCATTACTAGATATCCTTTCAGATGACAATGTATAATGCACTAATTAAGTGCTTATTTGCAACAACCTAGCTGAGGATCAGTGCCTGATAAAAGTGTATCAGGGATTTAATTTCACAATCAAGGTTGTTCTAACTAAAACTAACTATACACTAATACACAAATCACTGAGAAGAGTCATTGTTAATAAATATCCCCCTGTGAGAGGTTTTTAGTTGCTGATTATAGTAAGCAGGCAGCAGGAAAAATATCTGTGTTACTTATTTGTCACCAGCCATGAGATGTATGGTCTGCATCTAATACATGATTAATTACACCAATTAGTTATAAATAAGCAACACAATTAAGTTGAATACTTGCTTAACAAGTGAGTAGCCTTTCCACCAACTTCTTAACTCCATCGAAGGCATGTTTAGCAATACACTTTGCAAGTACTTTATATGCCTTTATTAGATGAAATTGTTTTATGGATTGCCTGTTAGCGGCAATCAAGACAAGCATTAGTCATAATTTCTCACAATCACCGTCACCGGTGAAGGCTAGAGCTGTTCTCACCCCCATCATTTTCGTGTTTCCCGCTCCCCAAAGGGTTAGTTTCTGATATCTAAATCACGGCGCTGGCAGCGGCAGAGAGGCTTCATTAGAGGGCCCGCCGGTGCGGAGAGCCGTAATCTGGCGGCGGATCCTCTCACGGACACGCTCCCCTCACGGAGACCCGCTCTCCACGCGGCGCGCTTTACCAAAGAACCGTATTAAGCAACGGCGGGGAAAAAAAATATTCCCCAAGCAATTCGGATGGAGCTTTCTCTGGTGTGATTACAAAGAAATGCAAATTGCGCAGTCATTTATCCCAGTGATAATAACAATGTGTGCAGAAACAAGAGTGGGGTAGAGGGAGAGAGAGAGAGAGAAAGAGAGAGAGGATTAGAAAGAAATAGTTTGTGTGCCAACAGCCATGAAAAAAAAAGATTATGGAAAAAATATATTTTTTAATGCTTCGTGCAAGAACCTCACAGAAAATTGGAGGCATCCATCATGGCCTGTTGGAGGACAGGAGGCTCTAAATACAGCCTGTTGAACAGCGGACCTCCAAGCAAGACATTAACACAAAGGAAATCTCCTGACAATAGTGTAAGCCAGTACTTTGTACATGGGAAGTGATGTGGGCCACTGGTTACAGAACCAGAAAAGACATCGAACCTGTAGATTGGGATTGCCAGTTTGAGGGCTGTTGGATTGAACCGCAGTCTCACAGAGGGAGAGAAATGATGGCATCCATGTCTCAAGCATGCACAGTTCATCAAAACTTGTGTAGCATTTAGTGTACCAAGATTGGTTGCACGTTTGTCCATTATTCATTGATAAGCACTGCATTCAAAAATGCACGTTTGTAAGACTGTGTGTAAGACCGCCAACACAGCAAATCTTTCCTTCAGGTCACTGACCTTCTGTTTTGTGGTTTACAACAACATTTGCCTTCTTGTGTACAAACAGGCACAGAAGCAGACTAATGAGCCGTTAAAGGAAAATTTAGGTCATGAACAATTATGCGCTCAGTACTTAGCACTGATGTTACCATCAGCATGCGGTAACGCATTTCATAAGCTGCTGTGCGTTCTGCATACATGCGTAACTGCACACAAGGGCACACACATACACTCAGACACAAACCTGAGCACTCAGACACACAACCTGCATTCCCATTCATACAGCGCAGGCATGGTGGCATTCAGAAGCCTCATCTGCAGTGAGGAACGGTCAGATTAGAGGTGACAGATGGAGTGGGGAGGGGGGGGGCGTGCACACGTAAGAGAGTCAGCCAGCAAGGCTGCTGCGCCCCCCCAGCTGCAGAGACGACGGCCGGCAGAGGCGCATGGTGTCTGAGCGCAGCGGCGGGACGTGTGGCCGGTGAGACTGGGAGCCACCCCCGCGCAGCTGAGTAACAGGCGATGCTTCCTGCCGCTAACCCTGCCCCCATCAACCCCCTCTTCCAAATCCAGCCACCCAGCTGTCAGCACCCGCACAGCCGGCAAATCTGGAGAGCAGCAGCAGGGTGGAGAGGAGGGGGGGGGGGGTGGGGGCGCATGAAAGATTCATGGCCCCATCATCCCCCGGACCACATGCTAATGCGAGCAAAGACACGCTCCCCGCTGGCCTGTTCGCTCTTCCTCGGGAAGTGTGGCTCAGTGAACAAAATCAATGCCCCTGCTCGTCCGAATGGTCTAGGGGGTGGGGTCGTCATGTGCCTGGGGAGGGCACAGGTCAGGGGTGAAGGGGACGGGAGAGTCGCACGGGAAGCCAAGTGAGTGTACCCCACGGTTCAGTCCTCGGCTGGCTGCTGTTCCCTCTCCGCGGCAGGTCCCTTGCACCGCTCAGAGCCTAGCGTGAGGTCATACCACCACTAAGCTGATGACACATTGATTTTATTCTCTTTTGCTTCTTCACGATACGCAGGTGTCCTTGTGGATCTGGCGAGCTGTTCTCTTTCAAGCCTGTCACATGGATGGCTGCCCACTTTCTCGAGCTCCTCGTCTCCAGACCTGACCTCCCAACATCCCCCAGAAACATCCTCAGCCGAAGACCCAGCTATCGCCATGGAAACCACTGGTGTGATGGCATCTCAGACTGCCTCTCGTCTTCTGATTATAAACCCTCCTCACTTTGCGCATATATACCTGTGGTGGGAACTTAAAATGTGACATTTATGTAAAGCTGCCCACCGCCCACAAAGGGATCTGTAGGAAACTGGCATGAGCACTTCATACCAGACCAGGGAGCATTTCAACCACAAACCCATGAGATATGCCAGAATCACTGGACAGCAGTTAATAACTTTGCCCCGACAATGTGACAAAGATCTGGAGGGAAGAGGATAGCAATTATACATAACACTTTTTTCCATCCATAAAGGGATTTAGGCACACCCTCTTCTTCAACACCTCATACGTTATGATTTCATTTAACGCCAAATTAAGCCACATTCTCATTCCCCATTCTTCCCAAGAAGAAAAAATAAGTATTACTCAGGAGTGAATGGCACAACAACAGACACTGGAAGTGCCAAAAATGGGGAATCGTTCACAAAACAGGCTTAGTGCAAATGGGTGGTATTATTGCTGATGCTTCTATGGACAAGGAGCTTTGCAGAGTGTTTTTGGGCGGAGCGAGATAGATCATCTGGGTTTTACCATCTTTCTAACAGATTATGGAAAACACAAAAAAGACGCCATTTGTTTCCGGAGCAGAAATGGAGAGATCGCCTTTCAGCTTAAAGCAATCAGGTACACAAACACCGAGCACACAAGTGTTAGTCTAGACCAACACAAGAAACAACAAGACAGGGACAAGCGCCAACCAGGGATCAAAGGTCTAGGAATAGTTCCGCTTTGCATATGACCTCAAGGTGTTGATTATGCAACTGGATTATTCATTATTTACATTCATTATTCACTCGTGTGAAGAAGCAGTCACCACTCTTTTTCTGTTCTCTGTACACTGTGAGGACCAGAGCACCCCAGCTCCACGCCACACAGGAGCAACCCTATACGCCAGGAGATGGTGGGGGAGAGAAGCTAAGCTTAGAGAGACACAGCGATGGAAATGCTACGCTCAGCCAATTAGCCGAGCTCTTCCAGAGAGTTCTGGAAATGTAATGAGGGCTAAAGCATGACTCATTTATCTGAGCAGAAGACAAGAGTAAGCCCTGGCAGCAGACGCACCGGATCAGTACTGCACTGCCCGGACTCCCTCCGCGTGTCAGGCGGCCGTGCGTGCGCCTCGGGGGAGAGGACGGATCTTAATTCCGGGGGGGAGCGGGGGCTCTTCCTCTCACGGATCCACCAGCGAGTCTGCCGAGGCGTGACGAACCGAGGCGTTCGGGAGGGGAGGAGGAGGGGCGGTCAGAGTTCGGCGCCGCGGACTGGAAATGCGTACTCGAACCACGGCGGTGGAGTGATCCTGGCAACGAGGGAGACTGTGTGGGAAAAAGCTGCACCCACATTCCAGATGGGACCGACGTCTCCGTCCCCCCGCATCCGCTAGCGCTTCCACTGTTTAATCACACTGTATTCAGAGCACCGTAACTTTGTAATCCACAAGGGTGTACCTTTGTAGGGCCTTCATAAAGCATGACACCTTCATGGACATGATGCTATCACATTCTAAAGCAGAGTTATATGTGTATAAGTGCTATCCTTATTGACTGCTGAGAAAGAGTGATACTCCACTCACTGCCATTACATGCATGATTTTGGTTTTTACAGAAACTGCTCTGTATCACTTCACATCAGCAGTAGTAACACAATGAAGAAGTATGCTTTATGAATGCCTTATGAAGTTCCATTTAATATGTGTCATAGGAGATGAACTGAGTTTGACCGATGAATAGCATGTAGCATCCACTCAGTTTACCAGCTCTTTATCCAATGAGGATGTGGCCAGGGATTAAGGAGAGGAGTCTGGGATCATATGAGTCTGGGAGTCATAAAAGCACATCACTTTTATATGACTCAGGATGTCACTGTAGTGGTTCCAGTGTGAGTGATGCTGTGAATGATAAAAAAGTAGAATTTTTAGAATCTTACCAATTTGGTTGATATGCCCACATATTGACTTGGAGAAAATACAAGAGCAAATCTGACCTATGTTAAGAACTTCCAAATTTACAGTAACATTTACATCACACTTAAGAGAATTTCTTGGAAAGCACAAAGTCTATAATGGAAATAGACATAGGTCTGAACTCAGAATTTTAAGTATGACTGCTGCTTGCAATGAGCAATTCTATTAATGGAATAATTGCATGAGTAATATGTCAAATGTAGCCAAGAAAGTAGCTCTGATGAGATAAGGACATTGACAGTGGAAATTAGCCAATTAGTGATAATGAATTATGCTATCCCTGGTGATGTTGCTAGGGACTTCATCTTAAGGTCGTGTTCACCTATGCAAATCTACAGTTGTCTTGTACTCTGAAGATAATGGCAAGATGTGAATTCTTACTTCTTCCAGCTCATTAATAAAAAATAAGGTTTAAAAAACTAGTGCAATACAAGGTCATGCTCCCATGCTGCCTTGCTAATCCTACCAAAAATCTTAATGCCTCGGCCAAAGTACTCTTTTGCACTGTGATGCCAATTCAGCGCTTAGATTTTCTCAAAGGGGACACAGATGACTACCTTATAGTACCCGTATGACTTAAAGACTGATGGATCTATGCAGCACCCTCTATAAATCAATGCATCTGAACAAGCAGGGTAACACTCAGTCAAGCAGTCAAACATTTATGTGGCTTATTGATATTGCACAGACAATTTGGGGGAGGCATTCCTGACGAATCTGCAGAGGCCAGAGGGAGAATGGAAAACCACCCTTGAAATCAACGTCACCCTCATTGCATTTCCTTCTCCATCGAACCATACCTTGGTGTTCTGACGTGCCACAGACCTGGCAGGTAGAGGAGCATTCACTGTTCTGTATGAAGTCCAGGATGTGAACCTACTCTTCGGCCCAGACAGATAACCCAAGGCCTAAGGTTAGTTTGTCGGTGCTGACTCGCCGCTGTCCCCGATCTCCCAGCCACGAGACTCGTCTTCCATCTGCTCTGATTAAGAGCCAAGGCTACAACCTGAGACGGTGGACAGGGTGTGTAATGGAGCTAACTCGATTAGACGCGCTGCAGCTGAATCTAATCAAAGGAAGGATGGGAAGGAGTGGGATGCGGAGAGAAGACGAAGGCATCAAGAGGGCTTCATTTCACCTCCCCGCCCATTATTCCAAGCATCGAGCCAGGAGGCCGACAGTTCTATGGGTTTTCAACTGTATACGATTCCTGAATGTTGATTTGAAATTCAGCCCGCACTCAGTGTACATGCATGCAACACCCACACAAAGAAACAACTCATCTAACTGGTGCTTATGAAAACGCACACAGCCCTCACACAAAATTGGAATTCTTGCTCTCCACATAAGAGCACACACATTAATTATTATTTGCATTTATTTTTTGTTTTTCCTGGTAGTCTGGATGAGGTTTAACGTTTCTTTTGCCCTTTCAGATTGTACCTGGTTTACATCTGGAAAACCGTGTCAATTGTGCTTAACTTTGTGGTTGAATAACTTCAATTAAACAATGAAGTGTTTAGGTTGGAGGACAGCAAGTAGGTGTTGCAGTCCAAGAGGACTGAATCATTTTTGATTCCTGTCTCAGAGCTCGTATTTGTGCTTAAGGTTCATTTTCTCATCTGAGATTTCCAGAACAAAGGATGCAATCAGAAATGGTTATGCACTCTCTACTGGAGCACTGTGCCTAGCTAAGAGATGGAACAGGACACACGTCAATGCTGTAGAATTGCACAAAGACTATATACATATAGTTATAACAAAGGGTTCATTTTAAAACTTAAAATTATTATTAAAAGTCAAATTGAGGAAATGATTTAGGCTAAGGAGGTCATCGAGGGAAAAGGTTGAAGTAAAAACCAGTGTTCATATGGCCATCCACAAGTTTGACACGTCTATGTTAATCCCGGCTAATAGCTCATCTTGGTTATCCTGATTGTGTTCACATGTACATGACTAAGGGTGCAATCCTATTTGAGGGAAGGTGGTACTGAATAACAGAACAAGCTCTAATGAGGGTCTACTGGGCATCTTTTTTCCCATTCCCTGATCACATTTACACTTCAAAAGATCCATTTTTGGTCCATATACCCAGTTCAAAATAGAAGCAAATTATCATTATTGTAAGTAAAATACATGAAAAGAGTTACTGACTATGCACCTTTAAAAATGTTTTCTTCAAAGACAGATGGCTTCAAGACTCAGAGAATGACTACTGGATCACAGTTTGTAGCATATCATACCAAATAAAAACTTCATGAACATACTTCACAACAGTGTTCAGTGAGGTCCAATTTAAAAATCCTACTTTAGATATTACAGATTGAAATCAAATATAAACTGAGACATTGAATATCCTACCCCTGGTTTAAACCTTGTTTTTTTCTGTTAAAGTAATGTCAACCTACTGCATAAAGGCAGACTTGCACTTTCAGAACAAACTCCCCTTTGAAATGCCTTTAAAAAGGAAAGGAATAACCTAATTATCTCTACTCCAGTACAAAACGTTTGATCTGCTGAGCGAGATAAATCCCAAACCACTTTCAGCATCTGCCATCAAACAGATTTCATCAATCAAAGTCACTTTTTGATGTGGAACGAAATATCTCTGGATATATTTCCTAAATTTCCAAGACAAATAATGAGAGCTTGGCATTCTGAAGCTATCAGGCAGCACAACATAGCTGGTCTAGCAGCACTAGACCTTTTCACTAAACACTCTCCAGCACACTGGAACATCACTCCTTTGTAAAGCAGGTGCCCTTTTCCATGGCAACCTTTAAGTTTTTACAAGATTTTTCAGTATGTCTTGAAAAATTTGTGTAATTACTCAAGGGTCCCACCAAGAAATTGAATCCATGTCTGAGAGTTCACCAGAGTTCACCGCTCTAACACAAGACCTTGCACCGCGCTTGCAGCTGGCCGGGGCTGTCTGTGGAAATGATCAGACGCAGCATGGACAGACTCCAGAGTGTTTTGAGCGCTGCCAGCGTGTTGCCAATCAACACTTCATTCTCACTTGGCACAGAGATGTGCAAAGTTAGAGAGCGGCTGTCTGGCTGTTTCTCCCACAAAACTCCCAGAATCCCCCGCTCTCCTGAGAGATCTCCAGTGTCGGCTTCTCGCCGCATCTGAGATGCGCGGTACCCTGGCGTGAAACCTCAGACTGCCGGGTCGTGCCTCCGCAGGGCCGGCACCTCTTCAGAAACACTGACCATGGAAATGAGCGCGTCTGCAGCGAGGATAAGCCTGCCCCATTCTGCTCCAGGACGCCGGCCGCCCCCCCTGGAGGGACCTACCCTCTTCCTGCCCCCTCACCAATTTGCAGTTTCTCAGCTTTCGCTTGACAGAATACGGCCAGAGGGAGGCGAGTCATTCTCGATAGCTCTGGGAAGGAGGGTGCGAGAGTGAGATAGAGAAAGAGAGAGAGAGAGAGAGCACAGGAAAGAGAGGGCAAGGGCTCCAGCGCTGTTGCTTTGCTTTTGGATTTGGGCGCTATCGAGGGCACCGTTGCTCTCTCTGGACGCTGACTTCCTGTCAGCACTCTGCTCCGTGACCGCCCTGCTCAGCTCCCTGGTGAACATCCACCCACACGCACACACAAACACACACACACCCACACCACACCCACTCCTCCTCCACACAGACGCAGTGGTGTACCACCAACTGAGCGCACAGTGAGCCCTGAGACCTCACACAGCTGCCAGAGCGTCTTTTCACCATTCTGGCCCGGTTCCGGATTGGACTCATAAAGAGCACTAATGCGCAGATGAATGGATACCCATATATCAGCATGTTTGAAAAGCCGTATTGACAAACAACATCACACCCTCTTGAATTTAAATTCAAACTCTGAGGCTGTAATCATGAAGTGTGAGCCCTCTTTGGAAAGGCAGACTGAAGTTCTGAATATTGAGAAACCGTCTAAATTGTGTCCCTTAGGAGTGAAGGCTGCTTAGCTTTGCAAAACCTTTTTTTTCCTTCTCTCAATGTGAGCTGTCAAATTACAGTACCGGTGCACTCAATCAAATCTCTTCCTTTTTGGCAAAGGCATTTTTTTAGAAACCCCATGACAGATCGAAAGAAGGAGCCTTTCCTTTCTGTTTCAATTAGTTAGCACAAAACATGTTTGTGGGTGGCAAATTTCTGAACTTTACTTTAACGCCTTTATAAAGCTGTATTATAACAGGCAGTGGACCCATTTGACAAATGAAGCAGACATGTTTTGATTACATGTGAATTACCCTGTTAAAGGATATCACCTTTGTCAAGGTCATATACACCCCCCAGAACAGCTAAAAGGAGGGCTTAGAGACAAAAGAAGCAAACTGTAATGAAGACACTGTGCCTACTTCTCAATATGGAACAGAAGAGAGAATAAAAGGACTGTAAGATTGCACTAAGGAGAAAGATATGAATAGAAGGTCTTGAGAGCAATTACATGTCTGCTAGTCTGTTGATGTTCACATGATATGAGATTCTTGGCTTTTACTTTGGAAATTGGAAAAATACCATTTGGTAATTTCACAGCTCTTGAATCCTACAAACACTGTTGAGGCAATTACGCCTAATTGCAGCTTAATCGCTCACTTCCCATTTCGCATCTTTAATCGACTGCATCAGCCCTCCTAATTCAGCCTCAGTCGACAAGGAGATCCTTCTCCTCAAAAAAAAAAACTTTCCTCTCATTTGCATTGTTTGAGCACATCATTACGGCTACCATGTTACTGTATTTGTGAATCTGCTTGGCAGAGACACTTATCCAGTGCAACTTACATAGCCTTGCATGTTATCCATGTACACAGCTGGACATCTGGGATAGAAGCCTTGACTTGATCAAGAGTACAACAGCAAGGCCCCATCCAGGACTTAAACCAGCAACCCTCTGGTTATGAGAGCAGTATTCAACACTGCCCATGTGGTGTGACAATAAATCCCTTCAGCATGCTCTCAACCTTTCCTTTCAGAATATTCATTTATCTTACATCACTGATTTCCAACATATCCTTACACAGAGGAAACATCACTATTATTATCAACATCTCTATTTAGGTAGGAACCTCTTTCCTCTCTCTGCTCACATGTTACCAAATACCCATACAGAAATCAGCTCCAATCACCTCTGACAGGATCTCATCTCTACGGGTGAGAAGACTCCTGAAATAGATCCAAGTATCTAACAGTGAGTAGATGCCTGAAATAACCTCCCCTTTTCTGGCAGAGAGGAGATCCCTGAAATAACATCAACTCTCTAACAAGAAAAAGACCCCTGAAATAATCCCACCCCTCTGACATAGAGCAGACCCCTGAAACAACCTCACCTCTCTCACAGAGCAGAGACCCCTGAAATCAGGGTTTCCATCCGAACGTTCCAGTTTCAGATTCTATTTTCCTAGCTTTGCTCTAACAGTTTAGCAATGGGACGAAAGCAGCTGTCAGCTCTCCATCACACAGGAAGTGCTGGGACCGCCTAATGAATGATGTTAGAGGACGGCCTTTCCCAAGATATTCCCAGTCCAGCAAAACGTCTCCAAAAACCCTTTGTTGTGAGCTGCGAGCCGAGAACGTCCACAGAAAACCCGCCGCCTGCTCGGCACATGGAGCCATAGAAACGATTATGGTGTTTTCTTGTTCTCGTGGAGCCCAGAGGCCTGGGCCTGACAGCCACGCTGATGTATTTAACTCATATCGGTCAGGGGGGTATTTCACCGCCGCCGGCAACGGGCCCTGCGACGTGGAGACAGATGTACAGTAATGAAATCGGCTACTCTTTAAATTCCCCGCTCCCATAAGCCCGGCTCTGGCCATTGCTTAGGGTGGGGACCAGGAAAACATATGACCAAAGTCTGAGAAATTGTTTCCGCGGGTCTCTCGGAAGATTAATCTACTGTCTCCCGCTCTGGGGGATCAAGACTTGGGAAATTTCGAAAAGAGAGAGCAAAGATGGAGGGAGAGACGGAGATGAGCAGGACAGTGATCGAGCGACCGCTTCGCAGTTCAAACATCGTCTGGCTCTGCGTTCATCACCGGGTCTTCCATCTTAATCAGGGGAGCGCGTCAGTTTGATGGAGCCCGGGCTAACATGAAGATGACACATGGCTCATTCCCTCACCTTGCTTTTCTACCCCGAAAAGGAGATTGGTCACTTCAATGGATCATGATTCGTAGAGAAGGACACCCTCCAATTCTAATACCCTAGCTGTATCACTTTTCAATTGACTTGTGTAGTTCGTTAGAGGGGTGCTAAACTACACATGAACACCTATGGTCAATCTATGAGAAGACGAAACAAAAGAAAAGCACTTGGTTGAGAGTACCACACGATTGTAAATCTTATTAGTAAGAGCCACTGATTTGGGTGTGCTTGGTACGTCCAGTTAAACACCTTCACTGGATTTCATTTACAAACACTTGATTACTTTTTCTAGCAATCTTCAAACTAATTTCCCCATCTGATTAGACTCACATGCTAAATATTAATTGTAAGGTGAGGCCCTACACAGGGAATACATGAGAAGTCTGTGCCCAGTGAAAGTCAGGTTAACATTTCTTGCTGCCCTACATTTTTGCAGTGCCTTCAGATGGTAGTAGCACTGGCTGACAGGATGATGTAATGTTACATTTTAATGTCAGGTGGATGAATCAGAAACCGCAGGCCCATCTCAATGAGCTCCCCATTGAAGATTGCATACTCAGCTCTGTTTGAGTCTCCAATTAAGGAGTGAGTGAGCTGACTGTACCATTGTGTGGTGGAGCCATTGGAGAGGAAGACTCACCTCTCCCCTCTCCTGTTCCCAACATCTCCTGATATTTGGGAGGCCAGTGTTCCAACAGCATGATGATCACATGCTCTCACGAGGTTCATAATCGCAGTCTCATTCTAAACAGGGTCTTCCCATCAAGTGGTGACAATGGATTTAGATTCCAATCTACTTATGATGCCCTTCTTTAAAAAAAAAACACTCGTTGAAGGACACTTTACTTTGTACCCATTTAACTGCAATAAAACTGAAACTGAAACAAACCACATGCAATAACATCTACACCTTTAGTAATTGTAAATTTGATATTCAGAATATCTGGTTCCCTCAATGTTCAGTAACCACTTTATTCCATGGTAATGACATTGTGGAAAAAAACAATTCGATCTGTATTTTTATTAATCTTTCTTTTATTATTATATTATAGACCCTTGAGTATGATTTTGATCATTTGGAGCTGTACAGGAAAGCAGTGTGAATTCTCCTAAATCATAAATTCAACCTGCAGGGCCTGTAAAAACATCTTAATTCCAGACTTCTAAGATGTGAGCTTGGCACCACCTAGAAGCTGTGTTTTACCCAAAAAACATGAGCCTGAAGTTGCCGTTTGTGACGTTTGGGATTTAAATAAAACTGTTTAACATGCCGTCTGCAGCTGGCTCCGTTCTGCCAGCCGCTACAGTGGAGGTAAGGGCTGTTTCAAGATGGGAAGATGTGTCTGCGTCTTGTCTGGGAAACAAAGAGGAGGATGCGTGTCTGAAGGTAGCACCTCGTTTTTCGGGCAGAGGAGGGGTGTGGCTGGGGACGGTGAAGTGATAAAACATGACGGTGAAGACTGCATTAAAACAGGTGAACTCCAAAATATCAGATTGTTGAGACTATTTCAGGGGTCTCCTTTCTGTTAGAGAGGTGAGATTAGACAGCCTGATAAAGGATAAATTCTAAGGAAGGACATATCCTTTCCTTCTAAATAAGTGTCAGTTTTCACCATCTGTTTGATGAATCATATTCCTTTTGATGTTGTTTCCTTACTCTTGCAACTGGCATAGGACATGACACAGAGGAAAGCTTTCAGAAAATCACTCTGTTAAGTGATCATAGATGTACACACTTGGTGAAAAACAAAGAGTTCACTGTAGTGAAACACAATGAAATGGTCTCTGTGAAACCTCTGATGCAGTCTACATCATATGGTTTAGCCATTATAAACCTAAATATGAATAGATAAATGCAAGGCAACACTACTGTGGGCTTACCCCTCTTGAATTGCAGTACAGCCACAAGTCCACCTTAAAATCTGTAAGTAAAAGAAGAAAAAAAGTTGGTAATGACAGTGATGATGATCACAGTTATCTTGATGATAATGCAGTATGATTGCTCCTCAGATCTAAATATTCTCAGAATATTCTACATGATGAATATTTTACATTTGATTGTTACATAAATAACACAACTACAGCAAACTATAGGTTGCTTCAGCACAAAGACTTGAAATGATCTGTTGTCTTGTTAAAATAAGCAGCAAAGTGAGAAATAATAATATCTGGAGGAGGCAGTAGCCCCCTGACCCCACAGAGCATTGAGCCACTCTGTACTGCATTACTTTTGCACAGCAGATTCCATAAGCAGACTTACATACCTCACAATTTTTACATTATTAATTTCTACAGCTAGATATTTACTGAGACAATTTGGGTTAAGTACATAGCCCAAGGGTAAAACAACACTGGCCCATCTGGGAATTTAAAAGGCAACCACCTGGTTAAGAGCCCTGGTCCCTACAACTATGCCAGACTTCCCATCACAGAACTCACTTTGCAGAGATGGGAAGTCAATAATCCCATCTCACAAAAGGCAGCAGTGTGGCACACTGCTTAAAGAAACAGACTTGTGACCAGAGGGTTGCAGATTTGAAGCCCAGGGCACTGCATTACACCCAAGCTACTGTACTTATCCAGAGCTGCTTAAGTAAACACTCAGCTATATAAGTAGATACTACACTGTAAGCTGTATAAATCACCTTGGCTGAGACTGTCTGCTTATATGCCAAGAATTAAAAGACATATTGTATAGAGAAAAAAAGCACATATAAACTTTAATTCAGGTGGAATTCAATCATCACTGCCTCTCTTACTCTGAAGTCATTGTGGAAATCATATTTGTTTACAGCGGGAAAATATTTGCAAATCCTGTGAGAAAGGCAGGATAATCAAGTTCACTTTCACAGTTACTCCTGATGTGTACAATGCACTCCATCCATGCAAAAATTAATAAACAGGCTCTGCTGCAGGAGAGACGGTAACGGGAGAGGGCTCTTGTAGTCTGCTGCTACAGGTACACAGGCGTTAAATCCCTCTATTCAACCTGGATCATCGAAACGGGAACAACAGCTACTTTACACAAGACAGATTAGGGAGCGGATTAAGGAAGCTGAGGCGTCAGAATGCCCCCTTTCTCAAAAAGCACTCGCACGCCAAGGTTCCAGGTGAAGAGGAGAAACAACAGCAGAATGATGCCGTGGCCCTGGGCGGCGGCGGCAGTGGAGAGGAACGAGCCGGGGGAACCGCAGCGGAAAGCAGCGGTTTGCCACCTCACTGCTCAGACCCCTTTTGTTCAGCCTTCCAGGAGAAAGTCAGGGAGGAGAGTAATATAACCTATAATATAACACCTACAGCAGGATTGGGTACTCAACCCTGGTTCTGGAGGCCCGTGGTCTCCCTGCTCCAGCCAGCCAATTAGCCACCTGACTCAGCTAATCATATTCTTGATTGATCCAATTTCCCTTTCCTTCCCCAGTTCTGAGGATGCGAGTGGCTTAATCAGAGATGGATAGCCCGCTCGGTCCTGCGGTCCCTCAGGAACGGGGTCGGGTAGCCCTCTGTTCAGTGAATGGGAACTGAAGGGGAAGCATATACCTCTGTTATGAAATGACACGTTAATGTACAGTGTGATGTGGAAAAAATAAATCTATACAGACCATCCATTTGGGTTATTATTTCTGTTGATGAAGGATACAGTATCCATTCAAAGTGTTAAAACTGCACAAGTTACATAAAATTCATAGAGTTACATAAAATTACAGCAACATGCAGATGAACTGCTCCTGAGAGATGAATAGCTGAAGTAGAGGCAGGAGGCTCACGAGTTCCTTGCAAATGAATAAAATGTTCATCTGGACAAATGAAAAACATCATTAAAAATGTGTTGTTTGGGTACACACCAGGCTAAGGACAGAATGCAATTATCACCTCCTATTCCCCTAACACCTATGACATTAATATTTCATTTTTAAAAAAAAAAACCACTTTTTTTTTTTTTTTTTCTTTCCTTCTCCAGCCATTCGTTTTGTGCTGCATTAATCAGTCCAAGTCTAGGAGTTGCGATAGCCACTGTAAAAAAAAATTCCCCTTATTTGTATTCGCTTGGCTGGCCTTAATGGGGGACTAGATTCAGGTCTTGACTGAGGAAGCTTAAGCTTTCCAGCACTCAGAGGCTGTATGCCAGCACAAGCGCAAGAACATTCCATGAGACAGGATGTCAGCTCATTTGCTGAGATAACCAGGGATCTCAGCTTTCTGCAGTCACAAAATATTGAAAATCTCTGCTTAAGATGCTGGAAAGACCGTATCTTTCCTGCGAGCGCAATGAAACAGTAGAATGCATTCACCTGAGCCCCAAATACAGATCTAAGTTAGTTCATTGATTTTTACTCAGCTGTACATTTAAACTACATTGGCAGCATTTATGTGCGTGTGTAATTATTTGAAGGGTGAGACAGATACCACAGCATTCAGGAAAAAAACCCAACAAACACAACAAGGCACCACATGCTACTGTTCAGTAACAGTGTCTGTTCAACTTGAATGGTTAAACTCTCGGGTAGCCATTATTACACCTATATTTTACAGGGCTCTGCCATCCTATTTGAGCTTCGTGAATGTCAGTTATCACAATACAAAGATTGATCATTTAACAATAAACCTATGAACAATAAACTAATGAACCCTAAAACCAAGAATGAGCAACAACCTTCCCCTCTGTCATTCTGATGGAGCTTACAAAGAGTTGTATACATAATGCATACTGTAGCTCCTATAGTGTAAGAAAGGGGAAAAATGCACACTGATGAAATCATGTTCTTAATGGTCCTTTTCCATATTTTACTTCCCTGATTACCCTGAGGATGGGAGGTTTCTCTGCACAAACACTGGGGTGTCCATACCTGCACTCTCCTTACGCAGTCTCTGTGCACCTGTGGAGTGTGTAAGCCTACATGCAATAGGCTTACATTACATTATTGTCATTTAGCAGACCCTTTTATCCAGAGAGACTTACATAGGTTTTAGTTTTTCACGTTATCCATTTAAACAGCTGGATATTTACTGAGGTAATTGTGGGTTAAGTACCTTGCCCAAGGGTACAATGGTAGTGGCCCAGTGGGGAATTGAACCAGCAACCTTTTTGTTACAAGCCCTGCTACGTACCACTGTGCTACACTGCCAGCCAAAGTTATAAAGGAACTTTGCTCCATCCTGCCTCTTTGTGTCTGCTAATGTCTTGTCTGAACAGGAACAGGCTTCACAACAAGATTTGTATTATTTTTGTTGTCATTGTTTGTTGGGGTGACTAATCCTATGAAAATACACTGGTCAGACAAGCTCATTATATTCAGAGCCCACTGTATTATCCGATCCACATACCACAGAAATCAGTGAGTCTCTGCAGCTTTAATAAAAAATACAAATAAAAAATAGCAAGCAGTATAATGGCATTGGCACAACTTACAGCACAGAAATGGCAGTGCATCCTTCCAGCGAGACTCCAATTACTTGATTAGAGGCATGCGCTTGTAAAGCAACACTATGAGATCCTCTATGTCCTGGCATACTATACAGGAATAGCCATATTTCTCTCTTTTTTTCCATGGTAATGGTGATATCCTTTCCTTGCTATCACTAGATATAACACATACGCATGCTTAAACAATGCAGCCGAGGGGCTATTCCCTTTCTGATACGCTACAATCCAGCTAGAAACCCTGGCGTGCGCTGCGCTGCTCTGCCCTGGCTTCCTCCGCATTATTCAGATGTGAGTTTCCCATGTCAGGCAAGGACAAGGCCTCGACAGGCTGCAGACCAGCCGCCCCCCAGGTGAAGTGCATCAGCGTGGTGCCACCCCGAGCGCTCGCTCCACTCTGAAGAGTATGTCAGAGGTTCCGGGGTCAGGCCGGGGCCAAAACACACGAGTAAGGTCAGTCCCAGCTTCCCACCTCCAACCTCTATTCTGGGTATTTTAAAAATGCCTCTGAAGAACACTGGTAGTTCATTACAATGCATGCTAAAGTGATGCATAAACTTTTTTGACTTATTATTTTGATAATGGGCTAGTTAGAAAATGTATCATTGTATTAGGTGTTCAAGATTTTAAGGGACTACAGGTGAAAATTAGCCTCCTGGTTAACCCCGGTTATTTTACATCTTTGTGCATATCGAAATGCTGAATAATGTGTCCCTGTGAAGTAAATTGCTTAAATAAATATAAATAAATACTGACTTAGGCACAGGCTCACAGGTAAGAACAAAACCATTACCAAATGGGAAAAGTCCAAAAGTATGATGCATAACATTTGCTCTATGTCCGGAAATAGTCTCCAGGCATATTCTAATGGACAGTAATGAAGGCCTTCTATTAGCAGAACATGAAGATTTGCCCTTTGTTACACCAACATTTTAATTAAGGGTGCCAGCCAGGAACAATTCCAGTCCCGAGCATCGCACTGAAATTGAGCCCCTTATCGCTGATAAGCCGAGAACTGGCCGTGTCATTGAGCCCTGCGCGTTGTGAACAAGAACAGGTCACGGTCCCGTTTCAGACGCAAGACCTTTCCTTATTGAGGAAAAAGAGAACGCTTTGCAGCCGAGAGATTAAACCGTAACGGGAACAAAAGCAAAAACTCATTAGCCGTCGAGGTACAGGAAAGGAAAGACTATTGCATGGGATTTTTTGTCGAGCTGTTAGAAAGCTTGGCAGAACGCTGGCAGCATCAGAGGAGTGGCATTAATCATTACCAGCTTTACATTGTTTATACGCTTGAGTAATATTCACGAGCATTACGCTGCTCTGCGTATGCCCTATTTCACAAAAAAAATGCTCTGAAGCTTGCCAAGAGCTTTTTGAGCTATATTTAAAAAATAAAAAAACATAAATGATATGCCACGGAGCTTAGCATAAACCACGGCTTGCCGAAAGAGCAGCGGAGCGGCGTGCGTCTCCTCTCTGGACGAGCGAGTCATTTAATGGCCGCAGTCACACAGGAACAGCTTGTTCTTGCGGAATTAATGGTGATGGAGGGGGGAAAAAGAGCTTTGCATCCCGGGCCACTCTGACATCCCTTCTCACGCATCCTCATTTGCGTCCTCGGCGGATGGGAGAAGCGGCCAGCCTCCGTCGCCGAGACCGGCAGCGGGTTCAGCTGTCAGACTCCGGCAGCTCATTAGCAGCTGCGCCTCCTCTCCTGCTGTGCTGTGAAGGAGGAGAGTCGCACTACGGACCATCAGCACCCCTGCCCCTCCCCCCAGCTGGCATACACGTTATTACGGTCCATTTCTAAAAGATTCACCACTACTAGTTCTCAGGTATACATTGCTTTATTCAGTATCTATTGATCATATATGATTACATACTGATAGCCCATATACTGAGAAACCAATACACTGAAAAGAAAATTGTGTAAATGAAGAAAGTACCACTCTTTAAATAATCAATACTATTTGTTCTTAATTAACCATTACTCAGCCTTCAACTAAAACCCATTATGAATAGCACATTAATGTCAACAAGCTAAAGCATCAGTATGGGTTGCCATTCATCTGATGTTAAATAAGGTCCTTTTTGATGCTATATAAATATTTATTGCTCATTTTCAGACTGGATATACCTTGCTGTTACTTCTGTGTTGACACTTAATAGTATGCTAACTGATACATAGCCCAGAGAATCCCAACTCTGCAATTCATTCCCACAGAATGCAAAGTAACCCAAAGGTTACTGCAAATGAAACTTATTACAGAGTTTTACCTCTACTCTTGGAGCATCTATGACCAACAATAATCGATTCATAGCCAGCACACACTGTCAAATCATTGTGATTTATATGTGCTGTGAAAATATATTTATATACTTTTCTAATACACAGCTCATTTCTATTGAAGGACATTTTCTGTCAATTAATACATCACAAATATCAATATTGGTATTGACAATGAGTATTAATATTCTTTTACATTTGTAAAAATGCATTTAATATTCTTATTAACAGTTTAACACATTTTCTAAACATGTATTTTCATAAATGGTTCAGGCTTAAATGGCTTAATGGTGCAAGCTTACAGGTAGGTATTAGTAAGGCTTTCCTTTAGCAGGTGTGCATACTGTAGCTGGTGCTCATACATAAAGCATCCATGTGGTAACAACGCCGAGGGCACTCTGGCTGATCCCCGGGTTTGTCCCAGGTGGAGGGAACGGGGTGGGGGGTGGGGGATTGGTTGCCATGGTCAGACACCGTCACTGCGTCAGCCCGTGAGCAGCCCCCCCAATGAGGAGTGGAGAGCCAGGATAAATAAACGAGATCAGCCTGAGACGGGAGCTGGCAATCTGTTGTTTCGGAAAGCACCTGTGTGTGACCGTTGCAAAGGGAAAAAAAAGAAGACAAAAAAACAGACAGTGCCTATGAATTTTTCCCAAAACTCAGTAGCCCCCTTGATAACGCTCCCCCCCCCCCTACACTCCCCGGCACACACCCCTCCCCGCACCACCAGTGCCTAATGATGCCCCCTGTGACAGGAGCTGCCGTTTCTGATGGAAGCTTGCTGGCAGCTGGAAGATTCGCCGAGCTGGTCTCCGCGACTTCAAAGAAGCAAACATGCCAGCTGTGACTCAATTTGGTTTGACAGCAGAGAATAAAAATAAAAAAGAGAGAAGAGAGAGAGAGAGAGAGAGAGAGAGAGAGAGAGAGAGAGAGAGAGAGAGGAAAGCAACAAGGGTATGGTGCACGACGTGGGGGAAAGAGAGTTGAAAGTGAGAGAGGTAACGCTGTGAGACCCATCTTCGCACTTGCTCAATAAGTGCACTTGTGTTTTTACTCTGCCCGTGCCGGAACGCTCAGCCCCAGAGCCGTCCTGTTTCTGGGTAAACACCACCCCTTTCGAAGAACGCACCGCGCCTAATGCACGGCACAAAGGGGAGATCAGACCGTGGCTGCAGGCTTTTGATCAATTCGCAGCGTCGGGTACATCACAAGACCGTTGACCGCCGCGCCTCAGCCGATTCAAAGTCTGCTTACTCAGTCCCAGCCACAGCAGTCCTTTTAAGCCTAACGGGGGAAGGAAAAACAGCGTCCCCTACGTCCCGTTGTCATTACAATGTGTGCGCTGTATAATGGCCAGCTTCCTCGGTCCCAGCACACTCCACCACTCTAATTAAGCACTCCGCCAAGGGCACAGCCCGGAGCAGGGAGAGAGGCGGGGAGAGCAGGAGGGAAGGGGCCCCGAGTCGGCGATCAGCGATAGAGCTGGGGCCTGGGGAGATCAAGAGAGCACAACTCGCGGCTCCCCTCACCACCGCGGCTACTTAACACCGAAATTGATTTACGGAGAGCCACAAATCGCTGCGCTGGGATTTGATCGCGCATACAGGCAGGCGGGTGCCCCTGGGGTCAAACGGTAAGACTAACAAGGGGCCATAGCCTTACATGGTGGCAAAAAGAATGGAGTGATACTTCCAAGCTCAAAGTGACCATTGCAGGCCCTTGGTTTTGCCAAGCGCGCACCTGTTTGGGGGCCCCAAACTTAATATTTTGATTATGGGCTAGTTTGAAAATGTTTTGACGTATTGTGTGTGTAACTGACGTATTTATAAGTTTAACTGAAAGCTTATACGTCAAAACCAAGGCCCTCCAGACAAACTTCACCATTCAGCACTAAAGAGACAAGCAAAGCTTAACTCTTGTTGGAAGGAAGACCTCTTTTGTTGCACTGTTCAAATCTTCCACTCTTGTATCTCAGTTATCCTGGGCAGCACAGGGAGGGGAGATCTCAAAAATTCCACCATATTGTTTCCACAGCTGGGATCCTGCTCACTTTGTCATAGCTCAATGGATAAATGTGTTGAAAGAAACGCTGCAGATGGGGAGCGGAGTGAGATGGCCTGCTCCTTATGGCGTCCCGAGGATAAACGCCGCACATCAGCGTTTCACCTCACCCACAAGAGCACAGTGTGTCTCAGGCTTGATCCACATTACACTGTGGAAAGCTTACCCACTGCTGTTATGGCGAACAGATTTCAGACTATCATTTCTATGACTGCTGCAAATGCATCAAGAAAGACCTGACTGCACACATTCTTAACACAAGAGCCAAACCCTTAGGCAGCCAGAGTGCATTAAAAGACAAAACACCACAATTTCACACTAAATTTTATTTATATATTTATCACACCACATACTAACACACAAGCATGCCATTACTGACATTGTGTTAATGAAACACAATAACCTGTTTAATCTGTGATGCAGTGGTTTCCTTGGTTTAGCACTTTCACAGCCAGTAAACTAAGGACCATACATTAGTCACATCAGATTAAGCGGAGAAGTGGAGAGAAAAAAAAATCAATGAATGGATAAATGAAGACGGAACAGTACATACATAAAGCATGGGTCAGATTTCTTATGTGTCTCAAGTTTTGGTATATTTATGGTCACAGGTCTTAACACTGCAGTGAGTTTGATCATTTCAGATGCACTGTGGGAAAACAATCCCATTCCATGTTCAATGCCAGTGGTGCTCACAGTTTCCATCTCAAGACAAAATTTATAGGGAAACTCACAATACAGATGAAAGGAGTGCATGCTGGGAAACCTTACTGCCCCATGACAGAAACTCCCATTAGCCCATACAATGACATAACACCTTGTATCTGCTGTGCCAAAGTACAGTATGTTGAGTTTGTAAGTAGTAAGTGCAGTATGTTCCAGAATCTAGTATATAGCATAACTGGGTCCACCCCCAAATCAAATCGTGAATTAATATGCATCATTTTCCAGTTTCCATTAACTGATGCAAAACTGCAATACAATGTACGTTTGTAAACCAACGCATCATACCAGTTAGGGGTGTTGCTGGAAAAACACTGATCCTGCGTGGGGCCCTTGAAAGCACCTGCATGTTTGGCAGTACAATGGGTAAAGACTTAAGTAAAGGTTAGGGTTTGGGGACCCACGACTCCATCAAAGCCTTGTGTTCCTTCATAAACAACTCAATAAAATAATAAAAGGTAAAAACAATAAATGTTCCAATAAGACAACAAAACTACAAACGTTAAAATTACAGGCCTAAATACTGAAAACATATGTTACTTACCTTTTTTGTGTTAGCAGTGCACTTGTCATTATCATAGCCTCACGTTTCTTCGTTATGAATTTGGTTTATAATGATCCATTCTTTGCAGCGATAACACAAACCTTTGATAGTCTCCCGATACAGAAAATGTTTGCAGCCATACAGGAAAACATTTTATTAAAGCCGACTACTTCTTACTAAAATCGGCTTCAAGATATGGTAAAAATGACGGCGTGAACTCCCTTTCTACTAATTGAAATTAACAAACTGCAAACTTAGCCTAACTGATCAATTTTAACTAGCGTTACCATGTATTGCCAATGAACAACTATCAAGTTTGCAAGTTTTCAAGTTTGGCTTAACTGCGATGTCCAACAAAGCATTTTGCTTGTTTAATTGCGTTATTGGGTTGACAGATTCTTTACAAATAAGTAGCCTAGTCTTGAATTAAAGTTTTGATAAAAGGTAAGGACTATCGAGTTAGCTTACTAACATTAGTTGCACGCCGTTTCAGTCTTATGGGGTGTAGACTAACCAGAACTCCAAAGACCGGCAACTCTAGTCATGCAATAGACCAACAATTAGTTCAAGTGTAAACTGTAAAGTCATATATGTAGTGTGCGACACAACATCGTTGGAGGACAGTATATAACCTATTAATACTGGATTCCGTTAACGTTTCAAGCCTCCAGGTGATGCTGCACACCGTCCACCACGTGCAAGCATATAAAGCAGTTCCGCCTTCAAGTACGCTGGTGATTTTAATATTTTCCACTGCAGACAAATTGCGAAGGAGCACAATATTGATCTGAAGCTGCAGCTGGAAAAGGATTGCTGTACTGCTACTCCTAGGTGATGAACAGCCAATGCCATTTCCATTAGGCTATATAAATTTCAGCTAAAAAAAAACATAAAATAAGTACCAACTGTGAGAGTTTATATTCAACATAATCAGAATTAATCTGAAAACATCAAATCCACATTGAAAATCACAAATGATTACTTTGACAATTAATTCCCTACTTACAGGCCATTTACCATTCTTTGAAGTCATTATATTTGTATATTCATCAGTATAAACAAACCCTTGAAGAGATGGTCCTTTCATTCAGTTGTTTTGAATATTTATCTTTCCAGGGCAGCCAAGCTGGCCAACCTGATCAGTGCGAAGATAGTCACAGCACTTCACGTTACAGTACTATCTTAATATTTTCCATTTCAAGGCAAATTTGTTGACTCAATACACCTTCCTCTGAGATAAATGTTTTCATAGACACTGATCCCCTCACATGCACAGCAACAATAAAACCTATTTCCCATTGTATTTCAATGGTTCCATTTTCAAACTAAGATGATTACTTGTAGGAATGACCATGAATGGTGAACTTCAAATAAAATTAATTGGACTGAAGTGAGTGTACTTCCACAGTATACATTAACATTTGAAAGCCATTTCAAATGGGAATTTGACAGATATTCATCTGAATCTCAATTTTACATTTTGCATGAAAACATTTAAATTGCATGGAGTTGACACACAACTTTGCAGCACAGTTCACCAAATTAGACATGGAAGTTCTGACCAGTTAAGTAAACGCTTTTAATTAAGTCCTTCTCTACATGTAGAAACAGAAGATAGATATTCATACATGTGGAAAAACTCTGTAGTTGGAAATCATTCAAGCCATGAATCTCATTTGCGGTCTTTCAGGTGCTGGACATCAACTTGCACAGCAGGTCAAACAACTGAACACATGCACATGCCAATGACACTCAGTTTACAGTGGCTTCATTTTAATTTACAGATTTGACAACAATCCTGATAGCATTTACATTGCACTTCCAAGCTACATACATAAAATTACTGTGCATTTCTATTTTACTAGCCATATCAGCTTATAGCATTGCATGGTGTTCACCTCCATGTGTCCACTCTTCCAGGTTTCCAATTTTTCACTGAACACCACTGCTTTGTCCAGCAAGTCTTCAGATCTTCTATCGATTGCAGCCTGCCACTAGGAGAAATTTGAGAACACTGCTCTCCTACGCAGAATATCAATTACAAAAAAGGGGAGTCTGGCCGGATATTTCCGAGTTGGGAAACCAAACAAAGGCAGATGATATTACATTTTCAAAAACGTAATGCCCCAGCCACACTGGAATGATATTCAAGAGCTTTCCATTCTCTTATCCTTTATTTCTTTAATGTTTGACATAAATACTTGAGGGTATGATGCAAGTCATAATGATCTTGAGGATCATGGTAAATGACAAAATTACCCAGTAACAGTGCAGTCAGGTCTTTCTCAATAGCAACTGTCCTTGGATCAGTTGGCAGCAAGAGTTCCAATTTACCAACTTTAAAGCCGCCCTACTTTACACACTAACAGTCTCAGAGGATGTCTGAGATAGAAAAAAATAAACACAAACTACACAAAAAGACAACAGCTGCAATGATAAAATATATCGTCTTTATTAAAAAAATAAGTGAACAGATTGAACAGGAACAGTCCTCCAATTATAGCAAACAATTTCAAAATGGGCAACGATCATATTCGGGTCATGTACAAGTAATGAGGCTGACCAAAGCTGCACTTTCATATAACCAAAACTGAAGACTCTACTCTCAAGATATTCCACCCACTTCTGTCCCCGACAAAGCCAAAGTGTATTTTTCAAACCCAAGGATGACATGTGCTTATGAATATTAATTAATGAAACTGCTATTTGGTTTGGATTCTATCATCAAAATACACTCTGTATGTGCGCAAATATGTTGTAACTGCTCGTGAATATTCATAAGCACAGAGATACTCGGCAACAACTCGGGCTCTTCACTGCCACTTCATGAGACTAGACGGATTAAAAATAGAGTGGAGCATCTTGCAAGTGTACAACCTTTGCTGTGACCCAAGGGCTGCCACGGAACACTGGGGATGCAGAGCCTAGCAACTGTGTTGCCATGGGTTCATCATTTTCATTGTTTCCATTGCAAAGAGGGCCACTGTAAAGAGACAGCTATGATACCGTGTTTGCAAAGAGAAGGCTGGGACCATGGTGATGCATTTAAAGATGGGTGCTGAGCTATTACAAAAACGGGCTTAGTGGCGTTCTGACTGCATTCAAAGAAATCAGCTCCCTTTGTAGATTCAATCAATGCACTGGAAGAAAAAAAATACTCAAAAATACATTTTAAAAAAAAAGCCAGACTATGCAGGTTTTCACCCTTGCAGAAACCACAATATCCCTGCCATCCAATAGTCTCCATCAATACACTTGCTATTCTTTACATCACATTAATCCACTGCCATTGGGCAGATCAGGCTCTCAGTTTATTAAAAGCATTACCCCTTTCACAAGCAAGGCCACGTGAAGTATTCCGTCATACTTTTTCACCCCCCGAAGTTAGGTTTTTTCCACCCCTTTATGGCAGTGACGCACAACACTAATGGAATTTTTCCATTATCTGCTTTTAGGGATTTTCATTACATTTGTGCCCATTACAGATCGCTTCTCACAGATTTCCAATTGTTAAATGGAGCTCGGGTGGAGGCTAATGCTTATTAAATCTGCAGCCATGAGCGATTTGTACTTAATATAATACTGTGTGGTCCCGTTTCAGATGCTGCGATCAGCATTACCTCTGGGGGTTGGGGGGGCCAGGCATCATCAGCATTAATTGGCAGGAATGGCATGCCTGAATTCAATTTGGAAAAAAAAAGGCAGAACTCCCCGTACACGGAAGTGCGTGCCAGGTGTAGAAGTTAAGACAAACAACAAGAAAACACTGTTCGTCACAAAAACATTCTTAATGGGGGGATGAAACCCTTACCTACAGTGAGCTAAAACGTGTGCCTGAACATTAACCAGCTGCATACCTGCACTGACGGTTGCAGAAACGAGGAGCATTTATTCATTCAAAGAGCGCCCCATGTATCCCCCCCCCAACCCCGCTGCTCCCAAAACAATAGCCCCTGACATTACCATGGCGATTAATTCCAAGAACAAAAACAGAACCTTGAAACACGCAACGGAATTGGCTGGCATTTAAATTCATCTTGTACGTTCTCATGCGTACAGAACTGCAGGGCGGAAAAAGCGCTTGCCTTGCAGAAAAAAAAGCCGCTTCTTGGCAGAGGCCATCAAGTAAGGCAGGGGAAAACAGGGAAAGAATTCAGGGCCTGTGATAAGAAAAAAAAAAAAATTTACAGGCATGGTTTACAGCCTTTCACTCTGGCCCAGCTCGCTGTACCAAGCCATCCCGTTTCTGGTAAAAGTATCAAAATTGCAGTCCTTGTCAGAATTGTGAGCACCATTATAAATGGGTGAAGCACACATCAATGCACTGAGGTTAGACCATCCCAGTCTACTGGAGGCAAAACAGCCCTGGGTTCCTGAGCAGCCGACCTGGGAGTCTGCTAATTGCTCTAACTTTAAATTCAATCACAACACAATGGTGAGTCAGATATAAAAATCATCTGTGTGTCTGACAGTGTGGTGTAAGTGAACGTGACTCCAGCAGTCTCCTGACCACACAACCCTGTGATACAATTCACCAGCCGCAAAAGAAATGTAATCAAATATGACTCATTCTCCCACATTCGGTTGACAAGGCGAGACTGAGACTCCAGAGCAAAGCACTGTATGAATTGGCCCCTTTTACTTACAGCTGTAGCATTTAAACTATAACAAGTGAGAAATCTAAGACAGATGGCAGGGTGGAAGCATTGGAGACAGTGAATGAACAGAACATTTTCGGGTGTTCCGTTTTTTTTCCCCCCCGCCTTCTGCGATGGCAGCTGTGCGATCCGCCACGCTCTCCCCAGACCCTAGGAACGGCCTTGACATCTTACTTCAGGCTTGTCTGCCATGCTGTCAAACAGCAGCTCTCCCTCCTTTAATGCTGCTCTGGCCAGTGCGCCCCTGTGGAGAAGATCGTCACAGTTGCATGTTAAGACACTCAACACCCAGCCCCCCATGAGCCATCAAATAACCGTTTCACCAGATCTAGTGAGGCATGTACATACAGCCACATAAAATCCATCAAACAACCACCCACAGAAATGTATCTCAACTTATGTGTTGATAGATAATTGAATACCAGTATCTGGGACACAGCCAACAAATGCTCATCTCCACCAACACATGCTTTGGTTGAGATGAAAGTGCATCTTTTTTAAGGCCCCTTACAGAAGAACGACGCAAGAATAGCCTGGCAGAGTGCCAAGTTAACAGTGCCATCTCCTGCTATTACAAATTATTATAAAGTGAAAAATTAACACGTCCAGGCAGACAGATGTTTGAGGCATCAGAGGCGAGGGGACTTGAGGGGAGGTGACACTTGCTGCCTAGCAACGAGGAAATGAAAATGGGAAGTGAGAAATAGCAATTACACAACTTTGGACCATTTTTCACCCTACCTAGCTAGCTAGCTGCTATTGAGTGATCAGTGATCTAGGTTTTTAGAATTAGTAGTTGCACTGGTGGTTAGTTTTTCACTAGCGTGAAAGGCTGGAGGAAAAAGGATTGCCAAGTGATGTTCTTTTGAAGCCAGCTCTCCCTCAAGACTATGTAAGGGTAACCTAGCATTTTTTTAAATGTAACCTTGTCTAATGGGATGAATAATATTTATAATTCATAAAAGATAAAGCATATCGTCACTTCTTGCCACAAACACGAACACTGAGTGTTATGTGAATTATGCCTGTTCCCAGAGTCACCTTTGATTTTTGTCACAATTAAAGATTCAACTTACTGCCACACCAGAACAATATTTCATCATACTTTTCATAATGTACATAGGCCAAGCACATAAAGGGCACATTATCTGAGAGCTCTGCGCAGCGAACAAGGGAAAAGAAAAGAAAAACCCACCTTTACATAAAACCTGCATAATTCACACCACTGCTAGTTCGGAATTACTCCTTTATACAATCGCAACTCTTGAGACCTCTAATGACAGGTCTAATTCTGTCACGCTGCGAGGGAGAGTGCAGAAGCATTACCGCACTAAACCGTTCCATTAGCCTGACCGCTTGTGACGCGGGCCTTCATCCACTCGCTCCATTACAGGCCGCTAATCAGCGGCCCCTTGTCACAAACCAGCGCAGACTTCCCTTGGTGACTGATTGTGGGTGACACATTAATTCCCTCTGTTCCTCCTCGGGAAAATGCCAGCCCAATCCCCTTCTGTGCTGTCAGTCTTTTCAGTTTGAAATTCTCCTTTATCACGCTTGCAGAGATTTTTTTTTCTCTCCACCCTTCTCAAGAAGCGTTTTAAAAACTCAACCCCTCCCAACACAGACACAACCACAGACTTTAGGTGTTCTTAAGGAAACACTGTTCGAAAGGTTTTTTTTGGTAATAAGTACTGCTTGGAATCACTGATCTTTCAGTCAACCGAATCATTCATCTTACACATTGAGGCCACTGAATCAGTCAGTCAATCAATCTAAAAGCTACAAAGACAAGTGCATTTCCATAAAAAGATTAATAAACCAAGAGTCTGAGCTTGGAACACAAACCCTCAGAAGGTACCTAGAAACTACACCCTGGTCCCTCCCTGCACTATAAATGCAACTTGGATATTCTCAGCTACAGCTGTCTGAGCCTTTGTGTCCAACCATCACAGGGGTGAGGAAAGCACTACCTTGTAGCTCCACAATCCAGGGTCAACAACTGTAAAACTACGAACGCCTTGATCTGTTAGTCGCACAAAGGCTTAACTGGCACCATGTGGTGTGGTGGTCAGATTCATCCAAAGAGGGACACAGCAGTTTGCACCTTTGAGCAAAATCCTATACCTTAAATTTCACCAACAAATCAACTCAACATATATTTTGCAGAATATGTTAAATCATATGGTGGGGACAAAGGTGCTTGGGAATTCAATATTAACTAGAAGTTGCTTGAAACCACAAGGCTTTTCAAGACGAATGGGTGAGGGTACATGTAAAGACAACGGTTGAGAAACGTGCAAATTATTAGTAGAATGACTTAAAAAATGTGATCATAATAACCTTTACAAATTTAAATTACACACTTAAGATTTAGAAACCATGACCAGCAGTTTGCACACATCTACAGAACATGCCAGGTTAAATGTGCCAGATAAAATGTGAATCAGTGAGAGCTGTCAAAAGTTGCTGATGTGAGAAAAACACATTTGGCAGCCATATTAGAATTGGGTTTGGACCTGGCAACTAAAAACATTTATTTTACATCTAAGTCCTAAGTAATAGTGATGAGACATGAGAAGAGGGGAAAAAAAACCAAAGGGTCTAGGCTAAAGTAAGTCTGGAGACTAGAGGAATAAAAAGGACATATTGGTCCCTGCTCTAGCCAGCTCCAAAGCTCTAAATCAAACCTCTGAAACAGGTCCAGCCCTTGGGACCAAATGCAGAGGAACACATTTGGTCTTGTGCTTCATCAAGCCCTCAAGCAAGAGACTACAATAGTGTTTATAGTGGCAACTTGATAGTAATCAGACACCTGCACCATGGGCTGCAAGCCCCTCATCATACACTCCGAAACCTTGTTAACACGAAGTAGATCATCTTTTCTCCTGGTGTATCTCCACTAAAGTACCTTACCCAAGGGTATAGAGCACCCTACCAGTGCCGCTTTTCTATACTGCCACCCTAGCAACAGACATATATTTTAGAAGAAAAACATCTGTAGTTATAAACTACCTACCTGAGTAATGGTAGCCCTGAAGCCTCCTTATCCAGTCTCCCAAGACTAATTTGTTAATACCTGGAGGGGAAAAAAAATACAAAACAATTTACTACTCAAAAAGCACAATCTGACAGAATTATAAAGCAGAGCATACAAACACTGTCATGCAAGGCTTATGTTAACACAGCAAAAAGTCATGCAACTCAAGCTGACCCCATTAAAGAATTTGGTTTTAGGAAAAATTACATTTTAAATACACTTTAAGCATTACATCAGGCAACATTTACACTGAAATTACGCAAAAGAAAAAACAGCAGCCGCTGAACTGGTCTATACATATTGAACTAAATCTGGCATTCGAAAGCTATTTTTCTTTTTTTGCAAGAGTTGCATTACATTCTGTTCAGGGGTATATTAAATGTTAGTACACAGTTTATTTTGGAAACAACCTTTTACTGCATTATTTTTTAAATTGTGTTTTTTTTGCTTTTGATTTTTTTTAATATGTCTATGAATCTTTTTTTAAAAAACAACTTACACGCAGTTACTAGCAGTTTATATATAAAACACTACTAAATTACAGATTTAGGGTTAGTGTTACCTTTTCCTGGTGAGCTTTAGGTTTAAGCATCCTTTCTCCTTTGCACTGCGATAATTTTCTTTAATAAAAGCAGCCAACGAGTCTTTGCATCAAGCACGACATGTATGCGCCCTGTAAGCTAGACTTGAATGGTTGTTTAAAGTTCAGTTATTTCAGAGACTAACAATACATTTCTCATTAAGATCACAATTTCATTAAGAAACGTTTTATACAAACCCAGGCATTAAGGCATTCGATGCCCTTGCTAAACACATTACCTTGGTTAAAAAGGAGACTATCAGGTTTATTTTATGGAGGACAGAAGGCCTTACCTCTAGGTCCTTTTTTAATATAAAAAGAGAGAGAGATAAAATATAAGTAGTCTTTTACGATCAGTCAGACACCTTTAACATCTCCTTCTGTCATTTTTTTAAAGTCTTCAAACTACATGCATACATTTAAATTTAAATTATAGTTTGAAGATCAAGAACCTACAACTTTGATTGTTATTAAGTTATTTAAAAAGGGTATTTCATTATTTTATAATGAAACAAAAAAGTAAACCAAGTTTAGTTTGATAGAAAACAAACTAGGCTTTATTGACAAACTGCTTCAAAACATTTTTGGACAGATATTTAGTTACCTATTTAGGCAAGCTTACACAGGTAGCATTATGCATTTTATGGAGAGGGTACAGATATTAATGGCAATATACATTTTTTGGAAGTTTTAAGTATGTACAAAGTTCCGGGTCGAGCTGCAGTGTCCCTTTGGGAAAGACCATGTGGAGACTTTGTCCCAATCCTTTACAAAGCATGCAGTGTTCCAACTTTTCGCATTGCATCATCCAAAAATCCAATTCATTCAAAATCAAGAGACAATATGCCATTCATCACATGAACAGGTTTTGATTGACTGCCATGAGTCAGACACAATTTTAATTTTAATGCTTTTTCGAATTAAGGATTTTAGGACAGTCCATCTCAACAGTGTCTAATAGGGCTATATTTCAAAACTCCTTAAAGTACAATACAAAATATTATGAAACCTAAATCTAAATGAACAACTTTTAAGACTATTTAAAACAAATGCGATGAATACATTAAGTTGCTGGAAATTCCATGTTTTCAAACTCGTTAATGCTTATAGCCTATATATTACATAATGGAAGTAAGTTTAAGGTTTTTTTTTTTTTTTTGTAAATATTTAACAGAACTTTGAAATGTAGCCTAAAATGGGAATCTGCAACTGCCACTTAATGGAGTAAGTTCTTTTTGAAGCAACACAAATTAATAGTAATCTTCAAAACTAACAGGATCTATAGCCATTAACGGCTTTTGTACATTTTGAAAACTTTTTCCCCCAAACCAACCATTTTAGAAAATTACTCCAACAATGCAAAAAAGCGAAAGGGGAGGAAAAGATAACAAAAAGCAAAATTAAAAGCTTGTCAACAAAATTTAGCTGTGTGTTGCCTGACTCATCTAGTATTGGTTTAATTTGTCCTTGATGCACACAGGAACTGACCTTCAAATAATTAAGAGTAAAAAAAAAATCAAATAAAAAAACCCAAAAACAACCCCACAAACGGACAATTACTTTTGTCTGGTTGCTTAAAGCGAGAGCTGCCGTAGGAGACAGTAGCATGTGAGGGCAACGCGTTTAATTTGAACTTCCTCTTTGCCCGTTTCAGTATCTTCCGTAAGGGTGCTCCCTGTAGGTGGGTTTGATTGGCGGCCGGGCTGGGGGGGCCTTTCCGCCAGCGCTGGCCCGTGTTCCGTTCCAGTCGTCTTGACCTGAGGAAAGAGGGGGACATGCCTACAAATCACTAACAGCTCCGCAGACCTTTGGGGAAACCCAGACAAGAGAACCCAGGAACAGCCTTCCGAGAAACAGCGACGGCTCTGCACAAGGCCCCTTCGGCCTGTCGTGTGAAACAGTGCTGCGTAACCCCAAAGCACCAGACAAGCACTAGGTCCTAATCAATCTGACAATCTGATCTGATCCCTCCTGAATCAGAAGTTCCATGGCTATGGCACGGGAAGCCATTTCCCCTCACCCAGAGCTCGCTGTGCCAGCCAATTACGCTACAAAAATCGAACGAAACAAAGTCAACCTAAGACTAAAAGCCGGGTGTCTGGACCTTCAAATGAATATTTTATGCATACTAGACCCATAAACTGCAGTTATGCAAAATCATAATGCATCAAAAGCTTCCATGTATTGGCTGATTCTTCCCAAGGGGATCATCTCTCCATCTCCATAAAGAGATGTCAACAACATCTACCCTAATTACCAGGGAAAAGCAAACCATTACTGCAAGTCAACAACTGAAGAAATAAGTGCAATGGCCTCGACACAACAGTACTGGAAAACAGTCTCACTCAAGAAGCACACCTGCCCAAATCAGAATCAACTGTTCAACAAGCAAAGCTAGGCTGTCTGGAACCAAACAGTGATGTTCTCCGGGTGTAGCTCCGGCTCTTACGACCAGCCAGGTGACGCCGACACTTCTAGGAAAAATTGCTTCGCCGCTGAAGTGCCGGGATCCATTTCAAACAGCGCACGCTATCAGACAAGGTCATAAATCTGCAGTCTGTGGAAAGAGCGCCTCCCAGCACCGAGGAAAAATGCACCCCGTTTCTGCCTGCGCTGCTGGGGCCCGGCGCGGGCGCAGCACAGGAGGGGCCTCAGCGTCCCCGCGCGGAGCAGAGTCCCTGCCGTCTTACCGTATGGCTCGTAGCTCTCCTGTGCCTCCCCGTGCCCGTAGTCGTAGTACTCAGGCTCCCTGCGAAGAGAGAAGGGAGATCAGTCAGTCCGCAGCGCTGGCGTCGTGCCACCGGACCTGGCTTTTCTTTGACGCAGGCTTTGCCGAAACGTTCACGCGTCCCCGTCCCCCCCGCCCTAATCTGCTTAGCAGACGGCCCAGTTTAGGGCGAGGAACACATACCCAATCCCTTTCACAATAACAAGGCATGCAGGCGGAGAACACAGTGTGCCGAGCAATCGGATGGACAAGCATTTGATTAAGCCACTGGTGAAAGTTTTAAGTGCCTCGCCTCAGCAGAAGTTAAAGCTTGAGGTGCTCTTAAAAGTAAAGAGAAGTTGCTGACATATCTAAACAAGCATTCCTTTTGCAATGGCAGACTGCATTATCTTATAGCAGAAGGGTTTGCTTTCATTCCTTGCAAAGCCTCAACACATTCTTTTTCAAACTAGGGCGACATAATGCAGACCACACTGTGCATATGATAGCACGTTGAAATGAAAAAGGAAATGAGAATTAAGGGAGATGGATGGCAACTTACGCCTTTGGTTGACTGTAATAATTGTCATATGATTCATACGCAGGCTCTGCATAGCTGTCTTCATAGGCCTGGTGAGAAGGAAAACAGTGTTTAACTCCCTCATGCACATATTATCAAACATTCAAACAAAAACTCTTCTGTTCTGTGTTACCTCTTAAGTTATAAAAGATGGCTCCTTATTTGAATTTTGGTTTAACTCCTACTGGTTTCAACAGTGGTTCATTAACCAAAGTATTTACATAGTACAAAGGCCTCCATACTGGATGGTAGGAAAAGGCTAACATTAGCATGATCCACAATCTGGCGGGAAAAGACAACCTCATTGAACACAAAAACCATCAAACTCTCTTAAGGGGCTTAAGCGTAAAAGCAAAGAAAATGGAGATCAAAGGCTTTTCAAACAGGCCTTCAATATCTACACAATAATGTACACCACACAAGAGGGCTAAAGTACCCTGCAAAGGGAAGATAAATTGACTACGACTTCAACTGATCCACAAAACTAAAACACTCATGAGGAGAAAGGGAAGGGGACGTACGTATTCTTCATAGGGCTCAGGGGCTGGGGGGTGTGGAGGGGGCATTCTCTGGGGCCCGGGAGCAGGGGGTCTGGCGCGGGCCGCGGCTCCTCCTCTGGCCGGCTGGGCCGGGGGTCCGCCGCGCCCCGAGGGGCCTCCCCTCACCGCCCCGCCCCTCGCCGGGCCGCCCCACGGTGCGCCCCCACGGGGTGGCATTCCTCGGCCCCTGGAGAGAGATTTGGGATAAGATGTGAACTCTGAAATGCAATCCTCCCCTTCAGGAGGCGCTGGGACACACATCACACTGCTGTCACTGCCACTGTGGCTGCGGTTGCCATTTTGATTAGAAGCCATCAGGGTGAGGAAGTACTGCACAAGTCAGTAAAATCTCACTTCACTTTTAACACATTGCTTACCAGCAGTCTCAAAACAATTATCTCTATGTAAAACAAATAACAAACAGCTTCAATGTCGCCTTACAGGACATGTTAGCCCGTGTTTTACATTTAAAGTTGGGAGGATGCCAATGGTCAGAGGGTAGAGCTTTACCTGGCCCCTGGTGTGGGGGGTGGTGGTGCCCCACGGCCTCGGACTGGGGGGCCCCCTCTGCCTCTGGTCCCGGGCTCCTGGCCCCCATTCAGGTAGTTCATTTCCATAAACTGCTCCTGGCAGATGTCATCCATCATATCCTGTTGAAAGCAGAGAGGTGAGTGACCGAGTCTTCACCTTCAGTGCAGGCTGCGTTTCAGAGAGCACAGACACTTCTACATTAGGAATGCTAAAAACAGACTGCAACGGGCACATGGCTCTGAAGATGAACAGGACTTGTGCTCTGACGTGGCCCAACATCGCGAAAATAACCCAATTCTGCTCTGCGGATCAGAGCCTGTTTCATACATTGGGGAGAAACAGCCACCAGACAACAAAGTGTCATCTTAATGCAAGTGGAGCTTCATAACAGATTAAGTTCTAATCCTTCACAGGAAGCCAAACAACTTGCAGGAAGCGTTAAACAATGTGAAATGGCATCTTGGAACTGGCAAATGTTAAGCAGTTTAAAATGTTAACAGTGATCCACTTAAATTGCTACTAAAGCCTATGGTGTCAGCTGTATGAAGTCAGAAGTTATGCGGAAGAGTTTAAGTTAAGGTGTGGATGCGCCCCTTGGCGTCATCCTTGATGTTGACCTCTGAACCCTTCTAGGGAGCAATGGGACCTTAACTTTGCGATCATTCATTGCCACCAGCGGTACAGCAAAGGTGCTTAATGGTTAACCATTAAAATAATCACATATGCTGGATCTGCCGTGCAGCTCCAGTATAGCGCCTCTCCCTTGATTGGTTTCCCAGGCTGCACGCCTCTTCTCCCCTCTCTGCCTCAGGCTGCCTCATATTCCCATGCGGCTCCATGCTTGAAGATCTGTAATGGAGGTCTACAGCTGCTGGAGAAAATTGATCTTCCCGTGGCTCACTTTTACAACGCTCTCCCAAGCATAAAACAAAGTGTTCTCTTAAGCAAAGTGATCCCTTAAAAGGCAGAGGATTTACTCCTTGGTGTTAGAGACCGAAAAAGGGAGGGGGTGTGGGGAATAAGGAAAGTGGCTTTTTAGACTGTCCATCCGTCACTGTGCGCTTTAGTGGGAAACATTAAGCCAGGTTTTCTCCTGCCTTTGCTCGGCATCTCCGCAAAAAGAAAAATCCCTGCTGGAAAGTGCAAATGCCTGACTGACCCAAATCCAACATTAAAAGCCAAGTCCAGAGGCCCCTTCAGCTGTTTACTCGGATCGTATGCCTGACCATTAAAGTCTTTTTAAACCCGTAATCCACTGCATTCTATTAAGGAAAAATAAAGTACTCCTGATTCCATCGAAGAATTTCACTGCCAATTTTCTGACAGTTTTAGCTCTTGCACTGCAGTTTGACAGAACACAGGCCTGATCTGGACAAGCATCTCATCTGCCCTTTAAACTCAGTATGACCCAGCCTCAACCATGCAGGCATTTGTATTGTGAATTCAAGATCAATCACACCGGCTTGCACCAACCATGAGGGGACGAGGAGGTACACTCACGGGGCACAGGAACTTCTTGACCTCCTCCATGGCGTGGGCCATGCGCAGGTAGGCCTCGGGCACGGGCGCGAACACCTCGATGAACACGTGCAGCTCCATGGACAGGTGGGCGTATTTGGGCTCACCGCTCTTCCTCAGCCCCTCCTCCTGTCACGGCAGAACGTTATGAGATCAGTCAGGCTCTGCAGATGCCATTCACACAGCTCACTTTCTGGCGCATTACCCAGACACAGTGCAGGGCAGTCACTGGAGCTATTCAGGATAAGTACCTTACTAAAGGGTAAGAAAAATAAGCTCTGAATGCCTAACCTTTACCCACACCACACGCCTACTTAAAATGTACACTTCTGAGTAGAAATCCAGCTACAGCTAGAATAAATTCAGAACATAAAGTGTAAAGAGTAACTTATTCAGTCTTACAGCAGAAGTATCTTTAAGTTAATCATCAAAGGTTTGTCATATCCCCTGTACCTGCAGAGTAAGTGCTGAATTAGTCTCCCCCCACCCTTGGTAAATAGCATTTCAGTCTGAAGACACTTTTTTTAAATTCTGACAGCTGCAAACATTTTTAGCTCCAAAACCATTTTCATTTCCTGTCTGTATACTGATGTTAACAGCAATTATATTTCAGCAAGTCCTTAAACGCATAAATTCCTGAACACTTGCAGTTGAGTCACGCTTACCTTAGCTTTGTCCCTCATGGACCCTTTTCCCAGGACGGAAATCTTTGCACCCGTCTCCTCCTGCAGGCGTTTGATTGTGTTCCCTTGGGGTCCCAAAATCTTCCCTACAAAGTTAAACTGAAACAGAGAAAGATCTTACAGCTCCAACATGTTCGTTCACAATTAACTACATTTGACTTGGAACAATTGCAGGTCCAAGTTACAAAACTGAAGTGAGTGAAAAACCATGATATAAGATAACAAACACATTACTTTGGCAGCTACTCCAAGGGTAATGGCTTTGCCTTTAAGGTTTGGTGCCAGGTTAGAATGTCCCTGTACCCCATGGTATTTAGAGTACAAAGCGAGATGGTACACCTTTACCCTCAGGGACATACAAATAAAGTATGCCACCACCACAGTCGCACGCGCACACACACAACTGCAGAGCTCCAACAGGCATCCAGGACAGCCTGGAAGGAGGGTCCAACTAGGCCAAACCCAGACCACCCTGTGAAGCACACAGGTGGAACTCACCTTTGGGTACTGTTTGACTGGAATGAGTACCCTCTCCTTCAGCTTCACATTCTTCACAGCAAAGAGATCCAAGTAGGTTTCTCCTTCCTCTTTCTTTGGCTCGCCTTTCTGAATCCTCTCAATCTCTGAATAAAAAGATGGACCCAGTTAACAACTGCTCACTTCCTATCATAGCTTCTTTGTCAGGACATAAGCATGCTACATACTACATACATATGCAACACCAAAAGAAACTTCAGAATCTTCCAAGTCTACTGAACCATTCTGCGACTCAAAACAAACATGTCACCTTTAGAGGCCATATTAAGATGTGCTGTAAATAAGAGGTCAGAAGAGAAGTCGTCTCTTTGCTAATGTAAATGCCATCAAGATCAAAGCTTCTCTGATGGAAAACTGATTCGGTACATCATGGTTATTTGCCTTTCTCGGATTCACTCAGCAAGGTTTGCATCAACTGGCAGCTGTCTACAACTTACTGAAATTTTGATGTTTCAGATGAAAAAAAAGGACATCTGTCATTTGAGCGGACAAGACGACATGTAGCCAGCTGTGTTTCTCTTACTACAGAGTACTTTACTATGCAGCAAAACCATGCGGAATTACATAAGTATACTTGATGTAAAATTATTTTGTTCTATGTAGCTACTAACTCCCTCCAGTGATGTATCCAGCAATTTCCTTTATCAATTCACTTCAGTTCCTTCAGTTTATAAGTGGATTCTGATTATTTGATATATATCAACACATAGCATCAGCTTGCTTGTCACATGGGCTGTTTTAATTTGAATTTGCCAAACGATTGTGACAACTGAAAAATTGAAATGCCATTTTGGACAGAAATTTCCAACAGCACAATCTCTACTCAGGTCATCACACTGTTTATGAGCCTGAAAGGAATTAATTTAATTCAATGGCAGTTCAAAGAATTCCATGTCCACCTTGCTTAGGCATCTCAGTCTAAGAAACAGCTCTACTGAATGCATTCAATCATCCGTTATCAGTAATGCAAACTTTTTAAGCACATGGGCTTAACCTCAAGCAGCACGAATTCTCCTGCCAAACCACACAAGCAATCCTATACTGCAAAATGAGAGCATTCTTGGAGCAACCCAACTTCACTTGTCTAAGGACGCACTTTATTTCCAACAAATGTTTGCCATTTTGGTCATTTATAACACCATGTCAGGCCACTTTCGGCAGAGTTGGGTTATCATATGACGTGCCCATTTGTGTTTTCTGATGGTATATTTCCCGCCTACAGCTTCATTCGCAGGTGCTTCCACTGCACCTTCCTCTGGGTTTGAGCCAGATATTCCAGTTTTATATGATCTAATCCAAATAAGATCAAGTAAATCTAATCCAGTGCAGCAGCTGTTCTGAAGCACACACAAATGTCCTGCACAGTACGTACCGCTCCATCACTGTGTTCTGGACCTAGCTGAAGGAATATGAGGGTGAGACTCCTGACCGTAGCAATGGGATTGCACCTGACTGGATTCTGCGTCACCGGCGATTATGAAGAAACATAGCATACCGTAATAGTTAACAGCACTGCATTAGCAAGGAGCGTATAAACAGAGTGGTAAACATGTCCACCAAGTAATGTGTCAGTGAGCACTAACATTACCTCAACTGCATTCATCCAGTACATCAATTAATCTAGGCCTGTACCACCATGAATGAGTTTCCTTAAATTCTGCCCATTTCCTTCATTGGGAAATTTTGCTAAATTTGATTTGATTGAATTGCTAAAAAAAAAAAACTCGTTTTGAGCTTCATCCTCTGCTGAAGTTTCTTCCCCAAGTTTCCATTTCTCTGTTTGAAAGGCAAACAGTAATAATTCCACCCATGGGTGTCAGTATGGTATGCCCAAATGCAAAACTTTTACAATGGCACAGGTTATATCAACAAAAGCACCTAGCTACCTCATGCGTGCAAAATCTTGCACTCCCTACAACTCATATGTATTTGCATGGAGTGTGAGCGCTAGGTAGCTAGCTAACTGTTGAGCTGAGAATGGGCAAATTTAGAGTTAACGCCACAAAAAAGTTACAGTACAAAGAGCTGTCATCAATACAAATTAGCAGAGATTAACATCTCAGTGACTGGTCATTTTTGGCATTTTTTGTACATATTTACAGGGTCACCTGCAATAAGCACCTATAGTAGAACATGAAGATGCGATTTAGACACATAATGGCCAACGTACATTCAATCAATTATGTTTCAAATGAATCTCCATACTAAATCAAACAGACAATTCAGACATTTCTGTGCATACAATTCAAGTAGTAGACACCAAGTGGAACACAGAAAATGGAAACTGCAGGAGACCAAATGATCAGACTGCTGCTAATCTACATCATCATGCATTCACTTATGATATTAGATGTCCCTGATTTCTGCTGTTAGCTAGTTAATGCTCTCTTGACATCCTTGGTGCTATGGCAATGAAATCATACAAATTTAGCATTCAAATGCAGTATGGCACTACTATTTATAAATTCAAAAATTTAGGTTTTCATGGAACATCAGAACAATCACTGCTTCAGTGTCTAGCTTAGTGCACCCACTGCAGACATATAAACAGCTGCTTAAATCAACACCTATACAAATGTGAATAACCTTGTCACAGAGAGCTGTGCATTTCTATACAATGGGGGAAAAGTCATTCGCAACAAAATAAATCTTCAATAGCAATGTAACTGTACAACATAGCAAATGTGTTCAGTAACCCTATACATGCGAATTCCTGCTAATAAAAGCCCATTGTACCAAATACATGGACTGAACCACCTCTCTTCACAACTTGCAGGTGGAAACAGAGCTGCAGATATGACATTTGGTGATCTGTGGTCGTGCTGGATCACAAACGGTACATTCCCAGACATTTTCTCATTCATTATGTTTTTGTTCCAGACACTTGGTGAGAACAAAACCCAAAAATAAAACTCACGAATGTATTACAGGTGGCTACTAGGTAGCACCCCCCCCCATCTCTCTGTTCAAGCCTCCATAACCACAGTTTTGTTTCACCGAAAGCTCGAACCACAGAACAGATGTCAATCATATACAGCTGGCCATCAGTAATGTTTCAGTACTTGACACGCGAAACTAAATATAGAAATAAAAAGCAAAATGGCAGAAATGATGGCACCACAGCAACTAGCTTTCTTAAAGTGCAACTGCACACACAATGTAAAAAACGAAACACTGCATCTGGATAAATTAGAGCAGGTTGCTCAAGATTTTTCTTGGACCAGGACTCTGGATTTACAGGCGAGCAGACAGGTCACAGAGGAATGGAGAGTGGGAGGAAAGAAAGGCTTTATTCAGTACCCCTTGCTAGCTAGCCTCACAGGACTGACTTGGAATTTTATGCTTGTTACATTAGAGTGAACACTGAGGGTACTGCACTCTTTGTAAATTAATGAACTGCAACTCGTTCTTACTTGTCTCTCCAAGATTTTCACACATTTCAGTCAAACCTTCCACACCTCAACAGGAGATGTTCAATTGTCAGTAAAGAATGTCTGAATTCAAGTTCAGTTGTGAGCTCTGTTTTAGCTATAAAATGGAGCAAATGGGTAGCTAGCTACCACCGTTTAGTGGTTAAAGAAAAACACCATCACTACCAATGCACTGTTTTCCTTTCACAGATACCAAAATGTTGACATGTGGTAGGTATTTGGTGACTTATGTCATTCTGTTATTCTATCATACCAATTCAGATCCCACTAGTTGCTGCTGTGAATGTTATTTGATAGTGGTGCATTTCAGACAATGTTCTGTTCTCAGGAAACAGACAAAGCTAAAAGCTTACTGACACACATGCCCCACACTGTGAAGTATATACTGTGACAAGTGACATCACAAATACCAAAACTGCAATAAGGTCAATTAACACTGACTCCCAGGGTAGTCTTAAGCCACACCCTGCAGCCAACAACCACCACAGTACTAGGCAAATGAACTACGCCGAGTCTGCTACTGCAGACATATCCTCTCATGCAAAATATAGCTCAATCGGCCTTTGCACCATTTTTTGCACCTTTGCTGCAAAAAATCATGAAATGTAGGACAGGCATTAGGACCATGCCGACAATGTCAGGGATGGCTTATACTCACTTCCAGAGCAGCCCATGGGAACAGCCCATGCAGTCACACATCACATAAATTTCCATTCAGCAGGTAACTACCAAACCCATGAATTCATCTATGGGCATCTTCACAGCCATTAACATGCAAAGGCAGCCAAACAAATTGTTAGCCATGCAGATACGGTTTAACCCATTGACGCTGAGTATTAAGGAGCTGGGCTGAGGTATGACTTCTGCAGGTCACTTAATCACAGCAACAAATTAAATCCGTGATTCAAGATCGGTGCCTGCGGACGGACCAAAAACAGCCAGGGACGGACACAGCTATTTAATGCCGAAGATGCGTTTCAGCAGAAACCTACCTCAAATAGGCTATTCGAACAGGTGAGGACATTACATATTTTAATCTTAGGGACCCCTTCGGAACCCATTACATTAAACTGCGACTGAAAGCGCGCTGGTAAGACTAAGTGCATGGGGGGGCGAAAAAAAGATTTGCCACCGACACCAGTACACCGTTATGTCAAAACCACCACTCTTGACCTTTCAAAATCAAGAAGCCATTGACAGTACAAGCGGTAGTTTGTCGTTATCGGTAGTTTCTTACCGTCCCTTCCAGGGAGGACCCTAGACAGCAAACCCACTTTCCCTTAAAGAAATAACATTTAAATCAGAACTGCCAACTTCACTCGCGCACATGGATTTGATGTGTCTCGTAACAGGCGCAATGAATCAGATTACTTCCTGAACGTTTAAATCCACAGAGATCGTCTCTCTGTTTTAAAATTGATTTATGGGCACTGAATGAAATGTTGCATGTCGGACTGATCCTGTGACACACTTCACAAATGTTATCCAACAACGTTGCTTACTACAGAACTTAAACACCGTATCACGACCGAATAACGTTAAACTTGCTAAAGCAGTTTGAATCATACACCATATGGCTACAGCTGCAAATCTAAAATCGTTTTTTGTTCACCTCCCCCATACATTTGTATTAGACTGGTAGCTGGCCAAAATTATGGCATGCATAACCGAATAAATGCAACCAAGTGAGTTCGTTAGTATTGAAAAATACGCAACTTTTCCAAACGTGAGAACAAGCGATCTTTGCGAATAACGTTGCCTGCGGTCTATGAAATCTAACACCTTTCCTCACTGTACGCAGTTCATCCAGCTGTGAAGTCATCGGTTCTCTTTGTCTACAGACACGGAGGAAATCTCATCTTAGAACTACCTACTTTAAACCTGATTCCTAAGGCGATGGAACGAGGATATTCATCGTAATTCAAAACAATGCGAAGCTTACTACATGAAACTGGGTTTCAACTAAGCCAGAATTAAATTATCAGCACCGTTTTCAAACCGATTTCCAGAACAAGAGCACATTTCCTAGTAGCTAGTTAGCTTGTTTAATAACACGTTAAATACGGGTAACAGCACTCTCTGAAACAACCAAAACTTAGCCAACACTCCACTTCAAAACAACGCCGACCGGTTGAAAGAACTTTAAACTGACAAAACCACGTGCTCATCAGCGGTACTAGGTCGTCCGGCTGCGTTACGTACAACGCAAACCTTTGCCTTGTCCGAGCCGACTATTCCCTACAACACGAGTGAACTGGGTCCTAAAATTAGTTAACCCCCCCTAATAATCCGATCCAAACACCACCCGGCTCTACGGGGGGAAAGTCCTCGCCCGATTCAAGCAACAGTTTCTGAATTTCATGCCTTGGCATTTACCTGCGGATACAAGTTTCATTGCATGAGTGAACGACGAATCCAGGCTGTCTTTCTCTGCCAGCAGTTCGGGGAGATATTTGCTTTCATTCTCCATTTTACGCTTTACTTAGCTAGCTTGCTTGGTGTCTAATTTTGTCAAGCACAGCAGCGCTCTCTGTCCAGAGGTATGGTTTTCCACTTCACGGGCGATGTTTTCTAACACGGCACAGCGTGGACCCGTAATTCAGCCTGTAATGGCTACCTTCTCCTTTCTCGCTGCTTGAAAATGGAAGAACAAAAGCCTGCGACGGAGGAAAAAGAATTTGAGTGCCGGAAGTGATGTCACCACGATAATAAATCCAACTCGAGACCGCCTTCATTACGTTTTCAAACTTTTAAAGTGAAAGAAACGCATGTAAATTGAGTATAAACTCTTAAATTGAAAATTCAAAATATGTCATTTGTGGGTAGGAGTTTGAGAGGGCTTCTATATTTTCACTTAGAGGTAGAACGATTCTGTATTTATATAGGTTAGTATTAATTCGGGCCAGCTGTAGTGTTCCGGTAGGTATAGATTATGTGAGGAATAGCAAATAAGAGAAGAGCAAAAAAGTGTCAATCGATAATTATAAATAAACCATCTGTGCTTTTTAGAAATTTATTTGAAGTGCTGTCAGAAGTTGCTCAGAGCAGTCTATGTGCATGTAAGTCTCCCTCTCTCGCCGTAAAATAGCTTTTTTAATGCAGTTTCGACAGAAAGTACTGCAACCTGATTACTGAAACTAAATTAGTCAATGAAGACAATTATTTGTTTTATACTTCGACATTGGTCATTGAGGTGTCTGGACTGGTGAACTGGTAAGTAGATCTCCGTACTCCGTACAGATTTCCGTACTGCAACCCCAGACAGTCTGCTGCATGCTCACCTGATGTCTGGAGTGCATCTTGCCTGGGATGTGAAAGTGAATCCTCACACAGTCCTCATTGGCCCTAAAAAGCTTGCTGCTCTCTTGGGTCTTTGAGATAACGCAGCTACCTATATACCTGTCAGCTTACTAATGAATAAGCAATGAGCCTCTTCAGACAGATCCAAAGGAGGCTGGAGGCATTATTCAGAGTGCAGGGGATTAGTTCAATAACTGGTTGTCTCCTTCTGTCTTTATTGTGTAAGCAACTTAGGTTTGCATTAATTAGGTTCTTCCGTTGTTGTTTTTGGAGGTTATGTTACCTTGAGCTTTGTTCTCATGTTTCGATTCACAGAAGGCCATGTTTGACTTGCAGATTTAAGAGCAGTGTAAGTGCATCTTTGGATACAGTTTCCTTACATTGCAGTGGCATCTTTTCCTTCCTTGGTAGCATGATGTCTGGTATAACAGTAATGAGATTAAGACAGTACAAAGGGCATTCTAATGCAAGCCTTAATGGACAATGTCCCTACAGTTCACAAACAAAGGCCTGTGCACCCGCTGCTACGCAGTCAAAAGCCCATATACACAATTTCGCAGCTTTGCATGTGTAATTTTTTCTCTCCATAGGGATTTATGAGAAGCTGACTTTCAAGCAGGGAAACTGAGATGAAACATAGTTTGGGTTGCAGAAATAGGTTTCAGGTTCAAATTCTGGGTGGTACACAACAGGTGTATTCTTGCGCTACAAACTGAATTTGAATTACTTCGGTAAATATCTAGCTGTACAAATGAATAATATGTAGCAGTGTACGGAACACAGGAAAAGGGTATCTGTTCCCAGAATAAAGTAATGCCTCTCTTTGTGTTACCAGCAGAACTGTATTCCACAATCCAATCTCCTTCAGTGATTTTGGCACTGGCTCATAGACTTTAGTTCAAGGCCTGGGTAAGACACTGTTGCTAGATGCTCAAGTGAGGCTTCTTGGTCCAAACAGCTCCAGTATTAACCAGGCTGTGCTGTGCTTTTTGGGTAATGCGGAATAATGTGAGCCGCATGAATCAGTCCGGACAAGGGGAGCTGCCAAGCGAGCGGGCAGCATAATGCAATCCCGCCGTGACCATCCTCTCAGCTTTTCTCTCACCCCGGAGGTCGTTTACACCCCGGCCTGTGTCGAGCATTAGCGCCACACGTCTGTCATTAATTCGCTGCTTTTGCATGATCACGGCTCTCGGAGTCGAAGCTGCGAAGTGCTTTGGGATACGTGGCGCTGAGACATATTCCCAGAAGTGCAGACTTTCCTATCAGGCCTGTGCCTCTATCCCCCCTCTGTGCATGAAATTCCATAAACAGCTACCATTGCCTAATTCAGCCCGTTTGTTCATATTTATTTATTCATTTATACTGACGACAGACAAGACCAGACAGCAGATAGGCAGCCGTGACCCGCAAATACACACGCTCATTTCCTTCACCAGTCATAGATCTAGGATGACCTTGAGCTTTTATTACCATTAACTTTATTTTCTGTCAAGAAGGAAATGATGTACAGGTTTATAAAGTGGCAACATTATTGACCTTGGGACAGTTTAACGGTACCAGTAAGAGACTATTACTTGGGGGATGGTGGCAAGAGAAAAATCTAATTTTCATCAAGGAGGGTGGGGAGCCAAGCCTCAGACACTGTTAATTAAACAGCCTCTTTAGTGCTCAGACTGCGAACACAATCAGGGAAGGGGAGTTGCGACCGGAGAAGAGGCCAAGAGCGCTGATCAGAATATAATTAAACTGCTCCACTTCCTTTCGACCTTGTGATCTGAAGTTTGTGAGGGCAGAGAGCAAGGAGATTCTCTACTGTGGATTAGGAGGAGGATGTGGGTGTGTCAAGCTCATGCAAATATTTACCCACAAGACAGCGGTGAAGAGCAAGTAAAAAGCTAACAAAGGAAACAGCAAAGGAAAACCACATTCATGATATGCAATTTAGATGTCTCCATTTTCACAGCTGGGTCCACAAAAACATCTTTGAAGATGTATGTTTTCAGCTAAAAAAATGAACATGGGCTCATAATTTACTTATTCAATGAAGTGTGATTACTCACAGTCTTACAGTAAAACTTATTATAAAACCTATTACCAAACCATTGTAAAACCTATTTTTTTTAGCTTAAGGTACAGCATCATTTTATCGGAAAAAAATGAGTCAATAAGCATTTGAAAATAAACTCCAAAGAAAGAGTTTACTTACATATACTAAGCACACACCAAGTGGGGGGGGGGATTTCATACAACTGATTTCTAAATACTTTGCATGTCTGAAGATATGAATGGTGAACTGAGAGTATGACACGCAAGCTTGATAGCACCTCCAGCGCGGCTTGGCTGCCTGAGGCCTGCCCCAATTGCCTGTCTGCTCTCTGATCCAGCCGCTCTGCGTGAGTCCAAACCCGACACATCACCTGGGATGACTGGAGTCAGCCCCAGGGTCTGCGGGGGTGCAGAACCAGCCAGGGAGGAACCCAGGAGCAAAGTGACAGGTGTGACAGACAGGCGTCAAAGATCACACACACGAGCCATCACAAACACCCCCACGGTCTGATTCACAAAGAGTTGTTACTATCCAATTAATCACTGCGGTGACACGGTATTGATCAGCCAGTGTTCGCAAGGTCAGAGATGGTTTCTGAATAAGTAAATCAAACAAAAAATACAGTTTCTATGTATCAAGTGAGACATTAATATTAATTTTAAATTTGTAACATGGATAAATGTCAGTGAAAATGGGAACGAAGTAAATCAGCTTGATAGAAATCAGGAGAAAGAAGCCCTGCAGTTATCATCTGTGACTGCTAAAATATGTTTGCGTTTAAAAAAAGTTACAATTGATTCCAGCACAATTCAGTAGTGTAGTACACTTTAATAGTTTAGTACAGTTTAAGTGATATATCACATTTATATTCATTGTCTTTGTTGCGTAAACCCATAACAATTCATCAAACTTTAAAGACCCACAAAGCCAAATTTAGGACGGACATTATTATTTTGATGCATGTTGTGATTTTGAATAACATGAGCATTAAATCATTTCAGACTGGCTGTCATCAGTGGCAGACTCTCCATAGCCTAGATTAACAGTTGGCAGCAACCTCTTCTCAAAGCTGTGCAATTCACTCGAGAGATCTCCAGCCTAACACAGTCATCAAAGGTTTGGCGTGAGCGTTCAGATATACGCCAAGGTGCTCTGCTGTTCCTCGCAGAAGGTCCGCATATAAATTGATTGCGTGATCAAAGAAAATCTAAAATTTTATCAGAGAGAAATGCAATAAATACAAGTTTTTATTTTTTTTTCTTTCCACTGCAAAAGGCAAGCCTTTGAAATCAGTTTATTTGAAGTGAATAATTTTTATAAAAATCTTTACAACTTTTAAAGATCTGCATGAGTGAGTGAGGTACGTTTTATGCAATCTGCTCTGCTGCTTGGAAAATCAGGTGCCCTAAGGGACTACAACACATTAGAGAGAATTAGATCGATTATAACTTTGCAGTGTGTGCGAGTGTGTGTCTGTGCGTGTGCATGGATATGCATGCATGTGCGTAAATGAGACTATTATCAATTATTAAATATTTGAATATCGGACTGGTTACCAGTCTCAGCTTTCTTGATTTCAAAGCCCTCTTTTTAATCTAAGGACTGCTTTGTTCATGAGATCAACGCTGCTTTTGTAGATGCTATGAAGGCATTGAAGGATTTTTGGAAAAACAGTGGATTTCTTTTTTAAATTTGCCATCCCCCATGCTCTGATGTGATATTGATTTAGAAAAATAAAAAAACAGCTCCCAGTGATGTTTCAGTCAGAAAAGTTGAAAAAAGCTTAAAAGGAGGAGGAGGAGGGAGAGTGTGACTGGCATCTGTGGGTGCTTTTTGAGAGGGGATCGGACGTGTTGCCTTGAATGTCAAAAGCAAGGCGGCCCGGACTCTCAATGGCTGCTGTTTTCAGGATTTGACCCACACTTTGCGCAACAGAGAGCTCCACTTTGTTCTTACCATGCAGACCAAACACCCAGACACCCACCGGTGAGGTCTGCTCGGGGACACAACCCAAAAATAAAAACGAAACAAAGCCGGGATCAGTTTAAATGTCACCTGTTAGCAAATCTCCGCAACGTCCATAATTCATTTCAACCTCTTTTCCCCCAGTGCTGGGAAAATGTCACCACTGAGTTCAGCAAGAGAGAACCTCCATTATATTTTGTGTGAGATTTGAATCTGAATTCTGTCAGACTGTCCATATTTTTCAATCATGCACCTGCTGAGGTCCAAGCCATGTCTCTGCTGCTTGTACGTATTTCTGCTTAAATTTACACATATAACTGATTTTCACGAATGAATGTGAAATGACAGATTCATAATTTTCCTAATTAGGGATAATCATTTACATGCTACTTTGGCAGCCTGTGCTTATTTGCTGCTCTGTTCTGACATCACTAAAAGAGGCCCTGCTCCCAGCACCAGAATGCCATATTTATGTGAATAATAACAATTATCTTCTTGGTTTTTTATTCATTTCTTTTTGCAGATCCCCATATTCAGCAAATCTTGCTGTGCAGCTGAAGCATAATACACACCACAGTGGGCAAATAATTTATAATACAAATAATCAAGTAAGTATAGCAAAATCATTGATTGTCAAATGCAATCTACTCTGCAGGAAATGAAATGAGTAGGCCGAGTAAACTGTTTCCTTCGAGTGGAGCGTTCCTCAAAATTGCAATTGGAAGGGTATTAGAATAAGGGAACAAGGGTGGCATGCCACATGGTAATGATGTCTATACTCTGATTGTGTGGCAGGAAAGATGACCAGTCAAAGTGAGCTGCATTCTGTTAAAATCCCACTACAAAACAGTGGCTGGAAACATGCTGTAGTTGCTGCTGGACTCACATTTCCCCTTTGAGGCTGATCAAAACAAATAGAGACTGCCACCAAAAATACAAATAAATAAATGTTTATAACTAATGTGCATAATTTAAGGAGAAAAATTCTGGATTTTTGCTGTCCTTTATCACTGAACCACAATTTGCCTCCTGAGTGAGGTGAAGTTAACCCCCAGATAAGAGATTACTGGCTAAGACCCATTTTCTCAAAACGAGGAAGAGAATCATCATTGAGCTTCAATGACCTGTACAGTGCCAACCAAGGTCTTTTCTTGGGTTTAATTATCAAAAATCTGTTGACTTTTCTGCCAGAAACCCTGAATGAAAAAATATATTCAGAACCTCAGCTGGATAAGTCAATGAGTTAAATGCTAATCCTGAGGTGAAATTATAGATATTTTGTAAGTACAATTGTTGGTGACAACGTGACAGTCTTCAGACAAAGTGCATTTGTATGTGTTCTATGGCGGGAGGGGCACAGGAGCTGAGTCTCTTTCAAGGTGTCCTCCATTTCCCTGTTATCTTGCTGCATGTCCACAGACATGTTTGAATGAGTTCATCAATCCAGCCTGTAAATCTATCACTGATTAAATACTAGAACATCCCGCTTGTCTTGTCATCTCTCAGATCAGTGCATTAGACTCCTGTTATCAGTCATGTGACCTACTTTGTCTTTGGCTGGAATTAAACAAAAATTTTGACCTTTCTGCTAATTGAAAATGTGCACTCTGACACACATACACACACACACACACACACACACACACACATGAAATTGTTAAAAATCAACACAAACTGTGTTCCAAAGACATAAAAAAGGTGCTCCATTAAAAACATTTTTGCATTCTGTTCACACTGCCACACATTTAGTGCGTGTGTCATGGATGTATTAATGTTATAATGGGAAGTACATCCATGTTGTATCCTGCTGTGTTTTCTACAATTAATGTGTTTTTACTGTCTTTTACGGTGTGTGGAATAGTTACATATTTTTAACACAACAACACATATCTAGCCAGCAACGTGTGAGGGCTGTCAGTCATTACCTACTGGGTGTGACTGGAGAATGGTCATTTAGCTCCACCTATGTGTAGAGGTAGGTTTGCACTCAGTATTGAGTTGGAAAAGAATGAAAAACGAGTACTCTATACAATCTCATGCAGACTCACTAACCGTTGTAACTAAAACTTGCAAATGAAAATGCAAAAAGCAAATGAATGCTGAAAATTTTCAGATATAAAACCGTTTTTTTTTTTTTCCACAGTGTAATACACGTTGAAACAAAAGTCAACTTCAATCAGCATTTTAGTCTGAAAAGTAATTCTTCTTTTCTGAAAACCCATTTCCACTCAGTCGAAGTGGCAGCTGCTTGTAAAGTGAGGTCCGTAGAGTCAGTCATTGCTTATCACATTAAATGAAGCAGAAAGAGGTTACATTCAGTACTCCTTTCACACGTGGGGGAGTTTCCACACATTAAATGAATGTTCTCACCCTTGTTGTGTCGACATCATAGAACAGTAGCTGCTGTGAAAAGACTATTTTTATACATTTCCTGTAAATGATATTATTTTAAGGAAAAATAAAACTGTCTTAGATGAGTCTCTAAACAATATACTTTCACCAAAATACCACCGCTAACTGGGCACTCGGGTCAAATCTATTTTAAATGGTACACAGTATGTATGGAACGATACCTGGGAGTAGTTAAGTACAGCCAAGTGCCCCATGTAAACTTTTAAGTTTGATAACAGAAGTAATCAGGACATAGAAGTAAAAGCTGCCTAATTCTGGTGTCTACACATGATCATAGGATTTGTAAATTTAAAACAAATTAATTAGTTATTTAGCAATAGCATCTCATCAGCAGTAGCAAGAGCTGTAGTGGCTTTGATAGAAGCAATGATTTTGCTGGTATAAATCCCATCACTCTCTATACATTCCTTACTATCATCCGATATAGAATGATGTTCTACATTCTGAGTCACACACTTTACCATGATAGAACTAGTTTCTGTCGTGTTTTTTAACACCTTTTTTGAATTTCTTGTGGTGTTTTATTCATGAAAACACCCCTTCATGCACACAGAACACTGAGACTTCAGAAGCGTCTGTCTGTGTGTGTCTAATGAGTAAGGGCGTATGTGTGTTTGTGTAATATGTGCCAGTAGACCTCATACTGCTCACGTCACAAAAGATACAGATGTGCCGTAACAGACAGGGAAAAATGTGTGCGGTACCCAGGCAGGCAGCTGAGATTAGATCTGCACTTTTCCAGCATCAGTCTTCTCCCCGGGTTCAGAGCCTGTATTGCAATGGCTGAAATCCTGATTATGTGGAAATGAAAAATCGCCTGACTGATGCACACCCTACTGCAAAATTCTTTGTTCACATCTTTGCGATCATGTTTTTGATGTCATGTTTCAGGTCCTTTGTAAGGCTTATAAAGGGGAAGGCAGAAAATGTGATTGTGGTGTTAGCAGACAAACATTTTTCTTGTGGGCTTTGTAACTATGTGCCAACATGATAATGTTACCACAACTGTACTGGTACACACTGTATGTGATTTAAGAATGTATATGCAAATAACACAGACCAATGCTATTATACTGGATTCAGATATCCAGTATCTCCAAATAGGTTTATATCTCAAAACTGTTCAGCATGCAGATGGAACCATACAATTCTATGATGTTTCCTTGATTCTGAGTCTGGTGCAGATCCAGACCCTGCAGCGTGGGAAAGTTTCTGGTTAGAAGTACCAATAAAGTAGGCTTAAAAATTTGGAATTATCTGGGACAGCCTCCCAGTTCCAGAACTTTCTGCACCATGTACCCATTCTGACAGTTTCAAAATTGCCAAAAATCTAAAAATAATACATGAATAAATTAAACCAAGGAACACAAGTTCTGAAAGTTTGACATTTGCAGCAGTGAATATCCAAACAATTCTTTCTCTCGCCAAAAAAAAACATGGACAGATCCAACGGTGCCAGACACTGAGGTCAGTGGATCCCAGCTCTCCTTCAACATCCCTTCAATGTTCCTTCAATGTTCCCTTAATGTCACTCAATGGTTCTCATCCAGACTACTGAGGGCAACAGTGGACTGCAGTCATCTTTTGGGGGGACTGCGAGTTGTCTTAATCACTTGCTTTTCCACCCCAGAATGAAGCACGGTGTCTGGGGCACTTCATTAAACGCTCTTCAACTGGATTTGCTGCACTGGCATACCGCTCCCCACACGTGGATCCTCACCTGAAAGAGAGCTTTTCAATCACGTTTCTTACACAACCGTGAAATGAGCACTTCAGACAGAGGGACCATTACACACAATGAAATTCATTTAAAGTAAAGCATGGAGTTGTGAGGAAGGGCGGCGGGGGAGGGGGGAGGGCAAAACAGCAATTGTTTAACGACTGAAGCGAAGCCTAGAACCGTCCTTGAACGAATGAGGAGCGCTCCGTGACGCTGTCCGAGTCCGGGGCCGACTCGCCGGCTCCCGCGTGCTGGGGAAACGAGCGTTTGCCCTGATCGATAGCGCACGCGGTGTACCAATCAAGGTATTCAATCATTTCAGCATTTTAAGCTTGTTTGAATACACGTATTGATCGGGATCGTGAAGCTCCACAGAAGCAGCGAGGGCGGGAGAGATACCCGTTCTCAATCCTCGAAATGTCAGACCGCCCCCAAAGCTCCAATTACCTTCAGACAGCGGGCCGCAGAGAGCCCGCCTCTAAGTACCCTGGTAATTTACCCACTGCTTTTAAAGATGGGGATAACGTGTCCAAATGTGAATGCGCGTGCAGTTGTAGCGGAGGAACTCCTCCCACAACCGCAAGGTTGCAGGTTCACATCCAACATACCTCTCCTTCATCATTGGGCAAGGCTCTTGACCCGCACGTGTTCTTTAACGATCCAGCTGTATCCATGGATAATGTGCAAAAAGGTAAGTCACCTTGGATTAGCGTCCGCTAAGCAAATAAATAATGTAATGTATGCACTTCGGTCTCTGGTGGAGTTTATTTAAGAGCGTATTATATGTACTCATTTGTTTACTGTGTCTCACATATCAATAGCATACAATGCTCTTGGGAGGAACACAATACGTCCCAAGGAAATGATGGAGTCTGTGCATTGCAGCATACAGCTGTACAACAGCGCTCACCCCCAGGCTACTCTCCCACCTCTCACTTGCCTTTCGTCAGGCACAGAGAATGATATCACCCCTTCTGAAATAAAAGGATCTGACATGACAGATTACAGTTTCACACCCCGCGCCCCCCATTCCAAATATACTTTGCTGTTCTAACCCAATTAACTAGTTCTGTAGTGCGTGCTTTCCTCACTCACACCCCCCATCCTACACATATTATTGTTTTTCACTTTCTGAAATGTACAAAATATATTGTACGCAGAAGATAAGGTTCCTGTATTATGTAGTGACAACTTGGATACACCCACCGATAAGTGTGGTGTAACAGTTCGTTTGGTGTGTTTTTACCAGCATTTGACTTATATTTCCAGTTAAGAGAAATATGAAAGAAATCATCAAACATCAACGTATACAATATTGTGCCACAGTGAGGGACAGGTTAGATACTTTAGTAAAAATAACCAGGTATTAAATTTGAGCTTTAACTGTACAATGCATTGCACAAAAATCCACAACAGCTCTGGCCAGAGGCGCGGGGGGGGCGCAATCGGGGACGAGGAGCAGACAAGTGGAGCGTGCTCCTGGAGCTGCGCTCTGCCCGCCCGCCTGCCCGTCTGAGACGCGCTGACCTGACCCCTCTCGAAAAGCCTACAGCCAGCCCCGTCCCCCGAGACGCCCCCGAGAAAAAGCGTCTCCTCGCCAAAATCAATCCCCCGCTCCCCTGTCACCACGAAGCTTGAGAAAACAAATCTCTGACAGATTTGATTTCTGTGTGTTATATCTCTCGCTCCCCATAAACCATAATCCCCCTGAGCCCAGGAGTAAGAGCTGGCGCAAAACAGGCTGTTGTTTCTGGGCAAAAAAAAAAAAGAAAAAATCCTTCTGCCATTGAAAGGTTGATGTTTGTACTTTGTTTCCATGGTAACCTGTGCCCACATGATCAAATACCTCTGTTGTCACACCCTGCATCAATCAACCAATCAATCCAATTTACATGTCGTACTGCAGTCTTTACAGAGGAATGGTCACTGAGAACAGCATCGCTGAATGCATTTCATAAAGGCTTAATGTAAAGATGTTACAACAGATATAACTGGAAAAGAAGAGCAACAGCACTCTTCAACAAAGGAATAGGAATCACTTAGAATGGTAATAGAATCAATAAGATTTGATCAACCTGTGCAAGAAACCCCAACAGAACATTTCACAGTTATATTTACTAATGTATTACATAAGTGAACCTCACACGTTAGTGAGGGAAAAAATGGAAAATTTCGCCACAGTCACTAGTAGCAACCAGAGATTAACTTTAAGCGCAAATACACTTTTGGTCTATTTTGGTAGATCATAGAATTGAGCTAATTGCGAAACGGTTCGAAGCTGCAACAGATGGACACGATTCAAAGTATCTGAGCTGACAGCTGAAGCAGAGGAAAACAGGCACAGCATGCAGTATAAAGCAGGGTAGAGACTGGGGCTTGAGTTTCCTTGTATGAATTCCTTGTGTAAAACTAAAGATAAAAAGGGCTCCGATTAACCTTACAGGCCCCAAATCACAGCGACAAACAGCTCAATGATGCTATCATAGCTTGGTATAAAACAGTGCACAATACAGGGGAAAAGCTGTGCATAACTTCAGGGCACTATAATAATAATAAAACTGCAATAACAATAATAATAATTCCTTTGGATAAAGGTGGCTCTTTATGTTTTAATCTCTTGTTCTGAGAACCATAAAACCCCTTTCATTTATAAGGCCATGGCTACGTCCCAGAGACGTGTAGTCGCGTCTCTTCTTTGATTCCTTGGTGATACCCATCAAGGAGAAGGGAAAGAGATGGGATGAAAAGGTAAGGAGGTCCCTAATGCAATGAGGGAAATGGAACATCCTCGCTCGACTGAAATTTGTCAAGTTCATGTGACATTTAGTAGGTATCCCTGTCCTTTTTAGGGAAGATTTTTTAACATGGAATGCATGGTTAATTCGACTATTTTGCTAGCAAAATGGACTTTTGTATAAAACTCCAATTGATGGTTTTTAAGGAAGACGTAAAATATTGCAATCATGTCTTTACACACTATTCTGTGAAAACTCCTTAAGATGTGTGTAATTGTCAAAATCTAATTTATTTGTATTTTGATTAGTCACTGTGCTCTGGCTGCTTTTAAGTATGCATATTTTACTGTATTTTTACTGTTCATGTTACCGCAAATAAGTAAAATTGTATGGATTGTAACTGTTTGACGGTTTCTGTCATAAATCCTTTGACGACTCTTCAGCATGAGGACACACTGATGCTTCCTGCACTAGGGGAGACAAACGAAGACATGTTGTGCTTCCTTCATATGTCTCCTACAGAACTGGAATTGTCCTTAAGGAGGTGACCAGATATGGATTTCTGGGTCACAGAAGATGCGAGGATATAGGAATTAAGGAAAGGATGCATTTTAGCACTATTGGGATGCAGCCCATGTTCAGCGTTCCTAGAAATGGATGGGGAACACTTCTGCTGGCCCTGTAAAGGAAATGTAGGGAACATTTTCAGCTCTGTAGCTTGTGTCAGGGCTGAGCAGAATCACCTTGGGAGGTGTACCATAGTGCAGACCTGAGCAGGTGTGACGAGCCTTGACATCTTCGGCAGCGGGAAAAGGCTTCTCTGGCCTTGTACTGGTGCTGATCTTAGAACACACACCTGATGACCTTGGTGTCCTGGGCCTCTCTCAACGGCGCGGTCAGCCTCAGTACGCCGGCAGACAGTGTTCTGTAGCAAAAGGACAGGTGAGGCTAAACTCCCATTCTTGACCACGCATCCTTATATGCGGCCACCTGAATACATTTTAGCATGCTTCCTGTAATGTATGTGGTGGGGGGGTATTGTCCTCACAACCACACAGCCACACACCCTGACTACAGACATTATCAGCCCAAGCAAAATGCCCAAGTCTCAACTTTGGGGAGCCAAAAATACTACTATTGTTCCTCTAAGCGATGACATCATCTTTTGTGGCATACACCTGGCGATGATACACAACACAAGAGGAAACATCTAGTGAACAACTGCCCCAACATCTGCCAAAACTGAAGGAAAAGTTTGTGCTTTGGCAACTTCCTGTTTTTCTAAATACTGCTGCCAGTACAGCCTGTTTTTAAAGATGATTACAGACGCCAGTTTAAAATATGCTTATTGTTTTTTCCTGCTGCAGTGCATCTGTCCACTGTGATGATGTCAGAGGGCAGACAGCGCTAGACTCGTCCATTAGACTTCCACCTTAAAAATGCCTCCTGGTGTCTCTCTCGGCATCTCAATCAGTTGATTAGTGAGCCACTCTGTCTTTTTCTAAGGAGTGGACTGAATCAGGTCACTATTTGCTTGAAACATCTTGGGGTTTATTTGTTCTCTGTGCGTAGACAAAGCCCTGCCTACTATATTTACACACATATCATTTAATTTTAAACTTCACGGTAATTGCTGAGCCACAGGCATTATCATTCATGACACCTGGCCTATGGAAATGAGTTACAAAACACCAGGAAATAGTGTTATTTGTGCCTATATTCATACATTTGATCCAATTCATAATGTGAAAATAAGATTCATTGTGAATCATGCTGCCCTACCACACTTAAAATGCTCGAGAAGAGGTGCCTGTCAGTATGTGGGCAGACACCCAGCTTTATGAAATGCATTATGATAATTGTTTACTTTTTTACTTTTTTTAATGTTATGTAATATCACTGACATATTCAAGAAGGCTCATCTGAAATGACCATCATAGTGCTGTACCCTCGAACAGTTTAAGCAGTATAATAATGACCAGGTGTTATTTTCGCAAGCAAATATATATGCAGTGTCATTTCATGCATCACCCCACCATGTAAATCAAGGTATGGGGGCATTTCTGTTGGTTTTACTTCAATGGCCAATGCAAAACGTGCAGCAAAAACTCAGACAGCACCTTTATTCACCTCCAAATAAAGGTATCTGTGCTCAAAACACCCTTGAACTTGCTATATCTTCTTAAGGCCACTGGGTGGCAGCACACCACTCTAAAACGGTCTTGCGTACTCTCCTACAAGTCCGGTTTCAGGAGAAAATGTTCCTTTAACCCATTGTTAATTTGAACCTGAGACAGTGAGGAAGTCTAACTGACAATACAGTGGGCAACCCACAGTTCTGGGGTCCAAGCATTTTTTTCTGTTATGTTTGTTACAAACTCATAATTACATCATCTTATCAATTACTAGACTTCAAAGTAAGGACCCATGTGTATATACTGCTGTTTCCCATTCAGAGACACTGTGAACCCCCTACACCAATATCAGGGCTACTTACTCCTACTTAACACATCAACTGAAGAAGAGGGGTTGTATTCCTGCATAAAGGGGACACATTCCTAATCAATTAGCTGCTTATGAGTAGGTGGACCAGGAAACACAGCTGTCCTGTGAAGGGGAACAGGGGCATGAAAAAGGCTGCCCCCCATGAAAGGTCTCCAAGGTGCACACATGTAATGCAGAGAAGAGAGAGCAAGAGGCCCATATCCCAGCCAAGAGTGATCATCACTATGACTATTACTAGAGATTGTTAAACAGGAGACTGGCAGTTCTGTGTTTTTTCTGTTTCTTGCACTTTTGTGTCTAGGAGGTTCTGGTTGGTAATAAGAGATTCTGGACAGTAATAGGATTTCTATTTGGAACCCACAGGCCATCTGGAGGGTCACATTACTTGTGATAGTCTAGAATGGCTGATGCTTTTCCTGCAGTACATCAACATCATTATCTTTGTGTTAAAGACGTAATCTCAACATGATTGTCCTAGTGTACGGCAAACCAGAATGCCCACGTGACATAACATACCCAGATATTCTAAACACATTCAACACACTATTCAATGCCCCTTTATTCTTTCAAGTAACTTGGCCCTTTGGCTAGAGGAAGTCTTGGGTGGGAATCACCACCAACTTTCCACCTTGTCATTGGTGCTTCATAGGTGGAGTACCTATGAAAATGATGTGGCTTTTGATATTTTTTCCCTGCAGTTTCAACATCTAAATTCTATGCAATAAGACAGCCCACATCATTTAGTAAAATGTCATTTGATTTGAGGAAAAATGACCACTACAAGCAAACGTCGTACTAGCTGTGCCAGTAGTGTAACTCTTCTGCCCTCTTGTGGCAAAATAAAACCACTTTCATTTAAACAGGTAGCACAGTATTAAGGCAGAGTATAGGGGTTACTCTGTAAACAGCAGGTTTCCCCACTCATTTACAGATGGCCACATATTGTATGCAGAATTAGAATTCAAGTGCACAAATGAATAATCAAACATTATATAATCAAATATCACCGCACTTCCTAGTTCAGACCTTGGTTCTGCTACACCTGGACTACTGTAACTCCCTTCCTGCGTGTCTTCCTGTCTGTGCCATCAAACTCCTGCAGCTAATCCAGGATGCAGCTGCATGATTTGTCTACACACTTCCTTTAACATAGTCACAGTCAGATGGCTGTCTGTATAGTCCCCCAGTGGTCAAATGAACTTCCCACGGGGGTCAGGACAGCAGAATCACTGGCTATATTCTGATGCAGTCTGAAGACCCACCCTTTCAGACTGTATTTTGGTTCCATTTCAATCCCCACCCCCTAGCACTTGATACTAGTTTTACTTGTATTTGTTGTCACTTATTTACTTGTAGTAATGCAATGCGCTATGAATATTGTGATCTGGGTTGGCAGTGTAGGTTAGTATTAAAGGAGCAGGGCTCGTAACCAATTGGTTGCTGGTTCAAGTCCCCGCTGGGACACTGCTGCTGTACCCTTGGATAAGGTACATAACCCACAATTGCCTCAGTAAACAACCAGCTGTATAAATATCTAGCATGTGAAATCATGTGAAATTATAACCTATCATAACCTCTGGATAAGAGCATCTGCTAAATGACTCTAATGTAATGTAGTTACATTGAGACATATGGTAGTGTATGTACTTGACTTCCCTTAGTTTTCTAGGCTGTCTTGTTTCAGATTAGCACAAATTAACTTGTGCCCTGTACTGAGATCTTTCTCCACATCCCAGACATTTTCTCTACAAGACCCAGTTGTTGGAAATTAGGTTTTTTTCTCCCCATCCCTGTCCTCTGTAGCTGTGTGGTTCAACGTTGTTAGGGGTGGCTTATGGAAATTTCCAGTGGAGTGGGGGTGCTTGGAAACATCTGAGGCAATAGACTCCTGTAAATACAACACAGGTGTAGTCCACTGGAAATGAAGCACTGTTAACACTGTTATAGATAATGCATAATTTACAGCATATAGAAGTAAATGCAAGATGTTCACCATCATACAGTGCCCTTTATGTTTATTCATACCTCTGATTAAACTGTAATAAAAACATGCTAAAAAGTAATATTTTATATTAATAGGGGCAGCAGTGTGGCATAGTGGTAAAGAGCAAGGCTTGTAACCACAGGCTGCTGGTTTTTGCTCAGATGAGGCACTGCTGTTGTACCCTTGGGCAAGGTACTTAATCCAGAACTGCCTCAGTAAAAATCCAGCTGTATAAATGGATAACTTGCAAAACTGTAATGTATGCAAGCTGTGCTGGATAAGAGTGTATGCTAAATAACAAAAATGTAATGCAATGTAATAATATCATGTACTTTTACAATAATAATATTATTTGGGAAAAATGTGACTTTGCTCTGTGTAATGACATTAAGATTGAACAATAACATCTTAATTTAGTTAAGCATGAAAGTTGCCTAATTGTGTACATTTTTCTGTGATATTGTGTTTTCGATACTGTTTAAACAGGGGTGTGAATAAATGTGGAGGGAAATGAACACTATGTAAGGGGTGTGGCACAATGTCAGTGCCAAGCCACGTGACCAGTTCACAGGGCACACATACAGCTGGATTCAGAAATCTATGTAAGCAATTAAACTGTGAAGATCAATGTCAATCAGTGGTCACTCCCCTCATTGACAACTTGAGCATATACGTCAATCTTGATCCGCCACCGAGTACAATGTCATTTTAATGAGGAACAGACAACTGAAAAATCACATATCTTAAATCACCTTTCCCAACAAAGGCATCCAACATAGCACTTTACAGTAATTATAGCAAAGCATTGTGAGGTTAAAAAATGGGTTTCTGCAAGTGATCATTTTGTCATCAGAAGAAAAGCATAATCCCCATCTGTTTTGTTGGATGAAACGCCAAACCATAACACATAGGATGACACAACTTCCATCACGATGCATCAGAATTTTAAGCCCCCCCACGCACGCACGCACACACACTCTCACACACTGTTTTGTTGTTACTGCGCACAGTAGCCTTTGATCTATATGTGCGTTCTGGGCACTGGTTTCAGTACTGCTGAAATTGGATTTAATGAGGACCTTCTGCGAAACCACTGAGATGCTGTCAGTTCCCGGAATAAACTTTAAATCAGCGAATATTTTAAACAAAGCACTGAAGTATGAGAACACTTTCTTTCAGTGCCTGTAACGTGAAATTGCTATAGTTGCGGTATCATGCCAAGTAAACATTACCTTCAGTATAGCGCAGGTATCGTTTCATGCACAGCTATCTACACATACCAGCCTAATATGACACCATTTTGCAACTCTAACCTGTTAGCAAACGAAGCTGGCTGAGGAAACAATCTCCAGCGACTAGCAAAACAGCTGCCTAATACATTATGGAAAACATGCCAATACAGAATTAATCAATAATCCAGCTGTCTCTTACTTTTTAACTCCGATACTGTCTCCCATTTTATGTAACGCTGTCTAACAGCAAACATCCAAATGCCACAGTGAACGGCACATGCTCCCTGTTCTCAAACTTAAGCAATGCTCAACCCTCACTGTCAAATTTCTCGAAATTCACACGGCCAGTTTGACTCGAATTCCCGAAGTTTTCGATATACCTTGCGGTGCGATTGAAACCATTTAAAGAGTACTTCCAAAATCACAACACCGCTATTGAAAATGACTACATAATGAATATACATAAGTGGGCACAATGATGTACTCCGTCAACAACCTTCCACAGTCCTGTGTCCTAAATGCGGTATTTCTTTAGATAAATCGCAAATTAGGCCTACATATTACTTGGTTACTGAGCTGGCTAGAACGCTTGTAACAAACAGTGTCGTGAAATCACTCATTCTTTGGTAAAATGAATGAATAGAATGGTCTCCCGTCGTCTCCATGGGGCAAACAATGTGGACCGCCCACGTGACGACCCAGCTCCTGCAAAGAATGCAGCTCTGCGACTGCAAAAATTTGTCGGAACAGGTCGCATATGTTACTCTTCCAAATGAGGATGTATCAAGAATTTTCTTTCTACTGGTCTGCTGTATCGTGCTGGCTCCTCGTCGAATTCACCGGTAGGCGCCTTAGATCGCCTTAATGTTATTTGGCGTATTTCTACTGTACTTTCTATGTAGGCAGCTTTCACTAAACTTCGACGTCATGGATAGTTGTGGAGAATTTCTATTACAATCCGTAGGCATCTAAAGTAGCAGCTCTCTTTTGGCGACATCAGAATTAGCCTGCTTTCATTAAAGATTCTTTAATTACTATTGTAGTTTGTGAGCGGACGGCGACTAAAATGAATGGAAACTGCGTCGAAAAGTTGACTTTTCTATTCAGAGATAACTTCAGATGGGAAGAGCAATTAATCTACTTTTCTCCCATAATTTTCATTACTCAGTTGCGGAAAAGTGAAATCCCTCAGAGTGTAATGTATGTTATTTACTTTTAAATGTTACATTTAAATATCTCCAATTCAGTGGCTGCCAAATGTGCCCGTCAACGAACTGGAAAAGGGTTGAAAAATGTGGAGGGTTTCCATTTTCTTTCAATAACTTGATAAAGATGGAATGGGTGACTGTAATGTATCGTTTGCCATGCAAGGATGTACCCAATGTACGTTATGTGTTTTTGATAGTCATTGAATGCAACAGTTTGTGTTGCACTGAATGTAACAGGTGCTCAATCTGTGTGTAGACAATAGTGATGTGCAGTTCGTGAACGAACGAATCCTTTTGAAAGAATCTTTGAGGTGAACTGAGGGTATTGAATCCCTAGTCTAAAAGATTTTTTGTTTCGAACAATAAATGCACAAATAAGTAAAACAAAGAATAAACAACAGGTTTCAGTTCTTTATCAAGCTAAGATAAGATAAGATAGTACTTTGTTAATCCACAAGGGAAATTGCTTTTTATAATTTCCTGGTGAGAAAAAGTATAAAAGCTTTCCACCACCATAGTGCAAAATTAACCCACGCCAGCAAAATATAAAATAAATAAATATATAAATAAAATAAGATGGTAAAAGATTTTTAAAAAAGTATGACAACAAAGGGAGCGACTGTTGGCTGGCCACCAGCTTGACCAGCACCAGAAGTGATTTATGAGAATAAGCTTGTCCATTGGCCTTGATTCAAAAGAGTAATTGCAAGTGCAGGATACCAGAGTCCTAACAAAACAACACTGATTCCCCCCAGAATTGCCGATTTTCACTACAGAAATTCAGTTGTTTTATCAAATGGTTTCATTGGCAGGATCTGGAGAAAATCTGGAGTTTAGCCAAAACCGGTGACATTATTCTAAAAGATATATTCTTGAGCCCAACCAATTTGCATTACTATTATTGAAATATACATGTGTTCATTGTGGCCTGAATTTGGTCCGCATCACTAAAGCATGCATCCATGGGAGTATTTGGATTATTACAAACATACAATACAAAATGCACAAATAGTATAAAAATATTTTGAATATCCTAGATCTGCAGATATAGTTCAGTTGTATGGTACTTACTTTGTATGGGGAGTAGGACTAGACAGTGTTCATATATTAAAAAGATAATTATGAATGAACAAAATTTGAGTGCAGGTTGAGCCCTATGGCCTGGGTTCAAAACTGGAACAGTAGATTATCCACATCTCGCTTCTCAGACACCCTGCAAGTGGTCAGGCACCAGTGACGCACTTAGACAATGTCTAATGAGTACAGTCCATCCTCCAGTTGGCACTCACTTCACTTTGGTGCACTGTGGGATTTGGAAAGTGACAAATAGGTGTTGGCTGTCTGAGAGGGTCTCAAAGGATTCGTCTCGCTAAAGCACTTCTCCATGACTACAGAGTTTGCTGAAGCGAGTCCAATGCATGAGCAAACATAAGATCACCAAAGAATGACATAAGGTTCAGGCACGAGAGCCCTTACACCATAATGACAGTCAGCCAGAGGTGACATCAGTGTTTTCCGTCAGTTACAGAAGGCATTCCGTCCACAAAAGCAAAACACTGATGTCTATGAAAGTTCAAACAGCCTTTGCTTTCCTGCTTTCCTTCTGTAACTGCGGAGTCACGGAATATATTGTGCTAAATCCTTTTTGTGCACATCATACTTTCAGTATGAACATTCGATGGCACGGAATGATGATAGTACAGCGCATTCTGCATTTCGTGCTACAACAGCATAAATGCTAGCCTAGGACATCTGTTATGTGGACAGAATTACTTTTGTCTTCAAAATGAGTTTCTTTCGTCCACATACTGCGAAGTACATTCCGGCTTTTGTCCACAAAATGAAAAGCACAACGGTCAATTCAGTGCATGACAGGAATCATCCATTTTGTTTTCTGTGCACGAAAGTATGTGCTCTCTTCAATATTTCGTGGACACAATGCTAACGCGTTTGTGTTTTTCGTGGACAAAACGCGTTACGGTGTTACGTGATTTCGTAATGAATTTATGCGTCTCATAGCACAGAAGGCATTCTGTCTACGAAAAAAGGTCTGTTACACTTGGCGCCCCATACTGTATGACTCATGGCTGTGGATTTTCCCTCCCCAGCTGCCTTTGAGGTCACAACTCCCCAGTCGGAGGTGGTGGCAGTGCACGGGCGGGCTGCGGTTTTGGGGTGCAGGTACACCCCGAGCCAGAGCCAGAGCCTGGACGGCCTAGTGGTGACGTGGCAGACGGTGGTCGGCTTGCAGGTGGTGCACAGCTTCTACTATGGAAGGGATCAGCTCGAGCGACAGAGGGCCAGCTACAGGAACCGCACCGCGCTCTTCCGCTCCGAGCTCCCAAGCGGGAACGCCTCTCTCAGGCTGGTGGACGTGCGCCCCGAGGATGCGGGACGCTACCTGTGCTCCGTCAGCAGTCTGCAGGGGACCGGCAAGGCGGAGGTACAGCTAAAATTTGCAGGTGACTAAGAGAAAGGAAACACAAGCTCTTGTTATGGCCAGAACACCCTTACACCCACCCATACACCACCGCAGTCAAAACAAGGTCCAAGGTCAGGATGCAAAGGGGTTGGGGTGCTTATCACATTTGGTATGGACAAACAAAGGCTCCTGGCAGATGTGTTGACCCTGACCATGCAAATCTGTTTGGATTTGAACATTAGCTTTTGGGTACAAAATGTTGTCTTTGGAGATGTAAATCTGTGGAGCCCCATGAACCACTCACGAAATGTCTTCAACTAACAGCCCAGAGCTGTCATAACTATGATAACCCAGCTGCCAGTTTGGCTGCCTGACAAAAATAATATTATTGACCTCCCGCACAATAATAGCCCTTGGTCAATGGCCAGTTGGCCTATCGCTAAGTCCCGCCCCTCTTAGTTACTGTTGCTACTTCGGTCAAGCGAGCCAGGAGCTCATTGATATCGCATTGAAAACAATGACGGCAATACAAATTTCTGAATTACCACAGCAGGCAATAGACCTGTTTTGGAAAGATGACAAAAATAATATCTCGTCAAGAAGCAGGCAGAAAGGGTTACAGCATGCAGTGGAGTGGTATGTTCATGGCGTAAAAGTGTATAAGAAAGGAAAACATGATAAGAATCGAGGCCAATGTTTACCGCTCGCAATGTAAAAATGAGAAACCCCACAAGATCACTATCGATGTTGCTGATGACAACACCATCAAGGAGCAGTTTTGTTCGTGCACTGCCGGGTAAGTCATTATTCTACTACGTTATTACATGAAATCCCCAAAGACAGTGATGCGAAGTGATAAGCTGTCAAGACGCCAGCATTGAACTACTGACTAGCTAGCTAGCTAGGGTTGAATTGATTGAACTAAGATCATATATCAATAATCAATGATAGCTAGCTCTACTGGTAGCGCCATATGTCTGAAAGTACTGTCAGACTAGCTAGCTAGTTTGCGGTCCAAATGTTAGCTGACGTTAACTAGTCAATAGTTATACCTGTCTCATTGAAAAAAAAACATATGTCAAAGATTATTTATTCACAAATCAGCCATTAACTTAACTTTGAGCAAACATATGTGTCCTTGGTAATGTTCTGGACGTTCAGTTGGTAATCTGATCGACCACAGAGCCTTATCCATCGCTTACATTTGTCTTTGTTTGTTTTTGGCTTTGGGAAAGGAACAAAAACTACTCCTCCCTCCAATCGTTCAGGGTAACTGGTGTACAGGTCTGTAGTACAGGTAACCCACACACAGCGTTTTGCCATCCTGTATTACTAAATTTTTAACTTTTATAAAGATTTTAAGTCAGCTCCTGCCATTTTTGAAATGGGTTTCAATGCGCTTGTCTGAGTTGCTTCAACTTGACCGAGGTCACCGCGCTTAGTAACGATTACTATGGTATGATTGGACAATTTCTATTTTAGGGAGGGGCTTAGCAATAGGACAATACAATCAGTGATATAATTTGTACTAAATGGTCTATTCTTAGTCTTGTTGAAACCCTCCAGATTGACTGGAGGATTACGTAATAAAATAAAATAATAAAATTCTTTGTCAGGCTAAAGAGAGTATTCTTATCATATAAGATGGTAAAATGGCTGGAGAAATATTACTTTGGCTGCCCTGGCCCACTGTAGGAATAGTATAGTTAGGTCATTAAGACTCCACTGCCTAAAGCATGAGGAAAACACTGACTGAGAGATGCTGATAACTTGTGTATTGGCATATGAATTTAAGTGTCTTTGTTAGATTTTTACTTCAGTGTGCAAAAATTAGGGCTGTTGAATGATTAAAAAAATTAACTAATTAATTGCACAATTTGCTGTGATTAATCACGATTAATCACTTTTTTTCTTCTTAAGACTGAAGCTTGTAATAATGGATATTTATTCAAATGTAAAATCACAGAATTAATGTAGAATCAACACAATATATTTAAAGTCAAATACTATTGTTTAATAGCATCTTTCCCCAGTAATGACACATTGTTTGAGAAATCTTTCCAACTAGGTGTGAGAAACCTGGCTTTAGATGACCCATGGCCCCAAATGTGTTTGTTGTGTGCGTGACATTTTATTTGAAATGTACTATAAAATATCCAAAAATACAAAATATCTTTCACCTACTGGTGAAAATGGTTTAACTTCATGCAATTTCGACCGAAGCAAAGCGGCGAGTGGTGCCTGTATTTATTAGTTTAAAGCTTTTTAAAGTGAAACTTTCCACCTAAAACTCCATCCTTGTCCTTATCCATCTTTAGCCAGGATGGTTTGGTTTGGTGGCACACGTCGTCACAGGTCATAGGTCAGCCGCCACAGGAAGTAAACAAAACGGAGCTGTGTTAATTGCATTAATTTTTTTAACACGTTAAATATTTCAAATTAATTGCAAAAAATTAACACATTAATTTTGACAGCACTAGTGAAAATACATGTCATTAATAGCCATGGAGTTTGCGCTGAGCAATAGCAATAATGTACAGAATAATTTTGTATGTTATCAGAAAATTATGGGATTTTTTACTATTGACCTGTATGTAGTGTTCAATGGACTAATTTTTTGAGGATACAAAAATACAGATTTGTGGAATTGAGGAGGGGACATGTAGGCTAGTGACACAGAAAACATAGACTGAGGCATAGGCTTAGTTTGAACAAAAGTTTTCTGCCATTTTGAAGTTTTGCTGTGTTTCTTTAACTGTTTACCTTCTTTAACTCATTCTTTGTGTGTATGTAAGGATGGGTCAGGGATAGAGAGAATGGCAAAATCTGAGATGGATGCAGAGATACAGAGATGTTGAGATCTATGGATGCATTTTATTCATCTGTGTCCATTTTCCTAAAGTGATGAGGTGGTGGGCGCAGCCATAAAGCATGGCATTATTGTCAGGTATGTGTGTGTGCATGCAAACACACACACACACACACTATTATCAAAATGATAGATAATTCAGTATTAATTGTGGTGTTCTTGTCCTGAACAGCCTTCTATACAGAGCCCAGACTCACGGTACAAGTCCATTCTACCAATGTCAGTTTCTGGTACGAGAGTGAGGGGTACCCAGAACCAGAGGTCCGATGGGTCGATCCCACAGGCCAGAACCTGTCCCATCACACTGAGGTCTCCGCTTCAGAGGGAGGCGATGGGCTCTTCTCCCTGCGAACTCGCCTCGATTTGGACCACAGCTTGGGAGTAAATTACACCTTCACCCTGAAGAACCAGCTCATCAACCAAGTCATTGAGAGGCCAGTGTTTTTCAGCCACGGTAATGTATCCTGTAATTATATGAATCAGAATATGTATTTTTAGTTACAGTGTAATTTGTACCTTTGATTTGAAAATGGCCAAAAATCTGAGGGTTGGCAGAAACAGATTGTGTTTGTGCAGGACTGGCACAAAAATAGTAAGTTATTCTTGTTAACAAATGATCTAAATCATTTTACAGATCCAAGAGACTTTCTCCTTTTGATTGCCATTCAGATTATCAAATTGTATAGCCATCCCATGCTCATGGCAAAGAAATGGGCTTTTAAGTGCTCTCTCTCACTTGAATGCCACACCAGTCAAATGTTCTCAAAGATCAGATGTTTTCCCATTACTTTATACATTCATTAAGAACTAGAAATGGAAATGTCTAGAACTTTGAAAGATCCCTGTGTGTGTGTGCATGTGTGTGTGTGAATTCTCACAGTCTCATTTTTCAAAATGAAACATGATATATTCACTCCTTTGAGAGGGCAGCATTTATCATTTGAGGCTTTTGTTACAATTGAGAAGCCACTGTTAAAACTGGAAATCCCTGGTAATTTGAAAACCATTCCACTGAGAACTTAAACCCCCAAGTGTTCTCTTGTACCGCCTAAGCCTGAACAGCTTTCCTTTTAAATGTTGTTTTGTTCAGAATATTCCAAACACTTTGAATTTTCTACCTGATTATTTCTGAATAATTGCAACTGAAAAAAATATGTTTGCTGATAATCATTTGTTTTAATAATTAATGTCATGATCTTAGAAGAATCTACTGTAGATTCTAATTGGAATTCAGACCTTTTTTCCCCAAACTAATATCTAATTACCTTTACACTAGGTGAAATTCCACCTATATCCTCTGGTTCTGCTGACAGAATTAATCTTAAAACAGCTTTTTTTGTACACTTTATTTATCCCTTTAAGAAATGTAAATCCTCAATTGTGTGAAGACTAAAAACATTAAGGAGCAAATTCACAAAAGGATTCTAGAGTCTTTGCAGGAGATTGTGTGGGAGGTTAAAGACTGCATTGAGCCTGCTACCCAAAGATCGTATTCAGTCCCTGCACCTGTTAAATTACTTTCAGCTCTTGTGTCTTTTTGGCTCTTTCTAAAGTATTTCTTCTGCATTTTGGCATCTCTTGACATTCTGTAAGCAGGGGAGCATCAGATGTTTTCAGAGGTATTGTTCTGAGAGGAGGCAGGCACATCCAAGTCCCAAGCACTAAACAGGAAAATTAACTGGATGTTTCTAACATCACAGCCTTTCCTAATGTACCATGTGTCATTGATTACATGCATTTTCCATTATAACCACAGAGTTGGAGACATTACTATTCACTGAACATCCAGGTTGTGAGTAATACCTAACACATTATCACAAACATGTTTGCTAAGTACTGTGGATCGGTACATGAGAGCTTCATGTTCTGGCACAGCACTGTTTACAGATGCACAACATGGACTATAGGAATTCTTGGGTAATTATCAGTAGCCTTGCTCAACTTAAACCACAGCTGGTTGTGAGCATGACTTCATTTTGTTTGTCATTCTTTCAGACATAATAGGTAATGGGTAATAATGGGTAATAGGTAATCACTCTGGGTAAGGACTTTTGATTTTAAGTGGTGCATGAAAATTGCAACATATAGCCAACATTAATAGTGATTTCCCTTGCGGTTGGTTTCAGTAGGATACATTGGCCAACTTCATTATTGTTTCCCTGCAAGTCAGTAACAATGGAGTTAGCCAGTATTGGATCATATGAGCCAGCATGCTTGTACATGTTGTACCCCTGATAAAAACCTGCTTTACATTGTTATTGTCCACACATAGAGCTTTTCACACTGTTAAACTTCATTGCCAGGTTTTTGCCCTATTCTACATTGTATTTAAGTCTTCTTGAATCACTTTGGTAGCTTTCAAACTGTTAACTTTGCTTCCAAGTTTAGTGCCATCAAAAATGCAACTATTTTGCTTCTAATGTCCTTAGCAAGGTCATTTATGTAAGTAAGAAACTGCAGAGGTCCCAACACCAACGCCTGAGGGACTCCACTTCCCACAGCTTTTTACTCAGATGAAATTATGTCTCATTGCTGAGGCCAGTCCATTTAATCAATTTAAACATAACTTCATCAGTTCTGATTTCAGTTTGGTAATGAGTTGTCAAACACATTTTTTCTAAATCCAGCCATGTAATTGAGTTAATACATTTATTAGTTTACTCAAAAAATTCTGGAAGGTTTGTCTTCCTGCATGCTAACCATATGCACTCTCTTTTATGATACTATTTTTTTGAGGAACAATTTTCTAATTTCTCCCTTATGATAGATTCCAAAATCTTACGCAAGATACAAGCTAAAATAGCCAAAGTGTTTGGTTTGCTTATCCAGTTCCCTGGATAAGTGACATCCCATTTCTTTAGTATTGGTATTTTATAACCTTGTTCAATGGCCAGAAATGTCTCTAGTTCGAAGAGATTGGAAAAAAAAACGGGGCAGGACTGTAGTGTAGTGGTAAGGTGCAGGCCTCATGACCAGAACGTTGTTGGTTTATTTCCCTGCTGGGGCACTGCTGTTGTACCCTTAGGCAAGGTGCTTAACCCAGAAATGCCTCATTGTATATACATCTGTATAAATAGACAACATGTTAGAATTATAATCTTTAATAATTATAAGCTTATAATTATAAGCTTTCAGCAAAGTAACTTTTAAGTGCACTTAAATGCGTAATACGTAATATATTTAATGTTATAAATTAAGAATTACTTTTTGCATCTTGTGCCATTTGCTCTTCAAAAGATCTAGTGTTTCCTTTTAACATCAGCATGCTTTATTCTAACACATTACTCTCTGAATTATTTTGTAGTTTCTTCTTCTGTATTAAATTCTTCTGCAAAGATTTATTAACTTATTTTAAGTGACTATTTAACTATTATTTTAATTCATTAACTTATTTTTATTAACAATTCATCAACTAATCTTTTTTAAGTCTTGAATGAATGTATTTTGCAGGTTGAGAAAATTGCTATGAATAGGAGCATTTGCTAAATGACAATAATATAACATAATGTAATTAATTTGCAAGAATTCACATTCACAGTTCTGCAGTGTACAAGTATTATCCACACAATCCCAGTAAGATTTTCTTTTAAAATTATTTTATTCTATTCTATTAAATTGATTCTATTCTATTAAATCTATTTTATTCTATTCTAATCTATTAACATTATCTTGCCTAAAATGGAAAACCCTAGATTCAGAGGGGGTAACTTTGACTTTCGAATATATTTCTAGCGTGATTTTTTTTTTTTTTTTTTTGTGGTCACATGGCCCCACAACATCAGCGCTGCACATTGTCAGAATTATTACCTAAGTCTAGGTGTGAATTGCCTTCAGTACAGAAGGTCATGTATTGTTTTTAAAAATCCCATTCCAATTTTCGCAAACTGAGCTATTTCAAGTTAATGGAAGTGGAATTAAATTCTAATGTCTCTCCTCACTTTAGGCCATTCTCATTTCCCCTCAGTAATTTAACCCATGTGTCTTTGCTACGATTTAGCAGGTCAGTTCTTGCAGTTTTTTATGCATTCAGGTTTTCTCTTTTAAACAGATTATACCCAGGAATGCTGTACTCCTCTCTATGCCCTGTTTTAGCCATGTCTCTGTAATACCCATGATGTCATAGCTTCAGTTAGCCCAGGAAGCTGTAGCTCCTTTACCGTTCAAACAAAGCTGTCCTGTCTCATTTCCTGTGCTGTGTTTTTCTCCCTACTCCTCTGTTTTCACTTCTGATAGCACCAAGCCTCCTCCTACACAACTCGCTGCTGTTGTTAGGAGCATCTCTGATACCAGTTATTTGGACAGGTCCCTGACTTTTAAGCCTATTAAGCCCCCCATTTTGCCCGTTTATATATTTCTCACCTAGCTAATACACTGGCCCAATCCAATTCAAGTGTAACCATTTGCAGTTGTACAGGTCCCATCTGAGCCCCAGTGCCCCATAAACGTGGACCTCTCTTTCTTAAGCCAGTTGTATAGCCACACATTAATTCTCCAGATAAAGTCTTGCTTCCCTGGACCAGCATGTGGTACCGGCAGTTTTCCAGAGAAGACAAGCATAGAGGTTCTTCTTCTTGTCTTTGTTACTATATCGACAAATTTTTCCTGCAGTAACTCAAACCTACCCTTACCAATAAAATAAAGGTTCCAAGGCACTTGCGTGGATTATTTTGTTTGGGCTAGAAACTACCTGTAACTGACATGTTGTGACTAAACAGCCTTAATCAGTGTATCATTAATTCCAGTGGGAACTATGACCGCTGGAAACACCTCCCCCCTCTTCTGGCCAGGAGATTATTGCACGCTCTGAGAGCTCCGCAATCTGAGGAGTGGGGAAAGTCATAGCAAAAGTATGTTGCTGTTTTGGTTTGGTCTATGGTACACTCAGGTACCACAATGACGCCATAGTTTCAGTTGTGACTAAGACTTTCTGGCATTGGGTGTGTTCCCTATTTGGGTTTCACAGGTGTACAGTAACTTTCATCATAAGAATATAATACAGGCATGTATTACAACCTCGCCCACTGTTGAAATACCCCTCTTTTGATCACCTGTCAACAGAAGAGCAACCACATAGATTTTACTCTGTGTTTCTACTCTTGGCAAAATAGCCCCTCTAAAATCTAGTTAATCTATTTAAAAGTAGGTAAATCTATTTAAAAGTAGGTAATCATAATACAGTAAACTCCCTCGTATCAGGTAGTCATGCATCCAGAAACCTTAGACAACTAAAAAACAGAGAAATTAATAACTTTAATAATGAGCATAAAAATGAGAACCGTGCACCGTGCACGGGCACCGTGACCTTTTGGACTGCCTCTCTCTCTGACCTTCATCCGGCTTCCTGCATGCCACCTTTGGGGCAGAGACACACCTCCCTTTCCGCAGCTGCACCCTTTTCGCTCATGCCCAGCCAGTAACTCTTGTTAATTGTTTGGGGCCCCTCACAAACCCAGTGTTGACCTTCATCTTTTCATCCCACTCCTGCGTTGCCTGGGCAGTGGCCTTGCCCCACTGGTGTGAGACCAGGGCAATATCTCTGCCAAGGACACGTAAGGCGCCGTCTCTTCCCTTTTTCACCTCACAGGCCCCACTGACTCTTTTAAGCAAAACGTTTCTCAGGTAATTTTCCAGATGAAAACATTCGTATGTGATTCTTTATAAGGAATATGTGGATATTCACTTCAGCGCTGTCTTTGCTACATTTGTTGGCAAGCATTCTACAGGTCCTGCATATGTAATGATATCCTGTCAAGAGTCAGCAGCAGTTTAGCTGCTGAAGTAGTGCTTTTTACTTTAAAACAGTTTTGATTACTCTGCCTCCCACAGGGGAAATAAAGTATTTTTACATTAGAAATTTATTTTAGGAAACCTCCTCCCAAGTTCTGCGTTTTAATACAGGCAGCACAAATGTGTCCTTTCAAAAGACTGGAATCTGCTTCAACAGGGACAAAGGGTTTTCAAAAACCCTGGATTATTGCCATGTAAAGAAACAATACTATTTAGAGGCGTTGTTAGGATCTTGAAACACTGGGGGCTTAGCCCAGCCCAGAGTAACCTTCAAGTCTTGCCTTAGTGAATTAGCTAGCTAGCTACCACCAAATGCCAACAATGACAAGCCCTGTAACCGGTGCGCTCTCTCTCTCTCTCTCTCTCTCTCTCTCTCTCTCTCTCTCTCTCCCTTTCTCTCTCTTGTGCTCACACAAAATCAACAGAAATGTCAGTATATGAAGGAAAACTTCTTGTATGTTATTGCCATGTTTTACGCTGTTGGAATATGTGTCCTTTGGATTCATGTGATTCCCTTTGACTAGTCTATTTATTCTAAGATATGATTGCATGTTAAGTTATACTATATGTATGAAGTTATGTATTTAAAATCACTATGTAATTACTGTTTAATGACATGTACTTATACTTTTGTTACATAATTGTTTACAGTACATACCTGAGTTTTTGAACCCCATTAATAGCAATTATAGGGTAGGTTATGTAATGGCCTGTAGGTACACTCTTGTCACTAAATTTGTTACAGTGGAACCACATGGGTATATTTACAACTGAATGTGATTTTTTTATCTTTTAGTTGATTAGTGTGTAAAAAAACCCAATATGTTTTTGAAAAAGGAAAGTGCTCCACGGTCATGTCCTCTTGCATATTTGGACATTGTAAACATTAGCACTGGTGTACTGCTTAGGCCAGAGGGAAGACTGGCCCACCAACACTATTTTCAGCTGCAACTTGTTTTTCCCACGTGTCCCATCTAGGCACTAACCAAGCCCAAGCAAAGTTACAGTATGTATACTGTGCTCACTTAAAAACTTCACTTCTTAAAAGTTCTCCTCTCTGTTGGTTTCATCTACAAACAAGTAATGCAGGCTGTATTCCAAATATTATTACTACAGATCGTTTGCTTGGCAGATGCCTTATCCGGAGCTTACATTCAATTCATTTATCTGTTCGCACGGCAGGATATGCTGAATAAATCTGGGAAAAGTTACTGTTCAAGGTCATGAGAGCAGAGCCCATGTGTGGAATAGAACCCATAGCCTCCAGTCACAAGCCCAGTGAAAGGTTGCTGTGTAGCACTGGAAAATCTTGAAAGGACAGGTGTTACCAGATGGGCAGGTTAACCTAGTGGCTTTTATGACAGTGTGGTGCACACCTGTGGCAAACTGTCCAGTCCCTCAGGGCTGATTAAACATTACCAGTCCTGTCCATCCCAATCTGATAAATCATTAACTACAACGATCAACAGTCCCTTTTTTCCTCTTAAAACAATCAATAATGGAAAAAAAATAATCATCACTCTAATCTATTGTGCATTTTTTTGGCTTTATTTCAGTTGGCTCTGGACACCACTCCAAATGCCCTCGAGACAGACTGACTATCCTGGGTCCTATTTTCTGCGCTGTCTTTCTGTGGATATGCACAGCAGTCTTGGTAAAGCGCCACTGGTCCAAGTCGTGATCTTCCGATCACTTTCAAATGTAAACACTGAATTTTAGCTGCAGTTTCTTCACCCCTCAATAGCACTGTGTAGCCAGTTATCTCAGCTTGACTTTTAGTGTTGTAACACATTAACATAAATGCAGCAGAAAGCCCTCTATGAGGTTGTGCAGTTACCGAATCTGCCCTGAACACCACTTTGCGATTCTCCCCTCAATCACCATTGCACCTGGAAGCTCTACTAGTCTCTGTGAACATCTACTATGTTTTCAAATCCCTGGGATCGTGCACTGGCTTTGGAAGTCACTCATTTGGCCCACTCACACTGGTCTTACATTCAGCTTGTGCCAGGGAGAGTGGGCTGTCAGTGTATTCGGTCCACAGCCTGGCACTGCAGGGGAATGGCAGCTAAAAAAAAAGAGGGATGAAAAGGTAAAAGACAGAGTGATACCATGCCAGCATCCTGGGGAGCACTGAGTCAAGCCAGGGAACCACGGTCATTCTCTCGAGGTACAAGAAGAGGAAATCTGCAACCTTAAACGCTATTTATTATCAATTGTGCCATTGTTATATGCTGCTGGAGATTATGTGTTGATGTTCATACTGGGGCCATCTTTGCCAATTGTCCCTTGAATATTCCCAAATTAAAATATGGTAGAGGTCAGCAACCGTTCCAGTTGATTTGAAAACAAGGAATCTTATGAGTTGCTCAAAATGTGAGACTAAGTATGAAATGGTGTTGTAAGCACTTCTAATTGTAGTGCTTTTCTGTACTATAGGTCAATGGCAAAAATGTCCTGCATCAAGTTTGTTTGACATTGTCTTATGTTCACTAACTTTATATTGAAATAAATTTTGGTTTTGGAAAATTGTGAAGTTCTTCATTTGAATCAGTACGAGACTGCAGACACTGCTGGTTAGATTGCTGCGTATAAACTATCCTTATAAGTTAGACATTGGATGTGCACAGTGTGGTCTAGACTAAAGTGTGAGAACAAGCTGAGGCATGCAGGAGTCTGGTTAAAATGTGTCAGCAGGATTCTCCTTATGTCTCTTGCCCTTGCCAGAACAGTCATGTGTCTACCCTCTAATTTATGTCTCTATAGAAGAACACTCCCCATCATTCTCCATTTACATAACGATGTAAGATATATCTTACCCATGGGAAAAACAACCTCTCTATGCACCAGTAAAGATTCTTATATCTATGTATAGATTTAGTAGCTGCATGGACGTCATTATGAAGGAGATGCCGTGGAACAATACATCAACTTCTGTCATCTGTGGGTAAATTACACAGCCAGTGAGGTCAAACACGTGAACCCTTTCAGTTTTCGATGGCCGCCTCGAGCGACGTTTTTCACTGAGGCAGGACTGGAACCCCTATGCCCTTCTAAAAGCTGAGAGCAGAAGAAGCAGGGGAAAGTGGTAGTGCAGTTTTGTGACACAGGAGTGGGAAAGAGAAAGGGCCCCCTCAAACAGAGACAAAAGATTCTTTGTGAGAGCTCTTGCTCCCACTCCTTTCATGTTCCCCTGTGCCTCGTTACTTCTCACTGTGGACTAAGCCAAACGAGCACAGGCTTGTGATGGGCTTTGGCCACCCCTCTCTTAATCACTCACTCCTCAAACACTTCTATCCTGGGTGATTTACAGGATTTAAGATAACCGGGCAGATAATATTCCAGACTACACAATGCAGTGCAAATAACAATTATTCACATGCAAGCACAGGCGGGGCCCTAAGTCCAGGGATCGAAAGCAGCCATAGCATCTGCCAATGGTGACTACAGACGCACATGGGCGGAATGATGTGGCTTTACAAGGAACAACAAGTCAAGCGGATTATGGGTGTGTATCGTCAAGTGCGACAAACACATTTCTGAAATTCACAATTTCAAGTTTCCTAACATCTGTAGTACTGCATACAACAACCTGCAAATAACACTTTCAAACACATTCATTAATTATATTCACAGGACTGCTTTCCAATAAAAGTGCAGACACAGGGGGAAAGTCTCAAGATGTTCAGCCAGATTCAGAACTGGGTGCAAGTGGGAAGATTAAGATTCTAGAGCAGGGGTGGGCAACTCCAGTCCTGGAGGGCCATGGTCCTGCTGTTTTTCTTGTTGACCAACTAAATACAATCTCTGATTGGCTGAAGAGCAAGCACACCTGTTTTCAAGGTGAAAATCAACAGGTAACTAAGAGATGAAAACAAAAACCAGCAGGACACTGGCCCTGCAGGACCGGAATTGCCCACCCCTGTTCTAGAGGGATCTGGAAACAGCCTTCCAGTTTGCACAACACCACCTTGCACAACAGAGGCCTCTCTGTTCCTCTGAGCAGTTTATCAGCTTGCGTAAAGCACTGGCTAGCAAAACGGTCTCCAAAGGCCAAGCAGGCAGCTGCCTGACATTTCAGACAGCAGACAGTTGGAGCCTCTGACAGGGTTTTATGTAGTTATTTTTAGACTTCAGAACTCATAATTAATATTCATTTTCCATACCTGCACGCATGTTAACCCTTACTCCATGCAGCGTCTAGAGCCCAGGATCAATTCAGAGATTTCCCACTCACTCTATATCCCAGACACTCAAAAGGGCTGGGGGGAGAGTTTATCATCTGAAGAGAGTGGCCAAGAGCTAACTTGAGTGTCAAGGGACTGTATAATTACTGATAAATGATCACCTAAGGTGTGTCAAGAGTAGGGTGGTCATTTGATCTCTGATTGTGTTTTGTCCCGCTGAAGTGGCCATGGGTGAATTTTTACTTTTACCTGGATACCTCAAAGTAAACATTCCATTCCCCTCCACCTTTATTGCTAAACACATGACGATCCCTACTGGCCCTGAGGTCTACTCCCACACTCAGCAATTAGCGAAAGCTGAAGCTGGTTATTCAATCTCTTTTAATCTGCTGAATCGGAATTCCATTTATTTGTGTTGAGGACCAGCGAGTTGTCAACACAAATGGGGCCACAAAGGGAAGTGGGCATTGCTAGAGAACCACAGTGAGAGTGCAGAGTCTAAGGAAAGACTGTTGGGACACAATATGCTAACATGCGCAATTTGCATCAGATGCCTACCTCTCTACATGTGCTGCAGGATACAGGAAGAACGTACATGTCCAATGCTGTAACAGCAAGAACAGACACTGTTATATAAACACATATTAAAATGAGTACATGTTGAAATCTCTTCCCATAACAGCACTCACCACCAGGCCTTTTGCACATATTTGTTTTTGTAGTGTAATTTACTTAATGATTTATTCATTTACATATTAAATCATTTCACTATTTATTTATTATTTTCATTTTAGTATATTTAAGTATTTCATTTTGGCAGGTTTTGTTCTCCATACTATGTGTTGTCGGGGAAGTGAGGATTTAATAAAAATTCAATGGTCTGAACCCAGCGGTCTTAGAAATTAACACCCTTGTTTATCGTCCGGCACTCTGAATACCGAACACAAATGACGCCAATTACTAAAACTCCTCACTTAACCAACATGTAAAATAATAAAAAAAAGATTTAATTTAATAATTATTATCAAAGATATTAATTATCAATTAAATCACCGAATCGTTGATAGGAGATGAGCAGTCTGGTGGATCAACCTTTGCCAGAAATATAGAATCCCAACTGGAATAAATTAAAAAGGTTTATTAAGCAGTTACACGAAGACGAGACAAAATTCAAAGTCTGGGCTACAGACCTGGTCCACTACCTTAACAGACACTAAATTATATGAAGACATTAACAAGACACGAACATGGATGGATCACAGAATGGGTGAATGAATGCGTGCAGAGAAAATTACCCAAGCCAATTGTTTACCTCTCCCACGGAAGAACACAGGAACCACTCACGATAGCAGCAAAACTCCAAAAGGAAAAATGCAAAAGTTGCAGGATAAACTGAGCCACGGACTGGATGACTGAGCGTCTATCTGAGCTGGCTGAGCATAAGACTGAGCAGAGGCAAAAACTGAGCGGGCCAAAACTGAGAAAAGGCAAAACTGAGCCACCCGCCTGACTTAAGCAGAAGCTCTCTCCACTTCCCTGACCGACGCATGATTAATTTTATGGTTGGGGAGTGCCTGGAAGTTTCTTCAGGACTTAATTTTACCCTTTTGATCCCAACATCTGGAAATACCAGATATATTTTCGAGATTATCAAATTCAGCTCTTCGTGAGCATCGCAATGACACCAAACATTAATAGGCATAGGTTGAGAGGAGAGAGTTGGCTGAGAGGAACTGGTAAAATGGTGGTTTTGCTGCTATATTGAGAAATACATGTGTTCTCACACAACATTGGGTTTTCCACATTTTTCCATGACATGAGAGTACAATTACTGTGGGGTACAAAAGGCTAAGTGATCCAAACGTATAGGTGCACACAAAGAAACACACACACACACACACACACTGATTGTGCTCAGGAAGGGGAGAAGGGGGGAGAGAAGGCAACCCCCTGCAGTTGTGGTCTATCAGGATGTTACAGTTTAAGTAACTTAGATTGGCTAAAAAGGCAGAGTTCTTTAAGATTATATTAGAAGTATTTGGCGCCTAAACCTCTTTCAGATTAAACCAAACATGACCGTAGCAATCGTTTAGCCAAGGATTCTACATATGAGGGGCAGATTCATGCTTACCAATAAACAAAGCACGTGTATCACACCCTACTTCCACTTTTATCTGGCAAAATCAAATGTGAACCCAAACAGTCAATCATTAGTTTGAGGTTTTAAGTATCTGACTAGGTTTTAGGTGACTTCTTGCAATCTTAAAGTGGTGGCTGCTTATTTGAAGTAGGTATGTGACCCGTGGTCACTGATTTTGGGGTATTTATGGTGGTAGACCATTCGCCCTCTTGCCTGCTATGTGTGTGTATTTGTTGACTTATCTTACCTGCGCTTGTTCTGGTCCTGAGTAGGGAAAGGAATCCTAAAAAACCCAGACCAGGGCAGGTAACCACAAAATGCATGGTACTCTCCCGACAGTGTGCTTAAGCCAATTACATATTATTGAACTTTGAAGCTGTGAACTGAGGCAAACAAGGCTTCATGCAGAGAATTTTTACCTGCTTTATTGCAGGAAATGATCTATTATGGTCTGTGTAATGTCTTTATTGATGCTCTTTTTTGCTAAAAGTAAAATGAAACTCATTGTCAGTAAAAACTTGGTGCAAGTTGGTGTGGACTGTTGTTCAAAAGCATGGATTCATTCTGATGGTCATGCACAGCTATGGTGTGCCACATAAGGTCGCGCCACAGTTTGCCTTCCCTTTAATCGCACTATACCACTGCTTTTGGAATGGTTTCCTTCTTAAGGGCTGCTGTAGTTTCTTTCTTACGAGTGCCAAACCTCAGGAAGTTATGGGCAGACCTGAGGGCACAGTTCTCTCTGATACAGTCCAATTACCCTTGAAGCCAGACGGGAATTACCCAGCTGGATTCATGTTAGTGCTTGCAGCTTCCGTAAACAGCATGAGGAGAGCCAGTCACAGGGGATGTTGGAATAATGCTGGCCCTGTTACTATGGCAACACATCTGCGAGGCAGTGTAACCCACTGGGCAGCGGGTTTAGTAGAGGTAAGCGCAACGTGGCGGAGTCCTCCCCAACAATCAAAGCAGGTACTCTGACCTCACTTTGATTGTGATCCCTTTGACACTGGGACTCCAGCCATCAGAAAGGGGTGCGCTTGTGCAGTTTGAGGAATATTTTGCAGTGTTGACTGCTTTGTTGCAGGATCTGTTATATTGCTGTAGTGTGCACATACTACACTGTGATAGAACTGACAGTTTTCCAAGTTTAAAGTCCTGGAATTGTAGTATTGTTAAAATGCTTAGATTATTAACCTAATATACTATACATATTTTGACATATTTGACAGCTTCCTGTATTCTACCAGGCAGCCACCAACATGTGCTTTCCACATCTCCTATAATGTGCTTGAGGTCATTGCATTCTTATTTAAATGTACACTTTTGCCAGCAAAGAGGGCTGCCCCTTGTTGTCTTCTTTTTAATCCCCTTTTCACATGACTATGCATTAGTTTTGATGTGCATGTACTCTTTGTGTGACTAACAAGACAAGCTTGAGCCAGCCGGATGAAGCAAAATAAGCCCAACGTTACTTAATGGATCAAGTAACATCAGGTGAAGCGATTCATACAAGTCTGAAATTGTCCAATCTACTTTGTGAAACAGACCTAAGATGTGATATGGTTCTCTTTAGATCTGTTAAAACCATAATAATCTCTTATTATCATAATCACTTATCTACTCTGCATGTGATTCAGCTCTGATGCCATCTGAGTTGGACCCCTCAGAAGACGGCAGTGATTCTTGTGCAATGCAAACAGAACCTTCAGAGCTGACAGCAGAATGTGTGGTATGGAAACAGCTTTCGGTATGTGTCGGAACCACACCAAAATCAACTTGCAAAACAAAAACATTCCCAAAAATAAATGTCTGGCAGCATGACGGTGCAGCCACTATTGTTGTAGTTTCACTGGTTCGCAGTCTGAGGCTAGACCTCAGCCCTGTTTATATGGAGTTTGTAGTCCCACAGTTTGAAGACACGCTTTCTAGGTTAACTGGCATCTCTAAACTGTCAGAATCCACTTGCGTTCCTTGTGATGGCCAGATAATCACTTCACTATGCTGCCCCACCCTATGAAGGATAGTGTGGTTACCAAGAACAGATGGATGGGTGACACAGGCTGGATCAGATGAAACCACAGCTCAGAAACATACAAACTATTTAGGCAGATCTTACAGGAGGAACAGGTGCAGAGGGGAAAGAAACAATGGGCTATTGGATGAAATACCATACAAACCTACTAAGTATGAAATTATTTAAGATGCCCAATGAATCACCCTCAGAATCATAGCAAGTCAAAACGAACTGATTTGTCCGACTTATTTACTTGTGATTCAGCACTTGATAATAATTAATTTGGTTCATACTTGCTTTAGTCCTCCAGGCTGTGGGACAGTACTGCAACCAACAAAGCCTGCCATTCTGCTGGAACAAAGGCTTCTTTCAGTACACTCCAGGAAGAAGGTGTTACATCACTTGCACTTTGGGGAATGGGGAAGATTGCAAATGTAAAACTGTAATCGGAGACCTGTAATGAGAAACCTTTTTTCCAGCAAAATGATTCCATATATATCTGGTAAGAGACATTGATTCCTTGCCAGCTGGAAGCTGGGCACGGCTGCTGATTTACCAACCTCCTTTCAACAGCCGGATTTACCCTGATTTGACATATGGCATGGTATGATTTTCATTTCTGAGCTAGGTTAGCTTACTGTCTAACTACCTAAAAGCTGCAAACTTATGCATAGCATTCCTGAGACTTAAATTATGCTCAGTATTCCACTAGCAGCCTGTGACTGAGGGTGGAAATCGCCCAACACACCAATCTGCAAATCAGTCACATAAATCATTTGGTTGGCAGGGGTACCAGGCTCCTACCCTGTGGAAACCAGGACCCTTTGTTGGACATAACAACAAAGCCTTATTGTAGTTGGGTTTCTGGAACTATTATACTGTAGCATGCGCGGCCCCCGAGCCTGGTTTCAGCTCGGACACGGAAGGAAGAGTTGGGGACAGGATATCACAGATGGAGAACATTTATTTCCAGATGACAGACTAGGGTGGGTTCTGCGTGTCTTCAAAAGCAATAAACCTCTATGACTTCCAAACGGAAGAAACAACTTGTTTACGTGAAAGAAAAGCAGCGCTGCTAATTGCTTCGCTCTGCAGACCTGTGCTCATCAGACATTTTGCGCAACATTTTGCATCAGACAACTGGCCTCTTACCCTGCTTCTACTAACTTTTCCCGCCCTAAAACTCTAAAACTAGCCACTGGTGACCATGCATTCCTTCAAATTTGGAGAAGAAACCCCACAACCCTCGTGACATCCAGTGGGTGGATGGCTCGGGGCATAGCTCAGAACGCTACAATACATTATACACACTGTGTGGCTGTAAGGAACAAAAGATTAGACAATGATATCCTGTGATAAAGAAACAACACATCAGTTATTATTGTGCCAATAAATTCACAACCATCAGAATACATCTACAATACACTATCTTTATTTGATCACCCCAGTATTTGATGCTGATAATTAAGCAATATTATATATTATGTATACATATACATACATACACACACACAAAACTCTGCAACTCAGAAAAGTGCTTAAATCTTGGTGTGTTATAGGTGAGGCGTATATCCTATCCCGGATATCCTACTTTCCATAAGAAAAAACACGTCCAGCTACCTAGAGTTAAAAAGGTTATTCTTCATTGACGTTAAAGCAGGGTTGGGCATACCCAAATTCCTGGGGGAGAACAGGGTCTGCCAGCTCTGCTTGGAAAGAATTTAAAGAAGTCAGCCATTAATCAAGGACGGACTCGCTTTGGCTGCACAGCCAGGGTTAAGTCAGATGTTGACAGAGCTTCCATCCAAGCAGCTTCTGGTGTAAACCAGTCAGGGTGACTTTTCATCCAGTTGGTGACCTCAGGTAGAGGAGAAGTCAGCAGTCGCAGCCACCCTGTCTTAATCTGCAGGGTTGTGGCGCTCAAGGATCCAGACTGGCCACCTATTCCCCATTGCCACTTCCATGTGCACCCAGAGAGTGTGTCTGGAGAACCAGTTCTCTCTGAGGAAGAGTGAATCTGCTTTCTCACTTGAACCAGAACGAGATGGCACGGCTAAATGGCAGCTGGAGGCAGCATGCACTTGTGGGCGGTTGTTCTAATCATCAGGGTATTGTTCAATGTAAGAGGTGACAATCCTCTGCTATGAGTCAGAAAAAAAAGAACTTCCACGTTCAAAAGTTGTGCCATTATCGCCCGTGCCCCTCCAGACTGCTGGTACAGGTATTAATGACCAAGTTGGCAGGAAACAACACATGTCTGCAACAGAACTGTTTTTCAAACTGCAATACCTTCCAGTCTTTCACCTGTAATAGTGGCTTCACGTGACACTTCTGTGATATTAGCTCTTGATCTCCAGTGGTGATAGTAAACAAGCTGATATGACTAGACAAGGAAGTACAGACATTCCCTGTGTTATATGAGGGTTACGTTCTGGAAGGGTTATGTTATGCTATGTAACTTCACTGTTGAGCCATAAGTTTGTAAAAGTATCCCCTACCAGCCTTATCTTAGTGTGCAGTATCTTCATGCTTCATTTTTAAACTATCCAATAAATACAGTAAGTAAAGCTTCTGTATCCATTATGCATCTATTTATGTTTATGTTAACATTTTAATATTTTATTATATATAATTATTATATTTTAATATATAAACATATATTTTAAAATATACAGTACCATTTGAAAGATTGGAAACACCTGATTAAGATAATGGAAAACATGCATTCACAGACATTTTGATCTAAAGACATATGCTTAAATGCTTGAAATTTGTTTCTTAGACAAACATAAATAGTGAAGTTGATGCCTATGTATGGATGTGTTTCCCAAAAAACTGTTTTTAAAAAATATTTTTTGGCTACTTTGAAGAATTTAAAATATAAGATAGTTTTAGTTTTAATTTGTTTAACACTTTTTTGGTCACTGCATAATTCCAGTTTAGATGTCTCTAGTATTATTCTAAAATGTGGAAAATAATAAAAATAAAGGATAAAAGTTGTGCCCAAACTTTTGTCTGGTACTGTATCTTTACTTTTTTTGTTTTACTTGCGGCAACAATTGTTGTCAAAGTTAATGATGCAAGACAGTGTGAATTCTAAGGTAATGAGACAAGGTGTCATCATTTATTCATCCTTCAACTGACTGAACACACCCTCATTCTCACAATACCGATGTATCAACTGCCACTTAACACACCCTTCAGCACTTTTGCAAAAGACAAGCATTAACTGCCACTTAACATTAAAGTGTACATTTAAGGCTTAATGTCAAAACATAATAGCTCAGATTGATAAAAAAGACAGAAAATAAAATATAAAACTGATGGATTAGATTGTACCAAATATTTAATTATGATACACTATAACAGACTTAGTTTTTATGTAGTTTTAAGGAATCCACCAACCTAATTCTGGTAAAAACATTTATAATCTTGATATGATTTTTGTAAATTTGGATTTGTGTGGGTAAAATGTACATATCAGGATCATCAGGTTAAAAATACAATCTTAAGATTTGTTGTTTTTGTTCCAAACACTGGCAGTAACATCCGGCACTATCTTCTTTGTAGCCTCTGGGATGTTGGTCTTACGGGTGTATCTAGATTTAAATACATCAAACTCTGAAGTTGCAAAGTCACGTTTTCTGTTTGGTTCAGTGGACGAAGGTCAGTTTCCCATGAACTAAGTTTTAATTACTCATTCAGCATCGACTGGCATGGCAGGTTTTGTCATCTCTGTAGCGGTCTTCACAATGTGAATGCCCCATTGTTATTACAAGCTAACGTCACATGCCATTTGTAGCTATAATTAGAGGCGAAAGGAGATTGAAGACATCTTTAATATGTTTTCAGGAAGTGCCTCAAGGTACTTCAGTCAGTTATCTTTGGCAGCGATGTTTATAGCTTTATGTTTCAGAAGAAGGGAGACTACCCCTTGATTGGCTGTTAGTATGTTTTCAGCCTCTAGGAGGGTGTCACCATACTGGAGGTCTTTGTTTCCCTTTGTTCGAGGAGTAAGTCAGCTGTGTGCATTTTTTTATCTGTAAACAAACCATGTCTAGACTAAAACAGTTAGCTTTTCTGAAAGTAAATTTGAACACCAGCATATCATCCACCAGCATCAGTTGATTTTACATTATTATTTACATCATCCTAATACCTTATATGTTTACTTTTGGTTCGTCTAATGCCTCATTTATTTGAAATGAGCAATAATGACCAAGACGTGCCAAAGAATTTTTGAGCTTAAAGAGTACAGCTCTGCAATAATTAACTTCACTGTAAGACCCCCTGATCATTATTCAATTATGGGGGTGAAACCTGATACAACAGTTCAGGGTGTGGATGTCCTGGGTCAGTCAATCTGAGTGGATGGATGACTTCCCAACAATTACCCTAATGAGCTCCTTACCATTCTGTGATGTCCCAATGGCTTTCTACCATGTCAACCCTTTTCTGTCCTCAGTACAAAATCTGATTATGATTATCAGGCTAATGAGACCCGTGCAAAGGGACAATCTCTCTATGAGTACTCCCAGTGGCTAGTATGAACCGAGCAGAAGCTGCAGTCGCAAGGAGGAAGGTGGCTGAGCTGGGTCATGAGTCGGCCGAGCATATGGAGGAGTGGCCTGGTAGTGCTCCCCCTGCCATGGTCTGTCTGTCTCCATTCAGCCCTGTCATGATCGAAGACCAACCGGATCTCTGCAGACGTTGCTCAGGAACTTCAGCTGTCCAGTAAATGAACAAAGGTATATATGTTACCCGTTCAGCTGACATTTAATGCAAGACATGGGGCGGATGCATTGGTGCATTTGGATGTGTAAAGGATTTGGGATTTCCACCCAATTCCCATTCATGTTCAACTTTGCATCTAATAAAGACAGACAGGGTATACCACCGCAATATAGAAACTTAATGCAGTCATTTTATGTTATATGATCTTAAACACTGAATAGATATGTGTCCCAGAGTGATTTTATTTTCAGGCTAGCACCTTTGTATTTTTCCAGTTTTCTGTCTTAAGTCTGACTGGCCCCTAACTGCAGTGCCAAAAATAAGCATCTTATGTCCAGTGATCCCTTGATTACTGGCATCTTGTGAAGCTGGCCAATGCTTCTCACATAATAGGTGGGAAGCACTGGATTCAGATTGAGGTTGAGATGAAAAATGCATAATTTATTATAAACAAATAAGGCAAGTTAAAATTGTTGAAGCAAACATGCAAAAACATGTAAAAGCATACCAACGCCAAGGAGTAAAAGAAGCTCAACCTTCCCTGGTTCTGCCTTTGCTCTTCTCTCCCACATGAAACCCACATCTCGTTTGAATCACTTGTTGGATGTGATAAATCAAGTGTGCAACTATCCGATGCCTTTCCAGCTATTACAACACACATTCTCGTGCATGCACACTGATAACAAAAAGCCTATCTTATCGTACAGTTTATATCTTTTCAAAACACAGGGACCTAAGACAAATACGCACTCAACACAAATTAAAACAGGACGATAAATGTTTACGGTGAAGACTAAATCTCCGGAAAACAATCATAGCGGAAACATGTTAAATAATAGTCAGTTATGAAACGTATTCTCAGGATAAACATGCTGACTAAAATTATTTAAAAACTATACTGCTGTACATGGATTGTACGAAAAATAGAATAAGTACAAAGCACAACGTATTGAATGTTTGTATGAAAGTTTGTATGAAAAATATACAACGTTTCTATGCAAAACTTCGGGTTTAGCGTTTTCCACTGTCGCACTGATTATCCCTGATAGTCTGTGTCCATTTCAAATGCATGGATTCATTCTGAACGTTGTTTCAAATGAAGGGGGTAAAAGAAACAAAACTAATTCAGGATTTTTATACATTCTTTTATTTTATAAAATAATATCATGACACACATTAATTAACTTAAAGTCATCAATGTAGTGCAATAAATATCATAGATATTATAAACATATATTAATATAAACATAAACATATATTGATATAAACATTAAACATAAAATAGTAATTTGACTCACATTAAGTATTTTATCTTCTCTATGATAATTCGCGCTGTGGTGCCTTAGCAGTTCACATGCGTTTTCATGAGGTGAAGCCTCTAAAGTTCTTCACGGAATTGTAACACTATAGATATAAGTACAGCATAATGCAGATATTCAGTATTCCCTTGTAAATGTTATATCGCCGCGTTGTGGCGCAAAAGTGAAACATCTTCAGTTTGTTTTGCGCAGTATTAAACTTCCACTGAGAAGAGAATCGTGGCATGACATGCATCTTCCCCATTAACGGTCTCGATTGACTGTTGTTGTTTTATAGCTTCCAAACTGTAGTTGTTAGCTCAGAAAAGAAGCCCTAAGCCTGGATGTTACAGAATCTAAACTGTGCAGCTTGTGAGATGGAATGTCTGTTTTTCATCTTACTTATTTCAGCCATCTCAACTGGCTTTCAGGAACTTCGCGAAACTGCAAAACCTTTTATATTCTCAACATATTTTACGCGCTAGATGATTTGGTAATTTACAAGGGAATAGAACATTCAGATTCAAAAGGATTATCATTACTTATGTGTTTTTGCAATCCACTGACTACCCTAAAACATGTTGTGACACCAAATTCATTCCTACAAGCAGAATTACGCTTGTAAGAATGATTCTGTAGCTGCGTTTCTGATGTCTGCATGCCGCTGATTTTATATCAGCCGAGTAGACAGTGTGGATAATCTTACGTGGACAATCTTTTGTAATCCACCTCACGATTTCGCAACAACTATCGCTGTTTTCGTGCAGTGTACGAAACTAGTCTGTCGAGCCATGGCTCATTGTAGCATCCCACGGAAGAATGGTCAAGCCTTGCACTGATGATTTCTTAACCTTTATTGTAAACTTAACGTAAACAATCATCAATCAACGAAAATCACCCTAAGAGCTTATGCCCTCTCCGGGGGTGCTAAACTTAAAATTCACTCGCTTTCTTTTTTTCCTTTGTTTTCGTTCTGCCACACAACTTGCGGGAGGCATGAACTAGCGGTGTGTGCTCACATTTCAAAATAAAAGTCTATCAATACAACACAGAACGTCAGGGAATAAAAGTCCACAACATGAGAAATGTAGTAATAGTAAGGTAACTGATAATACATACAATTCAGAGAGCTGCTCTTCCTTTATAATCAGACTTAAACTTAATTTTAAATTGGGTCATTTACACTCATCGTCAGGACTCCGAAGCAGGCAAGTGCAGGAGCACTGTGTATGCCGCCGCGAGGTTGCACTTCTCATTCCTTCCAGCAGATGGCGCACATTTACTGTACAAAAAATACAGGTATGGATTGGGCTGAAATGTTACAGTCCAGATACGGACAAGACTAAATGATACAGTATATAAAATATGAATCCTGAAATATTTTGCATGTTTGAATATGTTTAAACCCACATGAATAAACGGAAATCATTTTATTTCAATTTCATCCAACACTTGCTGTTTTTCAGTAACAGGTAATTGTAATCATCTCTATTGAACCCAGACTACAGTATCACTTCCTCACCATATGAGTGTGTAAATCCACTCTTCATATAGAGAACTACAAACATATCTTTCAGGAGAAATAATGGCAAATTTTAACAGATTTACATAGGTGTTTCATTTGATATATTCAGGTGTGTGCATTTGTCCAAACACATCATTGTGTTACTGAGTTAGCTATCAATGTAATGTGGCGTCTAAGATAGTAACATCCTATCAAAAAATGCCATTAGCTGGCAATTATTTCCACCTGAGGTGGACAAATAATATGAATTCTTACCAACAGTCCCAGTGAAAGGTGTGGACCTCAGTTTCATTGTCCATGCTTTGCCTTCTGCAAAATTTTCTCCTCCGCTCCAATGACAGTCCAAAAAGTTATTAATCATTTTTATGTTGTGCCATATATACATTGCTCCTGCATTTGTCTTTTTCGACCTGTTTTTGAAAACACTGAAGGGAATTTCAAATACTAGCAATAAGAGTATTTCATTTGGGTAGGGAGGGACAGGTCAGGGGCTGAAAGGAATCACCACTGGACTTACCTTGAAGTTAAATTACAAAAGTGTCCTTGGCTATAAACACCATTATGTGAGTGTCATGGAAAACTTTCTAGAAAAACAAAGTAATGGCGGTTTTATGTCTGGGATGAGAAGGATGGTTTAGTCCCCTTGCTTTAGCAGCTACCTGTAAAAGTTTACGGTTGCCATGACGAACGTGGGAAGATCATTTTGATTGACTGGCAAAAGGAGAGAGCTGAGACCTTAAAGAAGCCACTCATGCAAGTCCTCATTTAAAATGACAAGTGCGAACCCTGCCTTTGGAACAGTTGAAAAAGGGCAGCTGTTCATTTTGGTTGCATGCTAGCAAGGACCACTTTTTCCCTTTTTTTCTGCAAGAAATGATGTTTTTGGTGCAGAGGTAAGGCTCAGGTTTGCCCAGCTCCCTCTTTCTCTTAGGCTGGTTGGGAAGCCTTTGTTACCAGGCAGAAAAATTATTTTCATTCTTTCACAGACTAAGTCAACTTCTCTTTGAAATCACCTGCGACAACCCCATTACATGTAATGCATACAACTGAAAGCTTGTCAATAGCAAACTCATTACACACATGAACATGAAAATACACTAATGACTAAACCATAGGTGGTTAAATGTTTTCTTAAATAAAACCAATCACAATCTACTAAGTCCTGGATGCAGTATAAGGCAACTCTACTGTAGACTGATATTTTTATTCCCATCAGAAAAAGCTAACCTGTGTGGAAGGGGTTTTTTGGTAACATCAACACAGAGTCTGGTGAATAAGGTGAATATTAGAAAAAAAAAACATGGGACCTTAGTGATCTATAGTAATTTGACATTTACAATGGGCCCAATAGTCATTTTCGAGGTGCTGGTTATGTAAGCCCTATGAAATTGGTTATTCCCGAGGAAAATGAAAAAAGAACATTCAGAACTCCCTTCTTCCTGTAGTCAGATGCAAACCAACTACTCCTCTGCCTTTGCCTGTCAAACCCTCACTGCTCCCAAGCAGCAGAACTGACACTTGGTCACAGGGAGTGGAGCCTGTTAGAGATCAAAAACCTGTTTATTGGAGTTGGGAGGTAATCATCTATTTGGACGGAAAAGTAATATTTAATTTTAAATTGAAATGAACTTGATACCCCCCTCCACACACACACACACAAATATCTCTCTCTCCCTGTCTCACTCTCATCCATTTGGTGTTTGCATTTGAGAAAATGTCCTAAATACCTGTGGGAAATACTGTACTGTATATTTTGAGGTGGATTACAGCCAGCACTGACAGATCGGTTCTGTACTGTAAGTCTCACAGTGAGAGGCCCACACACAGTAGGTGCATAGGTACCCTGTTCTTTATATTGGGATCTTCCATTCATTCATCTGTTCATTAGTAGTTGTTTTTCTTCTTATGCTGTAAGATAAAATGGCATTAACTCCCAAAAAGGCAATGAGGACTACAAAGTGCAACAAAAAGATTGTTAGTATGTTGCAGCCTACTGTATTTTTAAAATGTCAGAATGCTCTAAATTCTGAACACAGAAGAGGTGTGATGCCAGTTTTGCCATGTTCAGTATTCAGATCCAAAGAAAACTCACAAATCAGCATGACAACTGCTGTCTGTGAATTGAATTTAAATTACTTTACATTTATGGTCCCATAAAACCTTGCTGAGATCTAGAGAACTATAACAGGACTCCAAAGCCTCAGCACTGAATTTAGTAGATCACATGGTAAGTCCACTGTGTCATTTCTTGTTCAATTTTAAAAAGTGCTCCTGTCCTTGTGTGTTTTGTACTTATGTCAGTGTGTATGAAACAGTGTGGGCTTTGTAACATGGTGTGATATTCAAAGTAGCGCTCATATATTGTTTTGCTCTTTTTAGTTCAGTTTGGTCTGTTTCTGTAACATTGAGTTGAGTCTAAAATATAATTTTTGACCACAAGAAGTGCTTCTGTCCCAAACCCATGGATAGAACAGCTGAAAATCTACTTCCAACCATAGTGTATTTTGTGCTTTGGTACTAATGATGTTTGGAAGGACCTCTATACAAACTTCCTGCATAAAAAGCATTAGTGCATATACTTAAACTATATGCTAGTTGTTTTTTTTTGCATGTACATACATAATGCAAACTGGGATAATCTGCAACATTATTGTGCGCTCAATATCATTCTGTCATCTCACCTGCAGTTCCTCACAAGGATCAGCACCCATATTGCCTTGCCTCTGTTCAAAGCTGAAGCTAAATTTGTTTTCCCTCAAGTAGGTCTTGTGTCTCAGTATGAAATGTTCATGAAGGTACAGACTACTAAATAAGCTGTGTAATATCAGTAAATGTATATCATGTATATCAAATAGATAGACAGTGCTGTTCAAAACCTTTCTGTGCATCTAAAGGGTGAAGTTTGTCAAGCAGAATAGCAAAACTGTAATTTAGCCAATGATTTATTTATTCTTGGTAGGTCTGAAAATAATCAGATTCAGAATTGTGTACAGGGCCATTGCTTATACAAAGGGAAAAGTGTAGGGCTGCCCCCTGAAAGTTGACGAGTCGAATCATCTGTCGGAGGCCCATCAGTCGACTGAGATTCTTCTATAACAGGATAAAACAGATATAAGCTTACAAAAATGCACAGGGATAACATTTCAATGACGAATTATAAATAAGGGGAATCATCAATATATTTTTATATTCTAGCAGGGCTAGCTGGTGCGCTTGCTAAAAAAAAATCCATGTGACAACATGCGCTGGTGGTTAACTGATGGGAAACCTGAGGTGAAGTGATTGGTAAACTAGGCCAGCTATAACCATGTCTCAGAAGAGGTCTAAAGTATGGTGGCATTTCGAACTTTTGAAGGACAACCCTAACAAAGTTAAATGCAAACTCTGTATGCAAGAATTTGCTTATCATTCAACAACATCGAACATGGCAAACCACTTGAAATGGGTAGGTTGCACAGCTAGGTGGCCATTCTGCAATTATCTGGGCAGATTTACTATGCATATAATGCAGGCAATAACTCTATTTACTGTACAAGGCTAATTTAGCCCTTTCGCATGTAGCGTAACTTATTTTTTATGCTATGTAGCACGTGTGTTACGGTACATGGTTCGTTATGTTTTCATTAGCGTTATTAAGCTTCTCATAGTTTTCAGTTAGCATTTGCTATATATTTTTTTAATGTTAAATCGCTGTTTCGTCAAAGCTGAAATTAGCTAGAATTTTTCCAATCTAGTTTTCTGATCGCACCGGGTTTAGCAGCCGTGTGAAAGGGTTAAATGCTTAAAAATATGTTCCAATGACTCTGTTGCATTTGACTATGTTAATGTGGTCGAAATCATCACTGAAACTCATGCCAATGGATTTTCTGAATGCCAGATAGTCGAATCTTCGTATTGAACAGCCAAATCCTATTCGAGTGACAAAATTCTGAGTGGGGTACAGCCCTAGAAAAGTGAGACGATGAAAATGAAAGTGGTGATGGCATTAAGACATCCTTTCATTGAGGGATGGCTCACAGAAGGAGCAGGGCTTGCTTTTCACTCAGTTGCTGAAGAGTAAAATTATCCGTGAGAATCGAGCGCACGCTGATGCATTCGCAAGAAGCTTTTTGAAAACAGCTTGAAGAAGTTGCGTGATTCGTCTCAGAAAACAAAGATTTTTGTTTAAAAACAAGAATGGAGATGATTCATTCGAAATGTTAAAACAGGAACAGGCAATTGTGAAAGGAAAGAAATCAAGGATTAAAATGTGTAAAACCAAGGAGTAAATGAACCCTCCCTAGTTCTGTCTTTGCCTTTTTCCTATCCTGACAACCCCTACTTTTATTATTTGCCGGCCATGGCTTGTCAATTAAGCAATTACCGACTACCTTTCCAGTTTAGACACACACACACACACACACACAAGGTCTGAGTGTGTAGAGGCTGGCCAATGGTTCTCACAAGCTAATAATACAGGAAAATTTTATTAAAAAGGCAAATGATTTACTTAAAAACACCCCCCTCCAAAAAAAACACCCCAAACAAAAAGATACAGCTTTAGAGCAGCAACATCCAAACAGCCCAAAACAGTGCTGAACTCAGCCACATACCTATATTTAACAAGCCCCTGATTAGGCAGGTGCAGCTCCCTAATCAGTGCTCTACTACAATTAAATTACACACACAATGACAATTAAAGATTAAGACAATTACACACTGACAATTAACAATTACACAATTAACTTGTTTGAATGCAACTGATTGCAACAAGCTAGTCACTGGGAAAAAAAAACAGCAACTGGAAAGACAAGGATTCTAGTTAACAAACACAATATATTGGACATTTAGAAAATCACAACAAAACAGTTATTGGGGAACAGGTTGAGGCTCCTGCTTATAACTGTGAGTGAACACACAGGAACACACACCTAAACACACCTATAAAAAAATTCATAAATACACACAAACAGGAAGGAAGAAAGTACAGTGAATATTTCCTCTTCACACGGCTTTCTTTTTAAATTTTGCTCTCCCAATTTACTCAGCGCTTAAATTTAATTAAAAGCCCTGGTTGGTCACGAGGCCATGGGAAATGTGACAATTCCAGCTGGAAAGTAAATACCAGTATGATACTATCTTGGGTCATCAGCTGGGGGAGGTGGGGTGGCCGGGATCTAAGCTCACTGGACGGGGTGGGGAACCGCACACTGATTATCTGCCTTACCAATGGGGACTGCAGGGGATCTGAGCAGATTGTTGTTTCTGCTAACTGATAATTTTCCAGAAGCGTGGCAACTCTCATTCATCTCCTAGTGTGCTTATGTCCTCATTCTACCCCTTTTGTGACAGTGAAAGGTTTTTTTATGTGATATTTCTCTGCCTCACGTTTATTTATTTATTTATTTATTTATTTTTTTATTGCTCATACATTCAATTATATTTATCGGATAACAGCCATGAACAAACCTCCCACTTGTAGGTGTTTAGTTTCCAACCAGCCTAGTCCTCTCCAAGGTTACATGAAGTGCCCTATCCAGGCAGCTCTGATAAACAGACATCCAATGAGAACACATTTTCCAGGCCATTAAGTAATAATGTGTTTAATTTGCCATCCTCCTGAAATGCTTAAAATTCAATTAAGTTGCAGTTTGGACCAGCAATCACAATGTTACCCTTTAGAAAAACAGGAGAAGCTGTGTAAAAATTATCTTCAAAGATGAACACCCTAACAATAAACCTCAAATCACAAAAGCCTTTGTCAATCACTGTGCGTGTGATGTAGTGGTTCCTTACTAATTTCAGTACAAATACAATGAAAAAGGGCTTTTTTTCCATTTTCCTCCAAAGTAGATAAAATATGTTTTTGTTGCATACATCTTAAATTCTTAGGAAAAAAAATAACTTTCATAAGTTACACAAATGTCATGTCAGGATTTAAACATGGCTATTTGGTAAGGGTTAGAATAGAGTAGATATGCATTGTCATAAGAAAGGATATTCATGAATTGTGATAAAATATGCCCTATTTTACAATACTTATTCTGTACAAGATGGAAAAATTATCTCTTTTTTATAGGGGACGCTTATAATAACAGCTTTTATGGTTTTTTAACTGTAAAGAGACTCTTAATCCCTATTTGTTTTGGGGTCATACTTTGAGATTTGCAATGTAGGTCAGAAAAGCCTTCTGCCAAGAGAGGTGTTTGAATTGGGAGTTGTCTTTTGCAGTGTATGTGATACTATTCACAGATAAAAACGTGGGGACTTGAATTCATGACACACCTAGGGAATCACTGTGTCAGATCTCACAGACAGTTCTATAGACCACTGCACCAGAATTGAAAACACCACCTTTGTGACTGTCATGACCCACACTATCAGTTTGCTTTGGGTGCTTGTCAGTGTGTGTGTGTGTGTGTGTGTGATAAGAGCATGGATTCAACTAGTGGCTTTCAGGAAGCAACTGATCAAAGGGACAGTGGCTCTTTGAAGCCCCAACAGCTGTCACATTCCGTTGACTAAACAGAGGGAATAAAAGCACTAGGGGTAATTATGAAATACAGCAAATTTATAATGCATTTCACATGCAGTGCAGTATTCATGAGCATTGTTTATTTTGTAACTTTAGTGCTTGTCACTGCTTCAAGAGTTTTGTGACTCTCCTCCTCCACTTTCCCATAACTTTACCTTAGCTAACTAGCTAGCAACTTGTCAGAACAAGGGCAGACAAGGGCGAACAAGCAAAAAAGAACAAATGCATCAATCCGAATCAGAAAGATCTTTATCTATCATGTTTGATATTCTTTTGCAAGGACTTCTTTTCACATTTCTTCCTTGTTTCCACTCGATTTGGAATGGCCATTCCTACATTAGGCTGGTCTCTCTGCACACCCCTCCACTGAAGTGAGGCAAGTGCAATCCTCTGACACGCTTTGATGCAACGCAGCTGCTGTTTTCTGCACTGCAAGTCCCATGGTACTCCACAGTGGGGCGCGCAGCAGTAGAGGGTTTGGTGCAGATCGATCCCCACTCATGTTACTGAGCGACTTGGCAGGTGCTTCACAGTCAGGCCTTTTGGGGGCGCTGCAGTGGAGACTCAAGGGAACCCAGCTTACATACCCACTTGAACCAGTGCTCATATCAGCTGACTGAGCCACTCAGGAATTTTTGCAATCTATTTTGGCCTTAGTTACATAATTCAAAAAAATGTAACATTTGCCCCTTTCATGATATCAGATTGGCCTGCTACCATGTCTTCTCATCTGTATTATTTCATAACTAGGTTGTCACAAGAGGGAAGAACTAATCTAGCCGCTTCAGTCTTTATTCATAAACATGCCATATTTACAACATATGCATACACACAGGGCACGACCCATCAGGATAGACAAAACTTTGATGTTTGTTTAGTATTTAGGTATCCACATTAATCTGCTCAGCGCTGTGTGAGATTAAACTGCTCTGACACTTAAAAAAACACAAACATCTCTATGAAGGTGCACTACCATCCTCCACTGATCCCCTGAGCATTGCTGGCTGCTGGAACACAGATACTTGAGTGACAGCTTAATAGTTTTGTGAAAAAAAAAAAGAATATTGCTATAATGGTTTCTGGATATAATTGACGAGCACTTACGTAATTAAGTCTAAATGTCAATACTATCTCTTGGAAGAGTTTATTCCCCAATTTTCAGTATGTTTGGCTTATCTTCTCAAAACAAAATGCCAGACTGTGTGTCAGACGCACTATTCAATATGGCAGCTTCCACTGAAGGTCACTGGCTTTATACAAATTCTATTCATTTATTCATGGATTTATTTTTTGTAATAAACACTGCAGAGAGGCCTGCTTTGAGGATATGAAAGTCACCTGGGTACTGAACACACAAGGTTAGACTCCAAGAATCATTACAAACACAATTACAGTCTGATAAACCCAGCAAAGTTAATTATTCTTTCAGGGTCGACTACAATAAAAGGTCTTCAGGTCCATACCAGGAAAAGGTGCTGACAGCGTGTATGTCTTGACATAACAATGCCACATTGTAACTGTTGACACAAAGCTTTATCAGCTGGTATACAATTCCTAACATTTTCCTCAGCGTGTATCACGGCCACAACATTGTCAGAAGTTAAACTTAATATCACTAAGTTCTGTAAAGATCTCTATATGGTATTCCAGTCAGCGTTTCTCTTGACACAATGATACTTAAATGTTGAATTACAACATGACTGGGTCCGTTACTGTGATGCCATTGTTTCCCTGCATTGTGACAGCAGATAGGGAATTCTACAAATTTGCATTCTCACAACATCTCAGCAGTGACTATTTTTCCTAGGATGTAAAATGCATACCACAACCAAGCAATAAACCATTACAAAACATTGCCATGTGTTGTGACAATGTCAAATCTCAATTCCTGTAATGTCCCTTTTGCTTCTTTGCTTCTGTAGTGTGTGGTTTATAGAACTCTTAATAAACCTTAACTTCTGCAGCCAGCCACAACTTTCAGAAAATTTTTTTCTTAACATTACCAATCAACTTAAATAAAAATGAGGTGGTTCCATCAAAATGGAGGATCACATGTTCTGGGCTGGTGTGCTGTATAGATCCCCTCAAATCCCCTCATCTTTCAAAGAAATGGCATACAGTATTGCATGTCGGAAATGGTGACCAGTAGCTGGCCAAAACAACAGGGCAGGGCTTAAACAGAAGGTTCCTAGCCCTAGTCCTTAGACTGAGCATACAAAACATTAACACAAATGGGAAATCATAGATTTTATATGATTAGACTAAATAATCAGATATTTCGGTGATTGTTCCTCTGTGTAATTAAGTCAGCCACAGATATTGGCAGAATCTTGTTATGCATTTCTAAGCATTGTTAGTGGCTAAGTTGCTAAAACATTTTGATAGATTTTGATAATGTATTTTTCCCTTAATAACTCCAGGCTGTTTATTCTACAGCCTGGTAATGGACTTTGTTTTTGATCTTTCATTTTGAGATGGTAGGGAAAGCTGAATTATAAAGTCAAAAGGCAGAATTTCTTTCTGCTTTCTTTCATTGATTCTGCACAAGTATGTTGTAGGGGTCTAATTACTACAATCATGCAAGTGCATATTTTGAAATACAATCACCATGAAAATAGTGCATGTTGCACACTGTGGAACATCATAATTTCCTCCCAAGCACAGGAGGAGACATTTGCATAATGAGTGCTTCGTTTTTTGGAGATAATAGCTTGGCACGCAACTAAGTAACTGCATTGATCAGGTTCCAAGGCCCACTTCAGGCTAATTCTCGTCGGTCTGCTTATTCAATTCCGTTCATAATTTTTGCAAAAGAGTACGAGTTTGCTTGATTCAGCAGAACAGTTGGAAGCAGGAGTTGCTGACATCTGATAAACAAAGATAAACAAACCTAACACCTGTGATTTTTCCATTTGAATGTTTTACTTGAATCATTATGAGTCACACACCACAAGCCAATTGTTGCTGTTCATTGTTTTTGTTCAAGTGTTGTTTTTTGTAGTTTATTTAGTGATTACTTGGTACAGTGCTTTTAAGCTTTCTGTGCAATCTAACAGTAACCAAACCGTTATGGGGTGCAAGCCCAACATCGCTTTTGGAGTAAAATTCATGGCCTTACCCTAATTTGTTGGCTTTTTGTAATACATAAAACTACAGAGGAGGCAAAGAAAAAATCAGTCAGTGTTGTGAAACCAGTGCTCAAATGCTACGCAGTGGTTTTTGGCACCAGATTAGAAATAGTACTTTGTTGTTTCAGTCTAAGTGGAGAGAACTGTCACCATGGGCAACCAATGTGGGGTGCTGCCTCAGGCATTAACGGTGCTACTTTGTACAGATTTCTCTAATTCATACTTTCAGATGTTGTTGTCCAGCTCCGCTGACGAGAACATAATTAGACAGCTTCAATCAATGCTGCCATTGATGGTTTCCTCCATTTAGCCCCTCTCTTTTGCAGTCTTTATATAGCAAGGCTACTGTTGATATCACCAGTCAACACATTGTTTTGATTATGGGTCCTACGACTACTGTCAATGCTATTGAACAGGATGTGGTTTTGAATGGTTAAGCCCACACTTTGCAAATGCTCTTCAAAATGGCGAAGCTGTAGTCTTAAGACAACACAAGGGACTTTATGCACATACTTGACCACTGCGCTGGTAGATATGTCTGTTTAAGATAACCATGCCACGCATATCAATTTAATTGTTTCATGCACGTCAGCATTCTGTTTGATACAGACACAAAATGAAGCTTATTTTTTTGTCTGTTTTGTAAAAAACCACTGTCTAGAAATATGTGAAGGGCCTGAAAAATCAACAAAGCATTTTGGCTTGACCATAGCAAACTACTCCCTACTGCCAGAACTGCGGAGGGTTCCAACAGTAGGTGTTTTTAAAAATGCCTTTTTAAGATACAGACTATGGCAACATGCCTACCTCGACACACACAAACAGTAAAACAATAAAAGCAAAACCAGTGTGACAAAAAAAATGTTATTGAGAGCTTTAGAGTGATGTTTAATTAGTACCTTGTTAGATCACTTGTCTGACATTTGTATCCCCATCTGCTCATTGTTTTTCCCAGGGTTGTGGTGTAGATTTGAAGAGAGAGCGTAGAAAGTGAAGAGACAGGTTTAAATGCTGAATTTCATGTGTTTAGAAAACTTGGTAGAACAGTAAACAGCAGAAACAAGAGAAATTTAAAAGCTCTGTAACCACCAAAAATACACAGTATACAGTATTTATATTACACTACATTATTGGCATTTACCAGATGCTCTTATCCAGAGCAACTTACATCAATTACAGGTTTTTACAATGTTATCCATTTATACAGCTGTACATTTACTGAGGAAATTGTGGGTTAAGTACCTTGCCCAAGGGTACAGCAGCAGTGCCCCTGTGGGAATCAGATATAGCCCTGTGCTAGCTGTCATTTCAGGAGAAATTTGAAATCACTTTGAAAAACTTTAGGAACAATTGGAACTATAGAACACGGACAGAACCCTGGAATGCTGCAAATACCACTTGGGATGTGCTTTCATAGGGGTGACCTCGTCTAGGAACACACCAAGAAGGTGCAAAGTTGTCATTGAAATGTGAACAGGAACTGTGTGGCAGTTTGGTTGCCATGGAGAAAAGAGAGAAACGTGAGTTGAGGAGAGAGTGAGTCAGGGTAGCTAGCTACTTTGAGAAATCATGAGAAATGAATAGAATAATTCATCAAAAAGTGTTAATAGACACACATGAGGTTTAGGAATCTTGAGAGGGGGGGAAACGATTAAGACTTTTCTTTTTCATTTGCATTACTCTAGGATATTGCATTTTTTTATATTTTTTAATTGTTGCAGTACTATGTTCAGGATGGCACTTGTCATTACAGCTATGTGTGACAGGATGACACAGGTTCAGATGCGTTCTTTGATATTTTACGTGTGTACTGTTGTTCACGGTACCCTTATTATAATGCACTTTTGTACCTTTTGCTTTGTAAGTCACCCTGGGTAAGAGCATCTGCCAAATGAATGGCAATGGAAATGGAAACTAACCACTGCAGAATGGAAATTAACCTAGCAGAATGGGCCCCATCTGCAACTATAAAAATCCCACTCTCCACTTCCCTTCTGCATTTGCTGTTCACAGCATTCCTCCTGCACCCCATCTCCCCCCTTTCTTTTCGTGTTTGCAATGTCCATATTTATCTGTGCCGACCCCAGCCCATGGTAAGGTGTGATTCCTACAAGCCAAATGTAAGTACCGCTCTATAACCACATCAATAACAAATTTTACACTGCGATTGCATGGGAACTCCTATCTACTGAATCAGTTGTTAAATTAACAATCAGTAATATCATTGGACAATGTTTGTTCTTCCACTGATATTTGGAATCCATGAAAAAGGCAAGGAAATCCTGTGATTCTGAAAATGTCTGAAAACACTGGAAACACAGCACACTCCTGAATAAGGTTGGATATATGCAGAGGGCAAATGCATATGTGTATTCATATAGTTGCAGATTCCAGGAGCAGTTCTGATCTTTCTCATGACGTGGGAGTGTTATTTTACATTACTTATGTGCTTGTGAGTAACCTGGTATGGACACACAGAACAAAAAGACACCTGTTACCAATCCTTTATATGTGAACTGTTGACAGAGTCTGCATAGACCATCCCACTCAGGGCCATACACAGACTTACTGGAGGGCAGGAGCCCCAGCTTGAAAAAGGTGGTTGATCTGTCAGGAGAGGGTTCTCAGAGAAGTCACACCATGACACAGATTGTACATGTTACACATGTCTGTAGTACCATTTAATCACTCATTTTCAAGTTTTTGTTATGTCCCAGTCCACCACCTCACCCAAGTTCAATGCAGTGGCAACCCATTGACTAAAGTAGCTGTGAAATCTGGCTCCCTATCTCAAACCGGATGGCACGAGCTGGCCACAAGCACGAGCTGGCCACAAAATGATGTCTATATGAGGCAAGTGTAATAGGCCGCAGCTCCTAAAGGCTTTAGTGTGATGTCAGGGGAGAACTGTGCACGACTGACTAATGGTGGCTAGCTAATCAGTACTTGGTTAAGACATCTTCAGCCGTCTCTGATGATTTGTTCGAAGCTGGTACGGCATTCAAAATCATTACTCAGCTATTAGCACCGAATCGTAAAATGAAGATAACAATGGTTCAATTGCATTTAAAATGGTGGAAACAAGGAGGGATTCAAAATGGTTACTGATCTTATTTTGTCATTGTGATCAATTAATTCCCCTCATAATCTGGCAAGCAGGCTAGAAAATATTATCTATTTGACATGTATTTTGATGTATCTTGAGAAAGAAATTGTAGTTGTACATACTTTGATGTACAAATTTTTTTTTAATATATTCACAGTTATAGATTCCAAAGTTCTGTACTCTCATGATGTGGGAGTGTTATTTACATTACTTATGTGCTTGTGAGTAACCTTCTCACAGAACAAAAAGACACCTGTTCAAATATGTTCAAACTGTATAATAACAGTGCATGAACTATCATTCTCATACTGGATACTTGACAATATGTTCAGATAAAAATCATCACACTGTGACTGTTTATTCAGTCATAGTTTTTCAGTCAATACATACCAGAAGGTATAATTACAACAGGAGTTTTACAGAAGAGGTGGCTTGATTCAAAATAGCTTAATTATCATAGGGGCGGGAATGGCTGATTGCATTCATTAGATCATCCAATTTCATTAAATGTACGAAAGAGCGTGAGTTCATTCCATCTCCATTTCCAGGAATTTAGCTTCAAGAGGAAGTTTTCAAGAGAATATGCTTTTGTGTATAGCAAAGAGGTTGGTAACAGAATGTGCACTAGCTTATGCAATACAACAGAAGCTCATTTATTAGAAATGTGTGTCCTATTGACTGCCTCTCTTCATTATTACCACACTGGCTTTCACTAAGTTTCTCAGACCCAGCCATTTTCCATTCACAGAAACTGGCAGTGAGCCTTACTGACCCTATTCTGTCCTTAGCCGTCAGTGATTATTTGAGCCGAGGGCAATCATTCTCAAATGAGTCATTATATACGTACACTCTAGATACAAATCTTATTTTCAGTGGAAATCATATAATGTATCATTGCATATACAGTTTCATTGTATGTGTGGAGACACATTAATTCATGAGGACAGAAAGTAATTTTAATAATAAGATAAGAGGTTTACTCACAGATATGTTTAATATTCCTGAAAAAGAGAAACTACATAGGAATAGACAGATGTATGTGTTTTGAGGTAATGTAAATATATTTTTAACAAAAGATATTTTAGAGGACTTTACGGAACGTTACAGAACATTTTGATTTTCAAATAACCTTTGGGAAAGTACCATATGAACAGCAAATAAAACTAATATCTGTACGAATTAAAGGGGTTTTAAATTGGAAACAAAATTGGCTTCAGGACAGAATACAGAGGATAATGATAAGGGGGAGTTCATCTCAACAGTGAGGCATAGGAAGTAGAATCCCTCATGGATGCGTCTTGAGACCTGTGCTTTTTCTCATACACATAAATTATCTTGATTAGAATGAGGTTGATGACATTAAATTCAGGGGGAGGAAAGGAGTATGGAAGTTAATAAAATAACGCAAACATTTTTAACAAGATTCAGAAATGAGCAACCAAGTGGAAAATAAATTGAATGTAATGAAATGAGATAAAATGTTCCATAACTTGACCACATCAATTTAAGGAGGTGAGGAATTTTACATTGAGCTGAAGCAAAAAAGAGAAATAGGATGCTTGAATTTGAAAAAAGCATAGAGTTTTAGCTGTTTAGCCGGTGTTTTATACTGTTTAGAATATTGTGTTTGTGTTTGTTATACGCTCAGAGAAGGGCAACAAAATAATTTCATGTCGGAAATGACTTAACAGATACTTACTCAGCCATGGTAAAAGAAGACTGAGGTTTCAGACTAAATGAAGATTGAGATTTCAGATTAAATTATGTGAAAAGAACCAGTGGCATGAATTGCAAATCTGACAAACCTCCATGTATTTTAATGACACATTTTATTTAAAAGATTATTTTTCACACATTTACAACTTGCTTTACAAACATGCATAATTCAAAGATACAAATGCTTTATTGAACACAGCACTAACATTTACAAGGATTCATGTACATAGTACCATATCGCAAATTCATCAAGCATTAAACTTTAATATAAATCTGCTGAAGTGCATTAACACATGTTACACTGACACATTTGATGGCATAAAGAATGACTCTATCAGGCCTTTTATGAATCTTAGTTCATGAAATGCTACTGATTGTTTCCAAATGACATGCTAGTCATCAGACACTTGTCTGTTGGCCAAATCAACACAAAATTTAGGGAGAACTAAACTGCCAGTTATACATAACACTATGTCTTATGTGGTTCACAGAATTATTGATAACTATTCTAAAGTGAGATTGAGTGACATGAAACAAAAAGCTTTACAAGCACTGATCCCACCTATTAGCAACCCTGTTTGCAAATTATTTTTCTGTTTCAATGTTTTGTAAGGTTGCAAAAATATGTTGAACAGACGTTCATTTTGTCGACCTGGAACAAAAGAAGAATATTCTGTACTGTATTAAAACAATAATTTGCATGTCCACAAGTTTGTATTTCCACAGTGCAAATTGTCCATCTTGCAAGCAAAGAAAAGCCTTTTTTTGATCTTCATGATTAATGAAGGCATATTTCCTGACATCTGTCATGGTCTGTGGAGGTCAGAGTCTAGGTTTAAAAACAAGTCATTACTGACATTCTTGGACCAAGCCATGGATCTTTGGCAGTCATTAACTGAGGACTGCGAAGCTTCAAACACCTTGAACACTGGAATTAATTATAATGTGGCAATTCTGACCACGTGCATTATGTTCAGAGGGTGAATCCTGCAGTATTTCGTGTCTGTATGGTAATACATTCAGTGTGCTTACAGTTATGTCCAACAGCTGAAGCATGTACCACATTGTTTTTTTCACAGCTTTGTCACGTGAACTCGTAAGCCAGAATCTTTGCTCCATCTCACATATTTTTGTGCACACAGTGACACACAGTCAAAGCTTCCACAACAGGAAAAAAGGAGCAGGAAAGGAAGAGTAGAGAGACAGAGACAGACAATAAGAAACAGAAAGATACATTCTTTTGTAAAAGCTAGAAACCAAAAAATAACCCTGTGAAGGAATTTTTGAACTTTTTTTATTTACAGCACCAGGGTGATTCACAAAAAAAAGAAAAAAAAAAACACCACAAAGTCTCTGGGGAGACTTTTCAGATTTCAGATCATGGATCTGACATGAACAATAAAAATAGATCTGAGATTCACTATCTCCAGCCTCTTCCAGATACTGCAGCAGGAGTACCGTGGATCAAAGTTCTGAAGAAAATGAAGCCAGCACCTCACAATGACACTTGCAAATAAAAAGGCAGTGGTATAATTGCGTATGTAAACATTATGGTGTATTTCTACCCAAACCCAGCTTCCTTGGCTTCGTCGCTCGCTCCAGTACTATCTGGACAGCCTGCAGGCGTTGCGCAGGCCGTAGCAGCAGATGATCTCCTTGAAGGTCTTGCGCATCTCCTGGCTGCGGAAGGCGTAGATGAGCGGGTCGATGACCGAGTTGCACATGATGAGGATGAGGTACATGTTGAAGTGCGACATGAAGCAGACGCAGTAGAGGTTCCTGGGGCAGGAGATCATGAGGATGAGGTGGAGGAAGAAGGGCGCCCAGCAGACGATGAAGATGCCCAGCAGGATGGTGAGGGTGATGGCGCCCTTCATGCTGGCCCGCTGGTGGATGGAGTTGTAGCCGGGCAGCGCAGCGATGCGCTTGACGTGGGAGCGCGCCAGCATGAACATGTGGCTGTAGAGCGAGGCCATGAGCACCAGCATGGCGAAGAACATGGACACCAGGCAGATGATGACGGGCGTGGTGTCCGAGTAGATGATGAAGACGATGCCGCAGCCCGTGCAGAAGGTCCAGATGCCGCCGATGATCAGCGCCGCCCGCCGCACGGTCATGATGTTGTGGTAGCGCAGGGCGTAGAAGATGGTGACGTAGCGGTCCACGGCGATGGCCAGCAGGCTGCACATGGAGGCCACCACCGAGATGCAGATCATGGAGTCGAAGACGTTGTCCATCTGCCGGATGAAGTGGTCGTCCATCACCAGCCGCTGGTTGTTGAGCATGTAGATGACGATGGTCTCCCAGGCGTTGGAGACGCTCACCAGCATGTCGGCCACCGCCAGGCTGCAGACGAAGAAGTACATGGGCGAGTGCAGGTTCTTGTTCTTGACGATGGCGCAGATGACCAGGATGTTCTCCAGCAGGCTGATGATGCCCAGCGTGAGGAAGACCTCGGTGGCGATGTTCAGCTGCTCGCACGCCGTCGGCTTGGTCTTCCCGGGGGCCTCGGTTGCGTTGCCCGATGCCGTGCTGTGGTTGGCGAAGAGAGGCCCTGGGAAGGGGACGCCTCTGACGCGTTCATCTCGGCTGCTGTCTCGGCGGATTTGACCCGTGGCCCTTTCAAATCAGCAGCTCACTGCACTGTGCATCCTGACCAGGCTCCCTCTCCCTGTGCAAAACAAGAAGGCAGCATAAGATACAACATAAGATACATGCTGCAGGTTATGAGACACAGCCCTGATTTCAGTCTAATGACAATACACTTAGCGTTTTATTTTGAGTGAAGAATTCAAGTCAATTTCTTTCTGTTCATTTCAACAAGCGCTAAAACTCAGGATGTTGTGCAAGTACCAAAAGTAGTAACACTTGATGTTGTCACTCAAAGTTAAGGACAAAGGATCCTGAGAAGCTAAGGCACTGGTCTTGAGCGCAAGCTGGGTTCTATTGTGTCATCGGCCAGTGATGTCCATGAGCCCACAGTGTCAGAAAAAACTGGCTTTGTCCAGCTGGGCATAGGGGGAGTTATGTCAGCAGGGATTGCTCATTTCGCTATTGTCAACAACCTGCAAGTGGTTTGAATGATGTCAGTGAAGGTGCACCCATCCTGCAGTACCACTTTAGCAGCACCAGCTTACTGTGGTGCTCTGTGTAACTCGTAGTGTCAAAAATGGTCTCGGTTGGTTGTGAGTGCATTTGAGGACTGAATTCACTTTGCCCCAGCACTCCCGTGTAAGTGCAGTGGTTATCCCAGTGAGACAAGCCTAAAATATCCAATTGGCATTTCCAAAAGAGGGCGGCAGAAAGGTGAAAAAAGAATTACAAAAGTGAAGGACAAAATGCATTGGAGTTAGACTGAATCTGGAGAGAGAGAGCTTGACAAATTATGAATAGAGTAAACAAGACAAATAGCACAATTTCACATAAACATCCACAATTTTGTGGGATAACACCACCTGGAGCAACACTTTATCTTGCTCAAAACAGTTTAATCAGAACGGCACGGGATGCTGGAGCATACTGTGGGCCAAAGTGGCGGCCAAATATCTGATTTCCATCCATTTCCCCAGGAAGCCATTTTCTCAGCAACTGCTCGAGATGTGGTACTGATACTTTTCACCCTCAAGGTCCTCTCCAACACACTGCCTTGCCGTATATATCATGCAGCTCCGTGCATTCAATTGGTCTGCCTCTGTGTAGACTGAGTCATCAATGACATTGAAGCACTGAGATCTTAGATGAATCACCGTCTCGGGAGACAGCGCAGCGCCAAACAAAAGCAGACAGTTTAACACTTTTAAGCAGACGCCATTTTAATATGCGCAGTTTTTAATAACTTACTGGCCCACATTGATGAGCTTTGATGAATTAATGAGTTTCACAGCGTAGCAGACTCCCTTATTTGATTTTGTGGGTCAAAAGAATGCTTGGCTTCTTGCCCTGCTGGATGTCTTCATTAAACAAAGAGAAAGGGGACAGAGAGGAGAGGGTGGAGGATTTGCTCATTTATTTGTTTACTTCAAATGTTTCTGTCTGAATAATTCTTTCTATATTTAATAGTATACCACCTCAAAAAATACACAGCGACCTTAAAACTGTATAACCCTCTGTCCCTTGGAATGGAAAAAAACTAATTTGAAAGGATTTGGGGAATGCTTCACTGAATACACAAATGCATGTTCTCTCTTTCCAGTGGTCTGTTTGCTGATTGCTTCATCTGCAACAGGGTGAAACCTGAAATTTTGTGCCTCAGACTTCCAAAGGCAGCTGTATATCTAACTCAAGCTACACAAAGTTTCTGAGAAAAGCAATTAAAGAGGTTCTGCATTCTGCACTTACTTTCCCCCCAAACACATGCCTGTTAGAATACAGTTAAGCAAAACCTCAGTTAGCTGACAGTTTTATTTGTTATGCATCCTGTTCAACAATAGTTTGTCAGCCATCAAGGCTATTTGATGGAAAGAAAAAATGAAGACAGAATGTGCATATTCATTGTTGTGTGATATTAGGTATGCATATATGTAGAGAAGCACTTGCCTGTGTGGAAGAACAACGTGCACAATGTAAGCACATCGCTGACAGTCCGTATCACAAATAAGCATTCCACCCTGCTTGGTATTCAATACCAAAAAAAAAATCGGCTTGAAAAACAGAATGAAAAGAGGCGATGCCACATGTCAGCTGTGCTCCACTCCAACGGCTGGCTTTGGACAATCTGACTCATCCTCAGCTCTGCAAGTTGCACTCGGTAAATAATTCATCTGCTTATCAATGACAAGTTACATTTTATCCAACAGCACAGATGGATATTTACTATTTAAGGGCAGAACAGCTGTGCTCCACTTAGGGTTTGAACCCACAACCTTTTTATTACAGGCCCAGCTCCGTGAATTCCACACCAGTTGCTGGTCCATAAGTCCAGCAGCACAAAGAATAAGTAACCTTTTTGTGGTTATTGTCATCTTCTTAATGGCAAATCTTCCTAATGGGTGAAGCTGTTATTTTTTTTCAATAGCTTATCTGTGCTAGACATAGAAATCGCATACACGTTATTGCAATTCTGTTAATCAAATCTGAGAGGAGCCCCAGCCACACACTTAAGGCACATGATATTCTCCAATACAGAAGAGTCATGCGTGAAAACTGACACACAATGTCCAGGGTCTTAAACAAATTAAGGTAAGTGGGGTAAAGTCAAATGTTGAGGCAGCTGAATAATGAATTTAATTTGCAGGTGGTCACTTCCAGCTCAAGGGAACCGTGATCATCATGGCAATAAAGCCTTTAACAGGGCAACTCAAAAGCTAAGCTTGACGGAAGCTATACCTAAGAAAATACCCCTGCAGGCATCTGTGGTGACAGATCATTCTTAAGTAGGTCACATAGGATATTGATCAATATACGATCAAATTCCATCTCTGCAGTTCTGCTCTCTCCCACCTCATATCCCACCATCCACTGTTACAAGATGAAGCATTGAAAACACGGTAGAATGAGTGTGAAAAGACAGAAACACCGTACTCTCTTCTATCAACCACTATTTAACAATCATACATACAAACATACATTTCTGGCCGAAGTTGATCAGTTACAGACCAAAAAGCTCACATCTGGCATAAAGAGGGTTGTGCACTGCTGGGAAATGAAATGAAACAAACATAGAACGTCAGAGGGGAGTGAGATAGCAGAGCCGATCGATGACCTTTGACCCCAGGATGGGCTGAAATGTAATGGGCCCTGATGTTTTTATCTTAATACTTCCACTCTTCTCAACCATATTGTTGTTTGTTGTTTTTACCCATGTCATTTACATGCATTGATTTATTGAGACTATTTCATTGTAAAACAGGGTTTAATGTAGAGCATACTTTATATTTGCTGAAGTAAGAGGCATAAAGTAGTTGATGTAAGAGGCCAAAACATTTATGCAAAAATAGGAAAAGGTCAGAGCTAACATGTTTTAGGAAAGATTATAATTGTTTATTATTATTATTATTATTATTATTATTATTATTATTATTGTTTCATTTGCTTCCTTTTCATTTGCAATCTTGTCTCACTTCACTGCCCTTCATATATTATTCTACTGTAATCCGCAACAAAACTAACTGCTCCTGTTCCTAACTTCAGAGTGGTTCTTTCTGTGCTTAAGGCATTTTTAAGTCTGAATTTTCTTACAGTTGTTTACGTAGATGTTTACTGCTTCAAGATGCCAAGTATCCTTACGTCCAGGTCAAAAACTGGTGGACAAAAAGTGCATGGTATATTGTAGGCTACTAATATGGCTACATGGCTACATGCCAAGACCTAAAATAATTCTGCATTGTATAAATACAGACCACAGCTGTACATTTAGCTGCAGTATGGTTGACTCACATGGTTTTGTGTTGCAAAGTTTCATTCCTAATTAAGAGGACAGTGCAAACATCACATATTCCATATTTAATGGCAATCTAAAAAAGTCTTGGCAACTTCAGACTGAAGTGTTTTGTACAAAATTCAAAACAGAACACTAGAAAAACCGTGTGTAGTGCATTAGGTTTTTTATCTAAGGTGAGGAGAAACAATCAAATTTTCCTTTTCCCACCCACCCATTAAAAAAATAAAGCTATCTGAACTGCATTTGTAGTATGACCTCTCATTTCAACTGTGTGGGAAGAATGCTTGATGGAGAGGCTCAGGCTAGTCATTACTGTTCACCCTGTCCATCAATTACCGCACGTTAAAAAGTAATTATAACAGTTGCGTGAGGCAGCCACACAGATTCCCACCTACAGACAGCCACCAGCAAAAAAAAAAACCTTCTGGTAGTGGAAAATGTGGTAGTTTTTCACTTCAATCCCCACCCCCTAATACCTGTAAAACTTGTATTACATGCTGTATGTTTTACACGTAGCATGGCAATTTGTTTAGGATTCTGTGAGCTATTGACTATTGTGTATGGTAGTGTGTGTACTTGGCTTCCCTTAGTTTCTAGGCTGTCTACTCAGATTTCACAAGTTAACCAGTGGTAGGGCTTAAATAGTGTTATGCCCACAGTCACTGGTCTGGGAGTTAGGCTGGCCAGACAATGTTGCTCATTCAGCTTGAAGGGACGCAATTCTGTTCTTTTGCACTGGAAGTCATTCTGGAAAAGAGTGTCTGCTAAATGAGTGTGATGTAATATAATGTAATGAAATGTAATGTAGTTTTCGGAATAGCAGCGCCAGACCCGGTGGCTTTACCATGTAACCAATAGCCATTATAATGCTGTGGGCACTTCCCATTCATCCCTTCATATTGTATTGTGTTTTCAGGAAATCAGAAAAATATACACCAACTAAGGTGACCCATAAAAACCCATTCAACCAATGACAAATGAACTTGACCTCACGGTGAAATTCAAAATGTAACTTCTGCAGCTGATGCTCCTCATGCAGCAAATGCCATGCAAGTTGGCTGGGTAGACCGTGACTGTACGTGATTCACAACAATGTATGCATAATCCCACAAGGGAAGTAAGGACAAAGCAATAGAGAAGGAGAAATGAGTGCTTTCTCATGGCCTGAGGGAACTTTCACTGCTGAGTGAGAGTGAAGATGAGAAAATGCAGCAGCAAGTCAGTAAAAGAAAGGCTAATCAACATTGTAGGCCAACACAAGCAAGTAGTAAAGAACGACTTAGGCTTGATCAAACCCTTTGACCCTTGTTCAATTGCCTCTGTGATTTTGCACCTGCTGTGGCATGCAGTACACAGGAAAAGAGAAATCCAAACCAAAATGGACTCTTACCATTAGCATTACCATCAGACTAAAGGATTCTGTCAGTATCTTAAGCAGTAACGTCACTCTTCCATTTTTGCATTTCAGTTTACAGAATGCAAATTGCCATGTAATATCGTGGTGTCAAGATAGTATGTAGTTGAATTATGTGTTATTTGTGCCATAAAAGGAAAAAAATGATGATCACTCAGTCACAGCATGACAGTAAAGTAGTGATGCGCTACAGTTCCTCACAGTGTTTGTGATAATATGTCATATTAAGATGAAAGAGAGAGAGAGAGCAGCACTCATTTCTGCAGTGTCAAAACAGTAGCCTTGACAGTTGCCTGCACTGCATCACCCATCTCTAAGAAAGAGAACTAGACGGCATACTTTCACACTCTCTGTGGGAAGTGTCTCATCGCTGCAATATTATGCATAATTAGTGTATCTCAAATTTAAGGGTCTTACCGGGTTTAGGAAATGATGCACACATAAAAGCCAAAGCTTTATCTGGCAATGCTTTCACCACCTTACAGTCCTCTATCATGATGACATGGATAATGATTACCAGCTTCTCCTTGTCTCAGTTTGACACATTTAATGATTTTGTAATGTTCCAAACGAAGATATCAAAAAAGAATTTTCATACAATCCCTGTGCAATTAACCAAACCTAGATAAAGCAGTCCCAAAATCTGAGTCTCCATTCCCTTTCTCTGTCATCTGCTCATGGCAGCCCTCCTCAATCCCATCACCCCCTCTTGACTCCTTCTTTATGATGTTCAAATGGAAGGTCAACCGCCTCTGTCTCGTGGGCAAGTGCAATCCCTTCATCTCACTCCATGCCACTACACCCACATCAACAGCGACCTCCACATTCTCCAATAGATACATTCACATTGTATGGAAAATTATATGTCCTGAATTGTTCATTGGAAAAGTTTCGTTACTTGGCCATGTTTTGTGCACCATAATGTCAGCTTTTGCTGCATTTCGAATATAAGAGGGACTTCTTTCCATTTGTAGGATTACACAAATGTTTTCTAGCAGACATTTTCCCCATCTACCTTAAATCACTTCAAAATATCATGAAATATGAATATGTGTAAGGCTTCCATACCTCCGCACAGCCTTTCTGATTTTTTCCACATAATGATTGGTGCCAAGAAAGCAAGACGATGATTTAGATAACATAACGTTTTTATACTGGAACATTATCTGTTTTTCTTTTAAAATCTTTTATCTCATGCAGGTTATTCATTTGATCATCTTCTAAGACATCCTTGGTTGCAGGTTCCCTGCTTTTTTTCTGCCATCACAGTGATCTGATGGATTCTATACAGTCTGTCTACTCTGTCATGATGCACACCCACACATGTTTAACACATATCATTGTCCAACAAAATCTAATCCACTAATAGGCACTACTACCAATATTCAGTCTTCTGTGAAACCTGAACTGGACAAATGGAATTCTGGGAGTGGCATGAAGCAAATTGGACACCATGCCTTACATAAGAAATGGACCCACCTTTGTGAACATCAGAGTGGCTCATTTATGCTACTATCCACACAGCGTTCTTTGCTAGTGTCATTTAAATTGCATGATTTGTTTCTGTTTATAACAGTTTTTAACTGAGTGATATCTCTGCCTGTTCAAAATATTCTGCAATGACATATTATAATTAATTAGTCAGCATGGCTAACCGGGATTTAAAATAAATCTGAAGTATATATTTCTGCCATAATTAACTTAACATTTTAAATAACTGTCTCAGATACCAATCAGATTTATTTTGCATTTTCTAATTTATAAATAAATAACTCATAATGACTTTTTTTCCAGAAACATATGTTTAAGATATCATTCCTGGAAACTGAACCAGTAAAAACTCATTCCCTTCAGGTGCAGAGCTGTTGCCTGCATTTCTACGCCTCAGCGCCAGAGCTGTGAGACTTCAAAGGCACTAATATGCCTCGCTGTCTGTTCCCTCCCCTTCAGCTTTTTAACAAATGTCTAGCCTTATTTCCTGCAGATATGGTCACGACCAAGGATTTTAAAAGAAAAGCAATAAAACACTTGTGCGCACGTAGACTCCCCCGTATACACGCGCCATGGTAAGACTTACATGACTATTTCCCTTACATAAGCGGCATGAATTACCTTCCAAACCAAGCACGGGAAGAAATGCATCATGCATATCTCCTGTCATTGTCTGTATTAAGTTATGTTTATCTCACTGTTTTGTTCCTGTTCTACTGCTGCGAATGGTCTGTTTGACCATGTTAATCCGTTTGCTTGAAACTGATATGTCATATTTTACAATGTACACATTGTCCAGGAATACAACAGGATATTTACTAGGGCAATTGCCCTGCTCCAACTTACAATAGCAGTGCCCTGTCTAAGTTGTAATCCTCGTCCAGTTATGTTGAACCACCTGTTATTTTATTCATATGCCGTTCACTTTAAAGCTAAACGGTGGTTTTAAAAAATGCGCCTTTCAGTTTCAGCGCTTTTATCCGCAGGGCATGTGTTCCAACCCAAGTGATCCCTTTAACTTATGTAAATATACACAGCATTTCTTTTCATGCCATGAAAATCAATTATTGCTAAAGCAAATTGCATTTTGAAGCAAGCAGTGTGGTAATCAAAGACATGATCACTGCCATTACCACTTGCGTGTAAACGCTTTATTTACACTCGTCAGGGTGAGCGCTGGCAGTCGGAGATCAGGGGATGGAAGGTCGTGCGCCCCAAAGTCCTATCTTTCAGCTTTCAGAACCGCCTCAGTGGACAGCACCCAGTGCTGGCTTTGTCTGACGAAAGGCTCGACAATAAACAATTGACATCAAGCAAACGAGTTTCCGGCCCGTTATATGGTCCAGTAGCCAGGACCACATCTTAACTAAAAGTGGGGCCCCGCGTCTGTCACCCTTTCATCACAGTTCGTGTTTGTGTAAAATTAAGATACAATACCAGAGTTAGTGACGTTTCATTGTTGTTCGCACACATTATTTTACGTCTAATTTAAGTGGTTGTTCACTTTAACTGTGGCAGACGAATCTTATTTTAGTTATGTACGCTTGCGATTTCTGTAATTTCGTTGTCCCGGACAATGACAATAAAGCTCTTATCCTTATTCCCTTATTCTTATTGCGACTGATAGGGTAAACAAGAGAAAATCGATCGCAGTTATGGTAGCGTGATAAAAACAGCACTATAATGTGAATAAATGTGAAATAACCACATGTGAAAAAACAGCACACAGTGCATTCATACAACATAGGCTACTATTTAAAAGAAGCAAATTATGTTGATTCGTTATGTTACTTAAAGGAATCCAAACCTTTTTTCTCGGAATGTTAAGTAAAATTAGAACCAATTAGTTGTGAAGTTATGAATAAGTAATTAAAAAAACTCCTACCTCTCTTAGGTTCGTGCGGGGTGTCTGTGGGCGGTTTAAGCAATCCTGCCGCGAGACGACGGTGGAGAAACCAGTGCTTTGAAAATGTATCCACCCGCACTTGCTACTATTGCCGTTATCGCCGGCGGATACGCTTTTATAATTCTACTGGCGCTAGATGCGAACGTGGATCTGGACATATATAGACGCTAAGAGACGCTGAGCGGAGAACTCCACCTCCCACTTTAATATGTGTGCCAAGCAACAGCGCACTGGTTTTACGCGGTTCCTCGCCTCTCGCGCAAAGGCACTGATTTCACCGCACTCTCATTTGCATACCACTTAAGTGTGTGCGCTACTGTCAACGCTATTTCATTAAATCTTCATCTAATCTCGTATTGCTCTGACACTCAGAACTTACTTCAACATACCGAAACACAGACAATGGTGTCTGTTGTCCATGGTTTTGCATGTTTCTTACATAACCTGTGAATTAAATGCTATGATGTACTTAGCATGCTGACGCAAGTTGTTGGTATACTCAAACAAAAGTCTGAGATCATATGATAAGGATTTTTTTTAAAGCAGGGATGGTCGAAGATGATCTCAAGATAGTGAAATAATGCAGTGTTCCTTTATGTATTTATTGATGCAAATCCATCCATGTTTTAATGTTTTCATTATGTGGCAAATAATTTGGTGTTGAAAGCCACAAGGTCCACATTTATTTATAAATATTTTTGATATCAGTTATTTTTTAAAAATATGACTTACATATCCTTGTTATGCAGTATTTCCTGTCTTATCGTAATTTTGCTGACAACTGCTTTATTTTTTCATAAACTGTTTTTGTCCAAGCCATTGAGCTAAACAAAACTATCCAATGGAACATAGATGAATGTTAAACTTTGACCGAGCTTCTGAAGATACTGATCAAGTAGACTATTCCTCTGAGTGCGCTGCTCAGAAAAAGGAGCTCAACTTCCAGAAAAGTAAACAATATAAATTAGCTGATCTATTTTTATGCACTATACGAATACACATAGGCGTCATTTACGCCGTCGTTGTCCCCAGCACTTTTCAAAACAAACTGACGCCCATGCGAATACAGCTGTCTAACCTTCTTAAAAAGTGTATGGGTGGGTGTTGATGTTTTGATGCCTCCAGTTTATAGTTATCGATGTATCTGATTGTGAAAATGCTGGTCGGCACCCTGCACATCAAGATGGTTTAAAAAACGTCAGAATTATGGAGAATATGAAATAGATGCCATTTAACTGCCAAAACTGAGAAAACATTTGAAAAAGAGAGGCTCTTGTATGGTAATTTCTTCCTACAGAAAACGTGAATCCATTCAATAATTTCAAACTACAAAAATTTCAGACCATACACACATTGCAATCTGAACAAGATCAGCAACAGATGAAACTAATCAGTAGCACTATATTGTCCAACTTAACTTGCATTGTAAAATTTGAAAATTAAACAAGGCAACTACAGTTCACATTCATTCTGCTTTGGCAACAGTCTATACCCTGTGTAATAAACACATCAATAATTTACTTCAAAGATGTAAATCTTTCAGATAGAAGATGATTGAGGTGAATACATTTACTCTACAGGTTTTCTCTTTCTTTAAGACTGATGAAAGAGAGAGACAGTGACAGATAGTGACGGTCTTTGGTTAACGTGCCTCTAAATGCTCGTGAATAGTTCACACACTATTGCATATTTGTGTCAGGATTCATTCAATCGGTCTCATTTGACATTCTGAAAGAATGATCCTTGTGCCTGGCTGCAAATTAGCCACTTATACATTTATCAGTCTGTTTGTTTCAGCACCAGCAGGCAACAAGAGGCATGAGTGATACGGCGGGAAAGTGGTCAGGCCATACAACTTGTGACCAAAGATTGTGCATTTGATTTCTAATGGGCCACTGTTGCTATGCCCTTGGGCTATGTGTATTACATAATCTCAGTGATTAAGTAAAGATGCAGCTGTACATCTGGGCAATTCACACTGTAACATGTCTAATATGTCAAACTATAATGTTAAAGGCCACAGGCAAACATTTGCATGTTTCTCACATTTAATTGAGTGGTACTCTCAGTCTCAACTAAACCAGAAGGGTCACACTTTAACTAAAGTAATTCAAGGGTGCAAAATCAATATGTATTCATTGCAGCCTGATTTGAAACCGCAAAGGCTTCTCCTTTCTCTGGTATAGAGTGCAAAAATGAGTCACTGTATGTGAGGAGTGTATCTTATTGGTCTCTTCAGGGTCTACTCTATTAGTTTCTTTACATCAGCTTTCCAAACAGCTGTATCACAACTTACACGTGTGAATATGTGGCTGTCCATGATCAATGGTACAATCTGTACACATGCAAGGTAACAGAATAAACTGGAAAGAATTCAGCAGGAAATGAAATCATGCATCCCATGCTGGTACAAGCCTCCAGCCCTTGAATGGCCGAGCGCATGTTGTCAGGTCAATCACCCAAACCTTTGTGGTTCAGTACGGTTGTAGCATCAACCTGCAGTGCATTAAATTTAAGATGGCGCGACACCTTTACTGTGATGCTGACGAACAGAGAGTAGGGCTTTATGAGACGGGAGAACAGGAAGTACCCTGATGTTGCACAAAAGCACAACCGCGTATGAGTCACTGACTAATTGCAGGCTCTCTACCCTTCTATTTACACCAGCTCGTTTTACGCTATGGCATTATGTGGCCCACAGTGGCTGTGCAGCTACATTTTACCTTTGTTAAAAAATGGGTTAGACTTGAAAGATTAGCCACTTTCAATACCTCACGTTACTGTATCTTCTGGCCTGCCAGCGAACGGCGTATAATGTAATGGACGGCCATTTTCAATGCAGGGAGCACTCCCATGGGTGACCTGCAAACACTCGAGAGGATCCATTAAAATTGTGCGGCTGCCTCAAGTTTCCCACAATGTCTACCAGCGTGGTAGAATAGAAACAAAGTCAGCAAGCAGGAGCATTTGCTCAGTAAGCACACACCAGTGTGCTTCAGTCCAGACTTTACAATCTGTCACAAACCGCTTTGTTTCAATAGCTGGAGAATAATGACGTATTGGCACATATTCAATCCATTTCATAACAGCTCCCAATTGAGCGTTGAATTGCTAAAACAAAAGAATGCACCTGCCAGAACGTTTACACTTCCAAAACAAACACAGCTGATAAAAAAATAACCTAAAAGCTGGACACAATCACCTTCACCCTTGGTTGAGTAGCTTGTCTGGCACGATGACCGAACGTCTAATACTTGTCCAACATCAATGCTTCTCCTGCAAAGTAATAGGTTGCCCTAAAAATAGACAGACCGGGATTGTGAAATGACTTGAGAGCTTTTGAAAAGCTGCCTGGCGAGAAAATAAACCATGAAATAATTTGTTATTCCTGCAGAGCACAAGACGCTCTCTCACTCTCAAGAAAGGAGCCATCACCAAACCGATATCATGCAAGCAATCCACCATTACATGAATTAAACATGAAATGGACCTGAATTATGCAAGCAATTATATAAAAATTGACATGCTTCATACCAAATAACCCCCCTTATGTAAATGTAAAATCATGTGTATGTATGGCAGAAGTTCAGTCCCTGTAGAGAAAGGGGAGAGAGTGAAAGGCGTGCTTGGCTGTCTGGGCACCCTGCAACACAGAACAAACCCAAAACATTTGTTCTCGGCGTCATTCAACACAATGGGTCCGGCTGAACTAATCCAAAGTCATCTGCGAAGCGCATGTTCCAAAATCACACACTGTTTGCTGTGCCACTCTCAGACACAGGCATTCTGTATGCCCCCGTGTTGCAACTTCAGTGCCTCCGGATCTCTAGCTCTACAAACCAGGTCATCATCTTTGTGTAACAGTCACAGGTGCATTGTGCGAAGTCTTGGCGGCATGCCCCTTAATTTGTCCCGCTGCCTAATTGTAGGTTTACGAACCATGACCGTCTCTGCTGAACATCTCCTCCCAGGCTTCAACTAAAGCTTGCTGAGCTACAAATGCTTTCATCTGGTTTGGCCAAAAAATGGTATATAAACAAACAAACAAACAAACAAACTGGGAAGACAGAAATGATTTCATTACAGCTGGACTGGGCATGCCACTCTTGACAGCCTACCAGTTTCTCTCCCTAATATGCACAGAAGCTTTAAATGTACTTGGTCCATGATTATCTCAATACCTGAAAGGCAACTCAGTGTATGGCTTCACTGCACCTTGTCATCTTCATCCCAGTCATCTGCTATCCGATGAAAATAACCTGTTCGCAATGCGCATTCATATCATTTATTTTTTAATGACTAGTTAACTAGCCATGATAACTGTACCAATGCCTTTATGTACTGATATACTCACAGCAATATCATTAGTATGTTAATCAGTACTATTAATCAATATTATTATGTGTCTGAATTTCCCATGCTTTCTTCTTTGTTGTGAATGTTCCTTTTCTCCTTGTTTCATATGTCCTTTTTTGATCTGCACGTACCACATGTACTGCCTTTTTCATCAGTCTTCGTTTAAAAGGCAATGAAAAACAGTACAATAACTAAATGACTGTCTGTCATGAAAACGTTAACAAATGTTCAATGTCAGATTCAAATTCAAATATCTCAGAGGAGCCCTACTACAAAGCTATTCATATTTTCTGCTTTTTTCCTCACTGTGTTATTTGATAGAAATGATTATTTTTCTCTCCTATTATTCATTTTAATCTCAGCCTACACATCTGTTTAATAAGAACATGTTCAGAAAGAATGGCTCAGCCTGAAGTGTGACTTGGGATTGCCATTGATGCTGGGTAGCTCTTCCCACTCAGCCCTATTTGGCATGGCATAAGTAATGCAGTCTGAATTAGATTATTATTCAACTCATTCCTTGACCATTCTCATCAGTTGTAAGATATCTGAGCACTTCTAAAAATGTATTTTCCGTGTATTTTTATGTGGTATTTTGTTGTGGATTTTTGAAACAGGATTTTTTTTTAGGATAGTATCACAATAATATAGTTTTTAACATTCAGATTTTTTATTTGGTTTACCCTCTTGTTTCAAAATGTAAATATTTGTCATTGAATTAAACTTCTTCCACTGCTTAGTTGGGTTGCTGCTGGCTTCAGCTATCCAATTTCTTTCAGCTGAGGGTCTGTCAGTGTTATACAATCAGCCTCCTTGGCTCCCTTGATACACCAGCAATGCTGGTCATCGCCACCACCGCCAGCCACATCCCCCACAAGCCGCAAAAGCACAATCAGTGTGTCAGTTGTCACAGCTTTGTATATGACCTGTCTGAAACCAATTATTTCTGTCTGAATATAAAATTTAGATGCAGAAAATAATAAAGAGGAAGAAAGCGTGTTGGGATCACCTTTGGGTGAAAGTGAAAACATGTCTGACTTGAGTCGGTAACAGCAGCTTTTGCCCCGGGTGACAGTTTGACACCAGCTCTAACAAGTGTATAATCAGGTTAGGGAAACTCATGACTGCTTTATAAACATGATCAAAAGGGCCGCTGAATAGCTGCATGGAACTGGTCTGTCATAACATCCACAGAGGCCTCCTTTTCAGTTTATATCTGTCGAGCCAACAAACAAACAGCTGCTGGGAAAAGCTACACTGCAGTTTGATATAATTTAATTCAAGTATAAGCTGTTGTGACTGACAGGATGCGGTATTGTAATAAGCCACAAAGAACAAAAGGGGATTAATCTGTTATGAATCTGCGGAATGTGAGTGCCATGAATGCAATGAATGTACGCCGTGACAGAAATATCAAACTGGTAAGCTGAGAGAGTGCTTTCTCAGACGCTGAGACTGACAAAAAAATAACCGTCTTTAAGGTTTACTCAGCAATTTTCCAGGAAATACTACTCCTTTTGTGTCACTTAAAATAGTTACAGTTCAGATGTCATCGCTGGGATGTGTGCAATCTCATTTATTTTTCCAGTTTTCTCCATTTGTATCTCAAGAGCTCAGAGTACACTATTCTACAGTACAGAATAAAGCACATACATCACTGGCTGTATTGTGCCTAGGTCTTCAGGTGTGAAGGTGTCAACAACCAAAGAAGCACTTTATCATGCATCTTTGGGCACTGCTCTTATAGCTTTTGGCTAAGAATCACTTTAAGAACTTATCAGTTGCGCACTACACTGTGTTGTAATTCATATATTATGTTGATTACCACTGTAGTTCTTAACGATCATGTGACTGTTGTTGTTTGTTTTTGGCTGTGTCAATTAATCCGAAATGTCAATTAATCCAAAGTTTTGTTTTTCCCCTCTCAGGTGGCTGCTTAGCGTAGGTCAAGTGGTCTGCTTATTGGGCATACCTGCGCTGAAGCAGGAGTGATAGTGGTAGCCTCCTTATACCGAGACTAAGTCCTAACCAAGATATGGGAGTGCATTGAGGGAGTCTATTGAGGGAGGGCCTTCCACTGTATCTCAGCTCAAGCGTGACATTGGGTTGCATTGTTTGTTGTACTTCAGTGAACACGTGCGGTGCCAATCCCTGTCTGTTCTTCCACCCGCCACCGACACCCCAACCCAAGTGAGATGAAAGTCAGTGAGATGACTTTGCATCATACTTTGGCGAGAAATTTGCTGCCATTTGCAACTCCTTTGACTAATCCACAACCCAGTCACTCCATCACAACCTACAGATGCCCACTCAGGTGCTTCTCTCAGCAAGAGCTGCCTCCCACCCTGCTGCCCTGATTCTTCTAGACCTTTCCGCAGCCTTTGACACAGTGAATCATTATGTCCTTCTGTCTACCCTGGCAAAGACGGAAATATTGAGCACTGGATCTCATCATTCCTCTCTGGGTATTCCTACCCTGTGGCCTGGAAAGGGGCCATATCAACAACTTGTAGCCTTTCTACAGGGGTCCCCCATGTCTCTGTGCTTGGCCCCCTTCTGTTCTCACTCTATGCAAGAACTCTTGGCTCCATTATTTCTCTTATTATCTCTTATTTTCCCTTATTATTTCTTCTTGATTTTATTATTGCTTCTTCTTGATTTTATTATTATTATTGCTATTACTGAACTGGGACCTGAGTACCTCATTTTATTCCCTGTCATGTACAACATGTCCTGGAATGACAATAAAACATCCTTATCCTTATTATTTCATATGGTTTCTCATATCATTGTTATGCTGACGATGCACAACTGCTTCTCTCTTTGACTCCATTTGAAACTTTCAGCAGGCACCCTGGCTTGTCTAGCTAATGTCTTATCATGGATGTTTATCTTCTCCTGAGACCTCACTTGACTTAGACTGAAAATACTGAAGGGTCAGCTGCAGTCAGTTCCCCAGACCACCAAGAGCCTCGAGGTGGCACTCAACATCAGATTGACCTCTATGGACCACAGAGCTTGCCTACTCAACCTACTCAACTCCACTCCTAATCCAGGCCCTGGTTCTCTCCCTTTTGAAGTACTGCAACCCCCTCCTGCATGTGTCATCAAACCCCAGCAGCTCGTGGATTTCAGCTTCTCTGATGACACGTCTCCTAACTGTCGTAAATCTCACACACTGAGATCTTGCTAGCAAGTAGTAACCATCTGCATCATTTTCAAAACACTAGCTTTAGCCCACGGGGAACAGCTCCCCCTGATCTGCAATCAATAATCAGACCTTGACTCAATGTGGTGTAAGAACGACCCATTGTATTCCAAGGAGCAAAGCAGCTTGGCATCTTCCACCACACTAAAGACTGAAGACAAACCTCTTCAGACTGCACCTTCGCTCCTAACCAAGCATAACTCATGCTCCCTTATTTCTATAGTTTTATTGTTGGGTATGCTGTCTCAAACTTGTGTATCAAAGCACACATGCAGTCGTTCTCACACACATAACCCATGTTTGAAGTCAGTTGTGTCCTGTACATCCTATTTGTGCTATTTTCCTTGTGACTTCATTAGATGCATTCTGTTCTTATTCTTTGTAAGTCACTCTGGATAAGAGCTTTAGCCAAATGACAAAAAATGTCATGCTTTTGGTTGCTGTCATAGTGGTCCTTCCACCTTAGATCATGTGGGCAGTGTGGAGAGGCTGTGGTGGCCTTAAGGTCATCTGTGATGGGCTGCGCTTTAAAGTTTTAGCCCTCTGATAATAGTGGCCATGTTTACAGCTCCCTCTGCCTCCAGTCCTCCTTTTACCTGTGTTTTGTCCCTGCAACTACAGACCAGTTTCAGAGGCTCACTGTTTGTCTTGGTGTGTTGCTCAGATATCTGTCTAAGTCACCATAAAACCTGCTACTCTCATTCTCTCAGACAATAGATTTAAAGTTATTTATCCTTGACTAGCATACAATCCTATGCATTGACTGTTTTGACTGTCATTTGGTGTGGTGCCAGTGGAGGAAATAGCCTTCTCCCTCTGGCTTACAGGAACTCTACACTCAATATACTCCCTGTTTCCTATCTATCAGAGGGCATTCTGGGTAGTCAATTAGCAATTATGTCAGTTCTGTTGTGAAACATGCACATCATGGATACACTTATGTTCTATTGTGCTGGAAGTTGCTCTTCATAAGGGTGTCTGCTAAATGAATGTAATGTAATCATTTTAAACTATAAGGTTGACAAAAACTGTGGTTACACATGTAGTGAAAAAACTTGCTATTTTAATAAACCACATTCTGCATATAAGAAATACTGATCAAGAAGAATCATCTACATATAATCATTAAAAATACTGGAACAGAATTATTCCTGTACTAACACTGTTTACAAGTCCCACTTATAAGAATCAAACAATTCTATATCAGATTCAGTATCAGCTGAGAATATTTCTCAAGTAATTCATCTTTGCAATGCATTAGTTTTAAACATATTCTGAACAGAATAAACATTCTACACAGAAGAAACAAGACACTCCTTAGCCTTTACACAACTTGCAATTCAAGACTTGCCATGAATAGAAAAATGTATCAGTAGATTCCATATAATCTTTTATACTATATCCATTCTTTACAATAATTCCTTAACATAATGTGCTCTTGCAGTGCTACACTACCATGGAGCCAATTTAAGATGAAACGCATCTTGCATGAGACAGAAACCTGATTAGCTAGCACTAATAAGTTAACTCCATAATATTCACATTCCTTATCAACATTACATTATTTTTTAAAAAGCAACATGTATTGTTGAATGTTTTACAGCTTGCTGTGTAACATTATCTTGTGTTTGAAATACTTACTATTTAACTACATAAACCTTCATAAATCCACTCCTTGCATCAGTAAATGGTCACAATGCATCTCTGTATAATTGAGTGATACATTTCACTCATACTTAACCAAAATATATATATAACTAATGCACAAAACATTCATTGAGCAGACCATAATGGAGGCTACCTTTTTGGGTTTAGGTTTAGTCAGACTTCATCATTATTTAATTTGATAAATGATGATAGACTAGCTTTGCAGGCAAAATAAGCCCATAGCAGCTATTTAAACACACCTTAAATAGCTACAGTATGTATCTGTTCCTTGCTTTTTTCAGCTGACTGCCCACTGGTGGATTTCTGGAGCAGAAGTGACAACTTTCAGGTTATGTACCTAGTTTGCCAAGACATAGTTTCAACCTTTGGGAGCTAAGACAGTGAGCAAGTACTACTACTGTAGTATACTGGGGCTAAAAAGCTTCTCTGAAGACTTGGCCTCACAGAGTCTAGCTACTGTAGGTACTATAGGTAGCTAGCTGCCACAATGCCTAGCATTAAACCAAGAACTTACATAAACGCATGCAATGTATTCAGCCATTGGCAGCTTCATGAATACTGTGGATAAAAATGGAGTGCTGTAAATTACCTCTAATTTACAGACCCATTCATCCTCTAAATGGCTATATGGCATTTAAAGACCAGAACTGTACCTCCTGTGCTCCAGTGATGAAAGACTGGACTGGAGAGGAAAATGACAGGTAATCAAGGTTAGGATTCCAGTGCAATTCGCTGATAGACAGAACATATTCATACATGCAGAAACCTACTAACACACACACACACACACACAGATGAGATCCTGGGATTTCAAGTGACAACATTATTTAGTCCACATTTGGCTATGGCATCAGAATCACTCAGCTATCATTATGGATGGGAAACCAGCTCTTGTTGAATGCATAATCACAAATAAGTGATGTACTGAGGGAAGTGTTGAAAATGTACCAACGCATAAGTAATTTCATTATTCAAATTAATATGGTGGAGGATAGATTCAGGGTGGTACCCTGTAGAACATCATCAGTTTTTATTTGCTGTCAAGATCAATTTCAGGGAAAATACAATCCACACCAAACAAGAATGCTCAACATAAATGTGAGGGAATATAATGCTTGAAACTTAAAATGTCACACACCAAGAAAAGAAATGTTGAGAAAATGTGAGCTGAGTTCGATCAGGTGGAGAAACTGATTTACTAAGCAGCAGTACTCTCTGCTGTTTTTGGCTACCAGCTGTGCTTTTTATCCAGTGGTTATACAGAGAGATCTACCCTGACAGCGAGGTTTATTCTGTGCTGATTTCATGAAAGAAGAAAGACTCAGGTTCACTCTACATTACATATGTAGGCTGCCTTTAAAATGTTGGTGAAAGGTTTTCACCAATGTGTCATTTGTACTAGTCCTGCAAGAATTATGGGGGAAAAACACAAGAGAACCCCAATGAATGCAGTTGTCAATTGATAAACACTATATTCAGTGAGAGAGAGAGGATCTAAATCAGAGCTCAGATGTACTGCATCTTTCCTAACAAATTCCATACACTGTGAAGCATGAGGATACATTCATTTAGGTCCCAAAGGCATTTCTACTGTTTTAGCCCTTATTTTTTTTTACATTTTTCATATAAGTGCCCTTCTGTCTCTGTGTTTATGCACAGTGGTGTAATGAAAATAGGATCCCTGGCTTCTTTGCAGCCTCCGTTCACTCCCGGCAAATTGCCGTAAAAGGCACAGACACTGACATAATATAATATCCATCAGGAAACTTGTGTACACATGGAAGCACTTATATTAGACTCAGACATACTGGCTTTGCACAGCTGTGCAGGATCAATCCTGCCCTTCAGGGGACCATGCCAATCATAAGGCACATCTGTGCATAATATCTGCCTGGGGGGCCGATTAGAGCGGGGGGCATCTGATATCATACATCCCTTTAAATGGGGCTAGAAAGATAGTGGAAATGGGGGAGGAAGCAGCCAAGACCTTGAATGCAGAAGGGAACGATTGCTCAGGTGATCTATAACCATGACCTTGGGTGGCTATTTGATAAGTAACAGCTGGGATGAAACAGTAGAGAATTCCAAAGAGACTTTTCACTTTGTGCTAATCTCTCACACTGCTGCACTAAGTCGGATTGATGAGTCGACCACAGCAAACTAGAGGATACCAAGTACTATGTTTAAGAGTATGGAGCCAAATAAATCAAATCTTTGTGTTAAATCTTGTGTCAAAGACAGGACAGGATGAAAATAATGTTTTGTTTCAGTCTGCTACTTCATGCGTCTTGGTATTATGCTAATAACTACAGAAGAAGTGGCATTTCGTTTCTCTAAAATTTTTATGTCACCCTGAGGCATGTGAAAAAAACATGAATTGAAGCTCAGAGCTTGACCTCACACATCTGTCTTGGACACAGTGGGAACACTGAGGGGGTACAAATATGCAAATGCATGGGGTCGCCATGACCTGACCGTGGAAGAAAAATCCACACCTCTTTTTCATCACTCCATTACTGGCATTTAGTAGACACTGTGATCCAGAGCAACTTACATAGGTTACTTTTTTACAAGTTACTCATTTATACAGCTGGATATTTACTGAGGCAATTCTGAGTTAAGTACCTTGCCCAAGGGTACAACAGCAGTGCCCCAGCAGGGAATCAAACCGGTAACCTTTCCAGGATGAGTCCTGCTTCTTACCACTATGCTGCACTGCCACCAAATCATCAGGAGTACAGTGGATATGCAGTTACTCACAAACTGAGTCATCAGGGTCTCTACTGGGCCCCTGTTTGGAGAGGGGAGTATATGTTTTTGATGAAGTGATTAAACACTAAAGGTACTGTCAGGTTATGGAAAAAGGAAAAAAAAATCCTGACCATCTTAAATTCCTGATGATACCAGACAGGACTAATGCAACGAGCAGGGAGGTCAGGTGTGACGTTATAAACCAGATTAAAAAGCATTACGAAGATTATGTATGCAATTATAAACCAGAACTAATGATAACATTTTGAATAGCTATTTGAGACCCATCGCCACTGATCAAGAAATCTGCTTTGTTATTCATTACATGATATAAACCCTCAGTTGACTTGCCCGCTTTTGTGCTCCTTGGCAGAAACATGCATTTTTGTCTCTGTGGGTGGACTTCAGAGGTCTCAAGATGAAACAAAATTACTCTAGTGGTGCAGAAAAGCAAAAAAAATTAAAGATATTAAAAAGGAAAAAGAGAGTTCGAAGTCACCTGAAATTATCCTCTGATGAAATAACAACTTTTACTTGACCTTAAGGAATAAGTGTGCCACATGCCATTAGTGAATGCATTCAGCTGAGGCCCTGTTTTTGGTTTTTGCTAATTGCTCTTTTCTTGCCAACCACAAAATTTGCCTCACTTTGACTAGCTCCTCTATTCATTTTATTTCCAGCTGCAGACCTTTCGCAGTCACAGATGTCGCATTATTAACATCATCAAACCAGCAGTGACTGTTAGCGATACATGCGTATACTGAAATTAAATATATTGTTGTTATATATTCTGTTGTGTTGTATTGTGTTGTTGAAATATATTGTTGTTGCTATATATCGTGTTATTCAACCCAACAATATAATGGAAATATAATAAGAGTATATTAATACAAATCAAAAATATACTTGATACTTTGATATATCTATCAAAACAGCAATAATTTACATATTTGAAATATATTTATTGAGATACAAAAGTATATATTCTTTAGAATATATTCTCAATAAATAATTTTTTTGTATGGGTGCATTTACCTCTGCAGTCAGTCAGTCAGAGTGCAGAGTAGTCAGGACAAGTCTGTTGTCAAAGCCATCAGCTTTGGGAGAGGTTTTGGAAGGAAGGGAGGGCTTCTCTAGGGAGCGTTCTCTGGGCGACTTGTTTGATCCTTATCAGCTGCCAACAGAGAGGTGAAAGCCTTCCTTCTTCCTTCTTCAGCACAATGAGATGCCGACCTTGAGGGCCGCTGTCTGGACTGTTGGCTTGGCAGGCATCACTAAGCAGAACAAGTTTCTGTGACTTGTGTTGTCTAGGATTCTGAAATGCCAATCGCTCGACTTCAGTGTTGAAAAGGAATGGACAGACTCTCTTGTTAGCCTCATGTATGCCCTTGATAGGCTCACGTATGTCATCTGGTTTGCTGTTTTGCATTCAATGGGCGATACATAACCTGCACTGTTTAGCATCACATCTGGCCTGCTTTGTCCTGTCACTCACATAGTCTGATGGGGTTTATGTCTGAGTAGGTCTGTTGCTGGTTGATTGAGAGGAGCTATCCAGAGTTGTGTTCTCGCAGGATCTACGCCCATGGGCCGAGGAGTGTTAATGAAGTTGTTGTCAAGACGAACCTGTACTCTTGTACCAATACAAATAGAGCCCCATGCCTCCGTTACACAGTGAGTCAGTCTCCTCTAAACCCACCTCAGAAACAATGACCACACCACCACAAAAGAAGTATGAATCATGGAAGAAATAATAAAACTGGACATCTGTAAACAAGAACTGAACAGACGCTATTCAACTTTACCTTACTTTTTCTGCCTCTTTCATGGTAAGTCGTTACTGTCCTTTACTGCAGATTGAGCCACTTTCAAATGAGTCAGCAAACAACTGACTGAGTGAAGGACACTGCTCCCCTCAGTCACAGCCAAAAAAGAAGAATTAAAGGACCTAACTTAACAATGCCATCACCATGTAGGTAAATATTGATTTATGTAATCCTCTACAGATGGCTACAGATGGCCATTGACCATTTTCAATTTTGAGATTGCATGATGTTCAAGGCTATGAGAGAGAATTACATTTACTCACTATGTTTAGAGTGGATACCTATCATTTATCTATAAACTGGCTATGTAATGCAATACAGTGGGCATAATTCTCTTAGCTCTGCTTTAGCTTTTCCTTCCTCAGTCTCTGCAAAATTTCCAACCAATAACACTGAAATGCATAACTAAAATTAAAGGTTAAAAATATGACTAACAGCTTAGCATTAGGTTTGTTTTTAGCTTTTTCTCATTAATTGATTGCATCAGTCTGGTGATGGTTTATCTCGTGTGATAACATTGTTTTCTCAGTTTCCATTTTTTTAATGTGTTGAGTTCAGAAGTGCATAATCTATTTTCTGTGGTTGAACTTTCAACAGTAGAATGCAGCCAAGGACTTTGTTTAGTGTTACAGGATCTTCCAAATCCACTTCTAGGTTTGTCCTTTAAACCAGTAGGGCACAGGGACTTGAGTAAGAAATGAGTATGTCCTTAGGAAAACCTGGGGAATCCAGGACTACAATTTTTGTTTTTCTTGCAGCTAAAGACTGGTTCTGTGTTTGCGGGCATAGAAGCTCATATGTCCTGCCCCATCAATATCAAGTCAAGATACCTTTGTTTGAAAAAGTTAATGTTGGTAATGTTGATTAATATTTGACCCTTTGATCCTCCATGCCTACATTTTACATAAGGTAATAGATTAGTCACTAGACAGTCTGGTCATAGGTGGGAAGAGGTAAAAAAGCACAAAATTCAACAGGTTTGATTGGACCATGGCTCAGAAAGGTCATGCTATCACTGCTAAGCAACACCCAAAGCTAAACCATGAATATGTCATTTATGTCATATAAGGGTAAATCAAAATAGGGTGACCCTTTACAGACAGAGAGATATTTGGTAAATGACAATAATGTAATCTTTTTATTGGGACAGGACAGGAATAATGACATCTTTAAATCTAAGCATATTCGCATAGATGCGATTCTAAAGCACAGGCAGCATCAGATTTTTTCTGTTACTTTGCAGAGGTAGATTCTCTTTGGCTTTAAGGTAAGATGTTTATGGCTGTTTATGGAAAACCTGTGCCTCCATTGCCTGTGTAGGGCAAGTAGCATTGCTATTTCCTATTATGGGACATATATTTATGCAACTGACCAGCTCATAGTAATAATCTCTCATTGAAGGTTTATCACAAAGAGTAACTGGTCCAGCAGCGCTTGACTGCAGCGCCCCCTGTTGGTCAGAGGACTATCCCACACAATAAAGTTACGTGCCCTAATTGGAGATTGACCCGTAAGGCTTTAATAAGTAGAGATCAAGCTGGGACTGGCAATCTGGCAAATACCAGATGGGCCGGCCCACCTAGTGGGCCACAAGGCCACCAGCAGTGTGGGAAAAAAATTGCTGAAAAACAAATAAAAAAATTAATGCACAAAAATTAGATAAATAAAATAAATTATAAATTATACACACACACACATTTAAAGAAATAATGCGGCACAATAATCGTTTTATCTCGATTATCTTGTTTTCATAATCGTTGGAAGTCAAATCGTAACTGAAAATAAAATTCAATTAATCACCTAGGCCTACTGTTTAAATAATAAATAATTAAATAATAAATAATGTTAACCTGTACAACAGCAGCGCTGTTGTATCTATTGCTTAGCCTATGTTATAAATAGCCTGATATTGCGGTGCGTATGTTGGGGAAAAATGGGGCCGGTCCAGACGAAAATTGCCAGGGCCGAATTTTGTTCCCAGTCCGACCCTGGTAGAGGTTGTCTTGATCAAAACAGACTGCGCCATGCCACCTGTTTTCCTAATCAATCAATCAAAAAAAAAAAAGCATCGTTAATCTTTGACTGGGGGTTAACCATGTGCTTTCTGGAGACACCCTCACACAGAACATGCACACCCACGCACGCACAAATGTTTTCTAATAGCAGCATGTGAAAGAAGACATATTACAGTTTTTATACATCAATGTCTTTAAATCAGGACATGAAATTACCATGTTTTTATCACGTTGTCCCACCATAAAAATCCAACGCCATCAAAAAGCCACTTGATGCGTTTGAAAAAAAAAAAAAAAAACTCGGAACTATTCACTGAGAGAAGACAATGAGTGATGCATTTTGTGCCGAGAGGACAAACAGGGAACATTTAATGTGAGTGGGTGAAGTAAAAGTGACAATATTTTATTAGCGAGTCTTTTATGCCTGTTGAAAGCTTCACCTGTACTGAACCGTATTAGCATGAAGACAAAAGACATCGACGCACAGGCAAGGATAAGATACGTATTGGCAAAGAGTGCCGCTCCAGTCTCCACAGTCGCTAATTCCATTGTGTTTGTCAAATTAGACAAAAATAATAAATAGCTGACTTCCTTAAGAATGTGGAGTAATCACTGTGGTCTTGTCTAAAGAAGCACACTCCTGTTCTCGCTTCTCAGAGCTGCCATTCCGTGGAGAGGTGACGAGCTTTATCGGGACCGTGCAGGGAACACAGCAGCCTGCTAACATTATCTGGCTAATTGCTTTCACAAGAAAACGCTTTACCTCTGTGTTGCAGCTGGGGGTGGGGCTCTGCGCGTTTAACACAACAAACGCAACGGATTAGTGTTCGTTCACTGTTTAGGAAACAGCTGCAGAGAAAAGCATCGTTCAGGCTTCGTCTGAAAGACAACAGCAAGAGGAAAACAAATCGGCAGCAACATGGTGATAATGCCCCCACCGACATATCGAGTCGCCAGTTCTCATAAAGGGTGATTCATTTTTAAAACCTTCACAAAATAGTTGCTTTATGTGCGGTTTGAGTGAAGATTCTTGCCTTGCCGTGACCAGATTAATTAAAAATGGCTTTGCCGGAGAAAATCCATTGGAATGCTATTATAAACCACTTTAAACCACATAGCATACATTACTTTGCCAAAAGTCATTCATCTCCCTGGGAGCTTTTATTTGTATTTTACATTATTAATTCATAATGTTGTGAATGACCCACCACTATGAGATGGATCCAGTCCTGATCTACTGCATGTTGTCTGTACCCTTGAATTACTGCAACTGAAGAAAGTTTTCCTCTTCTGCTTGATATAGTGATAATGATTGTGTTGGTGGTGTACTTTGCTAGGCATATGGCTTTGCCTTGCATGGGAATGTATATGGGAACTACATTATTGACATTATTAACCTCCAATCTACAATATTTTACCCCCTGTTTGGAATAGTTTGACACTCATGACTGTCTCAGTCAAGCCCTCACTTAACATGCACATAACAATGGTGCTTTAATAATAGCATGTATTTTACAGAATCATGTACCACTTTTAAATGCTTAATATTCATAGTGTTTGTTGTCCTCCTTCAGTGGTAGAGCTGCCAGTCATGCCAATCAGGTCTTTATCATAGCACATTCTAGTTTTCCAGTTGTTTGGACTGCCTTAACTGTCTGATCTGATTTCATGCAGAAAACAAAACTAAATTACACTCAAATTATCATTCTTTCCACGTTTTTGCAGTTAGACAGCTTACTGTATATTCAATATCCTGTGAAAACATAAATTTTGATGTTTTATTAATGATGCTCACACCAAAAATATTCAAATTATTTTAATATTCCAGTACTCTTCTAATGAGACTTTCTATCAAAGCAATGCTGACACCCAGGTGTACTCACACACACACACAAACACAAGCATGCAAACATACTTCCTCCCTGAGACTGAAAAGCCAGATATGGAAAGTAACAGGACAACTTTAGAGCTTCAGAATCTGTTCCATTCAGTGCATAAAACACAGTGTGCCATAAGCATTCCTTTGAGCCCATAAATGTCTACTGACAATCCAGTTTCTTATTCTACACATCTTTATATGTGGCGCATGACGCTCGGCACTGGGCTAAATATAGACACTCCCGATGAATGTTGAGGTCGTGCTGCTTCAAGAGCAACCATCCTACAATGAACACATTGGAGCTGCAGCTGAGAACCTGGGCAATAACATTTGCTCTGTGGCCATCGCTGGCCCGAAAAAGGAGTTTTTGCCACAACAGAATTTGGCGGGAAATGGTAGCTTAGCTGTGTACTGGGAAGACATGGGTAAACACATCAGAAGACATGGGTAAAGCTTCACACTTGTTGTGCATTAGGATTGTCAGCATGTGTTCTATGGGATCTAATAAGACTATTTGCACAGTGCACTGGTAGTCGTATTTTATTTATTGAATAGCTTTGATGGCACCCCCACAGCTGCCCCCTTTCATATTATGGGCAACTACAACTACAAGAGAGCCCACTCTGAAATTCTCTGTGCTCCATGAAATCATCTCTGAAGGATGTCAACATCAGCATTTTAATAAAACCAAAGGTTATTTGACCAATTTAAATTAATTTTTAATATTATTTAAATATTAATGATCTTTTTTTATTTGAAAATGTAGTATATCTACAATCTCAACAAACCTCAAGTGTATCAGGGCACACTAACACACCAAGAGCTTATACCAAGAAAAATATACCAAGATCACAGCTCCATCTTGTGTAGATTGAAAACTATTTTAAATATTGTAAAGGTTGCCTTGGTAGGCTCAAAAATACAAAAAATAATCACTGTGATTAAACACTAAAAACTAGTTTATAATGTAGGTGATGTTCAACTGTCCACTTTATGAATGCATGAGTCAATCCCTAAGAAAATCTGAGAGGATCGATCCACAGCTGTTCCCATTTCACACAGAATGACCCAGAATGACTGTTCTTTGCATGGTAAGAGACACTGTGGACAGAGGTAAGGGTGGTTTTGTTAATAATGCTACTTGCTACCTTCAGCTAACATTCAAACCCCCTTAATGTCACATTATCCTGAAATCCATTTGCCATGCCTCATAAACTTCTGTGCCATGGAACCTGTGTGACCAGGATGGGAATGCCAACCACAGGACATAGCACTGTTGTGTTGTGACACACTTTAGCTCACTGAGCAAAAGACCCAGGTCTGTTGCCAAGGAAACCAATTTTGCTCTTGTTCTGACTCTAGAGGATGGCATCAACTGTCGTGCACTGCTGACAAATATAAATGCACTCAACGCTCTTAACATTGTCTATTGAAGCATATCAGGTTATCACAATTTAACTGATGATGGGCCACAGTGTGGTGTAGTGGTAATGCTTTGGGCTTATAACCAAAAGGTTGCTGGTTTGATTCTCTTCTAGGGCATTGCTGTTGTTCCCTTGGGCAAGGTACTTAACCCCACTTTGTCTTAGTAAATATTCAGCTGTATAAATGGATAATATGTGAAACTGTAGGCTATGCCACCCTGTATAAGAGTGTCAGCTAAAAGACAATAATGTAATGCAATGCTATTTATACATTAAGTAGCAATATCAATTGCCAGTTGTAGTCTTTGAGATTTGTGTATCCCACTTCATTCCAAAAGCCCAGATTCAATTTTACTAAAATGCTCTTTGTCGTTCAATTTGCAATCATGGTTCAATTTCTCCCCCCTGTGACATTTTGACTGCGAATCACTGATTGCTTTGACTGTCAAGTGCCAGCAATTTGCACCCACATTACACTTACAGCACTTATCAATTTGCTTCACCCAGAGGTGATATTGTAATTTTCGTATTCATTCATAGAGTTGAATATTTACTGAGGTAATTGATATAAAGTACTCTGCTCAGCGGTCCCACCTTGAATTTAAAACATGTGTCTTTCTGATAATAGAAAGCCATCAGCTGCATAGGCATCATGCCACACTGCTGCCAATGCCAGCTGCATCTTCTGTTCACTGCTGTAGGCAGAACTGTGTTTAAGCATAGCATTGCAGTGCAAGGGCTGCTAAAGCCAGTTGAAGTTCTCATTCAGTTAAGCAGAAGAAAATAAAGGTGCTATTACACTAACTGCTCACGTTCACACCGTTTCGAGCATAGCTGTGAAGGAGGGTCTTCACCTATCTCCTAAAATTGCCAAAATTAATTGTTTGCAATGTGTGATGTATTGGAAACTGTCAAACGTTTGTATGAGGATTGGTAATTGTCTATCCATTTACCACATTAACAATGGAAAGATCTGTATTTCATGACTGTCTTTGCAAACAACTTGTAATTGTGATTGTGATTGTCTATACTGGCCAGGTATTGGTGAACAAGCCCCGCCTGCCTTAATCTGCAGCATTTAAAACAGGTGTGTGCAGCTGCTAGAGGAGCAGTTAACTGTGGGTCTAGCAAGGCTGGCTCCTGTGTTTTGTGTTTTAAAAGTAAATGATAATTTTTTAACTTTTTGTCATTCTGTTTGTTTAGTGTGTGGCGCCTTGGTCAGCACTGTTACAACGGCATGTTGAATTGCAGAACAGAGCATCTCTGTCAAAGGGATCTATGCAAATGCTCCCTTTATTGAAGTATCAAAGTCTCGCTGTAAAGCAATCTGACTGAGAATTAAAAAAGACACACAGCATTGTTATGCAAGATCGATGTCATTAATGCAATGGCACGACCGACAGGGCAGCAGAACGTATTCAATCGTGAATCATCTCTTTAGCTTGCATTACTGTGTCGTGTGCCCCTGTCAGGCAAAAAGTCTACGTTAAACAAGGTGCTACTGCTTACTATAAAGAGACTGTCATATTAACACGAGTAAACCACAGGAATGGTGGCTCAGATAGGCTGCGTTCTGATGAGCAGATGAGCTCCTTGTTTTAATTCCATCCAGCTCTTAGTTTCAATGGGCTGCAATTCTCAGATGATGAGAGATGCACACTGGTATCTGTCACATGTAACACCATAGACGTCAGGAATCTGTGAGCAAGGATGTGCTTAAACAAGACCAGTGGGATAAGAAATGAAAGGGTCATGGGCGTGTTCAGGAGTGAAGTCTCGTATGACATGCAAATGTTTGCAAACACATTCATGTCCAGTGCCATGTGAACACATATATGGTCATTAGTGCAGCTTCTGAGCTGTGCTGTGCATAGTTTGGAGAAACTGGCTACTGTTCCTTGTTAACAGCTGGAGTGCACTCTTAAGCTGGCAATATCATAAGATGATCGGGTCGAGATCAAAGTCCTACGAAGCTTAATAAGTACAATCTACGCTTCCACATTTGCTTTTTTGCAAACGCCTTTTTAATTGGATGAAATTGAGTTAAAAGTGCATTTTCAAAAGATTTGTAAGAACAGAGAAATTGGTTGAGCTTGGATCATTATGGGGCAATTAGTTGTGGAATACTGTAGCTGAAAATGGAGCTCTGATTATAGGTTCCACGCACCACCAGCAATTTTTGTATGCAATTATTGCAACATTGAGTGAAAATGATACAATGGGTCCAGGGCCAGTGACATCATTTTTGGCCATAATGTACATCTGCGCATCTGCAAAGAACCACAATGTAAATTAGACTAGGTGCTTTCTTTTATCCTCTGCTATACACATATATATATATGTATATATATGTATTTTTTTTTGTCATTATAAAATCAGCTCAAATATGTGTGAATGGAAAGGCCTTGCTTCTCTATCAAAGTGGTGCTGGCTGCAGCAAGATAAAAATTCAATCAAAAAACAAAGGAGGCAAATTATCTGAGCAAAACTCTCCATGGCTGATTCTGACAGGCAAACCACACACTCAAAAAACCCTCCATTGCAAAAATGTATTTTTCATCTTTGAGTGCGCAGGTTGCATGTTGAAGTAAGCCACGGAGAGTGTTTTGCTCAGACAAATGGTAATTGTTGTTTTTTTAATGAAATACTTTGATCAAAGAGTTTACTTTTACTTTTGCAAAGTATGACTTTGATACCAGTGAGCTTTGATGGTGCAGCCCTGTGGGACACCCCTGCAGGATGACACTGGGGGTGGGAGGGAAATGAACATTAGGGTTTGCCTTTAATGTGAGTCTCACTTCTAGAAGTCACGACAGTAAGTATGATCTCGTCTTATTTGATCATGACAGCGGGGGGTTGTTTGAAACAGCAGGATATGTAAGAGGTAAGCGCTGCTCCTCTCAGACGAAGACCAGAGTCGTATAAAGGCACAGGCACAGTTCTCAAGACAAGAGTAAGAAGCAAAGTTGATGCTTGGCTTTTGATTGTAATTTTCAACCGAAGTCTATCACCCTCCCTCTGGTTAACATTGCATTCATTTGATTACATTGGCTGAGCAGACGCTCTTACCCAGAGCGACTTACATAATTTAAAATGTTTATTCATTATCCATATATGCAACTGGATATTTACTGAGTGAAATCTTGCCCAAGGGTACAACAGCAATGCCTTACCAGGGAAATGAAATGGCAGCCTTTGGGTTAAAATAAAACCCCCTCATCTCTACACCATACTGCTGCCCATGTTTTTGATTCAGCTGAGACAGGTCAATATACTGAAGATAATATATTTGACCAGGGTATATTATAAGGAGTTTGGCCATGACATATTTCATTTTTAAACTGCTGAAGTCATCTGGCTTAGGAGAAAGCAGGAAGGCTGGCTAGAAGCTGGCAGTGGAAGAACTGATGAACGTAACTGGCTGAGGAAGAGGTTGAAGTAGGATTCTGACTCAGGAGTGGATGAAGAAAGGTAAACAAAGAGATTACTGCTAAATTTCCTGTGCAGACACTGATGACTGCAGTTGGCCACCGCTGGCTTAAAAGTTTGCAGACATGGAGGAAAGTTTTCCTCCACTAAATCAGTTAAGTTAAATTTACATATGTCAAATTTAAGTAATTGAAATATGCTGATTTTATTCATATCTGATAAAGGAGGACTCCTTTTATTTTTTATAATTCTATATATTTCACTAAAGGGGAAAATTAAAATGAATATGTGCTTATTAAAATATGGAATTCAGCATTGTTGGCATTACTGATTTATTCCCTGTTAATCTCCTTTCACAATTTCATATACAGTGTTCCATGGTTGTTCCAGACACTGAGAGCTGGAATGGCAGCCCTCTGCTTCCAGAACATACTATTTATTTATAGAAATGTGGACATTATTGTCATGTTACTGCTGCGCACCCCTAACAAAAATGACAGACATAAAAAACTAAGGCAAGTACATTAACTCCAAGACAGTGCAGGAAAGTGATGGGTCTTGGTTTTTGGCCATCTTAAGAAAGGTTCAAACCAAATATCTGGCTGCATCTTTTGGCCCAGGGGGGAATCTGCAGATGAAAGCAGAAGCTTAGGGGATAGCCCTTGGACATCGGAAAGGGACAAAGACAGAGCACCGCTGGGTGAATGTGGATGAGGCCTAATGACAGTGGGGAGTAAGATCCAACCTGACGGCGCAGTCAATTCTGGTGGTGCTTGCTTACCTAAGTATAATAGGATTTCTTCGCGCCACACTGTTAAAGCCTCTGATCCATCTTCATTAAGATGTTTCAAAGGTGCTGACATGCTGGGGTTGTGGGCTGCTGCAAATGACGTAGCAGAAAAACGAGTTTGTGGAGGATGTTGGAAAAATTGTGGGTAATGAGGAAGTGTTCTAATATCGGTAGGAGGTGGGGTAGGGTGTTGGGGGGGGCACTTGGCATTGGATGTGTAAGGAACAAAAGATCAAGGTCACAGCTGTTTGGATCTGAACAACATGTACAATATAAGTCTGTGGATCAGGTGACTAGGAAGCAGAGTACAGGCAAGCAGTCTGAGGCCACTGTTGGCCTGACCAAGAAGGCATGAGGAACACAGCTAATAGATACAGTATTCATAAGCAAATGCATGCATTGTTTTGGCCATGACAGTAGGGGTCAAGGCCTTTGACTTGACGGTGCAGAAACCGGTCCTGGAGCAACGGAGAAGTGTTTGCACGCTTGTAGAGGGACATTATTGGCATATTCAGGACCATCGTCAGAGAGCAAGGCTGTTTACCAGATACCCTTATGTGGCTTACGTTTCATATATTATTCATTCACACAGCTGGAGAGTTTATTGCTATTCAGATTGGGTACTTTGCTGGGGGGTACGGCTTCACCCAGAATTCAGATCTGCCACCTTCTGCTAGAAAATTATCTTCCCTAATTGCTGCACCCTTTTGCTGCCCCACACTGCAGTGGGTGTATGGTATCGAGTGTGGGTATCTTTTAAATGGCAAAGGGTCCAGTGGCAAGATGTGGGGAACCTTCTGCAATGATGTGAGTTACTTCAAAGAAGCCGCCATACTTCTTTGAAGTAGCTGCTGAGGCTGAAAGGAGCGTAGTACCAGACAGTGGGGGGGTGGCGGGGGAGGGCAGCTCCCTGATTGGAATAAAAAATGAATTCGGCCCATGTCAAAGGAACAGGGCCTGTCCTGTGATTGGGTGAGAAAGCTTATATCCTGTTTGAGGTGCTTTGAGTCAAGTGACAGCTGAGGTGAAAATGGAATAATTGGAGAACAATCCGGGGAGACGGAAAAGTGAAATTTCACTGGAGGGAAGTTCGGGGTGCTTCGGGAATGACTCATCCGGACGTTGAACCACATGGAAACCCATGCGTCTTGGCAAATGAAACTGGAACGGGTAGCTGCACCATATCTCCAAAGTATGTCGACTTTCACAAGCCGACGAACTCCAAAGCCAAAGATGATTCTAAATATGAACTTCTTTATACAGGCTGGCCTGGCTTGTCATCATCAATTGGACACCCTCAAATGCATCTTAAAAATGAGATGTCCTGTGGCGGATAAAAGTGTTCAGGTTTAATTAGGGATGCAGGGAGTTTATTTTAGGTTTCAGTCAAATACCTAATTCAGCACAGAAGACTGCTCCAAATACTGAAGTGAATACCAAATCTAATTGAATAAACTTTAAAAATTTTAAAAAAACATTGTTTTCAGTGAAGAATCTGTGATGTGCTTCTCTATATTCTTGTTGTCAGAAGTGGCACATTGTAAAACTTTTCTGTGATTGCAAAATATTATCATTCCATTTTGAAGTTATGCTGATGTTAGACTTACCATATAGCTAATATCTTATAGGTTTTATTGCTATTTTTATTATCCCTGACCTTCTGGTCAGTATTTTTGCTTACTTTCAAGCAATTCAGTCACTCTCCACTTTCCCTTTGATGTGTTACAATAGAGAAATATATATTCTGTTTATATGACATACTGTATGTTATCTGTGTGTATATGTCAAATTTTAGGATACGTGGTCCCTACTGTCAGGACTCACTTTGTTCCAGGAAACTCTGTCATGAAATGGATCAATGTGAACTCAGCCTTACTGTATTATTACTATACTGTGGAATATGTGATACAATATGGCATGCATAATATTCCACTGAACACTGAATAGACATAGTTGTTTAATATTGTTTTGTTTTCACAAAAAGACGGGGCGGATATGACATTAATTCAAATATTTGTAAGACATTAGTACTACAGTGAAATGTATTACTAAATTTAAACTAAATATAAATAGTAAACTATATATATATATATATATATATATGTAAATAAATAACCTTATAAGTACAGTATAAATATTCAATGTTGTGATGCATACTGCATGACTGTATGAATAACAGGGATTAACAGAAAAACAGAAAGACACAAATCGCTATCTTTGTGCAGGTGTTTATTTACAGAGTGAGTGAGTGCGTGCAGAATACAGTAAACTAAAACACACTGAACCTCAATGGGTAAAAATAATTTTTGTTTACTTTTCAAATCTCTATCAGCCTTTTTTACTCTTGGTCTCCATCCTCAGCACCTCTGTCCTCATAACTCAGGATTTTTGGTCTTAAATCAATTCTTAAGAGCCATTTTATAAATATCATAGTCTGGATCAGTCTAAAGGGGACTGTTGTGAAATGAGGACTATTTTCATTAAAACACAGTTTGATATTAACATAGCTTTGTGTAAAGAGGCAAAATTGAACTAGACATTTTGCCAGAAGCCTATAATTAAATAAACATGATGATGTAATGTAAATAGTTAATAAAAATTCATGTCTTTGTTAAAGTAAATGGACAGGGTGACTGCTGCTAGCTTTGTGGCTACACAGAAACATAGATAAGGTAACACATTCTTCTTACTGCACAGAATGTTGCCAAAAATAGAAATATATGACTTTTTGTAAATGACATCTTTTGATGTTATGAAGTGGAAATACATTGTGGTGATGTAGGTACTCCAAAAGGATTGGTGTATGGAAGCAAATGGAATTTTACCAACAGAACTCAATAGCTTTTTTATTTCCCTCTCGTGACTAAGATCGATTTCACACAAGCACTAAGGCCCAGGGAACCATTACACTCACTGTGCTCCTGGCTGTTTTCTGGTGTCCTTCCATTATTGCTCCACCTGTTGTTCCACCACATGTCAGGCTTGCTTACTGGTTCCTCTAAAGCAGGGTCCCTCTCATTCATATTCCACACACTTCATTGCTTAACCTCGATGGCCTGGCCTGTCTATCAGGTGCCACTGTGCTCCACTGGGAATGGCCACCTTGTGGTTTCACAGCCAGGTAGTATTCCACCTATGAACTCTATAGTTTATCCAACCGTATATTCAAACTCCTTCATCTATCTGTAATTCAAATTGGTCAAACATGCAGCCACAAACATATTTTGTGGTTGAAAAATTCCTGCCTCCTATAACATCAGAATACATTCTCTGTTCTGTTTTCATTTTAATTGAGTGCTCAAAAATGTCAGTTTTCAGTGAATTATGATTAGCACTAGCATTAACTTTAAATCTGAGGATCGCTACGGTGATTTAACAGCCTAACTGCTGTGGGGAAGGCAGTGACAAGCAGCTGTTTGAAGCCTGAGAAACCTCATCCTTCAAAGGAGCAAATTGGATCTGCACTTTCTTGGCAGCCTCAGATATTTTCCAGATTTGTCACGGCATTCATTCTAAATATCATGTCATCCATTATCCATTTTGACGAACAAACTGTCCAAACCGGGACATCTGAGGATACAATAAGTGCACACATCCCTCCTTCACAAATAAATTACCCTCTATTTTGAGGAGACGGAATGCTCCGAAATTCCACCCTGATTGGCGCCACAAAAACATTCGAGAAGAGCCGGAATGTCATCTCAGCTGTTATTCCTTAGGGTTGCATCAAAGGGTGCTGAGCCGGTGGGACGTGATTCATAACCTCAGTTGTCTTCCCCCCCAATTTTTCTTCTCGCCCAGAAGGGACCGGAGCTTCCCTTCTTGCCTTTCTCGCTCCTTTTGAGCTAATTGAGTCCAGTGTCATGACAGTTAGCAAGCACTGGGCAGAGTTAGTGGAGCCTGTAAGCTCAGGGAAGCAGAATGAGTCACCCTGGAGAAGGCTTCAGAGCTGGTAATTGGACGCCGCGGGATGCGATTCTGAGCCGCTCGCGCCGCAGAAAACGCACATCTTCTGCTGATGGTAATTGATTTATATGAGTCAACTCTCTGAGTGATTTTGTTTTGTATGTTGTCACAAGAAAAAAATATATATTTGCGTCTAATCCGGTTGGCCCTAATTCATTCAGGGGGTTCAGTATGTACACTTTCATTACAATTTTACTTGCTGGGAAAAGATGCACTTTACAGAACACTTTACAGCTGTTATAATTATGCATGCTCTGCGACCCATTAGTTTAAATGGATCGCTGGATCTAACACTTGCAACAGAGATCTCCCAACCAGGATTTCAGTCCATAAGACCACTGGTCTAAAACCCTCTCCACACTACTGCCTACTCTGTTATTGAGATGGAGGTAGTTACAGCTGAGGATCATGAAATACGCTTTGAGCTGTCATGAATCCCAATATGAATAGAGCTGTAATGTGCTACCAGTGACTCACTTGAACCAATCACAGTGTTTTGCTAAGGAGAGTAAAGACTTTCTGATTGGTCCATGCAGTTTCCTGTGTTTTCTGATACTATCACTAAGTTCTAAATGCTCACTAAATGCACGTAGCCGTAGTGAGGTCCTTGATTTTTACTTTGAGAATATGGCACCAGCGTTCTGCCTGGTGCTACTGCCCCCTGCAAATCTGAACACGACTCAAGGAATTCCCTTGACTCAAAAGTTGTCTAGGCAAAGGTGAAGCAGACCTTCTCAACGTCATATTTCATTCAACAGCCAAGACATACTTTTCTTTTATACTTTTCTTAGTCTATAGAAGTGAGCAAAGGACACAAATGCAAGACCAGGTCTTTGGTCACTTAAGTGATTTTGAGTTGGAGAAAAAGACAAGGCCCTCAAAGGGTCCTCAATCTTACAGTTAGTGCCAGAGAGGTGTGTGTGTGTGTGTGTGTGTGTGTGTGTGTGTGCGTGTGTGAGACTTAGACTGTAGTAAGCACTATACTTCACCTGGGAGATGTACGATGGCAAAGATAAATCAAAGACATGAAATATAAAACATTTTACTTCTGCTGTACTTGCCAAATATGTGAACATTTTGCAATATAAGGCATAATTTAAGATTATAATGACTTATAAATAAAATATGATGACAGATTAGCAAAAAAAAAAAAAAAAAGATCAAGAGGCAGTGAAATTTCTGCTTCTCCTCTTTAATAGCTTTGTCGCATATTTTTGATATACAAAGACAAATTAAAGTGGGCTAAGCTTGTGTGATAAGGCTTTGTTCTTTTCGTCCCACATACATACAGAAACAAAACACAACTGTCTTTAATCTTATTTTATTTGCTTCAACTGTGTACATATTCAAAGCCTGGAGGCTCGCAGTTTGTTTGCAATCAGTATCCAGCATCCCATGAACGGAAGCAATGATACAATAAAAGTGACTTTGAAATGCATGGAATAGGCATCGCCATTCTGTCTGGTATTTCAATTTCAAAGAAATAAAAAGTCACAAAGGCGAAAGGTACTGGACCCGCAGTAAGGGAATGGCACAGGAACTGTCCTTGCAGTCAAAAGGCTGCAGGTTTGAACGCAGGTGAGGAACTGCTTTATCCTTCTTGTGCAACTGGTGTACCATTAAGCAAGGTAGTCCAAATGAATTGCCTCAGTAATAAAGGACCAGCTGTATAAATGGGTAACATTTATGATGCAGGCTCTAAAAGTCACCTTGAATAAGGGTGAATGCCGAGTGAATTATAACAGAATGTAACATCTGGTTGGACACTTTTAAATGATGCACTCACTTATCTTCTGATGGGACTTACATAAGTGACTTTCAAGGCTATTTTTGTAAAACTACACTCACATATTTTTTGTTCTACATGAAGTGACTTGAAAGAAGACAATTTTGTATAATTTCATGACTGGCCAAGTGTGTTGACTCAGATGGACTTCCAGATGGTGGCTTATCATTGATGGATTTTATTCGCCTGTAACATCTAGCCAGTTTAAGCAGCCTTCAGCCCAGACAGTGAGCAACTGTGCACTGACTTAGTCCAGTCTCCAACTTAACAATGGCACAAGTCGTTCTGTTGATGAGCGAGGTATATTACTTGCTTTTTTGTTGTCTTTTTTGAGTTTCACCAGGTTTGATGTTCAGCTGGTTCAGAGATCTCATCGCAATGCTTTACCACCCCTCTACCCAGTAAAATACAGTAGTTCTCCTGCAACTGTGAATAATACTCCATCAAACCCATGTACTAGTCAGTCCTGAATGATCAACTAATTAAATTGACACTGTTGACATTTAATCAATGTTCAACACATGTATTATTTATTCTCCTCAAAACAGACAAAACTGATTTTTAAGTTTGTTTTAATGTTCAGTATTCATTTGTCAGATATCCTGGTGGTTTTGTTCCCGGCATTCTAACAACTTCTTGCAGCCCTCGCTTTGGTCAGGGGAAGATTGGAACTCTTCTGCCACCTGCTGGTGCACAAACACATGTCTGTGTCTAGTAACAACATAAGCAATATGGATTGTCACAGGCATCTACATCACCAATATCAGTTTACTGTGGCTTCCATTCTGACATTTCCCCCGAATCCTCTGTTTTGAATTTGCAATTACATAACTTTATTTCAAATTTCAATATTAGGCATTATTATTATTATTATTTTAAACGAACATGTTACAGATAGATAGGCAGCTGACTGACAGAAAAAATACATTAGAGGGGCAGAAAGGGCTTGCATGCAAGACAGAAAACTAGTTTTTTACAGGTTTTGCTGTATGTTGTGTAAAACTGGGCAATATTGTACAACTGATAAAAATACTTTTAAAGGCACAGTAGAAATTTGTGAAATTATATTTTTAAAAAATAATTTACCTTAATTTTAACACAAAATAAATAATATTACAATTACATACAATATACATTACATACATACAATATATGCATAAAACTGCACTTATGAAAGTCACATAACCATTTACACTATTGACATGTTACTTCCTCTTAAATTTTAGCTCTCCTTTTTTCCAAAGGGGTTGGCAAATTCAACTTGATAAACAATTTGCTTCATTCCATTCTAAAAATGCAGCACACTGCATGTGTTCTGCACCATTGCGTTTCACTGGGCCTCTGAAGGATTCCACACACATGCAGTCTGTCATTGTAGTGTTTGCGATGCAGGCAACCTGTCAGCGTTGTGCTGAGATATATGGGAGGATTTGCTGTGTGGTATCTGGCAACCCTTCCTTCATATTTCAGGTCAGCCTGAGCTGTGGGGAGCTCTGGCTCTGTAACACGTCGGGGCCTTGGGTTTAGCAAAGACAGAGACACACTCAGTAACACAATGAGGCCTGTTAGCATTCATGACAGTGTGCTACAGTACCTATTCTCTCTCAACCCTAACAAGCACTTATTCTGGAGCAACCGAGGCACCAAGGACCAAGAACTGAGGACACTCACAAATCAGCGGAAACTTAGTCGTGATCAGTTGTCCTTGATGCTGTTTCTGCTTCTTGATTTCATATTAGTTGTTCTGAATATGCACTTGAAAACAGTTTTAGACAGTTTTAGGATAAAAGAAGTGTTTACGGACCCATATCTTTTCCCATATTTGGTCTGAGTCCGTCAGCCTTGATGCTCCAACCTTGATCACATGGGTGTGTGGATGTTGGGTTCATGGCTGTGTGGCTGTTTTTAAATCACATATCTGGGATTGGCATATCAAACATTTGGCTTACACACTTATAAGAAATGGGAATCCTAAAGTCTGGTGGAAAAGTGATTAGTCTCCAAGAGCCATCGTCCAGACCAAATACGTAGAGCTTTCAAACTCCGGCAATGCAACACAGCTCTTAGACACAGACTCCATACTGTGGATCACATCCCATATTCAAGGGTAGAGAAGACCAGAACACAAGCAGCCTGGCCTAGTTCATATCTTACAGTTCAGATCTCAAATTACAGGATTTGATAGCTGTGCACACTTTGTCCTAAACCAGAGATAACTCACCCAGAAGGAAGGTCACAATTACTGGCCTGAGGTTTTTTTTGGACTGAAAACACATCTACGGTCTTTATCCTCCATTGCTTGTTTGTTCATATTTACGTTGGCCTTAATGTAAATAAATGGTTGAAGAACGCTCACAATGCTGGAAATTCAGCTGCAGCAGAGGGACCACAGATTTCTACAGTTGTGTGTGGTTCCTTTCTTGGGGTGATGAGAAGGAAATATGTGTTGCATGAATGGCAGGTTTGTTGGATAGCCCAGTGTTGATGGGATAGTATTACATAGCCTTTATGGTGTAAATATAAAATGCAGAGGACACGGCCATGAGCAAAAATCCTAAATCACTTTTGAAATCTCAAAGACGAGATAATCTAAACCCAAAAGATCACTGGGTTTACCATTACACCCCACAATAAACTTGCCAGACCGTCAGTGAATTTTATCAGTATTCTTTTGATACTGCCCTGTGCATGTATTCATCTATTATTAATACATGCACAATACACATTATTCTTACAGCTTGCGGTGTGTTGTGTCATTCATTATCCCAGTGTGTTTACTGGCTATGGGTTTCATTATCATTGTGACAAAATCAAAATAATAATGTCCTAAGTGGCATATGTGTTTTGGATGAGAAGTGCTTTGTCTGCTGAGTCATGCTAAAAAAAAACCCTATCACTTAGCCTTATCAAAATGCCTAATCATGGCATTTAAAATACTCATCTGACAGCCTTATCAAAATGCATCTAATCATGGCATTTGTCAAAATACTTTAAATCCTGACAAACTTTTGATAAGGCTAAGTGTAATTTATGAGATGTTCAACATCACTGCATGGACTGCTTCCCCCCTGCTGTGCTCATCCCATGGCTTTGCTACACAATGAAAAAAACGGTTGGCCTGGCTCTGATCATGTGCTTTCTCCTTGTGGTCATTTAAAATCCCGGGGACAGCGTTAGGACCGCGGTGTCCTAGCTAAACCCGAACGCGGCCTCATCAGTCTGGCTGCAAAAAACAGGGCTGGCAACCTGACGCGTGCCGCTCGGCTTTAACCGTTCTGTCATACCTTGGCGCAGACTGTCTGTTGCGCACTGCACAGATGAGCGCCTCTCTGCTAAATGCCTGAGAGTCCCTGCTGGATCAAATAACTCAATTCAGGTCTGTTGCCTGACCCCCCGGCAGTCACTGTTTATTTCGCGATCACGCTCCGCTGGCCCCTCTTCCGAAAGCCCCCAATTCATGGAGGGACATGAATGCCGGTGTCTGAAAGGAACCTTTGTTTTATAATGCAGTACACTTACACGCTCAGTTGCAGCGCACTGGCGTTTCTAAACCTCATCACGTGAACTGGAAATGAAAACGACTCTCTATATATGGCTCTGCCCATGGCAAGCAACTGCCAACCACAAACACAGGGAATTAAAAGCTGGAGTTTAAAACCGTGCGTTTTTTGTCTCAGAATATTATATACAGGGTGGATTCACTGCTTAGCTGTAACTGGTTTTCAGACAAACAAGAAATATAATTAAATTGAAGAGTACGTGTTTTATGATTAGTTGTGCAATGTAGCCAGCTGGCGCTCCGACTATTATTGCAGGGATAAAATGATACCACCGTCTATAGTGTCGCTCTATTATTACTTGTTTCCTGAAGGCAGGTCAAGCTATGTGGTCAATAATCAAATTCCATTTCATGTACTATGCTGCTCTTGTTACAGAGCAGGAGATGCAATGCATGATGTGAGGTGAATGAGATGTGACCAATCTGTGACTGGACTGAAAAAGAGAGATGTTCTAACAGCCTTATAGTAAGACACTGTATAGTAAGGAAATTGCTCTCTGTCCACAAGTGGCAAATATACACACAAATCAATTTCGTTTATCATGCTGTAAAGAAGAATTTAGCTTATTCCATAGGAAATGAATTCCTCATACTAACAATACAACTGAAATCAGAATTAGCTTTTTTTTAATTGCACTTGTGAGTTTGCTGTAAGTTTGTAATGATTCTTGGTGAAAACACACGGAACATCAAAATCGGACCTTAGATTCTGTAGCATGCCAGGTCCTGCAAAATATGATGATGCCCTGGCAGGATATCAAGCAGTCTTTAAATTTCCACCTATTACCCATCAGTGTCAAATTTCACCAACAATAAGGAACTGCCCATTGCCAATGAAAAATAATCATTCAATAATGTAAAATGCCAGAAAGAAACCATGGTTTCATGTGAACTGTTTTTCCAATGCAAACCCAGAAGAATAAACAGTCAGAAAACTAAGAAAGTAAGAAGGATACAATGCAAAAGGGGCAAGAGCCAAACTGAAAATACATGCTGGCTGGATGGCAGCGGAAGATGAGGAATTTATTGAGCTGTGGCAAGAGCATGAGGGTTTATTTCATCCGTCCGCAAAGAGTTACCGCTACAAACAACTCAAACACAATAAATGGTAAGAAATAGCCGGCCAGCTTTATGGAAGCTGGTGACTTGGTGCGTCCCAAAGTTAGCGTAAGTGTTATACAACTTTATAGGGTAGCCTCAGGGACCAGTGGACAACACCAAACAGCTCCAGAGCTGTCCTCAGAAATGGTGACATTTAAAATATGATTCCGCAAATTTCAAAACTCATGTGATGTGTTCGCCCAGGCTCCCACAATTATCCAACAACCAATCTGTACTGTAAGCATCACTCACGCTACACTTGATTTTCCAGAAACCATAATATGAATATTAATCTTTAGTTGCAACAGATGCACCCAATATACAGGATATTATTGACAGCTGAAGCAGAGGAAAGCAGACGCAGGGTTCAGTGTAGGACAGGGCCTTGGTGCTAGTCAGTGGTTGAGTCTCTTTGTGGGGAAAGTGGGTGTTTGAGATTAAAGAGGGTGTTTAAGTGGATGTGGGATCTTGGCAGCATCTGACAGAGGAGAATGTGAAAAAGGACAAGGAAACAAATTAGGGAGGACAGACACTCCCATGTAGTAAATGACTAATGGTAGGAGGTCTGGTGGTTTTACAGTACCACAACAAAGCCCACAGGGAAAATCAGCAGCTAAAGTCTAAACGCAGCATAAAAATTCAGGGGTTTACGCTTGACTTAAATATTAAAAAATCTCACAAATTAGGTGCAATTTCAGGTCCTTGTAACAGAATGCTTTGCCTCTTTTTGCTTCTTTGCCTCTAAATTTTAACAAAATTTAGAGGAATATGAAGAAGCTAGCTGCCATAGACCGGAAAGGGCCAGGAAGGCTAGGACATATTTATGTGGTCAGTGCTTTTGTTTAACTTAAACCCCATTGAGCAGTATTATGGACCGACTGGACAGTGCTGAGAATAGAGTGTTATCAGCCAGCAAGACATTGAATTAATCCAGTGAGAAGTGAGGACAGGAGGGTTATCATCAGTTTTTACAGTATGCATCCTTTGAGAGATAGCAATGCTTTCCTTTTGTAAAGTTTTTAAGTTGAGAAAAGGCCACACTGGGTACATTTCCAGGGAGATGGAGGTCTAATAATAGACAGAGCTCTCTATGTTCTCCTTTCAGAGAAAAGCCATCCACAAAAATTAGGACAAATCCTGACATCCCATCAAGGAGCCACCTGGGATGTCTGGGAGCTGCCATAGGAGCAGAAAATCAGTTTTATTCAAGTTTAGACACAGAAACGTTGTATTCATCCAGTTTCTCATGCTATTTCAGTTTTGCCATTGGTTCCCATTGGCATTTTTAGGATAAACCGGCAAGTAGCCAAAGCTGGTACTGGTGGCAGGACAAGGAGTGAGGGAGAGAAGGGAGAGCCAGCTGGCCCACATCTGGGCCAATCAAAATGTGGGAGAGAGGTGGACTAAGATAAGCACCTGCTCCTGAACCCTATAGAAAGTTCCAGACTAGAGGCAGTTAGACATTATGGGAAAAAACGCCTGGTATGTAATACACCTAAGTAAATACATTCATAAAAAACCTGCACTCAATGCTTTTCAGAGCTGACGAGGCTTAATATTCAAACATACTGATTTCAGCAGTGGACAGGTGTTTCTCAGATGGTGATCCTACATGCTGAACTCTAAAATGTCACCACAAGTATTCAAAATAATTTAAGAGGAACTACCAATCATTAAGTCCCTCTCTTTCAGAATGGCTGTTGGTGAGATGGTAACTCATGGCAGCAATCCTCACACCCAGACACAAACACACACAGACACACACAGACACAGACACACACACACACTAAATTTAATGTCCTTTGACTGAAATCATTTAATGCAAATTTTAATGCAGGTGGTTATTGCGAAAAAAAGTATTAACACTAAATATTAAAAATAAATCTGTTATCAGTAGCCTGTTATCAATGAAAATCTGTTATCAATCTATTACCAATACTACTCAAGGCAATCTGACCTTCTTTGAGTGTCATGTAGCCTATATAATGTTTGAAAATGTGTATCTTTGGAGTGCAGGGAAATGGAGCAGAGATATTAATGCATTTTGCACATTTTAAGCATATTTACTACACAGTACCTGGCAGGTCATAACAATCCCCTGATCCCCCGTAATTATAGCAAAAAAATTGTTAGCCATTTCGCAAATTACCTAATTTTCCCCCAGACGGTTTATGTACAGGTATCCTTCACACAATTATTCATTTTAGCGTACACGCAGTAACATGTAAAATAGCCCTAACACGCAGAGCAGATTATGAGGGTATTGCAAAAACGTGGTACTGTATAGAAGGATGCCTTTTTCTAGAAATCCCCTAAGTGTTCACATTCAGCTGGAGTTTTTAAAGTCCATATATATAATTATATATATTTTTCTTTTTTTATAATTATATATATTTTTTCTCGTGGACCAAGTCACGCAATACTGTGCGATATTTTACATGATCTAAACAATTAAAATCTATACAAATCGTAGAATTGTCGCCTTCGCTCTCGGCGTGCTACACTGTTGAGTTATATTTGTAAACAAATGAATGAAACTTTCCATTTGCTCACAATACTAAAATTCCAGTAAATTCTAGTGACATATGTGGTAATATGATCTTGTCTGACGCACATCTCACCTCGGGCTTCCAGAACTTAAATACCAAAGGGAAAAAACAGCAAAACCACTTTACAGTCAGGACAAAGATCTAAGGCCTCCGCTGCAGACAGCTCAATGAGAACGACTGCGCCGTAGTGATGAAATGTGCCAACAACTATTTACTTCTCCGTTTTGGAACAAACGACCCATTGTTATCTTTTTATATGATAACTACTGTAAATCTGCAGTAGTTAAACTTTGGAACAACAAGTATCCAAATTAATAGGTTAAATGCATTGTGACAGTTTGTCTATTTACTTTGTAAAAAATTAAGTCCCCCTTTGCCATTTTCCGGCTCCTTTGACCACTTGGAAGGATTTCTACAAATAAATGTCGGACGTCGTGTGTGGGATACGAATTCCGAAATTCTCAAGGGATTTGTTTTGAGGCTTTTCTCTATCAGTCATACATTTACGCACCAGAAGGAGACAGCGCTCTTCACAAGTCTCGGTTCATTTTAACGACTTCTTGAAAGGCAACGTGTTGGACCGCTCGCTCCTGTTACGGTCCATTAATATGGTCTCTCCCCAGCTCAGCCTGCTACTGTTCGCTTGGTTAATTTTGCCTTCATGTGGGACGGAGAGAGGGAAACAACGGAGAATTCGTCAGAGGGATGTTGAATTCGTTGAGAAAGTAAGGTTTCTGTGCTACCACGTACAAACTTTGACTTGATGCATAGATGCATTGATTTTACGCCTATCTACCCCAGTGGTCAGAGATTTGCATGGCAAAAATTCTGTTGTTGTTTATAATATTTAAAAGACACTGCTTTTAGAAAAGTGTAAGTTTTTATTTTGACACTGAGAAACGCATTCACTTCAGCTGGGTAATCGATTTTTTTTTTTTTTTGCTAACCTTTATTTGTAACAATTTGCAAGTTCATTTCACACGTCCACTTCTTTTGTTTTCAATCGCCTTAGCGAAATTTGTTAACCGATTGTGGAAAAATGGCAAGGTAAGATTTGGCAAAATAACAAACCCTCGATCCGCCCAGTATAACGACAGAGATCTATCTCTTCAAGGCCAGTTAAAACGGCAGGTTTATCCCGGACAGGGGCGTCACACTTTGGTTTAGGGGGAGATATTGGCACTTCTAATTATAGCAAGCCAGTAACAGCTTGTAATTTTATGTTTCTTTGCAGATTTTATATTGACATACTATTACAAACAGGATGTCTAATGCATCAAGTGATTCTTTAGAAAGCAAATGTGAAAAGTTTCGACACCCACAGCCTTTTGCTTTTCACTCTCAAAAGATGTTAATTTATGGCATCAGTTAATGACTACATGGCCCTGATTTGATGAATATTGTCTATGCTGCCCTCTAGTGTACAGGTGGAAGCCATACAGGAAGCCAGAATTGTACCCGACTTTCAACAGAAGACCACGTTAACATGGTAACCTTTTTATCTCAACTTTTATCTTTACCAGGGTAGCTCCTTGCCCACTGTAGTGTACTTTGCTCATGCTGCACAGCTGATTGGTTTTGTGTGAGTGTGTGTGTGTGTGTACAGTATGTGCATGTGGACAGTGTGAATTTGGGCAAGAATCCACCCCCTTGAATTTCTTGGGCTCTATGTCCATGCGGTCTAAAGAAAACTAATGAAAACTGCAGCTGTGTGCATTTGAAAGGACAGAAACCCCTTTCACTCCTGAAGCTATTGCCCAGAAATTGGTCACTTCTGACATCAGACATTTTCCGATACCGGTCTATCCATTCCTCTGGCATAGTCATCCCAATAAAGTCTGTGTAAAAGCAGTGAATTAGGTCCAGTATGTCTGCTGCGTATTCTGGAAGCGCTAAATAACTTGATGCAGTGACTGAGAAGAGGCTCATTGCAGATGCCATGCTTTGTGTGGCCTGCCATCTGATCTGACTTCTGTGCTGAGGGTTAAATATAACACGGATTTTCTGCATCTGTCTAACTCCACATTTACACATTTTTACTGTGAGACCTTGTGATGAAGAGCATGGACCATTTTAAGTGCTGATCATATTGTCACAACTAAATGAGGTTGTACTGAGAATTGTAGTTACAGCATAATGGTATAACATACAGCAGGAGTTGCCTTGCTGTATAAAAGCTAGTTCCATGTATTTTGAAAGCATGTGAAAAAGCAGAAGATCAAAGGGTCCAGCTACTCTCTTGGAGATGCTCTATTAGTCTTTCATTTTAAAACGATGACTATCCATAGTGTATGAAACACAAAACAATTTTGCTTCATTTAAAAATTGTTGCTGACTGTTGCAGCCCCCAAAAACTCTCCTTCCGTTTGAGATGTGCTGTTTTCGATCTTATCTCTGTGTGAGATGTGGGGTTTTAGAGAAATGTCACGTTCCTGATGTAAGCCCTCGGTCACGTGAGCGCCAGGCCCCAGCCACTAGTCTGGAAATGCACTGAAGCAGCACCGTTTCCTCCCGGGAACGCTTCTCAGCTGGTGGGTTTCCATGGTGACTTGATGGAGATGACAGACCCGCGGTGCTTCCTGGAGGGCTGTGCATGTGCCAGTGTCCACCCCACACCGAGCGGCTGCTCCAATCAGCTTAGCTTGTGCATTTTATGTCCTCCTGATCAGGCTAATTAAGCATTTAATATCAGGAGGTTGGAAAACCTGCATTGCTGTATCACTCGAGCTGAGTATTACACTTTCATTTAGGCGCATAATGTCTATTTACCATTCAAACATTGTAAGTCGCTCTGGATAAGAGTGTCTGCTAAATGCCAGTAATGTTATGTTGGACAATGTCACCCTTGGCATAGCCATTCATGATAGTCCACATCAGGGGTGTGTGAACCTGATCCAGAGAGGTTTTTTCCTATCTTATCTCTTAAATACATAACTATATCACTTCTCCTTCTCAGCTAATGCAGGTGACCCTGTAGCCAGGTTCTGCGCAGTAAAATGCTTAGCACCCTGAGAACATGGTCACCTGCTGTGATTTGGCGTGATAACTAATCCACTTGTGTAATTAAGGGCTCAGGTGGAACAGGGCTGGAACAGGTCTGCTTACCGCTGATGGAGATGTAATGCGAGTGATTGGGATGCAAGTGCATTTCCAATGCGTATACGTTAATGTGTTCCTGGAAAGATGGGTCTGCATTATGCACGTTTTTCCATGACTTCTGAATTGATGGAGAATGCAAGCTTTCGCCTTCTGGCGGTGAGCCAGTCGCAGCTGCCTACTTTCCATTTGAGTAGACATTTCTGTAGCTCGTGCAGACTTCTGCTGAAGTGCTTGGCTGCGTGATTTTTTTTCCAATTCAAAGGATTTTAAATAGGTTTTCTTGGAAGTGGCGTAAAATACATTATGCAGTTCTAATAGGGCCATACAGAAGCCCCTTTTTGTGAAAATTTGAGGGGTTTTACCTTTTGGATAGATTTATTCAGGTTCACACGGCATGCAAGACTTCAAGCAGCATAGCTGTCAATGTCTGGATTAGCATGAGAATGAAGTTCACATTCTGAGGTTAATTCAAATTGTATTCGTACGGCTGTCTGACACAGTAGTCGGTCAGTGGAATCTTTTCATGACTTCCACTCCCTCACTTTTTACTTTTCATGATAATGACAAAAAAGGCAAGGAACATAAATTATAGTCCCTTAACACTGCATATGCTGCAGAAATAGTCAGCACACATAGCCCAAAAGGGCCCGATGGCACTTCTGAGCCTCTAAAGATAGAGACTTCATACTCTTCTTCATGATGATGACAAAGAAGAATCAAAATGTAAATAATAGTCCTTTAACAGTTAGCACATGCTGTGGAAATAGTCAGCACACTTAGCCCAACAGTACTTAATTGTGCTTCTGAGCACAGAGAGGAGACCGCCCAAACTTGTTTTGTCCTCTTATTTCTAGTACAGCGGCTGTCTACAGGGCCCGCCTGGCACCCCGGGCCGGGACGGTAACCCAGGGATGAACGGCATTCCCGGGACGCCCGGCATCCCAGGACGGGATGGGCTGAAGGGCGAGAAGGGGGAGTGCGTGAGCGAGAGGTTCGAGGAGCCGTGGAAACCCAACTTCAAGCAGTGTGCCTGGAGCTCCCTCAACTACGGCATCGACCTGGGCAAAATCACAGTAAGACTCGCTCACCGGGTGGGCTGATCCACAAACCCTATGTGCCATTTTCACATTTGCCAACACAGGCATATTAATAAAAGTATGAAACCAAAGGGAGCTATTTTTAGGAATGTGGAGGAATGTTATGATAAAACAATAGAATTCATTACCGGATATCCTGTATCCAAGACAGGGTATTTACATGTGTACCTAAAAAACCCAGACTCACCAACCCTGTAATGATCAGTACCTATGTGCTATTTTTATGACGTTGATATCTTCCATGCTCTCGTGAAAGCCATTTAAGGCACTTTCATAAAACATTTTTGCTGAATGCACATTCAGAAAATGGTCCCCAAACTTTAGAAGCTACTGTAGCATGTGCAGCCTCTGAGCTTAGCTTTGGCCCGGACATGGAAGAAAAAGCCGGGACAGGAGATTGCTGTTGGCAAACATTCATTCCCTGTTGTTACAGGCTAACTGTTGGGTTGTGCGGTTCGCCAAAAACAATAAAGTTGTTTATGGTTTTCTAACAATGGTAGCAATTTATTAGAGCAAAAAGAGTACTGCTTAAAGAAAGGGATGGGGAACCCGCTCTCATACCACATGAGGTGCTAACTGATGCAACATCGAAATGTTACAACACTTTAATTAGATTCCCCCACCTTAAAACCCTTGACTGTCCAGTGGTGACCATGCAACCCTTAAAACTGGGAGAAGAAACCCCATAATTTGTATGCTGCCCCCCCCAAGTCCCTATTGGCATACTCACTGCAGGGGGGCGGAAGGACACTGAACTACAGAACTGCACCGAACTGATGCGTGGCAGAACATCAGCTAAGAACGCTGCAATGTTCAGTGCTGTTTGTACAGCCACGACCTCCTAGTGAGTGAGTGCTAAAGCGCTGTGGCACCCAATCACAGTGCTTAGACCTGAGCGCTGAGCTCATCGCAGGGCCTGTGCCCCCTCTGCAGGACTGCACCTTCACCAAGCTGCGCTCGGAGAGTGCCCTGAGGGTGCTCTTCAGCGGCTCCCTCCGGCTCAAGTGCAAGACGGCCTGCTGCCAGCGCTGGTACTTCACCTTCAACGGCGCCGAGTGCACGGGCCCACTGCCCATAGAGTCCATCATCTACCTGGACCACGGCAGCCCCGAGTTCGACTCCAGCATCAACATACACCGCACCTCCGCAGGTGAGAGGGGCCGACCCACACTTAGCATTCCCCCGTGATCTCAATACCTCAATGACTCTGTTACCCTCATACATTAGAATTTTTTTTTCCTGACTTGTTTTTACTTTAATTTTTCCTACAAATATGTTGTATAACAATTATTTTGTTCACATCAAAGGCACATTCCAAATATTTAAAATATTGCAACCTAAAATGTTACATACCGCTTCAAATAAATGTGCAGGGTAACAATGTCATTCCGGAAATGTAAGCTTTTAAATTTATTTCCAAAATAATAAAGATAACTATAATAGTGTTTTTGTACTTCAAGTCAAAGGATTTAGACTTCCAGATTGATCTGGCACTTTAAAGGTTGGCTATCCTCAGACACGATCAGCACATTTCTCTGGAATATACCATTCACCATACTGCTTTTAGGACATTTTCACTCCCAGTACACAGCAGTTGGTCAGTGTAATGAATGTATTCGCCAGCCTCCAGAAAAAAACTAGAATGGCTTAAAGTGCTAGGCACGTGGATTGCTTTTTCTCTGAAATGAGTCCACTCATATTCTTCGTATATAAACAGCCATCAGTTGAAATTTTCTTGTTATTTGCTGCCAGCCTGAAGCTGTTTACAAAATGTCTATATGCACCCCCAAATGTCATATATGACAGATTATATCAAACTGAAATTGCAGGACCTAAAACATGCCAGTTTTTACTGGGCATTTCTTGCATCACAGAAGAACATCAGAGAATCCCAAATTCACTGTTAAGGGCTATTATTTACAGACTTTACCAGTGTCAGTGAATGCAAAACAAACTCTTTAAGTGAATTTGTCACTCTCAGCCTGCGGAGGCTGAGATATAACCCAGGCATACTGTAATTATGGGGAGCCAAAGGTATTTCTGTGTCGCGAGTGGTTTTGGGAGGGCTGTGCAGGCCTTTCATCACATCAATTCCACACATCACTTGTCTTGACGTTTTGCTTCTGCCTCGAGATGTTTATTGTTATGAAAGAAAAACAAAACAGAAAGGCTCACGGTTGTCCCAGTAGGCGGACGCTATGGACATTTGCTGACGTTTTTTTCCCTACGGCCTTTCATGTGCAGTGGAGGGTGTTTGTGAGGGGATCCCGGCCGGCCTGGTGGACGTCGGCATATGGGTGGGCACCTGCTCCGATTACCCCCGAGGGGACGCCTCCACCGGCTGGAACTCCGTGTCACGGATCATCATCGAAGAGCTGCCCAAATGAAGGCCCCCGCCCCTGCGCCGTGCCTACGATGGGGCCTGCCTTGGTTCGTTTCGCGTTTCCACCACCCCGCCGCTAAACAGAAGCTGGTGCAATGGGCCCATCGCCAAGCCTCTCTGTTGTACTCCTTTTCCACTATCTTGCCATGACACAAGCAGGAACAAGTCCTACCTGTTCAGTGTACTATGTGTCGCCGCTATGAGGAAATGACCAACTCTGCCTACCGTGCAACACCAGAACACCGGCTACAACCTATAAAGAGTGACGTAAACATGGCAGGCTCGGAGGCCTCTCCCTGCATTCACACCTTCGTAGGAAACTCATTTCCGTTTCTGCACATCAATGTGGGGATTGTCATAACATTGCATATGGAATAGGGAAAATAATTCCACTGTTCATTATCATCTCATGACAAGGTGCTGTGTTGTGGACAGAGAAGCAGAAAAAAAAGGTTTTTTGAAGCGAGGACATGGGCCCTCTTGTGTCAGACAGGCTACGTATCGAGGTGGCTATGGCTTTTCCACAGATGTGTGAATGCAGGGTTTGTCATTTTCTGTGTAGTTCTGTGTACTGTTCTTTACCTTTCTGAAACTTAGCATGACTTCACTGTGCACCTGCCCATTTTGTGTGATGTCACGGAGTTGTACCTTCTACGGAGTGCACCCTTAGCTAATTCTACTCATGGTCCCACTGTGACCAGACCAATTACAGATCCAGAAGCTATCTGGTGTACTTCCACTCAGTAGCATCACACAATACTAGAGACCAGAGAATTTCGGGGTCTGGCACTTTAGTGGAAAAAAGGTACAACTGTCACCTCAAATGCTACAAGCTAGATTTATAAATATTTCACAGTGCTTCATTTTAGGTCAGGAGACAGGCCAGAACTTTGAACACCAGCTAATCACAGAGTAGATTATTCCTGAAGTAAAAAGGTTGGCATGTTTGAGGGGCTTGGTTCTACCTCACAGAAAACAAAACCCTGTTTGCTCTGGGTTTCTAATTTAATTTCAATTAGCCAACCAATTTTATTTAACCCTGCCCTCAGCTGGCCCTTTGGTATCCTGCAATAACCACTGTCAATATGTCATTTTTTTATATCAATGTTAATAAACAAGTCTTTTTATATACACATTTTAATATATGTATATCACTTGCAACAGTATTTTGTACATTGAGTTTTTGTAAACATTTTTGCTGCCTGATGTAGCATGCTTGGTTTTTGCTAAATATTCTGACCAAACATCAAAAACAAGAAGTCTTTTTATGACAGTTATGACAATACATTTGTCAGTAATATGGTCTTAACATTCAAACTCATTCTTACACTTTTTTTTGTCTGACATCACCATCTTGAGTATATCTTTACCTTTAGAAAGCATGTTAAAACAGGTTAGTAACAGCTGTGCAGATAATGGGGAATATTTTAGAGGCTGGCCTTTAATGAGGCAGAGTGCCATGACTCAGCCCTTAAGGCCACGGCAGAGGGAAGAGGGAGAGGTGTCAAACTCCTTGAGGCTTTGGACTGTACCGTTCCGGCAAATTCCCCTGGCTTAAGTGGCCCAGTTCTTTGGCTGCATACATTTACACCTCCGCATTTCCCCAAGTACAGAGCAATACGATTTATATTTTCAGTATGATGTAAACCTTCGCCTGTGGTTTATCACTGGCAGAAGAGAAAGTGAATGATTGGACAAATTACATGAATTACATAATTACAGGTGCACTGTGCTCCTATCTTTTGACTGACTGGAGCAGAAACACAGTTCAGCTCGTTCAGGGGTATATGTGAAACCTGGCTGGTGACATAATCGCGTTAAGATGTGAAACAAAACAGTTGGACGTCTCGCGGCATTTGGAACTGAACTCTCCGCGTTTGTGATTTTGGTCCACCGAAAATGCGTGTGGTATGAAAGCAAACCCATTCAGGTTCAGCTGGAAATGAACCAATGAAAAAAGGCCCCGAACTGTGGTGAAGTGCCGTTTTCCCCCCTTCATTTCAGCTGTTAACCTCATACATTGCTCCGTTTGCAAAAGAACAGCGTCTTAGACAAAACTATTTTTCACTGTGCCCCGTATCTACTGCAGTTTAACAATGAAAGCACCGAAAAACACAAAGGAAAAGCAAGAGTACAGAACATAGATTGTCTGTTTTCTCAATCATACCTGAATATTTTCCAGAGCAATTCTGCTCCAGGTTAGAATACAAGCAAACAGAGTGCAATTGAAATGTGAGACCAACAGAATAACCATACGCCTAGTCAGCATATTGCAACAAGAAAACAAAGATAACTTAAAACTATAAAGAAGACCCAATGCAAATTATACACAACTGAACATAACAGGAAGGTTACCCAAGAGCAAAGGATGATGGGAAAAACACACACTGCTCTCAAGAAACAAATTTTTATGAGTTCCATCGATGGTTTTGTGCATTTCGGGCCCCCAATTTTGTCATTTGATCTCTGGAACCCAAACCATGAAAACAAGAGTTTGGCAATTTAGTATCAGTTAAAACGATGTTTTAACAAGTTAAAACGATCAATGTATAAACAGCCTGGATTCAGAATGTAAAATCATTTATTATATCTTCACTTCAGAAGCGTGTGCCCTGTGTTTGGCAAGAATCAATATGGCTTATTGCATTTGCACAAAAACACATTGCACTCAAGGATCAGGCCTGCTAAATTCCAATGTGTAGAGCCAGCATTTTTAGACACGAAACACATCTATATTTTGTGTTTTCAACAGACAAGTGGAACACAGAGCAACACATACAGCAATGTTCACTTCAGGCACCACTGACTTTCAGTCAAAAGCGCTGTGCTCTACATGGGAGGAGTAATGATCTGGCAGACGTGTCATCCGCTCAGTCTTGTGTTCCTAGCACCACACTGCGGGTGATCAGTATGTCTTAATGCTCTCATACCGGCAGAATTCCACAATTATGTAGTACTGAGCCAAAAGCTTGACAAAAAAACATTTGTCACACATTTTTACACCAGTGCTAATTTACATGCGGCCAGGACGGTTCTCTGAAAAATGACTGTTTACCTTACATATGGACATTTAACATGTATATTTAACAGGAGCTTGAAGGTAATTTTCCTTCAACTATAAGTCTCTGAAAATGAAAACCAAGAAATATTTAGTTGGACACACCAAGCAACCTGTATAGACCTGATTTAAAACTGCTTGTGTTCTCCAGCTAAACAATTTCACATGGTTTTCTCACAGAGCATTCCTAAGTGCCATTTAAAAGAGACATAAACCAGTGGTGCCATTTAACTGAGGCATACATATGTATACAGTTTATATATTTTTCTTCTGACTTCAGCACAATATTTATTACTTGAGGTAAACTACCATCAGCAGCAGTATCCAAACTACTGTATGTGCCTTATCGCTTTGATTACTTTGGTGTCCCAACTGTTCCAGCAGAATTGGACTACACGTAACTGGATGCTCTATCCACACAACAGTAAGAGGCTCAGATGGTACATGCCCACTTGGTTACCTAACTTCCTCACCATCAAACATATAGGCCCAGAGTGTCTTTGCTTTTCTGAGATCCCGGTAAATCCCGGTGTGGAAACAGGTGAGGATTCCACACAGGGAAATATCCATATTTAGTTCCATCACAAGCCTAAATGCGCCGGCTCAGGAAAACCCGAAAGGGCTCGCTTCTCTTAAACAAGTGCACTACTCCTTTAAGGAGTCGCTGGGGCTCACGCTGGTGAGGTTTTTTTTTTTTTTTTTTTTTTGTGCATGTGAGTGTCACATGAAGGCCCTCGGTGCATGCTGGTGGACACGCTGGACACCCGGCTCACTTGTGCAGTCCGAGCAGAAAACGGGACACGTTCTCGTAGACCACGAAGGTGATGCCGCACGCGGGGGTGACTCGGATTAGGTTGGGCACCATCCCTTTGTAAAATCCGACTGCCCCCTCGTTCCTGAAAGAGAAACAACCGCACAGTCGTAACTAATCGAGAAGCTGTGATACTGACAGCTTTCGATGAGAGGATTATTCCTGGGAATAAAAAACAGTGTAACTTTTCTACAGTACTTTAAATTTTGCATAGTTCTGTGTACGTCTTAGGATATTTCACTAACAGCCACACAAAAAAGAAAAATAAGGTTTTGGTCAGCTGTCAAAACAAGCTAAGCTGTCCACGTAACACTTGTCAGTACAATTTTCAGAAATGTCTCTAATCGAATTCACATGTTGGTTGAGGATTTTAGCAACAGTTGTTTAGAGGTCAAATATGCAATTGAGGCAAAATACCATAGTACCAGGGGAAAAAGTCCTTCCAGCATCTAAAAAAAACTGTGTGGAAAAAAATACTCTGACACAATTATACATGTTGAGGAAGAGAAGCGGTGAACGCAGACATTTAGAGTTGTGGCAGCCAGTGGACCTGTTTGTGGAGGAAAAATAATCACATATGTGGAGAGACGAGGGATACAGTCTAAGGGAAAGAGGCCTCAGACAGTCACTGGGAGAGATAACACCTGTATATACACTGATGAAGAAAGGGCTGGGTTTTCACATACTGAAGTAAAAATCTAACGCGAATTTGTTCTCGCAAACTTGCATGACTGACATGCTTGAGTGAGGAAAGGTGTTATGAATGTAATGAAGATTTTTTGTTACTGTCCACCAAGTCCTATGTGTCCCTAACTACTCATTCAAGATCACCCACCCAGTTCACCACAATAAACTGATCCAGAACCTGCACTTAGGGGGCGCTATCTGCTTTCAGCCCCTGGCTGTCTGCTGTGATAATAGCAGAGATCATCCAAAAACAGAAACATAACTGCTTATCAAATCCCTTAAATAACTTTTTTCCAAACTGAAAATATCTCCCCAAAGGATGCATAGCAAATTTTATGTTTGACAGCAGAAAAAAAAATTGAAAATGGGAACCGTTTAAGGACTATTTTCAAAGTATAAACTGTCAAGCAGTAGGTGGTCACAGTGAATGTGAGTGTGTGTGTGTGTGTGTGTGTGTGTGTGTGTGTGTGTGTGTGTGTGTGTGTACTGTGCGATTGGGCTTACCTCCACGTCCTCCTGATCACGTCTATCACCCCGCTGTAGTTGTTGTGCTGGTCCTGCAAGCGTGCGCGGACTACCTGGTAGGGATATGTTATGGCCACTGCAAATATTTTGGATACAGCCGCCATTGCGATGTATTCCGCCAGAGTCTGTTTGGAGGTCACAAAGGATATCATGATTTTTCACTCTGACATTCTGTTCCAGAGACCTGCGGTCTAATGACTTGCCCCTCTGAGTGATGGCTACTAAACATATGCCAGAGAAATTCTACTTATTATGGCCAGATATTCAGCTCCTGCAGTCCTTATGTCCTCTGTCAAGGATATTTCAGTTGGTAACCATATTGTGATGCTAGCTGTGGTTGTTCAGTTTTAGACCACGCCCTTTGAGATTATTAATGAGCCAGAAAATCAGAACACTTTCAGCTACAACAATGGCAGCTTGAAATGGTAACAAAGTAGCTTAAAACTAAAGAATGTTTTTGCCCTATGTGTATATTATTTACTCACCAGCTGTGCGTCAGATGGCATCTTTTTGTATTTGTTGTAACCTCTCTTCAGCTCCTCATACACCATGAATTGCAGTGCACCATGGGAAGTGCCAATTAGACCAGGCACAAAACCCTGAAATACAGTACTGCGTGAAGGATGCACATACATCTAATACTTTAACCTCTACTGGTTGGTGGGGTGTCGGACCAACCTTGGTGAACAAGCATGCCTCTGCAGCACTTTGATGATCAATTTTCTTCTCTCAAAATCTCAAACTCATGAGTACAAATTTTAATAGACTAATAAATGCATTCAGTAAAATACAATTTCCAATGTGTACTATTTTTGAAGGAAGAGTAAAGCACAGAGTAATACATTTTAAAACTATATCCGTGAATTAAACACAGTACAATAGCCCTTTGAACATTTTTCATGTGTTTTATAAATAAATGGAATCTATGCCAGAGGTTTATTGTAATGTAAGCCATACCCTGTAGAGTCCTGGAATTCCCTCATGACGGTATATCTTCCTCAGAGCATCCAGCATTCCTTTGTACTGCTTCCTGGACGGGTCAGCGTTATACTGCAGCACCAGGCGGGTCTTTGTCACCCACACTGGGTTAGTCAGGCAAAGCGTCAGAACCCCTGGAACACAGGGAAAAGGTTAGGGGGGACCAATAGGAAAGAGGGAGAGGAGAGCTGATGTCTATGGCAATCTAATCTAAATGGTTTGGTTACAGAAGGCAAGTGTTGTGACTTTGAGATACAGTATATCACTTACAAGTGGAGTTTCCCTGCCTCTTTTATTAACCACAAAGCCAATAGGTAAGTCAAAGTTAAATGTACTGCAGAAAGAACGATGAACAGCTACCTATCTGTAGTTATCACTGGCCATCCCTACTCTGCCTGTAACTATCTCTACTTATGAAGACTCTCTCTGCAGTCTCCACTCCTGGTTTCCTTCTGTGTGTTTGATGCAGAACTATTTCTCTGCCCCACAATCTGACTCTGAGGTTTCCTCTTGGATTTCACATTGTCAATATGACTTTTCCTCCATGACACATTTCCACATTGTTAAGCTCCATCCTCTATTGACTCGGCTATCTCCCTGGAATTAGACTACTTTATAAAAAGTTAGTGGGGTTGTGGAGGTAGAAACCTCTCCCTTGGTCTTGTTAGAATGTCACTCTCAGGGAGGACAACTCTGGTGGTGATTTCACAGTTCTGAGTTCAGTTTTGTCTAGAATTAATTTACCTTTTTCAGCATCAGGTAGTCAAAGAATTGTGCTAATGTTGACCTCAACCTTGCCACTACTATGCTAGCAGGGTACAGAAGATGGCATGTCAGTTCATTTCCTTACATGACTTTACAATCTATGCATAAAGCCTGCAAAGATTAGAGTCTTATGAGGACTGGCGTTATGCTTGTGAGCACTGCGTGAGTGAAAACGCCCTAACACAGGACTGTCACTGGTATGCTACAGAATTGGGAAGCTTCACACCGACCCCCGACCTGCCCTGATGTAGGACTAAATGATCAGGGATCAGGGCCAGAGTCCTGTGCAGCCCGCTCGGCTGAGGCGGGACTAACCTGCCTGTGCTGCAGACACCAGGTGCTCTGCAGCGCTCAGCTCAGACTGGCGGCCTTCTTTATTGAACGCCTTGATCGCATTGTAGCTGCGGACAGCACAACAGGAGTCACAGGAGTCAGACAGTGACGGGGGAGTCAGTGTCCACCAAATGCATCAGTGTTAGACTCAGCTGCTCTCCTCTTCAACCAGTAAACATTCACAGCATTTGATAAATCAACAAACTACAAGGGGCTTGAGATAAATATAAAAAAAAAAAAAAAAACTGTTGTTCGTTAGAAATGACACACATTACTAAATTCACACTGACTTAAAATGTCTGCTGGAGACAGCAATCCTCAGACACACAGCAGCTGCTGCAGGGTTTGGCCACAGGTATTCAGTTTGTGAACATCAGCAGCGTTATCAAATGTATTCTTTATCATTATTATTACTATTGTTGTATGGGTTAATGGTAGAGAAAGCATGTTGCAGGTGTCAATGTCATCCCCTGTACTATAATCTAATGAAAAGAGTTCTGTCTACTGTGTTGGGGTTCTATGTCTTTGGCATGGCAGTATGAACGTTTATCATAGGAAACTGCCTCCCCTGCGGTTGAAATGAGCAAATGCCACATAATAGTACAGTGCTGTTGTACTCACAAGAAGAAGTAGAAGCCCCACGAAGCTCCGGTTCCCCAGATATTTGGCGTCACTCCTTGGTAAAGCCCTCTGATTCCTTCCAGTTGCCAGATGCTTTTCATGCAGTGAAACATGCCGTTGTACTTGCGCCTTAGCTCCAGTCCGTCACTCACTGGATGAAGGAAACGGACAGGGAAAAAAAACTGGTAGCTCACCAAGTCAATTTACTGAGAATTTTAAAAAGGACCACAATGTCTATACATGTGTGATATACACGCCCAAATATGCCTATCACACAACTCAAATTAAGCACCGCACTGCACCGTTGTACCGTTGGAACAACATGTACAAAACAGACAAACTAGCTAGCGAGCAACAACCGACTGCATTTACTTAGCATAACAGCGTGCCATTTCACAATCAAGCATCTGTAGCTGCAGCAGGGCTAACAAGTAAAATTTATGATCGAAATCATTGCATGAAGCTACGATCAAAGCTAGGAAGCAAACAACACAACTAAAAATATTTCGGCCAGAGCAAGCAAGCAAGCTTGTTAACTGACATATTACATTACCTAGCTAGATTATACTAGTCATTTAGTGAATAGGAACGATTGGACAGTTACGGGCTTTCCCCCAAGGACCTAGGGTGGCTAGTTAGCTGGCTAGATAGCTAAACACACACACCTGCAAACCTAATTTTGACAAGGTCCAGAGGGTGAAGCACCATTGTAGACATGACTCCTCCGCTCACACCCGCTGCTAAATTTTCATATTTGACATAGCTGAAAAGCCGTAGGAGGTCAGCCGTAAGCGAGAAAGGTGCGCTAGGAGTGTCCGGAGCGACCGGGAGTGTAGCTGCACTGCCTCGCCATGGTCCCGGAGCAGGACTCATGTCTATTCAGAAGCTATAGCTAGCTTGCTAGCTAGCTATCTGAGGATGCTGTCCTGAAAAAGCCCGGCGCTGTTAAATGCCATTAAGCTCGCTAAATTATGCCCGAGGCCAGCCAGGTACTACATAGCTAGCTAGCTAGCTAGCTGTAATCAATCCGATCAAATCGTCATGACCCCAATCGCATAAACTTAACCAAGCTGAGCCACTAATACAACAGATCTTCCTCATGCTATGACCTCTGCAGGGGTAAATTTGGAAGACTGTGACGTAACATCAAAATATACCCCACAATGCAACAGTGCAACCACCGAAGAAGATGACCATGCCGAGTGCTAGACCAAATAATAATAATAATAATAATAATAACAATAAAGTGACAATAAGCACGGACCCAGTCTAACGGATAGTTCAGTTTTCTAACTAGTTTGTCTAAGTATGTAGTTATTTAACACATAGGTAGCCACACAGCAAAGGTGTGCTGGTAGCTCATAGATGCTCAGTGTCTAGATTCAAAGGCACTAGTGTACAGTAAGTATTCAGGAGGCTGTTATCTTTCAGTTAGGGTACACAAGGACATCCGTTCCTTCTTTTCAGATTTACGAGCACATTGCACCTCGTTGTACTAGTCTGTAGATGGCAGCATTTCACTTAAAAATGTAGCCACACTAAAACTTGAGGGACCATCTTATTGGAAGGCAGAAAATACTGTTGGGAGTAAATAACCTAACCCTAACCGTAACCCACCTGCAAAAATAAATCTGCCACTAAAGTGACTGATATGGTTGATGTGTTCAAAAGTTTAGCCAATTCAAAACAAACATTTTGGTCACATTGCTCCACACAAACCAAACAGCCATTAAGCAATGCTATCCAGTGTTTCCTAAATCATTTCATTTTCAGTTTTTTTTTAAATCTTACCACCTGTAGAGTATGTGATCACACATTGACACATTGTCTAAATAAATGTTGGGTTGGTTAATTTAATTATCTGTCTATTTTGCTCATGGATGTAATATTGTGCATATAGGTATATCTTATTTAATTTCCCCTTCTGATGTTTGTCTATCATAGCCACAGTTTACTGGAAACACGTAACCAGTAGATATAGGTACTTTTGACCAGTAGAAATAGGTTAACTGCAATTCAACATCAAGTCTGATGATTTTAATTCTTTCTGGCATTCAGTGATCTCAACTGTTGGCTGTGGGGAGCAAAGAAAAATGGGTTGGCCAGTATGATAAACCTCTGGGCCATGTATGTAACAGAACCCACTCATGGACTTCACTATGACGTCACAGTAAGTGACAAGAATGTACGTAATTGAAGACACAGTTTATATGTAATAACATCACTGAAAAAAGTACTAAGAAGAAGAAAACAGCACTGCTAATATGCTCCACAGTGGTGAGAGAAGCAAAATGCCAGTGGATCACTTGTCTCAATGTTTGCATTTGTGGGTAAGTCCCAACATCTCTGTAACATGTTCAGGCTGTGCCACTTGCACTTGTTTGGGGTAATTTCCAGACAGTGTATAGTCAGGAGGCAGTATATATTTGCCATCTTTTATTCTCATCACGCTGATCAGTTGGTGATTAAGTTACTGATGCCATCCTTCTTCCGGAGCAGTTAGCTGGTCATTGTCATGAATATTAATAATACAGCAGTACAGCTGCACAAGTGTTGAAGTGCTAATGTAAAACAAGATAAACTGTGTGACGACATGCAATGTACTATTCATCATCAGGATATTTCATTTTAATTCACATTTTTATTATTATTCTTTCTCCTTCCCAAAAGCGTAAATTACCATAGTATTCTACTCTATACGTATTTTTTGAATTATATAATATTTTTAAATCCCCCCAACATTCCCTTTAAGCCATTGTGACATAACAATGGAGAGAGCTGAACGTTCTATTGTGCTGAAAAACACACAATGGACACACACAGCATGCGAAGACTGCACACACACACACACACAAAAATATGCATATGCACATACACACACACACACACACACACACACAAAATGTGCACATGCACATACTCACACACACACAGACACACACACTAAACACATAAAACAATGTGGAAAACATATTGTTGACTCTCAACCATTTAAACATATATACTCCTCTGCCAACAATGTGTAATGGGTAGGAACTGAAGAGTAGGAGGGACAGAAAAGTGCAATATAGAGACACTAGATTAAGCTAAAGTAAGGCTTTCCTCTGCCAACCGTGGCCTATATTTTTCACAGAGGCAGATGCACGAGAGGGTGCAGAGATGCGAGGATATCATGAAGGAGGAGAGGGAGATGTGGGAGAGGGAGATACGGATTCTGGCCAACGACAGGAGGAAGGAGAAGGAGAGGATGGATAGAGCCATGGACAGGATGGTGTCGGTCATGCTGACGAAGGTGAAAAACCTGGAGGAGGATCGGAGGAGAGAGCAGGGCCAGGCTGCGAAGGAGAACGAGAAACTGGAGGCGCTACTGCTGATGGAGATAAAGAAGTCAGAGGAGGGGAGGCGGAGGGAGAGGGCGCTGATGGAGAAGGAGAGGGAGAGAAGTGAGGAGATGGTGCTGATGGAGATGAAGAGGCTGGGAGAGGAGAGGAGGAGGGAGAGAGCACTGATGGAGAGGGATAGGGAGAAAATGGAGCAGGACCAGCTGGTGGAGAAGTTGGCAGAGAAGAGTAGACAGGGGGTAGAGAAGAGGGGGAAAGAGGAGGTACAAGGGGACAGAGAGGGGAGGGACATGATGGAGAAAACAATGATGGAGATGAAGAGACTGGAGGCGGAAGTGAGGAGGCAAAGGGCACTGCTGGAGAAGGAGAGGGCGAAAATGGAGGAAGAAAAGCTTGTACAGATAACAAAACTGGAGGAGGAAAGGAGAGAGACAGCACTTGTGGAGAGAGAGAAGCAGAAAGCTGAGACGCCAGTGCTGTTGGAGGTAAAGACACTGGAGGATGAGAGGAGACAAGGGAAAGCCCAGATGGTGAAAGAGTGGAAAGAGATGGAGGAGGCGATGTTGGTCAAAATGAAGAGAACAGAGGAGGAGATGAGGAAGGAGAAGAGGCAGATGGTGACAGACAGGGAGAACCTGGAGAATTCAGTGCTGACGCTGATACGGAAAATTGAGGAGGGGAGACGGAGAGAGAAGGAGGAGATGGAGAAAGAGAGGGACAAAATGGCGAAAGCGATGCTGATGGCAATAAGGAAACTGGAGGAGGAGAGGAGGCGAGAGAAGGCGCGTATGGAGAGAGAGAGGGAGAAAAGGGAGGAGGCAGTGCTGCTGGAGGTAACGAGACTGGAGGAGGCAATGAGGAGGAAGAAGGTGCACATGGAGAACGAGATGGAGAAAATAAAGGACGCCTTGTTTATGGAGGTAAAGATGCTGGAGGAGGAGAGGAGGACAGAGAAGGCACACATGGAGAGGGAGAGGCTAAAAATAGAGGAGGCGATGCTGATGAAGATAAAGAGATTAGAGGAGGAGAGGAGGAGAGAGAGGGTACAGGCAGAAACTGAAATGGAGAAAATGAAGGAAGCCATGTTCAGGGAGATGAAGAGAATGCACGAGGAGAGGAGGAGAGAGAAAGCACAGATGGAAAGAGAGAGGGAGAGAGCGGAGCAAGCCGTGCTGGTTGAGGATAGAGGGAGAGACAAGGGGAAGAAGAGGGAGAAAGCGGGTAAAATGGCTTTGTTGGAGAGGAGGGCAGAGAAGGCTGAGAGGGAGTGCGAGCAAATGAAGGCGGCCATGCTGGTGGAGATAAAGAGACTGGAGGAGGAAAGAAGGATCGAGAAGGCGCAGATGGAGAAGGAGAAGGAGAGTATGGAGGCCGAGGTGCTGGCGGAGGTGAGGAGACTGCAGGAGGAGAAAAGGTGGGAGATACTGCAGATAGAGAAAGAGAGGGAGAAGGCCGAGAACGAAATGCTGATGGAGATAAGGAGACTAGAGGAGGAGAGGAGGACAGAGAAGCTGGAGGTGCAGAGGGAGAGGGAGAAAATTGAGGAAATGATGCTGATGAGTATGAAGGAGCGGGAGGAGGAGAGGAGAGAGGAGCTCATGCAGGAGGCAAGAAAGATGGAGAGAGAGATGCTGGAGGACTGAGAGCCAGGGAGAGGTGGAGAAAATATTGGCAGAGAGGGGGGGAATGAAGGGATGAAAAATAAGGAGAGCTGATGGAGAGGTTGAATACATTGTACACTTGCAAGATTTTCAGGGTAGGTGTGTTGAAGTGAAGAAAGGCCAACCAATAAAATATATTGGTATTTCATGCAAAACACATTGTGGGGGAGTTTCTTCAGATGGGGTTATGGGTTGGGGGGTTGAGGGGCAGAAAGAGGAAACACAAACAAACTTGGTAGCAAACAGACCTAAAATGAAAGGAGACAGGGGAGGAGGAAAAGGGAATAAAGGGTAGGGGGGAAAGACAGTGGTCCCGGATATTAGACAGACCATAAGGAATAAATGAATAGAAGGAGAAAGGCAGATGGGAGGGAAATAGAGAGATAATGAAACAGTGAATATGCAGAAACAGAAAAGAAAAAAGAATGGTGAGAAAGGAAACTAATCTGACATAGCATGTAACAACATGTAATTATAGCTAAAGGGGCCCTTTACAAAGTTAGGCTGAAGTAAGCATATTTTCAGATTCATTGTCTTTTCATTCTTTGAAATTTTTAAACATAAATATGTTGTGTCTGTCATGCCAATGAAAAACAGGGTTACCTCTTAGTTCAGATGGTCTACTTTTAGTCTTGATGTTTGTGCTGGAATGTTTGTTTTCAACCCCAGCGTGCAGAAATAGAAGTGGGCGAAAACACATGGGAACGCCATTTTTAAGGTTTCATTCATTAACTGTGAAAGGCATTTCATTCATCGGACTGAGCTGCCACACTGTTACACTGAAATCTGTTGCCTTTATCAAATACGCCCACTAATGCACTAGCATGAGATCACCAATGAAGAGTAGATCATTTAAACTCGACTAAATAGATTACAGAACCAAGGGCATGAATATCCTGCAGCAGAACTGGCCAGCCTTCAGTCCAGCAGAAACAACCAGTAGTCATTATTACAGTGGTCCTTAAAAAGAATCTCCATGGTGTTCAAAGCCCTTCATTTTTTCCATATTATTTGAAATGTATTTTGCAGGTGTTGAAGTGCTTGTGTTCATCTTGTGATGTGATTACTTTTGTTCTTTTGCAGCCTCAGGTAGCACAGTAATCAATACATTATGTATTCTTTAACTGCGGAGTATAGATAGTTTACTAGGCATTAACCAATGGAGGAATAACCATATGCCAATACTGTGTATCTTGTGAATATAGTATTTGAGTGACTAAGCACTTACAAGGACCATAATGATGCCATTTCTTATCATAGTCCAAATGTAAGGGTAGTCCAAATATAAACATAATGACTTATTGCAAGTGATATTAATCAGTTTGTTTGTGAAGATTTTAAGGTTGGTTGTTCTGGCATCAGAAGCTGTTAATATTGGTGTTGCACTTAAATCCCCTTCCTGCTTATTGAAACATATTCTACACCCTTCTGAACTGACTACAGTTAAGTCAACATGCTCACACAGAGGTGGTATGTACCCATTGAAATGGTGTTTAAAAAGAACCTCCTCTCTGCCGGTTCTCTGAAACTGTGCTAGCGGTTTATCTTACTACTGCCATGGTGAGTCAGTATGTATATGAATGTGAACCACATGGCAAAAAGTTTTCAGTTGCACCACAGTTAACAAAATACTTCAGTTGCACAAATCAAATTAAAGGACTCCTACAGGGCAGATTTGTGGACATTTGATTCGATCAGTCAAAGGTGTTTATTACACATGGTCATATACTCATCCCATTCCCATTCTGGGTAAAACATCTCTAAATCATCATCATTTTCCGGGAACACTAAGTGAATAGCCACTTAGGTAGATGAATGTGACCCAGCAACTATGCTGTTCGATATTTAAGATCATTAAAGTGTTTTTTGGAGATGAAAAACGGGAGGTTGGAGGCCTATCAGGCCAGGCTTGCCTGTTCCATTCAGTGGTGTAAATTTGCTACCTTAATTACGCAGTGCAAAAAAGCAGTCACAGTGGAATTAAATCACAAAGGCGGGATAAAGTGTCTCATATCTCTTTATCCCTTTCACCATCTGCCTCATTCCACTAATGTGGCTAAACAGTGGGAAAGAGTTCAACTTTCAATATGCATTTCTCTTCAAGAATATGATCAATAAAGCTTGCACTGAAAAAATAGGCTATTATGGCTCATATAGACAAATTAGGCAAACCCAATTAAGTGCACCATATAACATGGAATGACAGATTTTTCACACAGGTCACAACTATGTTTAAACATATTTCCAACCGTGACAGTGCTGACATAATTAGTGTGTACATGCTTCAGTGCATCCAATGCAATGCAAGATACCCTTTAGTAAGACAACATACTCTGTAAAACTACACAGAAGAGCAATGAGAGCACGTTCTTAGGTAGGTGAGCCGAGCTGCACTCTGAAGAGGTGGGTCTTCATCCTGCAAGAGAAGATGGCCAGCAACTCTGCCGTTCTGACCATTGCTGTTCCACCACACAACCTGCACGCACAACCCAAACACCTGACTTTACATTTTATATTATATTTAGCTGCTTATTAATCCAAATCGATTGCCTTGGATGGATATTTACTGAAGCATATCTGTGGTAAGCACCTTGCCCAAGGGTACAACAGCTATGCCCTAGCAGGGAATGGAACTTGGAACCTTTGGGTTATTAGCCCTGCTCCTTATCACTACATGACACTGCTGCCTTAAAACCTACACTGACTTCAAACATCTGTTCTATACTGTGAATCACAGAACACATGAGATGCTCTCTTCATATGTGCAGTCAGTCTTGACAGTACAAGCATAGGAACAGGCCATGAATGGAATGAAAGGTGTTGAATTTTCCGTCTTTAGTAAATCAATAAGCTGTATTGGTTTTTCTTCATATATGACATTCAGAGGATTTGTTAGTGTTTGTATTAAGACATTACAGCATAGCTGGATAAATATGACATGGACAAAAGCAGAGAGAAATCATGTAAATTGTGCACAATTTAATTGTAATTATTTTATAATAGCATCTCAGTTGTAATGTGTTCTTTGGACACAGATATAAGTCATATTAGAGATGTCTTTTTATGGTCATATTACCAAAATGAATTTTATCACTACTGAACACTCTTGGACACTGCAGTTTAAAAATTACATTATTAATGAGGTTTTCACAGATACTGGAGCATTTCACAATTTCCTCTTTCTGTCAAGGGAAGCAGTTTGTTTCAACAAGATCTGCAACCACTTGCTTTTCTTCACCAAATGGAATTAAAGAGAAATCATTGCTTTTAATTAGAATGAAAGCCTGGCAGCGGTGGTCAGACAGGCTCGTAAATCCCATTCATCGTCTCACTCCTCAGCCAGATCTCTGTAAAATTACTAAATGCTCCTGTCATCACTGTTGTTAATTCACAGTTTGCAACTTAAGTCTGCTTTTATGTTATTGTTACATGCCCTCAGAAATGTTATATATCAGTATCTGAACGTAACGTAACTGTGAACCACTGTCCAGAAAGGAGCATGGGCAGATGCGCAGATCTTATGCTATGCGTAGCTGCGGCTTCCTGTCAAAGATAGCATCTGTAAAAACAAATTAAGCAAGCACAAAGGCTATGATAACACCCTACTGCACAAAAAAACTGGTTGCCTCACATACCCCAGCCAGCTTCCTAATAAACCACTTTTTAACAAGGGTCAGTGGCCAGGTGGAGGCTTGATCATGGAGGCAGGTGTGAGGGAGAGCATTAATTCCCCTTGGCAGACCCCCCCCTCACTGTTCTGCCCCAGGAGTTTGGTTACTTCTTTTGGTTGCTTTACCTTGCTGCACAGTTGCAAGTGTGGGGTTTCCAGACTGTGGATGGCTGACACAGAAGCTGACTTCCATTGCCTTTTTCAAATGCATTTATTTAACACAGCAATCATTTGAATCCCATCACCGGTGACTGATTTCAGTTACAAACTACACGGCCATCCATTGCAAGAATGTCATTAGGTATGATACTTCTTCATTAAACAAATTGCATATGACAGCTAGGGGCTTGCACATCACAATTTTTGTGAAGTGAGCCCTAGATATTAAAAAATGAAAAATTAAAACACTAGTCTTCTCATATGATGTGTGTTGAACAATGTGCCCTGAATTTCAGTTTACTTGGCCTAGCAGGATTATAAATAAGACACCAAAATTAAAGTCTTCTAACACCCCAAAATATCTCAGGAATGCAAGCAAGCTGCCAACACCACATTTCAGTCTGATTTATCTCATGTGGGTCTACATGATACATCCCAAATTTAACCAAGGTTGGCCAGTCATAATTAGAATGTCGCTCTGAAATATCTGGTCAAGTGTAAATTTTCTACATGTTCTGGCATACACAATATATTATTGCAATTATGATTATGATATTATAATTATGTTAAATGTGTTATAATAATTATGATATTGTTTCAGAAAATGCTTATGCTAGCCCACCCATCTCTGAATATCATGTGTTGCATATGTATGTGCTGAAAGCATGAATCTGTTTGTTTGGTCATACAAAGCAAAAATACTCCCTTTAGACATGTCCACATAGATATCAACAGCTTGCTTCAAGCTATTGCTATGAAATTTTAGAGGACTTCTTTCATGTGATTATAAATAACACATTGATATTTTCTTGCCAATTAAAAATGAGTAAAACTGCCATTAGGGAAAAATGGTTCTACATAAGATTTCCTGGAAAGAACAAACCAAAATGCTTTTTTGCATTGCAGATTCATCTTTAAATAAGATCTCATGCTGATGTATTCATCAAGGTTGTAAGAAATGCTACAGCAAGCCTTTTTTCAAGAGTAAGAATTTATCAAAATTCTGTTAAAACTGTCTACATTACGACACCCAGGAATTACAACAGGTCAAATTTTCCTTCCTTTTAAAACTATTTCTTCCAGCAGATGGCGCACTTGGCATGCTACAACATGAACTTCTGGCGGAATACTGAACTGCTTTGGGAAAACGATTATCAATTAGATTGTGTTATTACATTTTTAGATTGTAAATCAAATTTATTTTTAGCATTGCCCTTTGATTACCCAGATTTAAATATGTGATTTATATTTCATCTATATGGACTGCTTATTTATACATTAACAGACACTTAAATAAAAGATTAGCTTTTGAATAACAGCAAGCATTTTAAGATCAGGCTCAGACTACCTCTTGGAATCACTGTGATATTGTGCCGTCGCTATTGATTGATTAGTCTTTTGATTGATGCCTTTAGATTAGGAGAGATCAGTGAGGAGAATAAGGATGTAGTCTCAGGGGAGGTGCTGGAAGTGGTGGTGGAGGAAATGCTGAGCTCCCTGGTTGACAATTCAGCCACAACTCAGAATGTCTGCTGACACGGGTACACTTTCTGTGCTACAGAGTCTTCCTTATTACAAGAAGTTACTGCTCTGGGTTTGGAATGAGCTCATACAGCGTGTACATGGACAATATCCCCTCCTATCTGGGTCACATCCATCTCAGGTAAGGGGATAGGACCACTTTCAAGAGCTATAGTATCCACACAGGATCTTCAAGGAGAGAGCACAACTTCTAACATCATAAATCTGATAAGTCAAAAGCAGCAAAGTGCCTTGGTCCCATTTAATGCACATGACACACTAACTGTCATTTTCACATTTCACCTTTTGTCACCACTTTTTGTCTATAATTTGCTGTCTGGCTGTTGGGTGACAAGGCGCCTGGCTGCTGACCTAAGATCAGTGAGGATCCTGTGCATGGCTTGGTGCCCACCCAGATGGGTGCCCCATACTATAGATTTGCATATATACTGTATCTGCAGTATCAGGCCAGAGAGCTCAGATCAGTTGCTTTTCCCTCATTACTGAAGGCTGTTATCCAGAACAACACGCATAGCCCCCTGTTTCATGTGCAGCTGCTGTGTCACTTCATTAGCCTCGGCCATCGCCCTATTATAGTGCTGCATTTCCCTTTTTTGCATGTGATCACAGAATGTCTGAAGTACAAAATGGAATGCCATGAGTTTTTTTCTGTCTGCACTGCTTTTGCATACTAATTTTAAATTGAAACATGCCACTACATTTGTAGGACCTCATGACTCTAAATATTACAAAAAGAAAACAGGTCAGATATCAAGCTATGATACAATTTAGGCTTTTGTCTGAAAAGAAGAGAAATTATTTATGTAGTTTACTGTAATCATTCTACATTTTTTCAAACAAAATGGATAAAATTGTTCTGTTTCTCCACAGAAAAATCACAAACACTCTTTCTTTTTCAATATCCTATTGATGGAGGTGATTGGAATGATTGTACTGATTGTGGATATTCATAGCGGTCAGCAGAATAATTCAGTGTAATTTTGGAATGTCTTTGCCAGTTGATTGTAGGCAGTGGCTGGCTATATATCGATATTTCAAAAATCTGAAATACTTGCTTTCATTATTTGTTTACCTGTCCCTACAGCTGGTTACCGAACCATTAATAAAGGAAAAACATTGAAATGTCTGGAATGTTTTCATCTCTTAAGAAATGTAAGTAATGCAAAGCCATTGTTTTTTAATCGAACATTGAACATAACGTTCTTCTTCAAACAGGAGGATTGCACATGGGGTCAAAGCAATGCCTCGTGAAGCCACCGAAGAAGCTCTCAGCGTGCCAAGACCTTTGTACAGCAATCCTGTACCACTCATTACATAAAACGGCAGCCAACAGGAGGAAAATAAAGAACGTGACTAAAGTAACACATAACAAGCTCTCGGCTCTCTGTCGTGTGCTTTGTCCCTTTTGGTCCGTAGTTTGCTCGATTTCCACGACTTTCTGCTCATTCTCTTTGCTGGGCTTCAACTTCGGGTGGAAGACGCCGCGCGGTAGTGGCTGGTTCTCCGCTTCATTTATTTGCCCCCGGTTTCTAAGGGTGGTGACGTCAACATCGTCTGCAGAACCACATTTCCCAGAATGCTGACGAAGGCCAAGAGAAACACCTGAAGTTGTCCGTGGTGTGCGATGGCTATTCTCTTCCACACTGTTGTGAATAGCTCTACGGATAACATCTTCGGGTCCGTCCAGCGATGTTGTTGGTGGTGGGGAACTATAGGAAAAGGAAAAAAAACCTGTTTGAGCATCTTGTTCGAAAATATCGGTGTTTTTATAGTGACCATGTAACCTATCTACATTTACACAAGATAGGCCTTTTGAAACACATTCGAATTGGGAATACTGTCAAAACGCTTGGTTATAGACGACATAAGGTGCCAAAGAATGCGTGGCAGACCTCGAATGGGTATACAAATATTTTTTTAAAAAGTGAAGCAATAGAATCAGAGGCAGTCCATTTTAGGAGTCCAAGTTGATACCTCTTTTGGTAAAAATTGAACACACCCGTTAACATTTTTCACTTATGTTAAAAATGAAACATTTCACCCACAAAAGTATAACTATCTACTATAGCAACATACATAAAGGGATATATTGGAAATTCAGTTTTATGTCTTGTTCTGTCTCGCTTTTAGTTGCATAGACATTGGGTGTTAACAATATTGATGACAACACAAGTAGGAAAAGCACAACACCAAGCCCATAGCTGAGAGGCTGCTCTCTGCAGCTGTGGTTCATGTGCGCACTGGATGGTGCACGTGCAAAGGATACGGTTCCGGATAGTTGCAATGCATTGCATGTTTTTTACTGCAAGTTTACCTCGTCTGATGCCTTCCAGATCCAGTTGGCTGCTTGGACAGGCGACCCACGCTGTCAGATACCACGGCCGAAACCTGGCTCATCTGGCCATCCAAAGCGCGCAGCACATTCATGAACTCCTAGGGTGTTGAAGGTTAAAATCATATATATTTCAATTCAATCACTAGAACAACAAATATTCAAACAAAAACATCTTCGACAAGGTGTGCCGGTTTTGAACCACTAACCTGCAGTTTGCTTGTTTTAGCATGATCCTCACCCTGTAGATGTTTGGAATCAGGCCTATTGACAGTAGAGGGGATGGCCTTCTGGAAAAATTGAGTTTGGGGTGGCACAGTGGGGCCACCTTTGATGGGACACTCCCTTTCTGTCCTGCCAGACAACTCCATTGGTTTCAAGACTGAGAAGCCTTGACTGAGGATGGGCAAAAAGTAACGCCAACTGCATCACTCAAGTACGGTTGTGTTTATGTGGAACTGTTTGGTTATGTCATAACACTAACGAATCTAACAGAATGTCCGAGTCCTTTTGTTTCCAAATTCAGTCTGTTGTGGCATCAAAGTGCGCCTGCAAAATTCGGCCACTTTTTTTTTTTTTTGCATAAGTATCATATTTCTGTGCTCCACCGAGGTTAAACCCGATAATTTGCAAAAGTACTGATCATCCAGTTGTAAATTTGTGCATATTTAATCCTGGGTTTAAAAAGGCAGGTTAGTCAAATGAAGGTTGATTTCATATTGCAACAAATGGTTTACCAATCAACATTGAAAGGTATTGATTAGCTGTACTACCATACTTAACGTTTTATTATTAAAATGGATCCGGAGGATCTTCTCTTCGGGATCACGTCACAAAAGTCTTGTGATCGGGGGTTCGGGACGGTAAGCACCGTTTTATATTTTGCATTAGATATTGATCATAACTTCTCATTGGGTCCTTTTCTGCAACCGATGCAAAGCAGCATGTTAGCTGTTATGGATTCATGCTACGGTCGCAGCATTTTAGAGACAGTAAAAAAGGTCACGTCGCTATAATCAGCTTGCTCTTATACACTGTCACATAGTCACCTGTCCAGAAATGTTTGTCCTGAGCGTATGAAAATATAGCGGTAGCTGAGGATTACTTAACTTGTTCCGTAGTTTCGTGCTCTAGGCTGTCCACATGAAGTGTAACTGCTAGTTTATTTAGAACTTGTCATAGAGTCATGTGCACAAATTAAATCAGCAGTAGTGCAGGTGGTACTCGGTAATTATTGTGTGGATGTTTCTGTCTGATTTCTTACCGGTGTGTGACAGAAGAGAATCAACCAGCCGTTTTTAACGATAAAAATGTGGCTGTGTTCTAACAGGCTTAATTTAACATGAAACACTCACTGATAAATGATATGTTGGTTAAAGTATTACATGTAATCTTTATATCTGTACATAGATATCTGTCTATAGTTACGTTTATCTTCATATCTATATCTGTGCATGTATTTGTAGCCTACGTATTCGATTTTTCTGTTACACTTTAATCTTAATATCTATGAACCGAATGAAGCAAAACTGATCCCAAATAAAACATTTTATTCCAGAAAACATGACAGTCACATTTATTCACACCCCTGAAGTTGGGAATTTGTAAATTTGTAAATCTTCTTCCCCTGTTATAGATTACATTTATGAGATGCTGCCTTTAAAGTTTTATGACGCCCTGCTATTTTGGACCATGCAGGTTTGTTCATTTTTGGCAAATTTGAGCTTCTTGGCAAAGGGAGTCAGGTTTTAGGCCAAAATGTCATAATATGTGTTAGAGTTCATAACTTTCTCTGTAGGCCTACTACGAAGGGCCCCCGGATCCGCAGAGCCGCAAATACAGTGTGACCGGTCAAATGGAGATGAGTTCATCTTTCTTTTCATACGGAACGCGAGTCGCTGGCCTTAAATTCAAGGACCCAGCTTCAGTCAATAATCCAGTCCGTGTTTTTAAGCGATCTCTTTGCCTGCTGTCAATGAACGAGTCTCCTCTCTTCCGCTCCTCTCCCCAGGAGGCGCTGAGCTTTGTTCTACGTATTTCCATCGCTCCGCCTACATATCCTGACGGGATTTTTTCCCTCATTGCATCCATTTTTGTGCATTTAAGAAATCTCCAAGAATTAACAAACAGGGGGAAAGCAAGACACAGGACGAAGGACGTGAAAGATAACGAGAATCGGACAAGACCACTGTGTTTCAAGATGCGAATAACCTCTCCCTAGAAGAGGGCAGCGATGGGTTAGACGGGATTTAACATGATTGCAAAATAAAAGGCAAGAGCTTCTTTTACATTTCTCACCATATGCATCAATGGACGGGAAGAGAGAAGTAAATGTGGAATACCTGCAGCTAGTGGGATCGACCATGTCTGCATAAAGCAAATGGGCTTTTATCTGCTATCTCGGTTTAAAATGGTTTTAAACTGGAATTGAGGTATTTTGAAAATCCATTGTGTAAATCTGGTGAAGCAGCTGGCTTTTGGCCGTCTTCGCCGCGTCCGATGATTGCAAAATATGTCTTCTCCTAAACAGTATTAGTATTACCAGAACAACTATTTTTTTAAAATGCACAATTAATTTGGTCTTCATCACCTTCAAAGACAGACAGGTTGAGGTAGTAGCCTATTCTAAGAGGTACACAGGATATTAGCTCGAGTACGAAGTTACAGATATGTTTCCTTATTATTCGTTTTTATTAAGGATATCTATGTCGATAGTTAGCCATATATGTCTCCCTATATGTGTAATTATCTGAATAAACGAATACATTTATGCCACCCGCTTCAAAGACCCAGGCTCATTGACAATCCCTATTCGAGCGTCGACTATCGTAACAAATCGTGATATATTCGAATTACATGATATATATATATTTCCCACGGAAATTAAGTATTTTTGTCTCTGATTGTTGATCTTTTTAGCAATTATATCTAAAGATGTCTGCTCCGCTCGGGCCTCGGGGCGGCCCGGCCGCTCCTCCTTCGGCTGCTGTCCTACCGGAGGTGCCGGACCTCAGCCATCTCACAGAGGAGGAGAGAAAGATCATCCTCGCAGTCATGGACCGACAGAAGAAAGAAGAGGAAAAGGAACAGTCCATGTTAAAGTAAGCCATTTAAATAATCTGAATTTTGAAGCAAGGGAACAGAGGAAGCTATCGAAGGGCTAGAGTAAAGCTAACCCTTGTTGAAATGAGCTGTGCTGCGAGTCGTTCACACCGCAGTGATCGTTGGTGTGTGATGGCTGCATTTGAATATACACTCTCGTAAATAGTTTCTTTGGACGGAGGAAGTATATTTGTGTGCGTTGTTGTCTTTTGAAATCCGATGTGGTTATGTACGCGTATCTTATTGTCAGTTTCATCGTCGCTATTAATGTTCAAAATAACCCAAACATGACATGGGGGTGGGGTTAACCTAAACGGCAAACTCCCTAGCTGGTTTTAATTCTCTTGTTGATGAGGTGTCATCAGATTTGTAATGGAGATACTTTAGTATTTACTGCCAGTGTAGGGCATTTTCCTGCTTAGCTGTAATAGTGCGCGGGCCCACTTCTCACTCCGTTGCCTTTGGGCTGGGTTAGCAACGGCCGCCATCTTCGCCTAAAAGCCATAACAACTCCCTTTTATCACAGATTATAGCACATTTAGACGGTTTCAAATGAACAGAGCGTGGATTAAATGTGTTTTGAGGACCTTTCACATTTGATATGCGTTCACAAACCGTCGCCGTTTCTCAGTCCGCAGTGTACGCTATCGTATGAAAGCTGAAGGGTTTTTCCCTGTTCTGCTTGTCTCTCGCTGTATTTTCAGTACCACAGCGCTGTCCAGTTTGGTTTAAGGTGGAGCTGAATTTTCGCAGTCGCCCGTCACTGCATATTTTCGCGATTAAGGTTTTCTGACAAAAATGAAATTGGGTGTAATAACACAATTCTTTATATAAAAACCGAGTGGCTGAGCTTGGCTTAAAGGACGTAAAGCAAGCATTCATTTCATCTTGTTAAGTCGGAGTGTCTTTTAATTCTGAAATTATTTTAACATTCTTGTGCGAACCACGAATTCGTGTTCTTATCCAATAATTGATGTTCTTTTATTTTGGAGTATGTATACTAACTATATAGGCTTGTAACTACTGCGTACTGAAATATTTCTGGGGCAAAATGACAAAAATGACAGCAAAAATGTGTTCAGCTCTGGCAACAGACATATTTTTATACACGTTCTGAAGAACCCTATCATTTTTGTAGTTAGCTCAGCTAATTAGCTCATCACACACCTTTTTCACATTTTATTTAAAATTTCATAGATGTTTTGAAGAAACTAAGAGGATATAAATATATAATTTCTATGTATGGAGGTGATCTCTGGATAAGTCTTAAACTTTCAAATGACATAAGCTTAACAGGCCCTCTTTTCCAGAGCAACTTCTATAGCTTACAGTGTTTTTACATAGATCCATTAATACAGCTAGATATTTAGTGCAGCAATTAAGTTTAAGTACCTTACCCAGTGGTATATCAGCAGAGCCCCATATGGGGGTCAGACAGCAACCGGATCAAACCTTTGAGTTACCAGACCCTCCGCCTGCTGTACTACTCTGCCACTTTGCTGCCCTCCTCCATGCCTGTCTGCACAGCACTTTGTAATTTGCGCAATCCTATGAAAAATTTCTGCCTGTAACTGTCCCATGAATTTCTTTTCAGTTTGTTGTGAAATGTCCCGTAAGTGAAGGACAACTCAGTGCAGTTTTGCCTGTGTGGCCTAGCTAATGCTTAATTCATGTGCTCATCCCCTTTCTGGGCTATTATTCCAGACCCATTGTGTGCACATACACACAACTGAAAACCGAAACATTGGCTTCAAATTCTTCAGACCACTGCACCATCTTCCAGTTTTATTTAAGAATTATGACATCACGAAAATAGGCCTTTAGGCTTGTCAGATGCCAGTTGCAAGCCATAGACTGAAAGATATTATTATAGTTGATATATTCATAACATTTATTCTGACAAACAGTCAGCTGTTGCACATATACAGCATGTTCAGCATAAACCTGATATGTCAATACTTTATCGGCAGTTGTCCACTACAGGGGATGCTTGTTGGAGTCTGGTTAAAGTCAAGCAGCTCCGGAGAGGCTTATGATTGATAAAGTGTATATTTCCTATCCTGCCCCTGAACAACCCTTCAAGCAGGTTTGGCTGTTAGTCATCAAATAATCAATGAATCTGCAAACAGGTCATTCTGATCCTGTGATCACAGTGTGAGAGTGCTTGAATCGCAACATGTAATCAATGATCACACCTCCGTCCACACCTTCAGAGTCATTTTGTTCTACCTCATGAATGATTAACACGTGCTCACTATCCTTATAAACCGGCCACACTTTGTTGGGAAATTTGAAGACCATGTTGACATTCAACCAGTCCATCAGAGCTGTACAGTGAAGAAAGAGATCAGTGGAACATTGCCAATGTCAGTATAGCCTGAATGCCAGGTACGCTGTAGGCCTTTGCTTTGAATAACATGTTTAAGCAAGAGTCACATTTTTAGAGTCTCCCACAAAACTCCAAATTCATCATCTAGTGTAAGGCATGAGAAAAGCAACCGTGGCGTAAATGTGTTGCTTAGTATAGCTAGTAGTATAGTATAGTACTAGTATAAGTAGTGGCTGAGTTAAGAATGAAGTGTGTTGTGGACAGATGATGTCAGGTGATGACAGATTATGTACCTGCCTTTGGAAGTTTATTGGTCATACGACCAGGAAATGGTGTGAATCAGAGCCACAATAGTTGGGAGAGGGGGGCGGGTGTTGAGGCTTGTTGGCAGGAAAGGAGACTCTGAGTGGACACACCAGGAAGGGCGGGGGTGAGGCTGCGGAGGGTGGAACATGATGTGTGTAGATGTGCGAAGCTTCCAGCGAATAATCATGGTCGTCCACCTCCCAGCATTACCTTCAAGGTTGTGAGCCACTCTTGCTCCCTCTTTCATGTTGCTTTGAACCCCTCTCTTCTCTGTGCAAAAATATTCCTTGAATGCACTCTCTGCCCCTGCGTGGGTAACTTATCTCACTGAGTGAGCGATCCTGCAAGAATGTCATGTGACACAGCACCTCAAAGTGCTCTGCTGTGTGGTATTGCTGGCTCTGTAGGGCACTGAGGGGTGGTGACAGCTGTCAGTCACACACCTAATTCATTACATGAGTATCCTCTTGACTAGGCTGCGGCCTTCCTGGTTTGTGACTGGGTGTTTCCTGTTGTGAGTACCGAATAGGTCTTCGCCATCAGTCTCAGTAACATGTTCACCTGTGTTGATGAGCAGTGGTGATCCTGGATCTACTTTTGGAACCCTGCTCCTCGGGGGCTGTGGCCCCCTGCTAAATTTAGTGACACACAACATGCTGATGAGCATCAGGTTCCCGCTCTTTTCTGCACCCTGAATCACAGATGTCTTTGGCATGTCATTTGCAATAGAGGCCCTGCCCCTCGTTCCTCAAATCAATCATGCTACGCACATTGAAGCAGCCAGTCAGCTTGAAGCACATTGAAACCGCTTTCCCCCTTCAGAACTGCATTTGAGCCTAGTCTGTGGCATGAATACTGACCTGAAAAGCAAGGCTGTCATTTCCGATAGAGGCCCGAATGCTTAACTCCCCAGTCTCGGTCACGCTACGCATTTTGAAATTGACAGTTGGGGTCACTAAAGCTTCCCCCAAGAACTGCGCTTAGCCAGACTGTAGAATGGAGAGTGACCCGAGCAGTAAACTGGTCACGCTTTTGCTGGCGCTGGGAGAACATCTTCAAGCCCAGTGCGTCTCTAACCTCAGCGAATAGACAGTGTGACGCTTGCGAGCACGTCAGATGGAACCCTGGGATCAGCGCTGAAGCTGCTTTTTTTTCCATCGGGGGGATATTAGCATCTGTGCTTTTGAATGAGATGGATGCGGAGCTACACTGTACGTATGACTCATAGACGTGAGGACATCGCCACCCACTCCAGCTCACGCGTGAATCAGCCGAGCCGAGCGGCTCGCTGCCTCTCCCTCTCCCTCTCTCTCTGCTGAGGCCGACGGGCCTGCTGCCTCATTCACGCGAGGACTCGCTGTGATGTCATTTCCTCCAGACTGAGCATGTGCGGTGGCAGCCGCAGCTGCATTGTGTGTAGTTTATAGCAGATGATGTCAAGTCATTTTTCTGGGAAACGTCTGACTCAGACACTTGATGTAATAGCTGTATGTCTGTCCATACATACATAAGCACAGTTTTATGTCTGAGTAGATGTTACAGATTATTGTATATATGCTGAATCCAAACCAAAATGACATTTTAATGTTGACTGCGCATTGCTCTAACCTCTGACAAAAGTTGGCCTCTTAGTCATATGACTGCTAGTCAAACACAAAAACCCGTCATTATTTTTATTTGCTAAGCAGACACTCTTATCAAGGGGAACATACAGCGTACGCTTCATAGACAATAGATCCTTCATGAAATTGGATATAGTACTGAAGCAAGTCAGGTTAACTACCTTGTTTGAAGGGTACAATAGTGGTGCACCGTGTGGGGTATACATGTAGCTTGACACCTTCTGGTAACTTGTTATATTTCCAAAGGCACTATAAAACACTGCAACCTGTAGTTCTGAAACAGACGACATGAGTCAGTCACTGTTCACGTCGATGGTGTCCCGTTTGTTTCCCTGCTGTAAAACAATGGAAGGGCCTCGCTCAAAAGGCAGACAAAAGAGAGCCCATGACAATGCAGCTCCAGCGCCGATCTCAGTAAAGCAGAGATTCTCACGTACTTTTCAAAATTTAATGTCATTTGCTTAGTATCTCATGGAACCAGCACCAAAATTGCTGAACACCTTTGTCTCTGCCTGTTCTAGTCTGGCCTGAAGCTTGAATTCTGTCTTTTGGGGTATTTTTCTCCCAGGCCTTTATCATCATAATATCAGAGCACTAGTCTGAACTATGGACTGTAAACTGTTGTAACCAGGGGGATATTACTTCTCTTAATCTCTGTATAATTTGTTGCCACATGTGATAAAATTTGACCCATGTTAAAAATCCAGCGTGGAGGGTCTTGTTTGTGACTTTGGTAACCCTCATGAGATTTTCGATGTAAAACCTCCCAGCTGTTATAAGTGTATTTCCTTATTCTAGAAGGGGAAGGGTGAACTGCTGTAGTGTCCTCAGCAGAGGAAGTGCTGTACCTCTTAGATCCTGTGTACTTCATTAATGAATGTATTAAACAGCCAAGAGAAAGTTAAGCTTTACAGGCTGACCAGGTTAAGCTTTTAAACATTGATTTTAAATATTTAAGCATTGATCAGGTTAAGGTTTTAAATAAAGACTGAGAAAAAGACTAAGGTGAGCTGAGCCAGGCCTTATCAAGTTAGGACTGCTTTTAAGAATTAAGTGGTGTATATTCCATATTTTTGTGACTATAATGTACTGACTTTTCTATAATATATACAAGCATTTTATGCACTTTTGGGATTTAATTCCAGTACACCATATAGTAATGTAATATGTACTATATATTATAGTATTATACATTTTATATTATATAACATGGCCCATGTCTATCATTTATAATCATGTGTGAATCTGCTAGGTTCCCCTGCAACAGTGAGCATTTTCTCCATGCTGAGACCATGTGTGAGACAGACAGTTTACAGAACAGACAGGTTAATTGGTTAGTTGTCATCTGAGGAGAATCTTTAGCGCCAGCAGCAGCGTTGGTGAAGATCAAAGCCTCCGGACCTCCGCCGTTACTATGGCAGCCGCTGGCGGGAGCGTGTGCGTTGGGGCGCCCCGGCCCAGAGCCAGAGAGCGGGGGCTGTAATCGAATGCAGGGAATCCTGGGAGGAGCCCCGAGGTGCTGCCAGCTCCCTGTCAGCGCGCCGAGGGGGACCCAAAAAGCAGCGCCCCGTCCAGCGAGGCTGCGGACTCGCACTTGCTCAAACCGGCTCAAACTTGCCAACACGGACGTGGCCAGCGTGTGCTTGTCTGTCACCCACGCCGTTGGCCACGCCAACCCCACCCAGTCACAAATGTGCCAGAGGGCAGACCCTGGCACAGGCCTCTCCCTCTCGCTTCCAAAGTGCACCCAAGTTCTACAGTTGGTTGGTGAAAAGAAAGGCACTCACCAACTGCTGCTTTTTCTGCTCCTTTTCCTTAGCCAACATTAATGGAGGAACCTGGGGATCCCTTCCCCTTTCCATAAATATTGTGTGAAGAAATGAAGCCCATGTAACATTCACTTAAATTTGTTGTTTGTTCAGGACAGAATGTAGTGCAGTAATACTTTTCAATCTGCAGGTTTTTGCTATCCAGCCTTAGTCTAATTTTCCACAGCCGGAAGATTTTTTTCCTCAATGAATTTTTTTAAGAGGAAATGAGACATTTTGTGAAGAACCAAAATGAAACTTTAAAGGCCGCTTAGTTGGAACTACACATCAGAAGAAATCAGGTGACTCTTTCCTTACAATAGCTGAGTAGCAACATTTAAAGTAAAGGCAATCAAATACAAAAAAACAGTGGAAATGGCTTGATGACTTTGCCTCAGAAACAGTATGCAAACTGGTCAGTTAATCTGTGCATTTAGATTATGGGATGGATGATACAGTCTTGACTTAAAAAATCTGAGTCAGGTCAGCACATGCATTAATATTGTTTTAATACCGTGGATTCCTATTTTATTGTGGTTATTATAGTTATTGTGATCACTCTGTTGATTTGCAGTATTTTCTAGTCCTGTATAGCATTTTTAAGCATTTCTTTTGGGTCTTTATTTGTTAAGCAACCTGTACATAATAAGTATTATCAAAAAGATATGCTTTACAGATGACAAAATCAGAAAGAGTCAGATTTTACCGTTACACAATGAGCACCTAATATTTTTATCATCTATACATTACATTATTATTGGCATTTAGCAGATGCTCTTACCCAGAGCGATTTACATCAGTTACAGTTTTTTTTTGTACAGTGTTATCCATTTTACTGAGGCAATTGTGGGTTAAGTACCTTGCCCAAGGGTACAGCAGCAGTGCTGGGAATCAAACCAGCAACCTTTTGGTTACAAGTCCTGATCCTGCCACCCCCAAATATACCTGTGTAGAAGATTGGGTGAACTATAGTAAATGGTATTACCTCTACCCACTGTGTACTTTTACACTACATGACTCAGTCTCCAATTTGACATCATGTGTGAGACTCATTTTTAGAAAAGTTGTCATTGGTTATGCTAGACGGCTGCACATTCTCTGCTACGGTGTACTTTAGGGGTTCTTTATTATTTCCTCATGAAACAGAATTTTCATTCATGCTACCCTTACACCCCAACTCCAACCCCATATGTGCAGTAGGAATTGGTCGGTGGCTCCATTATGTGTTCCTACCCCGTGTGTGGGGTGTGTAATCTACCCACAATCCCATTGTTGCTCATTTGGCTTTGTGAAAACCTCGAACTGCTGCTTTCTTGGCATGTGGCTGCATATTAGAATATGACTACTGAGAGTCGTTAGCTGTAGATTTCTTTTCCGAAGGTAAAGGGCTGTTTGGAGGTGTGCATGTGAGCTGTACATGCAGAGGCGAAAGATGTGTCCCCCTGCAGCCTCTTTAGGTACAAGAGGAATGTGCTGTATGTATGGCCCTGTCTCAGGGCTTTTATCACAGCCTGGGCACAAGCCTAGGCTAGGTCATTGGACAAAGAGCCACAGGGTCGAATCCCCAGAGAACACAAGCTCACAGCTCCAGAACAGCTGGCTTCTCAGAGCACAATGGCCCCTGGAGAAAAATGGTCTCACTCTCTCTCTCTCTCTCTCTCTCTCTCTCTCTTCTCTCTCTCTCTCTCTCTCTCTCTCTCTCTCCTCTGTCTCTCTCTTTCTCTCTCTCTTTCCTTCTACATCTGTTTGTCCATTGCTTGGAATACTCAGGTGATCAGTGTACTTTCTGAATGAAAGTTTCAGCAAAGGCACAGCATTTCCTCTGAATGAACAGGTCCAGGGTTGTCACGCACAGAACATTTCTGTAGGTGTCTGTCATTGCTGAAAACTGCAAGGATAAAAACAAGGTTTACACCTGCCTTACTTCGACCGGGTTCATAGTCATTATTCAGCACAACAGAGCAAATATCACTCATGTAGGCATATATACACAAATGTCTATGTGTACACACGCTCACAATTCATGGACACACAGTTCTGATTCCTGGGATAGATTTCCAGGAGCCAATCAGAGTGGGCCTCAGTGCTTCCAGCGTGCGGAGGGCTGAGAGACACAGGTGTGACGTCTGTGATTGTATCTGTGTCCGGTGTTACTGCTGATGTGACAGTGGTCCCTTTGAGGAGGAAAGCAGCGCTCCATCTGACAAGGTGGCTTGTCAGAGTTCAAACCCACAAGGCCAATCATGTCAAGCGTATGAACCGGTGCATTTCAGTGCACTGCTACCGCTGCACGATGTATTACAGACTTTGTCCAAAAATGTAATTTAAGATCTTAATTCTGTTCAATTTAGTGAGACATTATAGTTTATATTGAATGTAGAACCGTAAGGGCAGGGAATGACCTGGGGTGTGTTTTAAAGTGCATTGTTCACTTGTATGTAAAACTTCACTTCAGTAAATTTGTTATTTTAGGCTGGGAAAAGTGAATGCAGGAAACACATTATTATTATTATTATTATTATTATTATTATTATTATTATTATTATTATTATCATTAGAGAGCCTCTGTGCATTCCTTTGGAGTGACTCCATGCTTTCCTGTTCTCTCAAATTAATTTTAGCCTCTTCTGGTGTGCTTTCTGTGTTTCCCTGCTTTGATTGGTCTTAAGAAGAGGCCACGCTGCTTGGCAGTTACTGCAGAATGATGGGAAAGAACTTAAGAGCCCATAGGCACCAGCTCCACCCCCACAGAAGCAGGAAGTCGTCCATAAGAGGGTGTGGGCTGTCCATTTGACAGCCTTTGTAGATGGCCCCCATTACCTCTCTATCACTTTTGAGGGCAGGCGTTACAGGGCAAGACACGTGGCCTCTGACTCCGGGGAGCAGAACACAGTACATTATACATGCATTTAATGGTTAGGGAACGGCAGTCATGTCATTGATTATAGCAGCTATGCATGTGTCTGGTGTCGGTGTGTGCTGTAATTGTGTGTTTGGTGGCTAAGGATGGTTGGATTGCCAGTTCTTTCAAGAAGACAATGGGATGGGAATGTTAGTGTGTCCTGACTCCTGACTCCGTGGGACCCTTCTGTCTGAACACACAGATGCCACTGGACCTGTTTCTGGAGCGTTTGTTTACATGACGCATGATGTGTCAGAGATGGGAGCGATGATGTTTTCAAATGATAATTATATTTGATAATGAATAACAGATATTACAAGCTAGGTAAAGTACCTGAAATCACTGGCTGGGTAGTGATACTTCTACTCCCGTGGAAAGGTAGATTGATCTAGTTCCCAAGCATGTGTGCACTGTACTGTCTCGCCTGGAAGTAAAACACAGAGCCGTGGAGCTGTTTACGGAAAAAGACAGCCCACAGTCAAAAAGAATATCATTTATTTATGCAGCACTAGCTATAATTGTGCTGAATGCCTTCCTTTGTTTGACCGGTTACCTGGAAACACCTATTTCCTGTTCTTTACTGAGGGATCATAGGTCAGTGAGGTCTGCTTGGAGAATGGAGGTGGAGCAGGTCTGCTGGCTGTGTTGTAACAGCTATAGGTTCTTCTGGCGGAATGGCGCACCTGGTTCCCACCCCAAATGATTTTAGTATCCCAGTGTGGATTCATAGGGGATTATAGGGGGCAATTTCTGGCCCACCAGAGTCTGCGGACTCTTTGTCAGGCTATTTGTTCAGGGCGGGTCTGCAGACAGACTCTCCCAAAATACCAGGAGCTCCTGTCTGCCAGTATTGCACACAGTGTAAAAATCTCTCTCAGCTCTTTCTGTCTTCAGTGCTTTAAAGGCGGATGTATTTCCATCAGGTCTGTGCCTGTATTGCAGACGCGCAAGTGAGCCTTTCAAACAACATTGTCGAGCTAATGCAGTTTTGCTTTTTGTAGCATTTAATCTCATAACCTCGTTTAGACTCTCTGATGCACTGATGAGCTTCCCTAAAACACATGCAGTTAGCCGGTGGCAGCGTCTGCGTAATCACACTGGCTATTATCTGAAAAAAAAGAGCACATCTGACGCTGTTTAATCAGTACCACAGTCATTGCAGTGGCTGAGCTTGTTCGAGTGTGAGAGAACTGATAGAACAATGTTATATTCATGTAATGCATTGTCCGGGCGTGTTATGACTGGATTGAGCTGTACTAAACTTTGGAAATGTTCTTTACCTGGTGCAGTGAAGGTAGATTTGCTTTCATCCAGGTGCCTAGAGGATGTACGCAAGGTAAAAGGTCCTGCGCTGAATACCCAAATTTTGGACACAGTGATGTTTAACTCTTCATCGGAACCTTTGGGGGAAATCTAAAATCTATTATAAATCAAGAGTGTTGGAAATGAGCTGGCAAGCCGACTGGCTGATCCTGGTACTGTATCGTGATACAGATGAGCCATCGGTTGACAGAATGAAAAGTAACAGTGACAGCCCACTGTGGAGCCAGCTGTCAGGAGGAGGATTGGTGCTTTGTGCCTTTCACTTTGCATCTGATTGGTCAGTTGAGTTGAGGTCAGGGGTAACATGGAGGTCAAGGCCTGAACCGGACAATAGAACAACCACCACTAATCAGATATGTTATCAGTATCTCTGTCTGAATTGCTGTCTCTCTCTGCCACTCTGCCTCTATTTCTCTCTCTAGCTTTCTTTTTCATTCTCTCTCAGGACCCAGCTGGGCAGGGCAGGTGCCAGCTGGTGACTGGTTTTTGTGATGATCTGTGACACACATGGGAGTGGCCAGGGGGTTGTGAGTGGGTGGGGGGCGGGGGGTAGCAGGAGGCGGGGTGGCCTCTCTGAAGGATCGCGTAGAGGGGAGGAGTTTTGCTTTTCGAGCTGACAAAGAAGGCTGTTACATAACAAGACGCTTTAGGCTTGGGAGAGAAAGCTCACGCGTGTTTATGTAATAACCAGTAACATCATGAGCGCGTCACATGACCAGGGTTTGACAGCGAGGATGGGCCTGCACATTGCCACAACAGTGAAGCGCATGACTGATCTACACACAAGGCGGGGGGGGCCAGAATGCCTCACGGGCATAACTCTGGGCAGCCCTTTAAAAGGCACCTGGGGTGATAATGTGACAAAATGAAGCCTAGAGATACTGTGGTATTTGTTTGGCCTATTTATAGATCAGCGTTGTGAAAGCTGGTGATTTGGTATGTGTTTGGTACATCTGGCTCAGTACTTTCTGTGGGGTTTTATCATTAAATAATCGTTGGAATATATGTTGCTGTTGTTTTTAAGAAAACTAAATTTGTTTTGTGTTTCAAGACCATACAAATTTGTAATGCAAGTGTAAGATAAGCAGATAGAGGACAACCCTAAGTGCCTTTTAAGAGCTCATCGACTATTATCAGTATAATGCTGTGATGTCCGTTGTATGTTAAATACAGCGGTGGAGAATAATCCTTTGAATGTATCCCGTGCTGGAGGAGGGGAGGACTCAGAGAAAATGGGTGTAAAACAGCAAAGCATTGGTGATGTCATGAATGATGCGGCTGACAGCTGTAATGCTCTCTGTGATATCACTTTCCATCTAGCAGAGCATGTAACTCACATTGTGGTATCACTTCCTGTCCGGCAGAGCGTGTGGCTGTAAAGGGTCAGAATACCCCTGTCAATAGATACTCGTCTGCGCTGTCCTCTCACACACAATAACACATGCCAGTGATGACATTCCTACTCGTAACGCTCATTGAGACTGTTTTGTTGTCATCAGAAGCGAGTGACTTCATACCTAGTTATATCATACATGCTCAGCATGTGTGCAATTTGATCCCTAAGCCTCAGTGATGGCTGTGGATATACAGTGCTAATGGTGTTGTTTATTTCAATAAATCAATACAGAGTATGCACAATCAATAGCGCGCTGGTTTTGTTTTGCTGCGGTCTGTTTTTTATGCATGCATGCATGTGTGCGTGTGTGTGTGTACGCATGTGCTGAGTGTGTGTGTGTGTGTGTGTGTGTGTGTGTGTGTGTATGTGTACACATCTGCTCTTTGTGTGTGTGTGTTTGTGTGTATGTGCTGAGTGTGCACTTGTCTAAGCATGTGCTCTGTGTGTGTGTGTGTGTGTGTGTGTGTGTGTGTGGGCCTGACTCAGAAGGCTCAGATAGGTTATTTTGTGGAGTCACCGTAGATTTACACTGATTGACTCTGCAAGCTTGCAAAGCGCTGAACTCTGCCCTGACTGTCTGGTCCGATGTCCGACTCAGATCTAGTGCTAATCCTTTGATATTGCCAGATCCAGAGGGCTGCTACAGCTCTGATGAGCAGAGACACTATTTTGGGGATGGGGTTACAGCAGAGAGTACTGGATTACTGTGGGAATGGAAACCTGCCCCATGTCAAAAGCTGGTCACTGTTTACGGTCCTTCGGCTTTTGAGGGATTGGCTAGACTAGAGGGATCCTGTAAGAGGTGTTTAAAAGAAGTTTGGCAACACTAGAAGCTCTGTAGCCATTGTGGGCAAATCGGGAATAAAACTGCTCTTGGGATCCACTAGAGTTCTATGCCGCCTCCCAGTTTCTAAATAAAATTTTAGGCATGAATCCAAATCCCTCACAGTGATAAATGACAGAATGGATGAATCAAAACTATTTAAAACTGACTGGATCACAATCAGAAAGTAGCAGGGTTTTTTTTTGTCCACATGACACTATTTTGACATCGCAGGACCCACGATGATCATCTTGACCATTACCGACATCTTATAGAACTGGGGACGAGAACTGCTCTTCGCGTGACTCCATCCAATGCAAAATATTTGATTCTGATTTGATGTGTATTACACGTACAGCGCATGCTTTACCTTTTACATAACGTTGTACATTTCCCTGGCAGGCACTTCATCTGGGCAACTTCCGTGTCTGACAGTTGTATATGTAATCTGCTTACAAAGCAGGATATTAACTGAGGCAATTCAGGTTTAGTGCCCCGCTCAAAGGTATAGCACCAGTGCCTCGTCTGGATCCAAACCCCACAAGCGTATTTTCCTAGCTACCGCTGTGTGTTTGCAGAACAGAACAAGCAGACGTACCATCTCCTTTCTGATTGCGCGGCAGGATGTGGCTGCAGTCTGAAGGCAGGCCAGGAGGGCACACCGTGCAAGGGGGCCGCTTCTGAATGTGATTGGAGAGGTGTGGAGAGGCCAAAAGGTTACCCCGTCAAATGGGCTTGTTTTAATGCGTGAGCTCCTTGCACTGCTCTCCAACTGATAACCCCACCCAGTGAGGGCAGCAGTGGGGAACAATGGTGAGGGGCAGGCCTTGTATCCCGGAGATTCCTGGCTGTAAGGGCGCACCATGCACAGGGGAGTGAGAAAACAGGGACCAGGAAGCCAGCTCTCGCAACAACAAAAGCCAGGGTGTCCATTACAGATCAATTGTCAGGCGCGCGGGCGGTTATTACAGCCGGTTGTAAGCCGGATCCTGTTCAGCCTCGCTCCTTCCGTGAATCGCGGTGTCGTTCTCACCTTACAGCGGAGCGCCGAGCCGGCCCAAATATGTCTGGGTCAGAGCCGCCGGAGGAACGTATTCCCACGGGTGGTGTCGCGTGCGGTATCGCGCCGGCTGAGAGAGTGCGGGAAAACCCAGGTATTTTAGAGGGCCTTGTGGGTAAACTGCTCCAGACGCTTCAAATAAAACCTTATATGTGTACAATTACGTGTACAAGATATGTGTGTGAAAGTGTGAAAGCAAAATTTTGTTTTTCAGTATATGTTACATAGAAAAGTATATCAATTGTCAATGATCATTTGTTCAATTTTCTGTGTGCATTGTGCAGTATTTAAAAAATATTGTATGTTTATTAAATATTAATATCATAGATTGAGTTGCCTGAATGAAAGCATAATTTTCAGCAATGAGCATTTTGAATGATGTGACATCTGAGAAGGCAGGCACTGACATAGCAGCATTTTGGATTGGAGTGAGCTTATGTCTGTGACAAAATTATTTGAGGCCCTGGCCGTTGGCACTCTGGCTGTGGTTGGCCCTGTTGAATGGGGCGTCTCCTCAGGAGACCCAGGATTACCGCGAGTTCAGCTCAGATCTCTCCGCCCGCGGCCGAGGGAGGTGTGGAAGGAGCATTTGGACACCCGTCTCTGGTCGTGACCCTTACCTCCTCGTGCCCTGCAAGTACTTTCCAAATATAGCGTCTGAAGTGGGAACGTTGGCACCACGTTTGTTTTGCGGAACGTCTCAAGTGCTGCTGGTCAGGAGTGAAGGCAGGTATCGAAAACTAGCAGGGGAGAGTGGGAGGGTAGAGGGAATCAGGACATAGTCGCCATGGTCGATTGGCCGTGATTGGCCACCTTGGCTGCAACTAACAGGTGTTAAGATGTGGGCTAGCTCGAGAGAAGCATTAAATTTTTTACAGCCAGGCAAACTCTATCTATGATATTCTGCAGAGTTGAAACAGCACTGCTGCTCTAGTTGCTAGTTCTACATCTCTGAGGTGCCTGTTACTGCAATGTACTTACCGTGTATGATACTAATTGCTGGTTGCATGCACTTACCATTGCTTTAAAATCAGCAGCAGTTTCTAGTCCCTTTTCCATTACACCTCAAAAAGAAGGAAGTTATCATCTCTCTCCCTTTTTGCATACTCCCATTGTAGGAAAGTGTTACCTCCATCACTTCCCACAGAAAGCATAATGAACAGGTTTCTCCAGGCAGGGTCCTCTCTTCTAAACACCATTCTGGAAAAGGATTTTTAGGAAAGCTCATTCCTGTCCCCACCAACCCACAGAGGAAGGAGTCATGTCCTGGTGTTACCGAAATCTGTCAGCCAGCATCACAGTGCACTGAATGTAACTGCATGGGCACGAGGAGCGGCTGACAGGCAGTGAGGTTCTCCCTGATTGGAGGTTTGCAGAGGGCGGGGCTCGGCACAATCTCTCTGGAGCACCCGGCCAAGTGGTCCAGTAAGCCAACTTCTCTTTGGTCTCCTGCCAGAGAGACCCTATCGACCCACAGGAAGGGAATGCCTGCAGTCCTCCATGCAAAAATATGAGCCGGCTGTTGGCTCAGTACTGAAGCCCGCTCCACATAACTCACACAGCGCAGCAGAAAAAAAAATGTGCGCTGCATTGTTAGACATCAGTTGTATGAATAACATTTATATTGTCACTAATTGTGTCTAATTACATTTTGCCACTTGCTTCAAAGCTTGCCATCTCTGTACATCTCTTGACTAAGGTACCCCATGTGAGATTTCAGTTGAATGTAAGTTGGCTTGTTGTATGTGTGCTTGTAGGACCAGCTTATCCCAGGCTGTAGGTATACCCAGGTGTCTACTCACTCTTACACGGAGTGGTTGGATTGGCTGTGTTTTTTCAGGATAGCTCCTAAACCGAATTATTCCCCAGATCCAATTACGGTGACGGCTTGGGAGGACTTAGCTGGCCTTACGGGCAGTCGCTGGCCATGAAATCTGAACCTCAGGCTGCGTCAAGTTTAGCTGCGACTCCCACGCCGCGATGTCCCTCCCGCCACTCCGAACGTGACATGATGAGGCGGCGGAGCGTGGAGGTTCAGGGCCCCGAGGGAACTGAGGGCCCTGCCTCCCGAAGGGGATGTCAGAGGTCTGGAATGACTCGTAGCGAGGTTCTGCAACTTCCCAAAATACAGACTCCAACGGGAGGGGGGAGCTGTTTAAAGCAACAAGTCAGTAGAGAAAAAACGCTGGAGCTCAGAGTCATCCAACTTCAGCAGCCCCTGTTCTAAGTGCCTCTAAATGTGATTCAAGAGGTGTGGAGATTATACCGCCAAATGGGTGGTTTTAATGAGCGAGCTCCCTGTCCCAGGGTTGTACACTGCTCTCCCACACAATGTGGGCAGCAATGGGGAGCAGTGGTGAAAAGCAGGTCTTGTATCACCAAGGTTGCTGGTTCGATTCCCAGCTGGGGCGCTGCCGAGAGGGAAGACCCGGCCGTGCTCAACATCTTAGTGGCGTTTTGTAATCGTCCACAGCTCACTCTCCACCCCCGGATCACAGAGGATCCCCGGCCCCCCTGAGCTCTCCAGCCAAGTCCGCGCTCTTTGCAAATAGCCGCACTGAAAATAAGATTACGGGGGGGCTGTGGCGGAGGATGAATTTAGACATGGGAGCCTGACAGTGACGGACAGACGCGCTTCACGCCGCGGCCCGGAGAGGCGGCCCAGCGAGGGAGTAACGACAGCCCTGGTGGCCAGCCATGGAGCTGTGCTGTGTTACAAAACTGCACAGGTTCTGCCCCGCGCTGGCGGTCTGACAGTCATTGGGGCGTCACTGTTAGAATCCAGGGAATGGGGTCTTTGTGTTCATCTCAAATTCCTAACAACAGGCATGTTTTAGGCATTGATTTCTGATTGTGTCATTGTGACCTCCAAGCAGCACTTTTATGTTGTGTCATATAATTAGATGATGGGCGGAGTCATTTATGCCAAGTGAGAGTGTTGAAATAAACGTATTCTGTACGCATTGGTGCAACATTCTTTACAATGATGTAGCCTTTAAGTGGCACACCACAGTTGCAACATGGTTAATGTTGTTCCATGCTTTTGATATTGTTACATGTACAAAGCTAAAGAAAAAAGCTAAAATCTGAATTTGTGACATACAAACCAGTGGAAATGAACAGAAAACAGGCCACAGATATGAAGATGGCAGGAATGGCAGTGTTAAGGGAGGCCATATGCCTTTTGGTATTCATACAGCCACTACTCCTTGTCTGCAAATGCACCATGTGCAAGCAGGTTAGGCCTGGACCTCCTGGATGTGTGTCTGAATGGGAGAGTACCTATGCCGTAGGATCCATACTGCACTGACCTCAGCTCTTTCTGAAAGAGCGGGCCATGAATCCACAGAAATAAACCATCACTGTCTATGACATCTGTGCCCAGTAGGGTATGAACAGTGCTGGATACTAATGTTGAACGCACAAGATCACAAGCATACACTGTAAGACTGAGGCCTGATTACTGTAGCAGCTTTGGTTCAAGGTCAGTCAAAACAAGTAGTTGTCTTGAAACATTTCCCTTAATCACGCACAGGGTATACACTGTATATGATGAGTAAATATATTCTGTTACACATTTATTGCGTGTTTTGATGATTGAGCTGGTTATGTTTTTAATATATTTTAGTATGCAAATGAGAGTATTACTGCTATTGATTTAACTTATCTAAGAAATAATGGTTTACTACTTATGAACCACTACTTACTTAATTGCTTTGTAATTTCAGATGATGATGTCCTTTTCTCTCAGTTTGACTCCTACTGTATCCCTTATTACTTGAGAGTGGTGCCTGCAAGTTATTCCCACAAGATATATTTTACATTGTTCAAACACAGACACTAAGATAAAACATTACACTCAGGCATACAAATTTACTCCCAAGGTATGCCAAGGGCAGCTGAGGACATGCTTCTTCCATTAACCATACCAATATGTGCAATGTAAAGAGTACCTGTTTGTCTATGCCTGTGTAGACCAGCTCTCTTAGCGTACTAACAGTGTAGAGTAGTTCTTAGGGAAATGGATTTGCTCTTGGGGAATAGCAGTTGTGAATCTAGTACAGTGCACCGCTGTCATATTATGCCACCGCTATCATAATATTTAGCCTCAGTGAACTTAGTTCCAGGAACATGTTCATCACTCTGTAAAGAGATTGTAGAATGTAGCTGTACAGAGACAAAGAGCATATTAAGGAAGATAGACACACTTTGCTGCTCTGAAATGGTGTTAGGTAGACAGACACTCTCTTATATTTTCAAGAGAATCCTTGTCAGTGCAAACTGCTAGTGATATTGAAGCTGAGTTCATTCACGTAGCTACCTTTTCGTGTGCTACCACATGCTGTTGTTTAGCCATGCAATTCCAAGGTGCTGTGGTAAGCCTTCAGTTTTGCTCATCAGCTCTTGAGCAAGCCTTGAATAATACATGCAGATGTTAGCACAGGGCCTCAGGGCTTTCAGATAAACGAGGTGGAACAGTCCTTTTTCCCTTGTTTCACCCCACCCTTTGGAATTGGCAATTACGTTGATCTTGCCACACTGTCAAATCATCTACCCTTACATAGGAATGCTAAAGGACAACAAAAGCAGTCTTCTGATACACTTGCATGCAGACAATGGCTCTTTTTTGCACTACAAACCCCACAATGCACCACAACAGAGCAGACACCAAACAGAGGATAGCCACATCTCCAATGACAATGACAGCTTTCGAGTGATTGACAGGTGCCTGACAAGTGGCTAACAGTTGCGAATGGGCAGTGGAACAAGGGGACCCTGGTGGAGGGAAGTCAGTAGTTTTCCGCTACTGTTCCTCTACTATCCACTAATGGCACGGCCCAGCCTTGAGCTCAGCTCAGCTTGCCCTCAGAACAAGCTCCTCAACTCCACCCATGAGGTGGAGTCTTTCATGCCACCCAAATCAGGGGCCCGTTTACCGCACACGTCTGGGCCCATTAAATGTGCAGGGGACGTCCTGTAGAAGTGACGATGGCATGTTGGGAACGTTGTGCTGGAATGTGATGAGTCAGGGCTATGTGCTTATCTGTCACATCAGTGTGTCTCTCCATTTTTGCCAAGTGTCCCAAACAGGTAGGCCACTGTGGGAGGGAGGAGAGCTGGAGGGAGAAGTATGTTGTATTTTACTGATAAGCATTAAAGAGGAATTGATTTTTGGGTTCTACGAGGCGGTATCCTTTACATGCCCAAACGCCCATTTCAGCATAATAAAAGTTATTGTGCAGTGAAGGTATGTAAAACATAAATTTATGCAGACATTCTAGCCCATTTGATAGCTGGGGATTGTGGCAATCATGCACCGCATGTGTCTCTGTTGGCTTGTGTTGTGTGTGTGAAAGGAGTTTGAGGACGTTTATTTTTTCTTTGATTAGATAGATGCAGTCCTATAGGTGACAGGGGTTTTACAGGTTCCAATCCAGCCTGAGCCAGGGCTTTGTCATGCTCATCATCTGTTTATACCATTGGAATAATCAGACATTCATAGATCCGCATAATGCTCAGTCCTTTTTAATGCAGGCTCTTTAACGTCAATAATGCGGGTTTTTTTCGCGGCGTATGTGGAGTTCTGCCCTCGGTCTTCAGCGCTGCTCACGCGAGCGGCATTTTGGCGTCGTTCAGCTGGCTCGGTCGTGTATGAGCGCGCAATGTTGGGGGAGCTCCCATGTTGCGCTTGACGAGCAGGTGGTAATTATCATGTTATTTATAAAACGCGGCGGCCCCGGATGGGCCCGGGGCTCCCTGGCAGCTCCCCCCACGCCCCTCGCGTTACGTAAGGCTCCGGCTCTACGCGGTGCGCACGCGGCTCTGGAGAGAGAGAGAGAGAGAGAGAGAGAGAGAGAGAGAGAGAGAGAGAGAGAGAGCGTACGTGCCTGGGGGGCGTCCTGGCAGCATCCTCTGCGGCTCAGGTAGGGGCGAGCAGATGCTCTCGAGCGCTTTCAGTGGCAGTGGCGGGTTGTCCTCCTTTAGTGAGCCTCAGTAGTAAAGATATTGAACCAGAACAGTGGATGGGGAAGATAACCAGCTGATATGCAGAGGGCGGTGCAGAGGCACTATGGTGCACGGCTGGTGTGTCACAGCAGTGTTATGCTGTGGTTCAGACTCTAGACCCTACGACCCCAACCTGAGGGTTGCAGGTTTGATTGGCCATTGAGGAAACTGGCCTTACACCCTGGAGGACGGTCCATGACCTCAGTTGCTTTAGCAAATGTCCAACTGTATAAATGGATAGTGAGACTTTCTTTTTAAGTGTCTACAAAGTAAATAAAATGTCTTGTCTTTAAATCGCATGGCAGGCAATTCTTGCACATCTTTAGCTGAGAACTTTGAGGCATCCAGTGCTTTTGTAAATGACTGGAAAAATCCACTAACGTCCGAGTTTGAACTAGGTAAGTACTAAGAACCCTAAACTGATGATTGTGTTAGTAATGCTTAATATATTCTGCATAGATAGAGAGCTCTGTGGTGCTGCAGTTGAACTTCACAGATGCTGCTAAAAGAGCAGTTAGGTGCTACTGAAGCGCTAACCACCCACTCAGGCTGGCACCGTACATGTATTATTCCCGTACTCTCCTCAGGTTTTCACTCGGATTGAAGTGGGTGAGTGAGGGAGTCTTTGGGACGGTGCTGCTCAGGCTGATTTATTCCACCTATAAGGGAGGGGAGTACAGCAAAGCAATCGAGCGACGCTGGCAAATGTATCCCCTGCGTATCCTTTGGCTGATCGATAGGTGCCGTGTTCAGGCTGATTTCTGGCCTGTCGTGACTACGTCGTGACCACACGGTCAGGGTTCCCTGAGCTCTGAGGGGTATGAGATTGTGAGCTCTGAAAGGAGAGGCTGTTCTGTGAGACACAGAAAGCAACACGTTTGCTTCCATGATCAAACGGCCACAGCGCTTTACTTTTCTGCAACGGGGGTACTGAAAAGCTGATGTATGTTTTTTAAAAGGGGGAAGATGCCCTCTGCTACAACACAGAGGATATGGCTAACTCATAAGGAACAGCATAGTGGTGGCTTACATTCTCTGGCTGGATAAAATGCCATTGCATACAGTGGATAAAATGGCATTACATATGTGTGTTGCACAAAGGTGACAAATTTCATCATTTTTCCTGTCAGAAGTCATCAGGTATAAAATGTACAGCATTTTTGGCAGATGGTCTGGTCACAAGTTACAGTAATACATGGGTTGTGATCATATTCCCAGGGTGCTGAAAAGATGAAGAAATATGAACATGTGGGCTTTTTAATGTAATGGTGGTAACACACTTAAACCGTTAGCCTTTTCCCCGTTATTCAAATTCAGTGATGTTTTTGGACTTTTGGGTCAGCACCACCTTGTGGGCACAATCCGCTCCTGCACAAACATGCTCCCAATCACTATTTAGGTGCCTCTTCCTGGATACAGATAGCAGCCCTTAGAGCCGTATTAATTAAATGTATCAATTCCTCTCAAATCCTCTTCTCCAGATGACAGCTGGCTGTGTAATTTGTATGATGTGTGCACAGCAGGGGCACCTCCAGTGTTTTTTTTTCACCTGAGATGTAGTGCAGTCTGTTGTGCTGTGGCTAGCAGCAATGTGTGGGCTTATATCACAGGGTGTCCAATCACATTCAGAGGTGACGGCTTGAAATTAAAATGTGTTCTGTGCATTCTTTTTCCTGCTGAACAGATTTAGCTTATATCCGTTTTAGCTTAGATTATTCTTTTGCTTAACAGACTTAACCAAGATTTTTTTTTCCCCCCTTGCTTGTGAGCCTTTTCAACAAAAGGGTGAGATTTGATGATCCTGGTCTCTTACCCATGATCCCGTTCTTCTGGTGCTCTTGTCGTAGTGTCAGAGACGGGGCGGTTAGGCGCTGCTGACTGCATGATCTCTGCCAGTGGAGCTGCATTAAGGATCGGGGTCAGTGATTTAGCCTCCAAGCCAGTCGGCCCTTAATCTCATTAGAGCATCCGGAGGCCTCAGACTTGCTGAGGCGTTGCCGGCGAGAACACCTGTCATCCGGAGGCCGGAGAGAGCGGAGCTTTTCGAAAGTGAGGATTACCGTCGGAGAAATTAGCAGCGCGTCAGGAGGTCTCTCGAGCGGCGCCGCGGTGTTAGTTCTGTCGCTCCGGGTCCGAGCTCCTTATCTCCTCGGCTGAAGCCTGATTGCTTTCGCTGAGGCCTGATGTTGACCTTTGACCCCTCGTGACACATCAGACCTCTTGTTGACCCAGCGCGTTCCTGTGCTCACGTGTCCCGCGCCGCAGCGGTGTTAGCCCCGCCCATGTCATCATCTCTCCCTCATCCAAACCTTAACCCGAGGCAGGGCGGGTAAGAGTGTCTAACCCAAGACAGGTCAGTTAAGAGTGTCTAAGGCTAAGGTTCATTTATAAATTGAGTAATTGGATTACTGATTACCATAACAGGGCCCTGTTGGCTGTGACATGCCTGTGTTTTAACTCCAAGATCTTGGTGACTAATAGATTATTAGAAATTTTAGTCATGTTACCATCATAAGAAACAGACATTTCTGTTGTTTCACTCTTATGAATTCTACTAAGGTGTATGAGAATTTGACCTTAAGTGTAGGTACCTGCTTTAACTGTGTGACTTTAAGGGTGGGTGTTGAACTGATTGCCACTAGAGGGCAGCATGATAAAGCATGTGTTTAAGTACAATTTAAGTACAAATTAGGACAGAATGAGTATTTGGCTCCTTTGTTTATCAGAAATAACAATCTATTTTATTCAGTTATTATGATGAGTGATATGTATATACTGCTTTTCAAAGGTGTTATACACCTGTATTTTAAATAATGCAATGCAAGAATAAGGAAAGTAAAACATGCTGCATATTTTAGTCATGCTCCCCTTTCTTAACAGAGGTGTTCTAACATACAAAACATTATTTTAAGTCCTGTGTTCTTATGGTTGCACCCCATGAGTGACCTTTGAATGGTGGAGAGTGACACCCGTGCCCTCTGCCTCCTTTGTTGTGGGTTCAGCACTTAACATCCTCTCATCTCTAGGTAATGCTCATCCTGCTTAAACAGCTTTCTGGCTCCTCCAATCCATAACAGAAGATACTGTGATTGCTGGTTATGCTTTGGAGTCCACACCTTGAAAATCAAGCAATGCAAGCTGTTTTACTCAGTGTTTTTCTCTCAACACTCTCTTAACACAATGCTGAAGATCTACCATGTGGGAGGATATATATATATATATATATATATATATATATATATATATATACACACATATACATATGCTGTACATATACATATATGTATACATATTTATCACACACAATTCATTACAAGAAAGCTGCATTAGTTTATGGTGTATTCCCAGGAGGGGAACTGTCATACTACTGAGCAAAGTACTTAAAGCGAATCACTTGCATTTCATTGAGAAATGTACAGGCGCTAGGATAAGGGTATCTGCCAAACCAACGATTATTAGACAGTGAAGCGATATCACTTATGTAATGTATTTGCAGGTGTGTAAGGTATTTGCTTTACGTCTGTTTTGGATCGGGGCGTCTGTGCCGGGCCCATTCATGAGAACACACCCCTGCAGCAGATTGAGGGGGCGGGGTCTGGGACACACTGGCGAGGTCACACGGTGGCGGCGGCCTGTTTCACACCTACTCCTCCGCCGCCGCCGCCGCCGTGTCCCACTGCCAAGACAACCACGGTGCCAGAATATGGGCCAGGGAGCTCGGTCAGAGCGACTCGGAGGCCAAGGTCCGGTCGGGGAAGGGTGGGGTGGGGTTTGAAGGTGACGTTGGACGAAACATGCTTTCCGATTGGTGGGACCCTCAGCAAATCAGGGAGGGAACAGGGAGAAATTAGCGGTTCTGTGCTCCTGAGCTTTGTTGCTGTGACAGCCAAGTTTGTTGTATGAATGACAGGGGTGGGGCGTATCAGTTTCTGGGCTGAATGTGTGGGGCTCAAAGCCTCACAGAAGCTGCTGCCATGTTTTCCTGAGATTAAAAACTATCGATGGGCTTGACCGATGAAGACAATGATCAAAGTACCTGTGCCACAGCTTTTACCTTGAGGCTATTGCCTTTGCATTATTGTCTTACCTGATTGCCATTTATCTAGAGAACATGTTTTTGTCCATGTCATAGTTTTATTAATGTTTGAGAAACAGTTAAAGAAAAACATCCTCTGAGGCCTCCAGTAGCTCCTCTTTGTTTAGGCTGTAGTTTTCATCAGTTTGCAGATGTAATATAACTGAACGTCACCATGGCAATGCCTACATTGAATGAAGTTATTGATTAATAGAAATTGAAGGGCTCCGCATTAATCAAACAGCGACAGCATAGTCTCCAAGGTTCGCTATAGTCCTCTGTGCGGTGATGTTTGCCTTGTGAGGCAGTCAGTTTCCAGATTGTCGTAATTTGATAACGTTGCTGCGACGTCACGGAAACCATGAGAGAACTGGTCAGATGTCACCTGACGTGGCCTGTATGGGACGATCAGTCCAGCTAAGTCCTTTGTATGTTTGTGTTTCGTTTTCTTTTTTTTTTTTTTTTTTCCAATACGTCCCTCCTGTGATTTCCTGTGTCTGGAGATTTCAAGGCTGCCATTCTGTTAATCTAACATTCAGTCCAGCCGCACTGTCAATCAGATGAAGCTGTGAAGCTTCGGAAGCTGCGAAATGAGTCGTTATTAATTTCATCTGCCCACCTCATTCTTATATTTATGATTTATATCACTGTTGTTTTGATGTCATCTTTGTTGTCAGTCGTCTTTGTGTTCACATCGCCATGATTGCTGTCTTGATCATTTGTTGCCTTTTTTGATTGTTTTGTTCATCCTTTTTGGCCTTCTGTGTGCACTGAGCTGTGCCAAACTTATCTTTCTAGGGACAAAGAAGAACAAAAGCCTCAGCCGGCACAGTAAGTAACGTATTACCCAGAGTGCTCTAGGCTTTGACACTTCTTCCTGTCGCTCTGTGCCCCCGTGCTTTCCGTAAGCCCCCTCTGTATCGCGGGGTGTTTCTGCTCCCCCTGATATCTCAGTGGGCTTTCCCTGATGTCCCATTTGCTTCCTGATTGGCTTATAAGAAAAAGAAACTCCACCTCTTATCTCATCCACATGTGAGCTGGATGCATATGTACTTAGCTGTCTGCTTTTTGACCAGTACCAAAAAAACCTAAAAACAAACACCTACCCGAAACTCTATTTCACTGCTCACGCCCCCTTTCGCCATTCCTATTGGCTGATTTTTCCTTTTTTGTGGCAGTTTCCCATCTCCATTGGCTGTAGCTTCCCTGCTTTGTGGTTTTGCTCCTGTTGTAGACGCTGAAATCTCTCTGTGGTTGTGGTCGTCGCTCTTATCGATGTTCCTCTTATCACCGACAGCGCCGCTAGTGTCCTGACCAATGCCGCTGCGATCCATCCTTCCGCGGTCATGACAATCTTGTTTCCACTGACAATCCTGCTGTACTCCTGGCTAATGATAACTGATCTGAGACCTGCTGCTGTGTGTGACGTGTGGCAGCTTGGGTGTGTGTGTGTGTTCTGTGGTTGTTCAGTCACGTTATTTGCTTATTTGAACAGGTGGTTTCCCTTTAGTGGGATCACTGAGCTGGTTAATAACGTTCTACAGCCCCAGCAAAAATCCCAAAATGAGAAGGAACCCGAGACGTAAGTATAGTCAGACACCCCGAGTCGTTCCACTGTGCTCCCCCTAGTGGTCAAGCATACTGTGCTATTCGGGAGGGGATGGTACAGGTATGTTTGAACCTATTAGTTGCCCTGTAGTCTATAGTTTGTGTCAAACATCAGACCTTTACTGTTTTTTTTTTTTGTTTTATACTTTGCTCATAATGATTTATTGCTGTGTTAATACTGTACCATATTTCTCTACAGTAGCTACTGACAGCTAAAACTGGTGCAAAACACAGGAGAACCCATTTTAAACCCTGATCAAAATGATACAATTGGGTCATTTGATGAAAGTATTTATTTATTTATTTGTTTGTTTATTTATTATTATTTTTTTTTATTTATTATTTTTTTCATTTTTTAATTTATTTTATGAGATCAAAAGTTTTATTCACCCTAATGACAAACACGCATGATACAAGTTTGAAACTGCTTTCTGCTGTCCAGACGTTTGATTGGCTAGAAGATGCAATACCACTCCTCTAAAGCTACACCCTCGTGTTCCTGTCAGTTCAACATTCAGACGTCTCAGGGTTTGAGTCGTAATGTGACACCAGCAAACTGAATGGTTTTTTATATCCAATTATATCACTTCAGACCTGGTTTAAAATGGATGTTCCCCTTGTAGTGCTGATTCTTCCTATCTGTGTGAGGTCACTAGATGTACTCCTGCAGTCATTAACAGCCGTATGAATCGGTTGTAAGTAAATGCCTTTCGGTTTTTATCTTTGCCTCTAAGCATTAATTCCATAGTTACAATATGAGTTTCATAAATACTTAGTTAAAAATATTTTGATGCTTGAGGAGCTATAGCCATTTGTGCTAAGTTCACTTTTCAGTACCGTGCACCAAGTTGCAGTAAGTATATGCATTAATACACGGTGTTTGTGTGCTACAAAATAGCTACATGTAACAGATTTGTGGAAGTTTAAATTTTCACAGGTTTTCTACAGTATTTGTGCAGCTGGATATTTACTGAAGCATTTCATATTTTAGTGCCTATCTCAACACTACACTACACTATCTACAACACCAATGTCACACTTAGGACTCACACCTGTAACTTCTTGCTTCTTGCAATCATTTTTTTCTCAAAATCCGAGTAATGTATTCTGTTTTAGCTCATTTGACAGAATTACTGCACATTAGAGAGAGGGTAACTCAGATTTGTTTTGCTCATTGAGTCTTTGTGATGGCACAAAGCAAAAAAGGAAAAAATGCATCCAGGAGGGGTCCTTTTACTATGTGATCTGCACGTGTAATCTTCAGATCTGATTCACTGGAAATTCATATATTGTTTTTTGTTATATCTTATGATACCTCTTTAGTACTACGGCAAATCCAGTGGAAAAGAAAGGCAAGGGCTTTGGTACAAGAACTGTAACTGCTTGCTTAGTAAAACACTATCAATAATTTGTTTTTTAAATTTAGTTTTTAAATCGGGGGTTAAACTAGTGAGCAGAACTAATAAATCAGTAATGCTCAGACGTGGTCTTGTGCTTGAAAGGCCCTCTGTGAAACATACACAATTTCTCCCTCTAGTATGTCTCTACTTTGCCTCAGTTTTTTTTTATTCTTCCACTTACATTGTCCTCCAAGTGTTTCTGTACTTCCTTCTCCTTCCCGTTTTGACTGTTTTCTTGCACCTTACTGCAAGGCAGCATCAGTGCCTGCCTTTGTTTTGTAAAGGGCTGTGTGGAGAAAGACCACAGGTCAGATTCTGTGCTCTTATCTCCAGAGGTAGAAGCCATAGGCCAGCACTTATCCTGCCGTGACCCTGCGGTTAGTGTAGGTGTTGTTGTCTCATGGGCATTGTAATTGATTAGGTGTTATTAATCATACATGAGTAGAATTTTAAAAGCCTCAGCTTTTTTTTGACCCGGTATAAAACAACAGCCGAAAACATCACATTAACTCAGCAGGGCGGCAGTTTCTCAACGGTGTGTTCGGTCGTTTGCGGTTCATGCGCTGCCTGCTGCTAAAGGTTGGTTGATAGGTTGGTTTCTCCAAAGCTTGTGAGTTTATGGAAGGGGTTTCTGTCACGTGCTGACTGGAAGCGCTGTCGTGCTCTGTTGAATGCGCTCTCCCCGTCACCCTCTCAATGTCACACTGTGTCTCTTTTAAGAAACGACGTCACGCCAAATGGAGTCAGCATTACTGACTCATATCTTCTGTCTATATGTGTTTGAAAAGGAGATGTACAGTATGATACGTTCTGTGCGCTCAGCAGTCAGCGGCTGGATTAACCAGTCCCACCGCGTGTACATGTACTGTGCTAAAAGGAGATTTGCTCTGACTCAGTCATGGTGCCCATCCTTTTCTGTGCTGTTCAGTGTCATTAGCAAATGTCACTGCAACACAGACAAAAGAACCAAGAGCCAGTTATCATAAGGCAAGGGGCAAGAGAGATAGAAGTGATCCAGAAGAAGGGGTTAAAATTTCCTCAACAGATACCCTTAGTCAGTGTGACTTAGAAGTAGAATTTTACAATAAGCACATGCAATAATATACCGTATATACATTTAGTTATTTTTATTAGGTTTACTTCAGAGCACATTTTTAACATATAAAATAATACAGAGAAGGACACCCAGCACCTCATTTGTGTATATGTGTGTGTGTATGTATGTCTATGACACCTTAGTGTTTGATATACCCAGAGCATTATAGGTTTTTGGTGGGACACTGCTACTGCTAGAACCTCTGCTTCAGTAAATATCCATCTGTGTAAAAGGGTAACATGTCAAATATAAGCTATGGTGTGTTGTCCCAGATAAGAGTGATGAGAGAAATAGCGCAATGTGCTTTATCTGTGCTTTAATCAATATTCTGGTAATGTGAGGTACTTAAACCCATATTGTGGAGTAATTTTAATTTTTTGTTACCATACGTTGTTCATGCTGTAGCAACTGAAAGTTTGCCATTTTGAAGATTATCTTAATTTTGCACAAATAGCCTAGCCTTCAGTTGCAAACAACATAGCAGAGGACAACGTATTAACCAAACACTTGGTCAGCCAGCAGAGGGCTGGCTGGGTAGCTTTGCTAACCTCAATGCTATTTGACTCCAGCACTGCACTGGGGTATGTTATTTTATGGGTAGTATTTACAAAAAAATCCTTGTTACAGTCTTGCATTAATTGCATATGTCCAGAGTGTTTTTGTTGCTACATAAACAGAGGAAAAAATAGCAATGCAATAGTGTGTAGTTTCTTGCTATTATTAGTTTAGTTCAAGCACCAGAGGCACCTACAGTACTCGGTAGTGCTTCATGGTTTTGACTTGTCAGAATGTTCTGTTGTGCAGTGCGTGGCTGCAGCTGCGCTGGGAAGAGGCTGTTTCATGTTTTCTGCAGCATGCTCCTCGGGCTTAAATTCAGTTTGGTGCTGAAATCACAATTACGCTGTGAAGCTTCCTTAGACCACTGGGAGGAGTTGTAGTTCTGCCGAGTCAAAAATAGAATGGGAGGCCTCTCTTTTGTGCTGCTGCTGTGTGTGTGTGTGTGTGTGTGTGTGTGTGTGTGTGTGTGTGTGTGCGTGTTTGTGTGTGTGTGTGTGTGTGTGTGTGTGTGTGTGTGTGTATGTATTTGTGTGTGTGTGTATGTGTGTGCCTTCTCATATGTGTGTGTTTGCGCTGGTACTTGTGTGAAACTCTGTATAAAAAAAATACAGTAAACTCATAACACCACGAGAATCCATGTACAACGTAGCACCGTCATGTGAAATGTCACATACCCCAAACACCCAAAAGGAATATGAAGAAACATTTTCATTTCAAGGAAAAAAAATGCTATTTGGATTTCTCCATTGAAATGAAAGGTTTTCATAGTGTTTCCCAATATTTCTATTAATATATTGAATATATAGAAATATATACAAAATATATTCTATTTTCTATCCTATTTCCAAAGCTGTCTGTGGCTCTGTGGGATAGGAGAGTGGAGGGGGTAGTAATGAGGTATTAACTGTGCTGATAATGACATCTAGACTTATTCTCTGTGAATAAAAACCTGGGGAAAATGTTTAGTTGGATGCAGCATGTTCTTGTAAAACACGCAAAACACGCTTGTGTGCTACGAAGGTCCAGTTAAACTCACAGTTTGATTCACCAATTTTTGTCTTTAAACAACTTTGAGAATTTTAGGGTCCAATCGCATGTACAAATGAAATGATAATAGCGGACCCAAGTGTAGCATTTTTTGGGGAATGGTTCTAGTTGTCATTGAAAAGCAGTTTTTTGACGATCTGAAGCCACAGACGGCAGCCTAAAGTGAGGGGGAAGTTCACCTTTAACCTCTGCCCCCCGTTGACCTCTCTCCACAGGAAGTTGCACCAGCAGTTTGAGATGTACAAGGACCAGGTGAAGAAGATCGGAGAGGAAGCACAACTAACGCAGGAGCAAAAGGGGGACACGCCCACCTGCGGGATCTGCCACAAGACCAAGTTTGCCGACGGCTGTGGCCACAACTGTTCATATTGCCAAACTAAATTCTGTGCGCGGTGTGGAGGTCGCGTGTCTCTGCGGTCAAATAAGGTATGGCCCCCCCGTCTCCATCTCTCTCGCCACCTACACACACACACACACACACACACACACACACACGCACACAGAGCTCAGCATAACATCCATCCATTGACAGCAGATATGAATGCACCACAAGCGAGACTTCAGTTTGACTCACACACTAATCCCACATTCAACACGTCGGTCACTTTCTCCTGTGGATGTTGGTTTATGCTCTAAACCTGCAATTGTGATTGTGTTCGTTATTGTGGGGGATGTTCTGCATTGTCAGTGTGTTCAGTATTTTCAGTGTGTTAAGTCTTTGACAGTGTGTGTGCAGTCTTTGGCAGTGTGTGTGCAGTCTTTGGCAGTGTGCCTAGCACTGCCAGGTTTTTTAATTGTGAGTGTTCAGTACTGTCGGCGTGATCAGTATTGTTGGTGTGGTAAGTGCTATTGATGTGGTCAGCATTCTCAGGGCATTCAGTATTTGTCGGAGTGATCAGCATTGTCAGATTGTTAAGTATTTGTCAATGTGTTTGGTATTTGTTATGCTGTGCAGTATTTGTCAGCAAGCTCAGTATTCATCTGACTGTTTGGTAAGTAAGGTTTTAGTGAATCTAAACCTTCCCCACACGTCAATTCGACTGACATCCCCTTCGAGAAAAGTGAAGTGGAGAAAATGGGATGAGTTAAAAATACATGGCTTCAGGCAATGAAGTGTTAAAGGGGAGGCTAATTTGTCCTCTTAGTACCAGCAAGATCTGTACTAGGTTTGGTATTAAGGATGTAACAGTCTGTAATGGTAGAGGCTCTCATCAGATTGGGGCATTACAAGGCCACACATGTTTATTGGTCTACCCATGTGATTTGAATTTAACTGAACTCTTTGCCATATCTGTGGCATAAGGCCATATTATTGAGAGATCTCATTTTACTACAGATTTTGAGATTTTCAAAATTATTTTTTGACTTTCTTATTGAACCTGATGTTTGCCAATTCACTGATGATCTATTGAAAAAAAAAACAAAACAAAACATTGAGATGGTCTCAATACAGTACTCTGTAATACAGATAATGGTATCATGAATCATTATTATTAAGCATTAATGTGATGGCACCGTATATACTGCACAGCAAAATCAACACATTTATTTGCTATTGCGCCTTGTGCATTGAGTGCTTTGTTATAGTTAATCTTCCTATTATATTCTATTTCATCTTCCCATTTGTAGTTTGATTTCATTTTCAAAATCTTTCAGCTTTATAGCAAAACTGCTATTTTGAAAGTATTCCGTGACTTCATACTGAATGGTCTACATGTTAGAAGTGCCCACACCCTCCAGCGCCCTCAAATTCAATACAGATCAGGGGTGTCACATCTCCATGTGTGAAAACCAAACAACCACCCCTGTGTCTGTATCCCAGCTCTTGGTTTCGTGGCTGTTAAATGCATGCAGGTGAAATCCAGGGCTGGGAAACGGGCAATTCAGCAGAGCTATTTGTAATGTAGCTATTTATTATTTTATTTTGATGTCTTCTTAAATGGGAGTAATGTCTGTTTGTGTCACCTCTGTGGCTGCTTGCTTGAATTGAATGCGATTAACACACGCTTCCTGATGTTAAAAACTGCTTCCTGTTCAATACACTGAGTGCCCAATAGGGGGAGCCAGTCACATGAACTTGAGCTTGATTCCAAATGCAGTCTACCTTTTTCTTACAAGCACAAATTATCGTGCTGTAATGTCAGTCAATCTCCAAGTTATTTCACTCTGAGTATATTCTAGCAGGCAGGAGGCTATGTTCAGCACTCATGTGTTTTTTGTGTCAGCCTGTCAGTTCTGTAGCTTTGCGTTAAGTGCTTGAGTTTTGTGTCTGGCCCTGTCCAAGAGCTTGCCGTTTTACTGTGCTGCCAGTATGTGATGTGTGAAACTATGCTAACCTCACTCCTGCTCTCTCCTCCCCCCCCCTCTCTCCCTCCCCTTCCCCTGCTGCATTTGTGCTTTCTTGGACTTGCAACAGGAGGACAAAGTGGTTAGCATTCCCCGTTTCTATTCTTCTCAAGTCTTGGGAGATTTGCTTGTTCTCATGAATGTGCTTCACCCTGTGTTTTTTTTTTTTTTTTACGTGTCGCATGTCGTGCGCAGAGAAAAAGGCACCATACAGATCGGATCTCTGACAGAGGGGACACGTCATTTTATTGAACAGGATAAAATGACAAATTACATGGCCGATTGAGGCATGTTCAAAAGTTGATGAACGCTACAAAGAATGAAATCAGCCTCTAATATTTGCACAGATGTTATAGGTTTATAGTTTTGACTAATACATTGTTGGGGGAGGTAACAGCAGTAAAAAAGTGAGACTGTGTTGGAGTATTATGAATTCCAACACAGAACACAGACAACTGTGAACAGGTGCTTGTTGGTCCTTATGTGACTTACTGAACACACCAGTCACCTCAGGGCACAGGTTAGAGTAGCAGCAGCCAGTGTGCCCCGGCGGAGCACGTCAGAGAGAAGGCCGTCTCAGAATGAATCAGACCAGCCTCTCAACTCATCACCTTTGGCTTTGCACCATACGCCATCACCAGTCCTCTCAGCCAATGGCTGAAGAGACTGTTTTAAAAGTGTGTTAAAAGATGCTGTAACATTTATTTCACATCCCATCATACCCGGGCCTGGTACAGATGGCTTTGTCGGGTCGCTCTGATGTGTCGTCAGTAGCCGTGGGTTTTTGGTTTTACTTTTCACTGTCTATGTAACAGCAGGCAGAGATAACGCTGTAAGGAGGTTTCAGAGGGCATTTTGGCATTGTCACGCTGCCTTTAACAAATGCCCTGTCCCTGCTCAGTGGTGCTGAGTAATCCGTGGGGGCTATGTTTCAAACGGGTGGGGTATGAAGGGTTTGAATGGGTGCCACATGGTGCAGTGTGTTATGCAATAAGGGAATGAACTAAAGGAGAGGATCCCCCCCTCGGTCACACATCAGGGACTATCCTCTGGGTCGAAAGGGTACACCCCTCTTGCCTCTACTCAGCCGTTTTAGCAAATGGAGCCTCCTGTGAGTCCTGATGTAACCTGAGGGGGACATTGCTTTGCTCTTTAATTATCTCTTTACAGAGCAGACTGCTTCACTGAGTGTGACTTTGACAGCATACTTTATTTACCTGTTATCATTTATGCGGCTGGACATTCGCTGAACCAGTTCATGTGAAGTGTCTTGCTCGAGGGTAACAGCAGTGCTCATCTTAGGATTTTAACTTTATGGTAACGAGTCCCATTCTCTGATCACTCCTCCACACTGCAACCCATAGTCTAAATGTGTCTGTTTTCACCTCTTAATATAATGTATAAGAATAAAGTCATGTGTTCATTAATTGGCTTTTTTTGCACCCCAGACAAACTATTTGCAAACCAATTACAAGCCAGTTTGACTTAGCAGCCCCCTGCATTTATGTTCTTATTGATTATCAACACTTAACTCCTTTTATTTCTGAACCTGTAATTCACACCTCAGGGAATTTTGAATGCCAACACGCAGATGAAACAAAACACATTGTATTTGGAAGGACTGTAGAGAATTTCGCCTGGAACTGAAGTTAAACGTGCATTCTTGGCAGTAAATGTCAAAAGATATCAAGCCATTCATCTTGAATTAATGAAACACAGTGTCTTCCATTCACCCCTTTAATTTTTTTGCTTCAGAGCCAGGCTAACCATCTTAAAGAAGTGATGGGAGGGAGCCTTACCCATAATGCACGATGCTTAGCAAGGTACAGTGAGGAAGGAAAGGTAAAGGCCTACAGAATGCACAGTGTGGGTGAGAAAGTGACCCCTTAAAATATTAGTTTTCCTGATTATTATTATTATTGTTAATCTGTTCGTTTATTTATTTATTTATTTTGCCAGTCAGCACAACCTTCTCACATAAGAACATATTTTTAATAAATCATGTTTGATTTTTGACTTTTTTTCTGCGCTATACCTTATGTGTCGCTTCATCAATAAATTCCTAGTCTCTCAGAGGTAGTGATTATGTACCGTAAACTTGTTCGTTGGAGACTGCAGCGCTTCCCAGTCTTTTGAGTGTCACTGCTGGCGCGTAACGTCACGCATTGATTTATTTTAGCGCCGTGTGGCACCGCAGGGGACGCTTCTTAATGAGAACGTTCAGCTCCGGTAGTCAGATCTATAAATAATGAAGACATAGCTAGTAAGTGAGTGGTGGCGAAAACATGACAGCTCTCCTTCTTGCTGACTCGATCAAGTTTTGTTTTTTTTTTTTTTTTTTTTTTTTTAATTTCCCGGAGACATCTGTCCTTCTGTAGCCTAGCTCGCATGGATAATGTTTACTGTCTATATCGGCGGGTTCTGTTTTTATTGTTAATAATTTCTTTCTCGCTTTGAATTGGGAACTCGAGGTGGCTCATTTGCCTGAGCATTAAAATAAGACCTTTTTCTGTGATAGAATTATTACGCTTTCTGGCTTTGCCGGGCTGAAGACGGTCGGTGGTGTCATGTAAAAATAAGAAGCAGCCCACCTTCTTGTTTTCCTGGGAAGGAGCTGTCCGTGGTACTGAAAACATGTTCATGCTGCACACCGCGAAAGTCTCTTGCTCAAAGCACTTTATTTTGGCTTCTAACAGAAATATTCTCCTTCAACGATATATTACCTCAAGCAGAAACTATAGGTAAGTTGGTAAACACCAGATTTTTAAAAATTGCATTAATTGGTGTTTAATTAATGCTTCGTTTTTTTGGGTCGCATACTACATCTATGTTTGGTAATGTATATAAAGCTTGTTTTTTCTCCTTTTTAAGCTGAAGGGTAGAGTACATTTTCAGGCATCGAGGGTGAACTTGATTTTTCACTCAAACATCTGTTTTAAACGATCTCTAAATTTTACAGGACTGATCAAAATTACATTTTACAGCTTTTACCCATCTGAGTAAGTGAAGTGTGTCGTGCAAGGATCTAATAGCAGCCTCCCTGCTAGAAGTTGAACCTGCAATATTCAGGTTACAAGGCCAGTTCCTTAACTGCCTCAACACACCGCTCCTAAGTTTAGCCATGTCAGCTGGTCTCACTTCAGGTGCTGGCCTCCAGGCGAGAGAGGTGCGATAGCCTCCTCCCTATGCGCGTGTAACAGCAGGGTCTGTGGCACAAAGCATCTGCTGTCCTGCTGAGTCGTCCTTCTTATCGATGTTACCGAGCGCAGCTCTGTAATGCTGGGGAAAACAAGAGCCATCGAGTCTATTTTTGGCTGCTGCACGCCAACATTAGAATCTCATTAAATTCTAATGACCGAAGTGTGTGGGCCTGCGTGTGTGCATGTGTGTGCTTATGTGTATGAGTGTGTGTGTGTTTTGTTTCACGTTAGAATGTTATAGATCTAATAAACATGGAGAAATTAAAATTCAACTGGTTATATCTCTATGTATTGTATTTCATGTATTGTTTTTGTCTCCGGTTTCAGATATTTTCATCTTCCTGCCCTGCTCTGAAAAAGACAGCCTTACATGATATTGCAATTAATTACATTTAATATCTTCTAAATATCAAGTGAATATTGTTATCTTCTAAATATTTAATGTTTTCTAAATATCAAGTAAATACCTTCTAATTGTGTTTTGCTTGAAGAAATATGAACCTGGAACTCTTCTGTTGAGCCAGTTTTATTTAAACAATTCTCTAATATTTATTGAAGGTCTTTGGGGTGTTACATGTTGTAGAATTCTCTTCATAGCAAAGATAATGTTCTGTTGCCATAACTGCTTTTTCCACAAGAGGGCAATCTCTGATCAGGTGTTGCTAAATTGTAAATTTTCACAAAGTGATTTTCTCTGGTGGTTGTGATTGGCACAAAGAATGTTATAGCCAAGGAAAACATTCTTTTCTCAATAGGCGATTTTCAGTAGGGTTCAGAATGAACCCCTGTTGTCCAATAGCCTCGTTGAAGCACAACTGAAATGATGTAAGAAAGGATACTGAGAGGTAACCGTGGCTTGTTTGGTGACTTGTTAATGCCACCCTCTCACAGGCACTTGTCAGGTTTTCAGTGTATCCTCACCAGATAGCTCTGTCTCTGGTGTCAGTGGTTAGAACCCATTTCACAAATGCTTTCATACACAAACATCAAGGCACTCTGTAGGAGTTAGTCCTGGGAAGGATGAAATGGAAGACATAGTCTGGCTGGGTTAAACAATTGCAATTTTTTGTCATGTTGTAGGAATTAACTATCATACCACTTGTTTAGTGTTTTGCTGTTGACATTTATTTGTCCATATTTTGTATTTTGGTAGCGCATTATAAATTTAAATCAGGCCTGCTTGGATGAAGGCTTCTGCATCTTCAACTTACCAAAGGCATAACACTGCACCTTTCAGATTTGAAATGAATTGGTCACAGTAAAAATCTAGGTTTCAATATATTCAATCAGTCTTAAATGAGATAAAAAGATAAACTGTCATTGGAGGTAATGAAAGTGACAGTAAAAGATTACAAATATTACAAATATAGGAAGCAGTACTTGGTAGGGCACTGTGAGGAGCACTTTGAAGCCCATGATGTTTTCATAGACTTAAATCCTCTACAGTTCAAGGTATATGGGTATTATTCTGAGACGTGTTTAGGCATCATGGTGTGAGGAGAGCCTGGTGCTGTACTCTAAGATGATTTGAGGCTTTCAGGCTGTTTTGGGCCACAGGATTGATGGCTGTGAGACGTGTGAGAGCAGAGAGGGCCCGCCCTGCCCCCTCCGGGCCTCTGTGTGTCTCCTGGAGCTCATTCCCAACTCACTGAGCTGAGCAGGCCACTGCAGCTGCCTGACTTTGTGTGTGTGTGTATGTGTGTGTGTGTGTGTGTGTGCGTGAGAGAGAGAGAGAGAGAGAGAGAAAGAGAGGGAGAGAGAGAGAGACAGAGCGCACATGTGTATGTGTAGTCTAACACACATTACTGACCACCGCAGCTGCTTGACTTCTGTGTGTGTGTGTGTGTGTGTGTGTGTGTGTGTGTGTGTGTGTGTGTGTGTGTGTGTATGAGACACAGAGAGAGTGCATGTGTATGTGCACATGTGTATTGTCCAAGAGAGATTACTGACCATGCAGCAATCTGACCTATGTGCGTGCATGTATGTGTGTGTGCATTTGAGTATGATCCAAAGCGGATTATTGAGTATGCAACTGGCCGTCAGAGTGTAGTGCTCTAGAGATGTCTACTACGCTGATCACTGCTGCCTCAGCGACAGCAAACAGAGAACAGACATTGTGTTACTGATAGACAGCTGTATGTACAGTGGGTGTCTGCCATGAGCGTTACATTGGGTTAGTATGTGCAGTTTCTCAGTCAAACCGATAAATGAGACACTAGCATATTAATACCTGGATGCATTTATCAGTGTCTGTACCGTAGTTCAACATCTTAACCTTTATGCACCCTTCGTGGGCAGTGGTTTGGGGTAAACTTAAGAAACAGACCTTAAAATGGCAGGGTCAAATCACTGGAGCAGGACTCCTGTTTTACCCTTGGGCCGGGTGTTTAACCTGAATTGCCCCCTGCATGTCCAGCTGTATGTATGAGGTTGGCTAAATACCATCAGAAAGTTATCAAGTCCCGATTCCTGCTTGTGTCGTCACAGACTGACCGTTCGCTGTTAGCTGTCGCCATGGGAGAATGATGATGGGGAGAGCCGCGCACGGCCCTCGCCTTTATGCTAATTGCACCGTAGCGGTGCGGTGTAAGTAGGTCAGGGCTGCTACGGGCTGGAAGTGAAAGGAAGGGAGGCTATGAGGGAAGGTGGCAGTCAGCGGCGGTGAGACGATTGCGGCGCTGCTGCCGGCCCTGTGATGCTATGAGCCTTCCTATATTAGGGTGCACCTTCGCTCTGGATGTCAGGGATAACCTTGGTAAAATGGTGCTTGTTTTTAATTCGTCTACGTCATTTTAGCCCTGCAGCACTGTCACATATGAATGTTTACACCTTAATAGGTGCGTTCGGTCACTACTAGTTATTATTAGTCGCTATTTACAGCCATTCCAAGTAACATGATCTTTGAATGGTAGCTCGGTGCACTGAACTTGTAATGTACACCTGGCCGCCTTGTATAATTTGAGTATTATCTTATCTGAGAAAAGCTACTTAGGCCTAATGGTATTGGAACATGAACTGTGAGGAACCTGTATTGATACCCAATGGGACACAGCTGAACTGTACCATGCTGAGGGGTGGCTGGCATTAGCTCCCAGGTTTATGACGCAGTTGTGTTCGACTGCTGAATGTGTGTAAGGAGGAAAGAGAAGAGAGAAATAGAGAGAGAGAGGTAGAGAGAGGAAGACGCTTGATCCTCTTTTCCTGTCGTGCTCTGGTGTGGTGTACGAGGTGTTCACTAATCTTCCGAAACAATGGTGACTCAGCAAGAAGCCCCCACCGCCTCCCACCCCCACACCATTCACCGAACACAAGCCACCAGTCACTTCCCGAGTGTCCTGTGCTAAGACTTAGTCAGAGCCACCACACTGAGGTGTTCTGCAGGCAGCCTGTGACGTTAGCGCGACGCACAATCTCTTCCCCCCAACCAACCTGGAAGTGGAACAGAGTGGTTCTGTGCCATGATGCTGGGCGGATCTCATGTCAGACGGACCTGAACTCATGCTGCATTTGAGGGTTGGCCATAGAAAAGGCATTGCAGAGTTCTGCATACAGAAGTGATGGCGTAGTGAGACCGACCAGTTCTCCTCAACCCTTTCACTGTGGCTTAGCGCAGAACCTGTATACAGCCTTACACCCTGTGGCCCTGTGTTCTGTTAATGCACGGCGCTGTAGTGAAAGCTACAACCATTCCAGACGGCAGGGCAGGGTCTGCAAAAAGGCACCTGAGGGGGTACGAAGACTTCAGAATGTATCAGTGCATTTTATAAAACTTTTTATTCCATTATGATAGTTGTATTAACTGCAGTCATAACAACTGGGATCAAAGCTTTTTTGCCCTTTGCAGTATGGTTTTCAGGTAGGGGCCACGGCAGGTTAGGGAACTGGATCAAAAGGTGTGTCTGGGTGTGTCACTTCCACTGAAGCCTACAGCAAGGTACTTAGTCCAAGCTGTCAGTAGATGTCCAGTTGTATAAATGGATAATGTGTATAGTGCGTGGGCTCTCAAGTCAGTCTCCTAAGTCCACTGAGAATTCTTGATTATGGTGGACATTAACGTAGAGTGTAGTGTGTTGGATGTCATGTCTAGGGGGTCTAACCCTTGTCTGTTTTGCGCACAGGTGATGTGGGTATGCAACTTGTGCCGAAAACAACAAGAAATCCTCACCAAGTCGGGCGCCTGGTTCTACAGCTCCAACTCCCAGCAGCCGGGGGGCGCTGAAGGCTCCAGGGGCCGGCGGCACGAGGAGGCGCCCCAGGAGAAGCGGGCCAAACTGCAGGGGGACGCGCCCGGGCCAGCGTCTGACAAAAACAGACCTCACGGACTCCCGCGGCAGGACTCCCTAAAAAACGGCGCACGGCACTCGGGTCACGGCGACGCCCCCGGCGACAGGTGAGTCGCGGTTTAATCTGGTCCGCTCTCGATGGGGAAGGGCAGGGGGGTGAGCCGCACAGAGGCTACACTCTCTTCCATGGTGTTTCTTGGTGGCTGCATTACATCAGGTGTCCTCTGCTGCTGATGGCTTCATTTGGCATTGGGTGAGGCTGTGCTCAAACATGTTTGGCTATTGAGAATGAAACTGAAGCCACAGGCAGTATTGCCATTTTCAGTGGAGTTAGTGGAGATCAGGTTAGACAGAGCAGCAGTGAGTTTGCATGGGGTGAGGAAGTCAGCCGCAGTTCTGCACTGTGTTTCTCCATGTGGAGTAGCACCTCATTGATATCTATGTGACATTGTGGCACTCCTTGGTGAAACATGAGATTGGTAATACATGTGTGAAATCACCAGCAGCAAAATGGATGGAGGCCTTCGAGGAAGCAATGCAACACCTTTTAGGGTGCTCCAGATTACCCTGCTGCCTTCTTTCAGCCGGGAAGCCCGTCTCCTTCTCTCTGCTGCAAGGAGGCAGTTGGGTGATCCGGAGCACCCTAAAAGGCTTGATGGTTCATTTATAGCCTCATGCATGGTTTATCAAAAAGCTGCATCCCATAAACAGTGCGGCAATGACATCAATGGGAGGAGGCGATGCCTTGCTGCTGGACTGTGTGCCCTGTGGCTGTTTGAGCTGATGCCCCTGTTCAACTCCCTGAAATGACTTCATTCAGGATTCTGAAAATCATTATTTTAATAGTTACTCGTTACGTTACGAGTTACTCACCAGAGGGAGCAAATTACTGGATAAGCATTGAAGGCTATACTTCCCAAGGCTGACTCACATCACATGACTTGCAGCATCAACTGTAGCATTTCAGGTACATTGTGCTGTTCTCAAGGGTACAATAGCACTGCCCGAAGCCTGCAACTTTGTGATTGACAGCCCAGGTCCCACTACGCACCTGTAGGGTACTAAGAACGGGGTCAGAGCGGGGTAGTGAGTATAAGCACGCGTGTGGGCATTGTGACAGTGGGAGATATGCAGTCCAGGTGTGGGAAGGAGACTCGTGTGGGCACATGTTTTGGGGAAGGGGGGCCCCTGGCCTGAGAGAAGTGTGTCAAACACGGATGCAGCATCTGCCTCTCCCCGCTCTCCCGGGAGCGGGCAACAGCGAGGACGCAGGCCGTGTGGAAAAACGCAGCAGATTGGAAAGCGCGATGGGTGCGTTTTCCATGATGCCATCAACGCAGAGTCCTCTCACAGAGGGGGCGAGAGGGCTTAAAGTTTTCAGCGTGGCCAGCAGACGGTCGACCCAAACCTTCACCTGCTTTTGTGTAGCAAAACATTCAGGGTTATATAAAAGCCAGTACTTAAATGGAAAAAAAAACAATACTGTAAAATGCTGCACTGCTTTTTTTTCTCTCTCCCAGCAATGAAGATTCTTTGTTTGCTGCACAGTGCTGAATAAAATGAGCTAAAATGTACAGTGACTGGAGGGCATTTATTTTTGAAAATGCACAGGTGTGTGTGTGTGTTTGTGTGTGTGTGTCAGTATCTGTTCTGTGAGAGCAGCATAATGGAGACCTTGTTTATTGAGCTGTAGGGTGAATTGTCTGTTATTTTCATTCTGCTCATGTTTGCCCTAATTGGGCTGTGCTAAAACTAGAAAAGTAGAGGGAAGTGAAAACCATTTCAGCAATGGGAAACTCACTTTCCTACTCGCATACGTATTCGCTGGTGAAGAGCATACAAGACAGAATGTCTCTCTCATTTCCAGGGCTAATCAGCATCAGTGGTAGCTCCTCTACAGCAAATGTATGGTAAACCATTGTCGATGATCTTCAGGAAAGTTTAGAGGAACTGTATCAAATAGGAATAAAGGATGACAGGTCATGGATTGTGTGTGAGATGAGGGTGTGGAAGAGTTATTTATCCTGGTGTCCAAGAAGTCATGTGAATCAGCACACAGGAATTGGTGATGTGACACCCTGGAGAGCCAGGTGGAACAGCAACAATTACTCGGGGAGTACAACACAATTAACCACCCCTGTCTTTTGAGGTTTTGGACTTTTAGTCATTCAAACACAAGCCTTCACCTGTCAATGAATTCGAGTGGTCCTTTTAAGCCGATGTGCGGCACAAGTCTACATCAGGACAACAGGCAAATCATAGAATGAAACATTTCAGACGTTGTTAACGTCGTTTTCTGGAGTAATTAGCAAGTGTGGCAATATGAAGACTGGAGGAGTATGAAGTAACTGAGATTATGTCCCAGCCGGCTTTGTACATGTAACTGGCTTCCCTCCTGTTTGTTTGGTTGCACGCTGTTATAGAACATATCAGGGGACTCTGGCCTCAAGTAGAAAGTGTCACTTTATATACCCTTGTTGCTCATATTTTGATGTCTGAGGGACTGTTTTTTTATGCAGATTATGTAAACTAACTGTGTTGGGGGATTACACAGTTCAAGTAGATCTAATATGCTATAGTGATGTAAAATGCTATGGTAACCTATCCAAAATTATGACCTGAAATAAAAAGACATATTTTATATTACTTGTTACATTATTTTTGTTCCATCTCCATCCTGGTAATGGCCCTAAGAGAACCAGAACAATGTTTCAGGCAAACATCTAAGATGCCATATACCTAAAATGCTAGAGCACTGGGTGAACAGTGCTGTAGTGATGTGTTCTTCATAGGATTAGGTTGGCACTGTATAATGACTCCTTGCCTACAGTGAATCTTTTTCTCTCTCCATCTGTCACTGTCATATTGATTGTCTCCTGTTATGTTTGATTCAGTTTTAATGCCTACAGTAGTAAAAAATAATCATATCTGATTTATTGAAATCAAATTTCTGTGTGTTTTTGCTTCTGGCACATACCAAGATAATTGTGGAAGGTGCTATGCAAAAAGTAACTTTGATTGATGGGCATACCCTCTACCCTCCCACACAGAATCAGACCCTGTGATTCGTGACTGTGATTCGTGACTAAAGTTTATCAGTCGGGGCCTTAAGAACGAGTATCGGCAGAAATCCCAGTCCCCTCCTAGGCACTGATTGGTTTTGGTGATGGGTCTGTTCTCCCTCCCTGTGGTAACTCTGAGGGCTGATTGTTTGCTGTCAGACGTGGCTAAAAAATCCTTATGACAGTGTCAGGATTGTGTGTGTGTGTGTGTGTGTGTGTGTGTGTGTGTGTGTGTGTGTGTGTGTGTGAGAGAGAGAGAGAGAGAGAGAGAGAGAGAGAGTGTGGATGAGCATCTCCGTGGATATACACATGTGTGTGTGTGTGTGTGTGTGTGTGTGTGTGTGTGTATGTGTCTGTGTGTGCATGCATGTGTGTGAGTGTGTGTGTGTGTGTGTGTGTGTGTGTGTGTGTGTGTGTGTGTGTGTGTGTGTTTGTGCGTGTATGTTTGTGTCTATGTGTCTCCGTATGCATGCATGGGAGTGTGTGTTTGTATGTTTGTGCGTGTGTGTGTGTGTGTGTGTGTGTGTGTGTGTGTTTGTGGTTAGTAAGCTTGGAGAGGTGATGAGTTGTGTGTGGAAGCAATCCCTTATGTCCCGGTAGGGATGCTTGAGAAAGATGCCTCGGTACCTCGCTACACCACCCCCTCCCCCCTCCCCTTTCATTCGTTTTTTCTTCTGCTCTGTGAGGGAATATTGCCTCAGTAAGGCAAAAGCTAACCCTACTCCTACATCCTCTCGGGCTAAGTTGGGAGCATCATGACCGAACAATTAAGTACCCAATACTGCGCATTAAAACGCCTTTTTGCATTAGAAAAAATATGGAATGCAGTTGGTGCATCGTCGTCTAATGTCGCCAAGGAGTTAACTGGAGGCGTATGACACGTGGATGTGTTGTTTTTTGTGGATGAACGGGCCATAAGGAGAAAGCGAGAGACAGAAGGGACGTATAGAAAATGCAGTTTGAGACGTTGCGTCAGTTTTGTAGCTCTGTTTTTTCCCATTTCAATGGGGCTTTCTCCGCGCCTCAGAATATCCTGCAGACAGAGCTGCTGGAGCAGGCGCTAGGCAACATCGGGTGAGTGATGCGTTTGAAAGAGCGTGATTTATGCAGGGGCTTCCCCGTTGGCAGATCGGCGGCGTGTTCATGATCAAGGGGTCCACGTATTGATCCGCAGCCTTTGAGGAGTCATATCGGGGAAATTGCAGCCGAGAATGTGCTTCGGTGAGCAAACGGAAGGACCGCGATGCGGGGAGGTGGAGGGGGCTCGGGGTTTAGAGCTGCATTAGTGCTTAAAACGATCACACTAAGAATGTTATCTGCGAAATATGTCGCGTCGTATTGCTGCTGCATTCCTTATGTGGCTCGAAAATGTATAAGCTTCTGGGCTCGAAGGAAAGCAGTGTCATTACGCAGTAAGCGTCACTGTAGTCGTTCGCGGCAGCCCTCTGCACCGCGTTAAGTTATATAAAGCGTATTTTACTCGTGCGTTTGTGCGCTATTCTTTATGGCGACGTGTGAAGGCACTATTGAATGATTCTGGCCGCTCATCCCGCAATCATTATTACACAGTTAATACGCTCGCTGAGACTGCTCAAACGCAATACTCGGTCGCTGTGATTTGAAATATTTTTGCCTTTTTTTTTCCTATGCTATTATCCAACTAAATGTGCCTCTGACACGCAGTGTCTTAGAAATGTTCACCTTTCAATATTGGGCAGCAGCATTGACCAGGTCCCCTCCTAGTATGAAGTACTATCAGGATCTGCTTTGCTCTGCTTTGAAGAATATGTGTTTGTCTGTGTCTAAAGTTTACAGTTGTGTGTATGTATATATGTATGTATGTGTGTGCGTGCGTGCATGTGCGTGTGCTTGTGTGTGTTTAATTAGCTTAATTCATAGTGACAATGTTCAAGAAGACATTATCTCTCAGTGATATTACCTAGTATCTTAATTAACTGGTCAGTAATATGCATTTCCTCCATCTAGCCATTGCAAAATACCAGCTCTGCAGTAGGTGGGGAGAGGGGACAGTGCTATGCCATAGGAAAGCGGCGTAACAAGGCCATAAAAAGTAAGGTGAGCACGCTGTCGAAAATCCAAGCAGCCGTACTGCGAGGTAATTTGGTTGTGTAATCGTGGCCTCTGTAATGTGATTCTGCTTTGAAAATTGTTTGAAAACCCTGACTGTTGTTCGGCCCTGTAGGTTATTGAGCCTACAGTTAACCATGAGCCTTAATATGAAATTTTGTTTTCTCAAAAAAGGGAAGCTCCGGTATTGCGTTTTACAGGCCTTTTGGAGATTAACTGTTGTCGGGAGCTGCACCATGTGTGGCCTGACTCCAGGGACAGGCATTTTTGCACCACTCCTCACATTCTGCAGAAATCACTCAGTACATCATGTCCTACAGGACTTCTTTCCATACATGGTACACAGAAAGATGCCATTTAATGCTGAACATACTTCTCTGGACATTACCATGTTTCCATATATTTGACTCAAATATCTGCATTTCTGTCTTTAAGTGAATATTTTGGGACAGGGCTATTTAAAGAAAAATCTTGTGTCAGTGCATTGTGGGTAGGATGGAACAGGATTATTTTTTCTTTTTTGGCATGCAAAAATGTCTCAAGTCATGTTACAAGTCTGTGGAATTTTCCATGATTACAGCAATTGATTGATTGCTGTGCTAAATTTACCGCAAACTTTTCCAAATGATCAGTATAATCCTTTTAGTCTTGTTGTGGTACACTGGTACAGCTCTGCTCTACTAGGGCTACAAGCCTCAGTGAGAGTTTTGGCATTTTACCTTCATTCATGGTCACGTTGGGCAAATATTTTTATTTTTGTGCGGAGATACGTACTCCAGCCAAAATACAGTTTTGTTTCATGGAAGCAAGTCTTTTTTTTTTTTTTGCAGTCTAACACCAACAGCTTGAGTCACACAAAAATTTTAATCTGACACCCACCCATTGGAACTGGTACCAACAGCATGCTAATGAACTTAAGTAGGTCTACAATTTCAGTATCTATTAAGCAAGGCTGCATTACGGGAGAAGAAATGCTGATGATTGACAGACGATAGATGCCCAGTCAGGGTCGTGGGACCCAGGTCTAGGTGTTTTGAAGTCGGGCCAAGCCACTTTGTTTCAGCTTTAGCTGTCTCGCCGCCTCGTCCTGGTGGAGTCTGAGCGCCAGCGAGATGCGTTGGGACGGTGTAAGGTGTCACTGGCACCGTGCCCGCGAGATGCTGGACTAGCAAGCGCAGACGCCGATCAACACCTCATCAGATGGAGCTAGGCCTGGCTGGAGAGTGGAACGGCGGCACATCTGGGAGAGTCGGCCTCTCCGCTGCGGTGACAAACAGAAAAGCAGCAGTACATTTTCTTCAAAGCAAGTGATGTTGTTAGTGTAATGTTGTCGGTGAGTTTGATGATTAACAAATGCATTCTTTCTCAGGGAGTTTTTTTCTCTCCTTGACACAGTACTTCCCTTCAAGTATCCTGCACCAAGTCAGAATTCAGACACCAAATCTCCAGTACAGCTGCATTTACACAGCAGGGCATATCATTCTGCATTGGAACTTAAACCTCAGTGGGGGCCCAGCACTTGGGTCATTGCAAGAGTTGTGAAAGAGTGTGCGTGCGTGTGTGTGTGTGTGTGTGTGTGTGTGTGTGTGTGTGTGTGTGAGTTAAGGTAATAGGCCAAACTGGGCAATTACTGCAGGTTGCTGAGCGTCACTTCTGCTCTGGAAGGCTTTGCTGAACCTACTCGCCAACTTCTGATGAACTTCAACTGTGAGCTCCTTCAGGCTGTGGTGTTTCGTGAGTTAAAAAAATGCCTCCAAGGACTTGCCATAAGCACTTTTACTCGCCTTAAAATAGCATGCTCACAGCATGGTGGAGGGTTTGTAGGTTTGTGGGTATGAAATGTACTCTCTGCTTGTTTTGCGAAAGTAACACGGAAGAGCTTACGAGTGCCTGGAGGAAAAAGTGTACTCCGCAAAAATAAATCGATCATCGCTGCAGCGCACTGTCTCCTCGTCTTAAAAAACAGATATTATTGTAATGTGATTGCAGGTGTGCATTTCAATGAAATGACTTCCTCTGACATGGCTTTCCAGAAAAAGCAGTGTAGCACCAGGGCGAATTTGCATGCCCTGTTGTGGCAGCATTTGGTGATCGATTTCCTGAAAGGCCGTAAGAGATGTCTTGGCCTGTCTTTGTTGTCGCCAGGAGGGACCCAGTTGGACTCCTTGTGGTGCCAGGTGGCACCTTTCTTCCCATAATGCATTTAGGGACAATAAGCTATTATTGATATGCACTCCTAGTGACCATACAGTAATGTCAAGAAGTAATATCACTCCACAGAGGATGGAACTAAACAGCAAAACTCACTTTTTTAGATCCCATCTGCTTCTGTTCAGGTGCACTAGCAATGGAGTCAATAAGTCTGGTTCTGGCATATTGATACTACCAAGGGAGTGAGATTCTTTCCTGCTTTAATTATTGCTATGTGTTGGTGGTAATATGAATGCTACAGAACACGGCATGTACTAAGGACTGTTTTTATTCAATGGTCTTGTATCCTTCCACCCAAGTAAACATAACTTAGGTCTACATGTACAGCACTGTCATTGTGGCCATCCTGAGAGGCCAGTATGCTGTACAACAGAGGCCTGCTGACCACCGCTGTAATGGACTTTAAACAGTCCACCTTCATCGACACTGTCATCTATTGGCTGTTTTGGCTTTCCGTGTTACTCCACTAATGGCTTGGGCCTTTTAAATACGGCCCTATGTATTATGCATGCGTTTCAACAAGAGCATTAATGGTGTGGCGGGAGGGGGCTGTTTGTTAAAGCCTCGAACCGTGGGCCGGGGAGGGAGCGTGTCGCATGCTCGAGGCGTTCGCGGCAGGGGTCGGCGGGCGAGAGGAGAGGGCCGCGTTCGGTTCGCTCCGGCGCTCAGGCTAATAAACGGTTTGCACAGCTGAAGTGCGAATGAAGTAGGGGGGCGTGTGCGCGCGTGGGAGGGTTTCTGTCTCGGAGATGGTCCCTCGAAAACTTTGCAGTCTGGAGGAGCCGGGGGTGGGGGCGGGGGGAGGAGGCGGCAGGAAGCTGGGTCGCCGGCGGAGCAGACAGACACAGCCGCCGCAGAAATAGAAAGGGGGAGTGACAGGCTGCAGTTTCGGGGACTCCCACTCCCGCCCAGGCCCCAGATTAATGTCACCGGGGCGACGGAGGGGGAGAAGGGAAGGGGGCAACGGACAAGGAAACAGACAGAAATGAAGACACCTGTCATGCCCTTTTGGGGAGCCTCCTGGGGGGGTGGGCGGCATACCCCCGGGGGAACATATGAGCACCTGCAGGAACACCCTGTGCTTGTCTACCCCATTCAGTCACTTTCAAAAACAATTACTGAACACCCATTGCCTGAGTGATAATGTGTATTAGGCCATTATGTGTCTGTATACATACATATAATGCATACATATACTGTGTACATAACAGTATGTACACACATGCATACATTTAAATATGCATTATATTTATTTATAAGCAAGTATATACAGGGCTTTTGTCATGATTGAAAAAACCTAATGCCCTTTAAATGTATAATATAAAGGCCATTGGGACGCAATGGAATTTAAATCAAGCTGAGGAACAAATGTACATAGGACACAGGAAAATATGAAAGCATCCATGCCTGATGCGGTAAACTCTATGGTCAGGAGAGCTTCAGTCTAATGTCCTGGGCTAAAGGTTGAAGGCCAATGATAAATTGCCCTGATCTTACTGGTTCAACTGGTCTTTGGTGTACAGTCCAGGACACCTACACATGAATAGATTGCTGTGTCAGACCCAGGCAGCTCACCAGATCAGGGCTGTTTGGCAGGATGTATAATGGACACATGGTTTATTGAGAGGATGTGGTGCGGGAATGATCCAGACTGTACACGGAGAGCAGAGCATCCAGGGCCTTATAAGGTGAAACCCACTTTACTGAAGGATGAAGCATGCATGCACATTAATCAAGTGGCAGGTTAATTTAGGGCCGCGCAATCCTTGGGCCAGTTTCACCAACCACTCTGCAGGATAAATATTATGAGTCCTCATGGGACAATATTTACAGTGTTAATCAGAACATTTGTGATGTTAATTTTTCCAATTTCCCCATGAACATCTTAAGTGTTTGTCATAAGAATTTCTCAAGTAATATTTATGAAGTGCTTAATAATTTTTCTTGTGAAATGAAATAAAAATAGCCTACAACATACTAGAATGTTAATATACTGCAGGAGTGATATACATGGATTAAAATATTACAGACCTAGTTTGCTGTCTTCTACTCACCATCAGTCTATCCTAGGTAACAGGAAGTTGCGTAGTGAATGATACCAGCTGGTTTGTGACCAAAACATTTGACAGTGTGGACGTAGCAAATAAATTTACTGTTGCAGTTTATGGTTGGGTTACATCTATTGCTTGCCACCGAGGGTTAAGATAGCTAGTGATTAATGGAGATTTAAATATCTGCATGACGTCAGCATCTCATGGTCTGGATTGAGCAACCCGCTACACTGTCAACAGTGGGAAAAGAAAGCTTTTGATTCCCGCCTCTGTCGGGCTCAGACTTTGGCCTCATTGGCTGAATTAGACCTGACTGGATGGGCTGGGGGGGTTTTGGTTTCGCAGAGTGTGGGAGGCGCTCTGTTGCGGTGATCATGGGCCTGTGTGGACATGAAAATCTCTGGACGCATGACTGTCGGAGCACTCCCCACAAGGGGGAACTCTTTTTTTGGAAAGATTCCCTTTCAGCTGCCAGACAGACGCTTCTTTCTGGCCAGCTGTTTGTCTGAGACCGCGGTGCTTCTGACGCAGGGACAGAAAACAACGGCTGTAACCTTTTCTTTTTTCGCTCCTTTTCCGAATTTAGGTGGCCCCTCAAAGCCTGTGCCGCAATTGGAGACTGCCGAGCAGCGCCCCGCCAACAGTTTGTTTGAAATAATATGGAAGTGCTTTGGAACGTCACTGATTTTATTCAATTATTTGCTTCTTTATCGTTTCGTCCCATTCGATTTGCATTTATCTCAGGGAGACTGAGAAGATGTGATTATGCCTTAATTAACCTTGTTGCTTTGTGAAGGTCAACTGATTTCTCAAGATATCCCGTGCAGTAATTTAGGATTCCTCAGTTCCTCAATCTGATTTACTTCTCGGGTTATTGATTAGTGCTGTCTGATTCTGATGTTTGTCCCTTCCAAAGTAACTTCACTTAAGGCATCCCGTGTGCCAACTCTGTAGACTAGAAGTCCAAACTAATCAATGAATGGTTTGACTCAGTCTCCTTTCGCTCCCGTTCTTTGTAGATGAGGACAGGTCCACGTGCATCTCAAACTCATATATGGACACCTCTTTTACATTGCATTGGTTCTTAATGTTTTGATTTACACAAAATATACTTGGCAAATCTGGGTATATGTATGAAGAATCAGTAACTATGAATATTTCTAAGGCTTTAAAGCAAAATTTATTTTGAGATCATTAGCAGTAAAGTTTGATTTTTTGTAAAGCACCGTTGATATTGAAGATAAGCACATATTAGCCACATATGTCTGTATGGACCTCTGCTTAATGGACAGATGTATATAATCCTATTACTTTGTATAGGTTTAGTACTAAGATCATGGAATTGTAGGTAATTGTATTAGTGGTATTGATGGTGTCAGTTCACACTGAAGCACTTAACCGTACACAACCTGCCTTTCTCTGAACCATGTATATGACTGGTGGGTGGTTTGTACCGTTTGTACCGTCCAAGGATTTGCAGTCTCATGTCTCATGGTGGATGTGTGGATTTTTTTTAAATTTGAAGCTAATGTTTGTGCCTTTCCCTCGGTCGTGTCAATGACAAGAATCACTGACGTCGTCCTTGATTGCTAACTTGTTCGGCATAGCAGGGGCCACATACAGACTGACTTGCTTGTATCATTAGACTTACAAGAACGAAGAAGTCTGTTTCTGCAGCTGTGTTTTTACCAGAGTTAATCAGGTGGAGAGGCCTGTTCAAGCACTGCTGGAGAAGTGACTAACCTCCGCTCCGGAATTCAGAGGCCTTCCCGCCGCTTCCCCCCGCAGACCGTGGGTCTTCTTGCCTGGAGCCTCTGGGGCTTAATCAGTGGTGCTGTGATCAGCACTTCAGCAGAAACAGGAAGTCAATGAGTTTAATGAGCTTTTTCATCCACCCCCCCAAAAAAACAGAGTGAAAATAAAGGGCCATGTACCTGTGAAAGCCCACGATTTCAGTTCTCTTCTCTGATGTCCAAGTCCGGACATTATCGCTCCCTTTCTCTCTCTCTCTTTCTCTCTCTCTCTCTCTTTCTCTGTTTCTCTCCAGTTGGATTTGCAGTGACACAGACACAGCGTTATTCCTCCCTCTGCTAAAAAAAAAAAAAAAGCTGGATAAAACAAAAAGAGCCTCGCCATCTGTGTCCCTTTGTTTGTGTTCCGCTCCTGTGCAGCTTTGCACAGTCGGGTTTTGACTGATTTGCATGAGCATCTCTGCAGGAGCGAGCGTCTCTCTGTGCATCCCATCAGGCAGTGTGCTCCGCGGCCCCGCTCTCCTAACTCCAGGAGCCCGCGAAAGGGGCAGAGTCCTCCGAGCAGGTTCGCTGCCTGGGACCGTCCAGCAACCTCTGTGTCACCTCCACACTTGTGACCTCTGTGTCACCTCTGCCCTTGTGACCGCATGGGTCTCAGTGAGCATTTCCCCCCTACACCAAATACATGACCTGTGGCTCTCTGTGTTGCTGAAGAGTGGAGGCTGGAACTGGTCTGTTATAAGGTGCCAATCTCACGTAGTGAGGTCATAGTCATCCATCTGGGTTCTTCTAGCTTTAACCCTTGGCTGCTTGCTGTTTTCATATCAGTGGCTGTATTGATTTTACTGTACGCCAGTTTGGATTTAGGGAGCATTACATTACATCATGAGAGTGACGGCGCTAAATGCCTTCAGTTTTGGCAACGTTGACCCCGCCAAAGTCACTAGGCCTCTGCAAATGTTTTTTCCACATTCACAGATAGATATTACAATGCTACATTACTGTATGTGCTGAAAAGGCCCATCGGAAAGCGCTCTGTGTGAAACGGTTATCTTCGCAGGCGCGTTTCGCAGGCTTTTTGAATCATCGCTGCTGTTATAAATAGCTCCGATGGTCATCTTGGAGTGTGCGGAGCGCCTCGAGCCTCGAGCGCGGCGCTCACTGGTGTGGAACAGAGCTGAATTCACGCTGCAGTCCTGCCGTGGGGTGGCCATGTTTTCCCCGCCGCGCCATTCTGTGTCGAGCTCTTCCTCACGAAGCAGGGTACTCCCCTGCTCGTCTCCTCCCAGAATGCATTGGGGCTTTGGTGGTGATGATGTGGTCAAACCTGTACCTATGTTCAGTGATACAGTAGGGACTGCACAGTGATTCTCAGTATATACTGCATCAGGTTCTGGTGCTTTTGAGCTGTTGAGAGCTGAATGCCTTAGCTCAGCCTTTGAGAAATGGCATGAGCTGAGCATGCTCATTTGTAGGAATGATATTTTTCAGTGTGCCACTTTTCGCTGTGCCCATGAAAGCAGAAGGCTTTTTAAACAAGGGCTCCGCACTCCTAGGTTTCTTTTTCCGGAGGGGGATTGGGGTCCTTGGAGTGACCGAAAATGAAGAAAGAGTCAAATATTGCAATACAGCTGATTCAGTATAGTTTAGATGAAATCTGAATGGTGTCTCACTATACAGTCATTGTAAGTTTATCCATGTACTGGTTAGAAGCCATGTGGTTGCTATTTTACATTACATTACTGTTATTTTATCCAGAGTGACTTATGTAGGTTACAGTTTTATCCATTTATGCAACTGAATATTTACTGAGGCAATTGTGGGTTAAGTACCTTGCCTAAGGGTACAGCAGCAGTGCCACTGCAGGGAATCAAACCAGCAACCTTTCAGTTATGAGCCCTGCTCCTTACCACTGTGCTACACTGCTGCCCCACTGGGCATTTTACGGTCAACTGCAGCACTGCAGGGTCTGGACTCACCAAAAGTTGAAATATCCTACACTGAAATATTAATATTAATATATTAAATAAAAAGATCTGAATCATTGGTAAAGAATAAACCCAACATTTGTCTAATGAGCATTTGAATGAATCTCACCTTGCCCTTCCTTCTGGTGTCCCTGCTTCAGGTCTGTAACACCTCTAAGCGGGACTGGTAGTTTCCTCAAGTACAGGAGGGGGCGATCTCAGACAGACATCCCTATGCTGACGTAAATGAACTAAATCTTTTATTCATCAGCTGGCTGAATGTAAGTTCTTAAGAAGGTTGATGCTCTAGATACTGGATTCTGCTAAGCAAATGGGTGATGATCTATGATAATAATAATAGTAATAATGATAAATAAATAAAGAGAATAAGCAAGCCCTATATTTGCGGTATCACCACCATGGTTGTTCTTGGGGTATAGGAATTAAAAAAGGGAGCAGGGAAGTTACAGGTTTGGAAGTGTGCGTGGCGTCTCTGAGGCAGATGTGATATTTTTGGGGAGGATTATTAAGGCACCATCTGACTCACTCCTGCTCTGTCTCTGCCTCTTCAGATTCTGTGTGCCCATGCAGTTTCCTTTGATTTCCAATGCAGCTTGCGCGCAGAAATAGAAATATTGCATGTTTAGCAGAACCATAGAGAGAAGTGTGTGTGGGGTGGGGGGGGGGGGTTGTGCTGGGAGTGGAAATGACTTGAAAAGCCACCATTTTGAACATCAGATCAAATCAATTAAATGTTCAGCTGGAACATGCTGCCTTATTAATGTGTCTGTGTTCACCTGTGGTATTTCATATGCAAAGAAAACAACAAATCTGTAATAAGTGGCAGTTTTCCACTATTGCTGCCTCTTAAAGTTGCGGTAATAAAGCTATGGTGTATATTTTTTTTAATCTGCCATTGTTCATTTTTTTACTTCTGTTTATGTACATACCTGCATTTAGTGTGCATGTGTGTCTGCGTGTCTGTGTGCCTGCGTGCATGTGTGTGTGCATGTGTGTGTGCGTACACTTGTGCGTGCATGTGTGTGTGACTGGGAGTGATTTCCAATGATATCGACAATGTAGCAGCAGGCTGTTTCCAGGTCCAGTTCTGTTTAGAGGAAAATCTAGATCCTAACCAGTGACCGCACTTGTATATTGGACAAGTGGTCAGCCAGTATTTAGCAGTTGCTGTTGCAGTGATTGTTGCAGTACCTTATTGCAGACTTCATACCAAACACAAGGTTGGTGGAGCAACATCTCCAGTGAATGAGACAATTAGGACACAGTAATTAACAAAAGCTTTCATGTGAAAACACAAAACATAGTATTCAACTGCTAAAATGAAAAAAGGTTAGAGTTGATATAGGGGAAGTATTTTGTAGCTGTATTAAATCTTTGTGATTATGTGTGTTGTTTAGCTGCATAGACCGCTTTTTCAGAGCTTAGCAGAAAAATGTACATTTTGTTTTTTGATGGGTCTTTATGCCATATGGATTTTTGCTTAGCCTAGTGTTGATTCATTTCCTATTGGCTCCTGTCTCATTCCCTCTCTATGATGGCTGAACTCAGATGTCCCACTGTAGCAGTCTGTAGGTCCACAGTGAGGACGGCAGTTGCAGATAGCCATGTTTCTTAGACCACCACCACGGTCAGGATTACATCTGTGAACATGGCTTTAATGGTTTTCCATTGATACTGCGCCTGAATGAACAGCTGACCAGAATGCCGGCATGCTAAGACTGTCCTTACTGGAATGATGGGAACACAGAGTGGACATTGAACTGATTCTGCTCTATTCTGCTGGGGCATGACCTACATAGCCACAGTGCAGCAGTAGCATAGCTTTTTTCACAGAGATGTACTTGGCGTGGTGCTGCTGCTTTACGTTAAAGAGAGTAAGCATTCAGTGCCTCCAGCGTGTCTGAAGGCTAGCTTGTAGCTTGTTTTACATGGTGAGCCTGTACTGTTTAGTGGTCCATGATGGCTGTTGTGAAAGTAGCATTGCAGTGTAGCTCACGGTCCCTCAATATGGCAGTGTGAGGCTTGGCACTGCTAGTGGTGCCAAGACTGATTGCCACACTGCAGGTTTGTAATTGTGTGTAAGTACGAGTGCTTGCGAGTGTGTGTGGGTGTCTGTGTCTGTATGTCTGTGTGTGGATTTCCTCACTTTAAGATCATTCTCTCATTTCAGTCTCTCAGAGCTGTTTTATTTAATTTTGCCCCCAACAGTTATTCCTACTCACTGTGTCTCCTTGTCCTCCCAGCCTGCAAAAACACATTTTATGGCAAATCTTTGCAATGGGAATGCAGCAGCCACCGCAGAAAATTCTCAATCACAAATACTTGAATGCAGGGTTTGGTGGGACAGGTGTATTGGTGAGGTCAAAGGTGCTCTGCTGTATTGGACTCATTTGGTAATGTATCTCGCAAAAGAACGGGATGAACATCAGAGCACCTCTTTATGTACCCTGATGCCCTGATGTTGATGTTGTAGTTCATGATGGTGTTGTGCATGCATTCAGCAGAAAACATCTGGAACAACTGGAATGAAGTTGAAATGAGAAGGGAGTTTTAGGGCAAAATCGTCGCACAGGGTTATTAATGTGGAAATGGTTTCGGTCAGCAGTCCTGGGGAAAGGGAGGAAAATGGCGTTTGTTCAGTCGCAGGATGATTATCTCAGAACACAATGCTGCGTTCGAATAGGCCAGATCCCACGGCCCACATCTGCAAGGCACTAACTGCCAGGCAGCCAGTAATCAGCTAAGTACCATAATCCTCCTTGCTGGGTAAAGTCTCGCTTGACCTCCAGCTATATACAGCCCGTGATAACAGTATTAAACGGCACCACCACTACCCGCTCCCAGCAGCCCTTGCAGCGGCGTTTGCTCTGTGATTCCGCTCCAGCGAGAGGCAAGAGGTGAAGTGCGATACCTGCGTACAGGAGGGGGATCATCAGGGGACAGGACCGGCGAGAGGTGCAGCCAGTTCACGGAGCCATGCGTTCCGTAACGCAGAGTTTTCTCGACGCAGCCTTACAGACACGTGGAGGGCAGCGTCCGTCTGCGGAGGATTGATGCGTTCGTTTGCACGAGATGCTCATGACGTCCCAGATGCGCAGAGGCTTACACAGAGGTACAGGCGGGATTTGCAACAAAACTCAGCAGCCAGTAAACACCTGTGACATGTTCTGTCAGTTGTCATTTGTTGACTGAAAATAAGGAGTGCGTTTCCTTTTTTCCCAGAAAATTAAATCTTTCCCAGGCTTACCTTCCTGCGCAACTACAGTTGAATATGGACAGTAGCCTTTGTTATTAGATGTTATTCCCCTAAGAGGACACGTGTACTTGCTACTAGGAGAGAGTGCTCCACAGTCGTTTGACCCCCCTCCATTATCTGCAAAGTCGGGAATCCCCACAGGGGCTCCTCTTGTGTTTTCACCTTGATTGCTTGCTACTTTCGTATTTAAGGCTCTTCGCCTGTCGGTGTGTCGCAGCCCAGAGAATATTGCCGTGAAAGCTGTAGCTGTTTAAAAAAAAGGGGGACCAGCATGTTACATTTTAAGAGCAAAACGGAAAATGAGGGCATACATTTGGTGGAGAAAAACAAGCAAATGAGTTGAACGGACTCAAAAATTACGCTTAATTAAGGCTGCAGAGAGAGATTTTGAAGTTCAGACGTTAAACGTGTTTGATGATGATTTTGAAGTTCAGACGTTAAACGTGTTTGATGCACGGGAGGCGAAGAGTGTAACATTTCGAAGAATTATACCTTGCATACTGAGGTAATGCAGGTTTCTGGTGCATAATTACGAGAGGCTTTTTATACTCCTCTCGGCCTACAGCTTGTAATTGTTATGGGGACCTTTTAATGTACTTTTTAACTGATAATTGCTTACCCCTCAGTGTTTAGAAAGAGCAGCCGGCGTGAGTAGGGCTTGAAGCGCAGCCAGAGAAGGATGAATCCAGTTGTTTTCACCTGCTAAACAGGTCATGTGTCGCTCAGAGACAGAGAGAGCCCCATGCTGGGCTCTGTGCTGGACAGCTCTGCTGCAGTGCCCCATCCTGCCTCCCTGACTCCCCCTGCTCCCACAGAATATCAGCATGAACACCTATCTTTTAAAGGTGTACCCACTGCATGTAGATGTTTAACAGGCGTTGGAGATTAACCTGTGTCTGTATATCGGCCTGTAGAATTGTAAGAATTCTCCCTCGTGAGTTCCAACACGGATGCATAGGCTTTTATTTCAGTATGCTGAGATTGCTGTAATAATAGATGTTGGTTATTGTGAAATTATTGTGAAGCTAGAGGCTTTATGGATTCAAAATAGATTTTGCGGAGGCCAGCTCTGGCTTCACATACGTGCCACGCAGAAAAAGGATGTGGCTGCATTTTGCTGACGTAAGAACTAAGCCCAGTTGTGTGAATGTATAATATCCTGGCACACCGGTGTCATCTAAGGCCGCTGTCATCCATAGTTCATTGACTGTTTCACTCAAATAGAAGTGCAGTGGGATTTGTTTTGAGCTATATGTGAAACCTGGAGGGTGTCGTGGTTACACCAGGATGCACACCCCGGGATGCACCTGTCCACTAGATGTTGTATGGCTGTATATTTTCCAGAGAACTTCAGGTAAAAGACAAGCCAGCTGAGCCTGATTGAAATGCAGCAATATGAAGTCTGTGTGCAGCATCAAATGGACTCATCCAGAATTTGTTTGCTACTGACATTGTGCTGTTCCAAAAGGAAGCAAACTGAAATTAACAAAGATAGAGCTTGAGAATGCACTTTTTTATCATGACTTATGTGATGTCAGTCTTGTTCATACTAGAGACATAAAATAAATACAGTATGTGATTTTTTTTGTTTATTCACAGTCTTAGTATGGACCTGTACAATTGTCTGTACATAATATAATCCTTGGGAATCAACCGTTATGAGGACTTAACAGAACACAACAGATTTATAGATATGTACAGTATATGCTAAGAGAAAAGCTTACTGTAGAACTGTAAGAAGGATTATAAAATGTATCCATATATTAAGACTGCAATGACTAAGTCAGAATCAATTTAGTTGATTAAGCATATGAAATTGTTAAATGGCTACTATAGCAATTTTGGGTTATAGTAGAGTAATATTACATCATGACTGAACAGTGTTTCAGTGCTTTCCACTTGGGACATAAATGCTTGACAAAGGCAAACTTTGGTATTTGGGAGCATCATTTGGTGCACTTTTGAACATGCCACAAATCCAGGATAGAAATGCAGCTAAAGTTGACAGACAGACAGTGCTGCACTGTGACAATGTTTTAATCCATGAATGGTAACAAATGCATTGAAATGCTGCCCAAGGTACATAATAGGGCTAAAAAATCTAGTTCCAGCATTACATCTATAAACAGTCCAGTATAATATCTGAAACGTCTAGACATACATGTTGGCCTGTTGTATATGCATATATCACAAGCCAGACCTAATGGTGTGCTCTACAGCTAGCACTCCACTTCAGGTGTCCAATTGCTCAACGTGTAGCCTTAATTGACTTTCCCAGATGTAGAATAGTGTCACGCGGTGGAATCACTCATTTGCACACGCTTATTGCAGCCATGATGATGCAGCGGTCAGTACCTGACTGTGTGCTGCATATGATCAAGTGTGCTGTGCTTCGGGCTGCCTGCACCTGTAGGAGGAACCAATTTTATCAGGGTAAAATACACTCCAGGTATTTTGGGTATTTTGCCTTTTTCTGCTCATTTCATGCCCTGCAATGTGCAGATGGCTTCCCGGAGCAGTTAGCGTGCTGAACTGTGTTTAAGGTCTTGTGTAAGGTCATGCTCACCCTCCTGCTGATAACGCTGCTCCTGCCACATTTAGAACTGTAAATTAATGTGTATCTCACACGTGGAACTCGCTGAACCGTTCTTTAAATGATACCCGACATAAACGTCTAACAGTTCATATTGGGCCTCTCACCCCCCAGGAATCATTCCCTCACCCAACCTTTCACTGCGGCTAGAAAAAAAAAACACTTCTCTGCCAGTGCTGTTAAGTTTCTCTGCAGGTTCGAGAAAACAATTAACTCCAGAGCTGTTTTGATGCTTTTGTGATTTCCACGAGAGCACATGTGGGGACAAGCCCCACCCACTACATGTGTTCATCTAAACCGATACACTCTGTACTGCAGGAAACACAAAATGCAGAAAAAACCCATTATGCAGATAAAATGACTGGGCGTGTGCATGTGTCAGGTCTCATTGTGCGGCCCGAACAGAGCGTTTAGTCATCTGATGCGAGACAGACAGTGTGATAATGGATTAGGGTGAACTTCGTTCCGTCAGCCTGTACAATGGCATTGTTTTCCCCGCGCTGGTTCCCGGCCTCCGCGGGAATCTGCCGCTGTAGCTGTCCTCAAATCCAGTGAGGCGCGCTCTGCGTTTCCATTGGAAACGATTAAAACCGGATACGTCAGAATCTCTGGCGGATGAATCATTGTGACCTTTCATCTGCGTAAGCCTCTTTTTGCGGTGTGCTGCATTGCCGGGATCAGGTCTCAATGCCACGATGCGCACAGCATCTCCCGTATTACAGAGCCCACTAGTCTTTTATACGTTGCAGTCTTTTATACGTCCCAGTGCCTATAAATGGCAACTGAATGCAAATTTAAGATCGGTGAACTGTGTTATCTGAGAGAGAGAGAGAAAGAACAGTCTTCCCCTCTCCTCTACCTCTCTTTCAGTCATTCCCTGCCTCTCTTTCTCTCTCCCTCTCTCTCTCTGTCTCTCTCTCTCTCCCTCCCCATCTCTTGCTCTCTCTCTCTCTCTCTCTCTCTCTCTCTCTCTCTCCCTTCCCCCATCTCTTTCTCCCTCCCTCTCTCTCTGTCTTTCTCACCCCGGAGGCCAGCAGCGCAGCAGCATTAGCTGAGAGCCGACTGAGACTGCTCCTGAAGACCTGACGCAGTGGAAGTGGAAAAGAGAGAGAGAGCGAGCGAGCGGGGGAGAGAGAGAGAGCGGGGGAGAGAGAGAGAGCAGGGGAGAGAGAGAGCAGGGGAGAGAGAGAGCGAGCGAGAGAGAGAGAGAGCGAACAAGGGAGAAGGAGAGAGAGCGAGCAGGGGAGAGAAAGGGAGAGAGAGAGCAGGAGAGAGAGAGAGCAAGCAGGGGAGAGAGAGAGAGAGCAGGGGAGAGAGAGAGCAAGCAGGGGAGAGAGAGAGAGAGCAGGGGAGAGAGAGAGAGAGGGGGGAGAGAGAGAGAGAGAGAGGCGAGGAGAGAGAGAGAGAGAGCAGGGGAGAGAGAGAGAGCAGGGGAGAGAGAGAGAGAGAGAGCAGGGGAGAGAGAGAGAGAGAGAGCAGGGGAGAGAGAGAGAGAGAGAGAGCAGGGGAGAGAGAGAGAGAGAGAGAGAGCAGGGGAGAGAGAGAGAGAGAGAGCAGGGAGAGAGAGAGAGAGAGAGCAGGGGGGAGAGAGAGAGAGAGCAGGGGGGAGAGAGATGGCGGGAGTAAAGCAGGCTCTTTGTCACAGCGCGGGGCTCTGCAGAGCCGGCCCACACACCGGCAGCTCTTGGCCCTCAGGGCCCGTGCGTCACGTTCGCCGGCGTAGCAGCGCTCCCTCAGAGCCCGCGGGGCGGCCGACAGAATGAGGACAGAGGCGAAAGCTCCGCCGGGCCCCGCGCCCCGGGTCCGGCGGCCTCCCCTCCCCCAACGCTGCCTCCCGGGCTCTCAGGTGACACACCGCCCCCCTCCCCCTCCCCCGCGTCACCGCGGTCAGCTTCCGAGGGCGACGGGCGTCCGAGACGATGACGCCGACGATGTCCGTCAACGCTCCTCTGTTTGGACAAGGCGCGCAGTGCCAATAGGAGTTTAGGAGTTAAATTATGTAATGTTAGAGTCAGGCTCTTGAGTGCTTGGCGCGGGGTAGCGTTTACAGTGCTCTCTAAGAGGTGCACCTCGGGGGCCGGAGAAGGCAGGCTGGGCACCCACAGACCTCTGAGGCGGCGTGGGCCTCTCCCAACACCCACCCCTCAGTACCCCACACACCGTCCACCCCCGCTGGTCTTAGCGCTCATACACGAAGCCCCGTTTTACGTTAAGTCCAGCCAGCCGTAAATAATGCATCGCCTGACAGTGCTTGCCACATCCCTCATCCATAACAGCCGGAGTGCCGGATATCGAGGAACGAGAGCGAATCGGTAACACTTAAGCCTGGCACAGAGAGGAAACACTGAACTCATTTGCTGTCAGTCAAGATGCAGTCGCAGTGGGGGTGGTCACTGGCCTGAACCAGAGGCAGGAGGAAAAGGCATGTGCATGAATTACAGCTGAATAACACTGAACCTTTCTTATTGAGCTCTGAACACTGAATATCACTCATAGAAGGGCAGTTATGAGAGCAAATAATGATGTTTCATACCGGTGTGTAATTCTTTTGAAATGGTAACGCAGGTATAAAAACACAGGTACACTGTACCGAAAGAGCTTCAGGACTGTTATAACATTATTTCTTTTGCTGATAACTCCGAAATGTAACTTACTGTGTTTTATTCATTTCATAAATGATAAACACAGTGTGGTTATGTCACCTCCTATAGGGCATTGTAGTGCTTCTCCATGACTTGACTGAAAGCATAAAGCGCCTGTGGGGATGGATCTCTGGATAGTTTAGACTCAATGTTAAAAAGTATAATCCCTGTGTTATGTCTGTTGTCCTGTAATGGGGTATACGCCTGTGCAAACCACGTGCCGCCACAGACCGGCACAGACCGGCTTACAGTCCATGCAAGGAAGCGCTAGCGAATGATGGAAAAAAAAGCAGAGATGACATCATGATGTGAAAGTGCAGTTTGTTTGTTTGTTTATTTTTTTTCCCAGGGATTACATCCAGGAATGCAACCTTGAATCCAAAAAAAAGCACCTGAACAGTGCACAACACAACAAGCAACATTATTAGGGATTATTTCGATCCAATACAGATAAACCAAGCAGATTTTTTTCTTTTTTCTCTTTTCCATTATATACAGGAGTAGATTGTCACTACAGAGCTAGCTGTGTTTTTTTTACCTTTGGTTTAACTTCATTTCTACAATAGCTAGACAGGCAGCTTGCAGCACATCCAACATTTGTACAACGTTGAGACAACGTTGTACAAATGTGCCGGAGCGACCCGATCAGCTGTCTGTGCGCTGATTCATTCGTCACTACAGGGACTGGATGTTCCAGGTAGTTGGAGAAGAAATCCCTTGCAGCAAGACACTTGAAAGCACTGTGCACAGCCGTTTGGCAGCGTTCGTCTCCAATTCGCTATTTATGTTTTCCTCTTCAGAGTGTCGCAGTACATCTTTGGATGTCTTGCTTTCAAATGCTTTTCATGCACACATGATCCATATATTTGGAGTTACTGAAGAGCGCTTTACATATATTACAAAGCTCGACAAAATGTATGTGTGTTGTGAGGCAGTGGGAAGTTTTGCACTTTTTGCACTGAGGCACTGTTGTTGCACTGTGAGGTTATTTTGATGTAAACAGGTGTGAGTTTAATGCTGTTGTACGCCACCCAAATGGTCTCAGCTGTTGGACAAAGCACACCTTTCATTAATCAATCCTGTCCACACAGGTAGGAAAGTCAGGAAAGAAAGCTGGTAGCACATAATGAATGTGGTTTACAGAGACAGTCCAGGAGGGTTTCATTTCTTGCAGATTCTTACAAAAATTGCTGTTTCATCTTGTTTATTGTTGTGCTATAATATACTGTTGAAACCAGAAATGGTTGAATACCAAAGCTTTAATACATACAGTACCAGTCAAAAGTTTGGAGACAACTTTTATTCTTTATTTTCCACATTTTAGAATAATAGTAAGGACGTCAGAACTGTGAAATAACACAAATGGAATTATGCAGTGACCAAAAAAGTGTTAAACAGATCAAAACTATTTTATATTGTAGATTCTTCAAACTAGCCAAAAAATATTTTTAAAAAATTTTGGAATTAAATTTATACCTAGGCATCAACATCACTATTTATATTTGTCTATGCATTTACGCATAAGTCTTTAGATCAAAGTGTCTTTGAATGCATGTTTCCCATTATCTTAATCAGGTGTATCCAGACTTTTGACTGGTATGTCCTCTGTTAGTGCAGCTTTTTTGGGCTGCCCGCTGACAGCTCACTGACTGGCCCATCTCCTTTTTGATTGACAGGAAAAGAAGCCCGTCGGCATCCAGGGATCCAAACCAAAAATACGACCAAAGGGAGGAGAGGGGCGACCGCTCGCAGTATGCCCTGTCGGACGGCGGGATGCCCAGGTCGCCGTCCGACTACGAGGGGCGGGACCCCCGCCGGCCGGGCCGGGGCTCGCGGATGTACGAGGACGCGGACGCGGCGCGGGGCGAGTACCAGTCCCGGCGGGGCCGCTGGCGCTCGCAGGAGTACCCGCCGGACGAGGACGCGCCGCCCAGCGACTACGAGCTGCAGCGCCGGCGGGAGGAGGAGTACCAGGCGCGCTACCGCAGCGACCCCAACCTGGCGCGCTACCCGGTCAAGCCGCAGCCCTACGAGGAGCAGATGCGCATCCACGCCGAGGTGTCGCGGGCGCGGCACGAGCGGCGCCACAGCGACGTCTCGCTGGCCTACACCGAGCTGGACGAGCCGCAGGGCCCGCTGCTGCGGGGCGAGCGGCCCTCCGGCCCCCGCGGCATGACGCCCGCCGAGGGCCAGCGCTCCTACTCGGTGGACAGAACTTCCCCGGGCCCCGGGCGCCGGGGCTCCAACCACAGCCCGCCGACCCCCCGCCGGAGCCCCGTCCTGGGGGAGCGGGCGGGCCGGGGGGCGGGGGGGGACCCCGGGCGGCCGCAGCAGCAGCAGCACCACCTGGACCCCAGCTCGGCCGTGCGCAAGAGCAAGCGCGAGAAGATGGAGAGCATGCTGCGCAACGACTCGCTCAGCTCCGACCAGTCCGAGTCGGTGCGCCCGCCGCCGCCCAAGCCGCACAAGACCAAGAAGCTGGGCAAGATGCGGCAGATGTCCTTCAGCAGCTCCGAGGAGGAGCTGGCCACCACGCCCGAGTACACCAGCTGCGAGGACGTGGAGATCGAGAGCGAGTCCGTCAGCGAGAAAGGTAGGCGCCCCCTTGCCCCGCCCCTCCCCGTCCCGCAAAGCTCCGCCCTCCACAACCAGCAGGGCTGTCGCAAACGCAGGTTTCTATGAGACAAACTCAAAGCTGATAACCACGTCTTTTTAAGAGCAAGCAAATTACAGAAGAAAACAGTATAATACGAGGTAATTTTGTATAGCACTCTTCATGCAAAAATCCCACTGCGCTTGACAATATTACAATGAAATGAGAATGTTCCACAGAGTGGGCCCTGAGGTTGGCTTTTAGAGTGTCCGCCATTAGTTCACCCTCCTCCACAACGGTTGGATCTTAGTCATTCTACTGTATCTGGACTGCCTGCATAATGATTTCTCCGTTAGGGATTTGCACTTTCAGCTTCTTCGTCTATAGACTCTTACATAATGTTATCGCTTGAGCGTTTTATTTCTATGACTATGACTGGCCAGCCAGTGTGCATGAGTAAGTGTTTATGAGAGACTTTGGATCCGGGGTTGTTTAGTTAGGTCTGTGTTGCATTGTGGGCTCTGGCTGGTGGAGAGTCTTTCACTGGCATTCCCCCTCACCAGGACAATGAAGAAGTGCTTAACAACATGCAAAAATGAATGGGTCCTGTATGCTGTGGCCTTTTTCGCTATTTGTGAGAGGAGCGAATGAAGGACTGTTGGTTGTACTCTAACCTCTCTGTCCCTCAGCAACAGTGGACCTGTCTGAGTCTCTGATGTTGCGCGTCGTCCTTTGGTCCCGGTGGTGCCCAGCCACTGTCACACGCTCTCCAGATGTGTGTCCTTGGACGTGCTGACAGTTTTGGGCCAAGGGAAAGAGTGTGTTGAGCCGCCCCACCCCCCCCGTCGCCCAGTCGGGCCCCTTTCAGTTCCCCTGTCCTCATGTGACTCGCAGTGCTGGTCTAGGACAGCCACTCTGTGTTCACAAAGGGACACGTACAGGTGGGGGTCCTGTAGATGGAGTGGGCGGGTTCATGTACTTGTATGTCATACTGCGTAGGGTCTGAAAGCAATGTCACGCTCACCGTCCCTTGCTGGCAGCACCACTCGGAGGGTCTGAGCCCTGCCATGGCGAGCTGTTCGTATTAATTAATAGAGGTACGGCAAAGGTAATTAACAAACTGAAGAAAATTGGGCCGCGTCCTCCAGGATTTCTCATGAGCCGCTACTAGGATATAAGCAATCTGTGTTCTCTCTGCTGGAGTTCGCTTTCAAACTGCTGATCGCAGACACTTGGAGAAGATCAGCATTTAACTACATAGAGTGTGTTGCCCACCGTCATGTTCAAATGGCTGAGAACAGCTTCCAGACTGGCTCTTAAAGGAAAGGCCTTCTGTGTGGCAGAGGCCTGTTTGCCCTCAGCAGCTACTGAACTGAACAATTCCTCCACTATTCATTTTTTTCTGTGGTATTAATTAATTCTGGTGTCAGAGTTTTATTTGGATTTGTAGCCTTATGTTTGTAAGAAAAAAACTGAGCTGAAAAATTCTGATGTTACCATCCTGTTATACATGACATGTTGTGAGTTGTGAGGAGGAGCAGCACCAAAACAATACAAAACAAAACAACACTGCTGTTTTATGCAGTGCTACTCTCTTTAGCGCAGTAGCTGTAGCATACAATTGAAGCATGATGAAGATGCATAGGTGCCTTTCCAATTTCTTTTATGTATAACATATGGCCATTCTCCATATGTAACCTATGAAGCAGATGGCTGTGAAGCGGTCAGCTTGTGGTTCCCATCGCTCCATTATTATTCTCCTAGTCAGCTACAAGCTGTTCTCTTGGCTGTGATTGGTGTCTCACCGTATATCCCCACAGGAAGCTCTGGAGTGTGTGGGGCGCGCAGCCTAACTGATCCAACAGGAAGTTTGTATTGATAACATAATGCCGCAGATGAGGGTCGCGGTAGCTAATCAATCTCGCCTGTCAGGCCCAGTAATTGTGGGCTTTTGTCGCCCGGTTTCATCAGAAGTGGTCAGCTGAAAGCGTGAGAGAGCAGCATGATCCAAACTGATGGAGGGAAGACATGGAGGAGGAAGAGGGGGGGAGGAGAAGGAGGATGAAGAGGGAGGAGGAGGTACCCAGCTTACCTTAACCCACATGGCCCTCATCAGCCTGAAAAATTGACTTTTAATTATTAATGCACAGGCTTCCCTGGTTTAAAACCCGGGTTGGAAGGAAAGGCCATCAATTCTCCTTTGTCAGATTTTCGATCTGCGTTAATCCTTAACGGTGACAGAAGTGGCTTGAAACAGATTGCTTCCCTTTAGCCCTCAATTACTTCAAATATCAGAGGAACGAGTAAGAGACCTGCGTGGATGCTTGACATTGCGAAGCGGTGTTTGCGGAGGATGGCATCGGCAGACGTGGTCTGGGAACACCAGGCGGAACGCCGACCTGACACACCGACGATGTGCATTTTTGATTTCGCAAGAAAATCTTCTTCTTTTTGTTTCTCGCCGTCTGGAACGCTTTCAGCTTGGCAGTTGGCCGAAGGTCGCCGACCGAATTGATCCCGTCTGCTTCGGGGCAGACGCTTAAGTTGCCGGGTCCACCTTGTCACGGATAGCTAACATGATGCGCAACCTCAAAAACGAGGGCAAACGCTGGAAACGGGCCTGGCCCTGCGTTCCGCTTGTCGCCGTGCATGAGCTGAGATCAGACACAGGTAATCCGCTGCTATTGACCTGTGACATGCGGAGTATTCCGAACCAGCACTTTGTACTAGCTAGGTCTGTAAATTATTTAAGCTGGTTCAATTATGTAATGGACAGTAAGGCAATAGAAAATCCTAGCCTGCAAATGGGAGATAATTACATATTTTAAGAGCTCTATATTTGTCCTGTCAACAGTCGTTTTATCAAACTAAAATAGAGTAAAGTAGTTTGCAGCCCGTTACCAGCGTATGAAGAAGCACATCTCTCAACGTGACACTTTTATTTATTGAATTCTATTACTGCAGTATCTTAAAGGATGCATGCACAGACACTCACGCACATACTGACACGTACAACCACACACACCTCAGGTATAGAAGTCTCTTTGCATTGTTCACCTGGAGGTTCTGCCACTGAATTATACTGGCTTTGTGTCAGGTATACAGTAGAGATTGTCAATCCAGATTTTTGTTGTACTCAGCAGATTTTGAAGAGTTTATTTTGAAAACTTCAAAAATTGTAGAAGAATGATTTTAAAGAAAATGCAAAAATACAGTATTTAATGCCCAAATACAACATTTATGGTGAATAACAACTGCTTTTCTTTCTCGTAGGATCATTTGTTAATTAGTTAGTGAGCTATTATTGTATGAAGGACAGCCTATTAAGCTAGCTAGCCTTTCTAACTAGCTCACGTTGGTCAGAAATATAATAACAATCAAACTGTATGAAACATTTCCAAATCCATCCAGTAGTTTCACCTAGCTAGCTAACCAAGCTCACAGATCTTAGGAGATTTTCCAAAGGGTCCTTTTCAAGGGGCACTCTTCAGCAGTCATGCACATGAGTGTAGAGCAAGCCTTTTTCATACTGGCTGCGGAAGCACGAGCAGGAAACAGCTGGGATTCGTGAAGGGAAGTTGTTCTGCTCCCCTAATCCAGCGCTGCGGTGTACAGCCGTCTGGAGAGTCCAAAAAATGGGGAATTATCCTGTAAAAACTGGTTTGGACACACTGTCTGTTCTGAGAAGTGAATATTGTAGCCACTCCTCCATAGATGTGAAGTCACAGTGCAGCTGCATTTTTAATGTCGAGTAACCCGCAGATTTCACATTGACAGAGCTTAATGGATGAGGCTCCACCCTTCCCTGCCCACTGACTGCTTTATTCTGACTGTTTTCCACATCTCCTCTGTTGATGTGCAGATATGCAGTCTCACGACAGCGTAGACAGATAAAAAGAAAACTCTTTTCGGTCGGAGTGGATATCCTCATTATACATAGAATCTTCAGATGTCTTTCAGGCCAAATTCCTCCAACCATCTATTTTACCACCCTGTCTGTACTATTTGAGTCACTTTAAATTCCAGGCCTGCATTCAGAGTGGCAACTCTGTAATTCATTGCCAGTTTAGTTACAGGGGGGTTGCGCTGAGTTGTCAGAGTGGTAAAGAGGCTGCTCGTCATGATCTTTCGCTGCAGGTCTCCCCTGTAGGGAAAGGAGACGGGGTTAAACGGGCCGACGCCCCGCACTGACGCCCCTCGCTACAGCTGGGTTGGGATCAGCTCGCTGCCTCTAAAATCAACAGCGCCCCCTGTTGGGCGTAGTAGCACATTGCGTGTTGACGCTAATGACCGAGGATGAGGCGTGGTTTTTAGCACTTAATCTGAATCCCCTTCAAAGCCACAGCAAAACACGAAGTGAGCGAGGAGGTGATTCGTATATGAACTGGAAGGGAGACAGCTGTGGATAGAGGTTTGCTTTTATGAATCATGGGTTCAGTACCTTACGTACTGATCTGGCTCACGCTCGAGTCCATGAGACACTCGATACTATAGTTCACAAAATGTTTAGTCATTATGAACATGTTTACATTATCATTCACACAACTGACAATGCCTGCAATAGCAAATAGTTGTGTTTTTATGTCACACGTCCAAAATTGTGTCCAATACAAGGACAAAAGGAAACTGACAGAAATAATACGCATTTCACATACGCAATATACGCCCATGCTGTAAGTGCTCCTAAACGTTCATGGATATTTATTGTGCAGACTTTTTTATTTTGAAACTAACTGTACATGGAGTTGACATCCATATCTCAGGATGACATACAGTAATGTAATGAATGTAACAATACTGTGCATTTAGTGAGCACAGGAGAAATGTTATCTATCTGCATTATTTATGTGCCGAGTCGAGCGTCCCTCTGGTATATTGTAGCCTCTTTTTTTAGCTGTTGGTTATTTACCAAGGGTCACAGAGGTCAGAGCCAGGCCTGCAGCTGGTGTTTTTTTATTACTATTAGTATAGTGGATGAGTGGATTTTCACATGTGACCCGTTTCATTTCCTGAAATTGCTTACAACGGAGGGCCTAAGTTCATCCGAGCTGCAGGCAGATTGTAACCTTGTTACACAGTGGTGCCACAGAAAAAAAAGACATAAAGGTGGAGTAAGGAAATCAGAATTTGGGAATTGTTTTCACGCTGATCTGGGGCGCAGAACGTGTAGCCCGTACAAATGAGTGATTGTTTTGAACCCGAGGGAAATCACAGTGTCCTGGAATGGCACCACGGTAGACCTGAGAACCATCTGAGAAATTACTAAAAACCTACATGCCGCTGGGGAACGGATTCAGCTCAGTGAAAAAGTGTGTTCTCAAAATCATGTCAATGGCGGCGGACTTAGGTTTTCCAGAATTCAGTTGCTTGTTTCAGAGGTACGTCATGTTTAGCATCTCCTTAGTGCCATTCTGTCCCTGGCATCATTGAAGGTAAAAGAAGCGTTCTTAATTGCTGGTTTCTTTCTTGAACACTGCACAGCACTGGAATGCTGGAGCAGAGTATCTGGTCATCATAGAATAACTGTGGCACAAGCATGCTGGAGGTGCATTCTGGCTTTTCTCCTTGTATCAGTCTCAATCAGCTGGTCAAGGCTTTGGGGCTGGAATAGAACAGGCTACCTCCCCACTTTACTGCTGATCAGTAATTATCGCTGGGATGGGCTACCTGCCTCTGAATTCCAAAGCACCCCCTGCTGGACACAGGAGCACAATTACCCAAATAAATTTGTTCGTTTTAGAAATGGGTGGAACAAAAATGGTAACCTACAAGTTATACATGCATAGTTTTTGCTTAGTTTTAATACATTACTCTCTACCCGCTCCACAACCACAGTAATCGTTGGAATTTCCATGATAAATCAATGCAATGTGCAAAAATTGAAAATTAACCTTAAAGGTGAACACTTGGTATGATTGTAATTATTACTTTAAAAAGTGTTTACTTTTGATTTGATATGTGGCTTTTTATAATATTTTACCTGTAAAAGCATCTCTCCTAAGGCAGGCACCAGGGTCACACAGTTCAAACGTGCCATCTTTGATGCTTCAGTGAGTGATTGTGGCTTAGACACAGAAGGCCAAAGTTAGTGCATTAAGTCCAAGAAACTGAAATTCACATGAGAGTGATTTTAGGTCAGAAAGGCCTAAAAGTAAAAGTGACCTTAGTGGGAACAAGCCCTAGGCCACTGTCTTCACTAAAGGACTCCTCTTTCTCTTTAAAAGCATTCTGAGGCGCCACTAAAAGGTTGCGTTTGACTACTTTCTTCATGTCTTTTTCGGACTGAATTTAACCTGAAGAGTGTTTTCTCTCTCCTCTCTGCCTTCTGTATGTCTCTTTACGTTGTGGCTTCTGATTCTTGGTCACTAGGTAAATCCAATATGGATTTCACTTTTTTTCTTCTTTGAAAAACAGGCCAAGATATTTGAAGATTTTCCCTTTTATGAACCATTTATATGCTTCTCTTTGTAAAGAATCTAGAATGAGAGCAATTGTATGTATTGCCATGTGCTGCATATGGACAGTTGTTTCACATGTTCGTACCTGCATCATTAAGCAAAGCCACCTCCTTTAGGAACATCTGTAAAGTATGGCAGCCAGCTTCCTATTCCAATATAAGACATATTGGAAAGTACTAACTTTATTGTCTGTCCTTCATAAAACTACCCTTTTACTTAAAGATGACAGTTGCTATTTCCACTGTACATCATTGGTATTCTATTTTAATGAATGTGAAGGACAGGGGTTTTTATGCACGGTACGCATTAAACATTTGGACTGCAGCAGAGAAACTGGAGAGTTCAGGTGTCTATGGAACACATGTCTTGCCCTTGGTGGAAGCACATACTGTACATTTTGTTACACATTCTGAGACGGGAAGCTAAAAGCGCCCCCCCCCATCCCCCCCACCTCCATCCGTCACTGACCTAAATTACAGGTTTTTTGGAACAGCCACACAACTGTCAGGTTTGCTCTGTTAACAGTGAAACGCTTTCCTTGTAGAGCGGCGCAGACCGAAATAGGGTCCCTCTCAGAGGTGCAGCGCAGCCGTCTGCAACGCCCGGCGCTGTACGCCTCCCTCCCGGACGAGCCGGCAGACTCTGTCACGGCCTTAATTAGCTCCATTCGCCCGGCCTCTCTGCAGCTGCACAGGAACTGCCTCATGTTCTCAATCACAGTCCTCAGAGGAAACCTGTCTAGGATAAGTGACACGTCTGTGACATCAAGAGCCGCTTCAAACTTACTTGCCGCACACAGACACACACACACACACACACACACACACACAAACACTCACTGACAAGCTCCCGCACACACACACACACACACACACACACACACACACACACAGAGTCACAAGCTCAGACATACACACATACACACATATATGCAGACACACACATGCATGCATGTGCGCGCACACGCACACACGCACACACACACTTCCCTAGGTTCCTTCCTTATCCCTACCAGGCTATTTTACATACCCTGTTGAAATTCAGACTGTGGGGGTATTTATCAGTTGTTTACCTCAGTTGCCGTTGAACATTTAACATTATCATCAACATCTTATCAGAACTTAAGAATGAGTGTGAAACAAAATAAAGATAAACTTTCGTTCGTTTCGTTTTCGTTTCGTTTCGTTGGAGAAACCAAACACATATCAAGTACCCACTCTCTCAAGGCAGATTATGATGCAGTAGAGGCTTGGTTGTCCCTGTGTTTTGGTCTCTTACAGTACTTTTTAAATGTGCCTCATTCAGACTATCATTTTATGGGCCTCCTGAATGGCTCAACCAGTAAAAGCACTTGCTGTCACAAGTACAAGTTTGAGCACTATGTCCTGGGTTCGATTCCAGTTCAGTTCAGCCAGCAATGACCAGGGGTCCATAGTGATGGAAATAATTGGCTTTGTTTCTCTGAGGGATATATAGGGGACGGTAGGTTGGCCAGGGGCTTAATCTGCATTTCTCCCTGTATGAAGCTGAAAATTAAATGTCCTCCTCTCTCTCAAGTCTGCACAAGCTGGGAGTTGCAGTGTCTAAAGACATGGCGGCTGACAGCACATGTTTCAGAGAAGGGCATGTGTTTGTCCACACTTTCCTGCATTGACAGTAGGGGTTGCAGCCAGAGGGGTGGTATCTAAGGACATAATTCAGCATTCCACATAAGGAGAAAAGGGGAGAAGCATCGGACATTCCAGATTCACAATAAAATTTGTGCATCTTATTTTCCCTCAAAAGTGGCCAGCAAAATTTCTAAATGGTGTACATAAATGGTGTCCTCTGTGCGTGCCCCTCTCGTGCACCCAAGATGCAATGGGGCAGGCAGGAGTGGGGCTTTGAGCGTCAGGGATCGGAACTGGCAGAGACAGCCGTGCGGCCTGTTGTGTTGTGGGAATCAGGCTGGCAGAAGCGATTGAGCTGAGCTTAGAAGCATAAAGGTAGGCTTAGAAGTATAAAGGTAAGCTCATTATTAAGGCATGGGTTCCCAGCAATTGGAGTGGAGGGCAGAGGATTCCCAGTGATAATGACACATCCAATTTCTCTGCAGGGATCTCTGGCTGCTCGTTCTGTTGAGTGTTAACCAGCTAATGACCCGGCTCACCATCTGTGTCTATCCAGAGCCACTCTCCCCACCATTGTAAATCAGCTTTGCGCAATTCCAGCCTGGGGGTTTTGTAGAGGTAATAGGCAGATTATCAACAATAGATTTGGCCCTCACAGAGAACATCCTCTTTCATGGACGCACTGTATAGGAGCGTCTGACACAGGACAGGACAGTATTGAAAACGTCGTTTCATGCCATGTGCACTGGCTCAAATTAAGGGCTGATCTATTATTGACCGTGTTCATCCTTCAAAGTTGTGGATATCAGTGAATGGTTTCACATGTGAACAGCAGTGAAGGAATGTGACAATTGTTGCAGTTGCCAAAAAAATGTATTTGCTGCATGGATCATACAGCTGCACAACCAAAGACAAAGACCACACACCTGATGAAGGCCATGCAGGCTGCAAAAGTGTTTTCACCAGCTTTCCCTCCTTTTCTCCTCTCTGCTTTTGTTGAAATGTGCTTATTCCCCTTCTCAATGCAAAGCTACAAATGATGGTGTTGGTATATCAGCAACCAGTATCATTTCCTTGACATCATCATGGCGATGTTTGTGTCATGCTCTGAAACCAAGCAGCGCAATTATAGTCCTCTGCTAATATTGTTCTTCCTTTCATGCGATATTCACAATAATGTGGCTGTGTAATTCAGGCAAGATGCTCCTGAGAGGTTTAAGCACCCAGCCTCCAGCATGTTAAGAGTACACACCATAGACAATGACAGGAAACATACAGTAGCCTTATGTATTCCCTCAATGTATGCCATAGAGCTGTAATGCAGCCTGCTTCTGTGTGGCACTGAGATTTCCATATTTAAGATGTACAGTAACTGCAGATGTTACTGACAGGTGTCTGAAGCCTGCCTGCTTATTTGGACGCCCAAGGTCGGTCATCTTTGATACTGTACACATTACTATTAATCCCTGGCCTCTGTCGTTTTTCATTCCTGGAGTCGGTCCAAAAAGAAGTGTGTTTACAGCAGGGGGGTGGGGGTGGGGGTCAGGATTGCACACAGGACCCTGCCTTCTATCGATCTAGCCCGGGCCTCACGAGAAAGATCACGTTCATGGAGTTCGCCGCCGAGGAAATGATCTGTCTCGCTGACGGGCGCTGGGAAGACGGCTCCGAGCTCCTCAAGGCCCCGCTCGTCGATGCAGCCGCGGGACACTCCATCAGGGTGCGATCCCATGAAAGCTGCATCTCAGACGCGGGGTTAGTTAAGGTTTTCAGTGCCTCTGCACTTTCTCTTTCACTGCACATCTGCTGACTGCGCAGTATGAGATAGACATCCACAGACGAGCGCGAGAGAATTCTTCACGCGCCCCTCTCCCCCACCCCTGTCCTAAACAAACAAAACACCACATGATGAATAAAACGGAGATTTAATATGATGTGGAAAGCCACAGTTTGGTAAGAATATCGTGCTGGCCGTTTGTTGTTTTCTTCCACGTTGGGAGAGGAGGGGCACATTTTTCTTTTGCATGTAGTTTGATCTGGTCATTTAAGGAAAGGAAGAACCATGCCCACTTACGGTACAGTAAGACCGTACTCCAGAAAAGCCAGCTCAACCCTCTGAGGAACAGTGGCATGGCAGTGATCCATGCTGTCTGAGTTATTGCTGAATTTTGTCTGCCCTTCTTGTTCTGTAGTACAAGCTGTGTTGCATCCCAGCTGCTGCATTTCATCATAGGCTTTTCTTATGTCTGTTTCTTAAAATGGGATCTTGGAATGCTATGCCTTGAAGTAAACAGTGGTAATTCTGCCCTGCTGAGTGTTCCAGGGAGTTGTATAATCATGGGAAAGTGACTCTGTTTCACCCTCTTCCAATCCAACACACAGATTTCTCTCCACTTGTTTGGTTTCTTGATTATTTGAATATGTGATGGGATTAATCAATTAAAGAAATGGAGATGGAAATTTGTGAAAGTATCTTGTGTATGTGAATGCGGTGTGTCTGTGTGTGTGTCTGTGTGTGTGTTCGCGCACCTGTGTGTATGTGTGTGTGCCTGTGTGTGTGTTTGTATGTGTGTATGTGTGTGTGCCTGTGTGCGGGTGCACCTGTGCATGTGTGTGTGTGTGTGTGTGTGTATGTGTGTGCCTGTGCCTGTGTGCATGTGTGTGTGTGTGTGTGTGTGTGTGTGTGTGCCTGTGCCTGTGTGTGTGTGTGTGTGTACGTGTGTGTGTGTGTGCCTGTGTGTGTGTCTGTGCCTGTGTGTGTGTGTGTGTACGTGTGTGTGTGTGTGTGTGTGTGTGTGTGTGTGCCTGTGCCTGTGTGTGTGTGTGTGTGTGTGTGTGTGTGTGTGTGTGTGTGTGTGTGTGTGTGTGTGTGTGTGTGTGTGTGTGTGTGTGTGTGTGTGAGCGCTCGCAGGTGTGCTCTGTCCTCACCTGTCCTCCGCTGTCCCCTCCCGCGCGTCCGCCTCCCGCAGCAGACATGGACGGCCACTGGTGGGACCACGCGTCCTGGCACGGCGACGCCTCCCCAATGACGTTGGTGAGACGTGCGGAGCCCCGCCCCCTCCCCGCCCCCGGCCCCCGAGACCCCTCCCATTCCACCTCTCCTTCGTTTTAATTCATCTGTGCATGTTTTTTTCTTTCTTTTTTTGTATCCCATACCTGTAGGGGACAGTCAAAGGGGAAAAAGAAAAGCTATTGGGCAGGCGTTTTTGTCCGACTCCACTTACGCCTTAACTGAGAGGCAAAAGAAAACGGTGCGCTTTGGGGGCGATTCGTTCGAAGAGGACTTGGAGTGGTGCGAGCCCCAAGTTAAAGACTCTGGCGTTGATACGTGCAGTAGCACAACGCTAAACGAGGAGCATAGCCATAGCGAGAAGGTACTGGGCCTCACCGCGGCCTGTGTTCTGTCTTTTATCTACCTCCTCATCTGGTCTTGTTTGCTCTCTGTCACTGGTTGTAAGTAGGTGAGATGCCTTACTTCTTTCTCTCTTTATTTTGGAGTCACACTCAGGGGGGGGGGGCTACAAAAAGTGGAAGTGGGAAGCCCTCTTGCTTTCTTTCTATGTTTAATTACCAGCACTGATTGACCATGTTGAAAACAAAGTTTAAAAGTTGAAAAAAGACTTATTTGTCATGGCATGTGGCAACTTGGTGCCGGTCTGCCCGCCGCAAGCTGGGCTTCCCCGTGGGGTTTTGTGTTCGAGCCAACAGCCGTCGCCCGAGTACCTGCGGGGCCGGCTTCTCTCACCTGGGGCCGGCGTCCTTCACTGTGTGATAAAACCCTCTCCCGCACCTTCACTCGAGTCACTGTCCCTTCACTCTCCGGGCTGCGGCCTTTGTTTTGCGAGGGGGTGACTGTTTTTGTTTTGGTTTTATTTGCACAGACAAAGTTATGTTTTTCTTTTTTCCCTTTCACCGTCATGTCCGTGACCTCATCTCCGTTCCGCGGCCTCCTGCCGCCGTTACGTGTAGCGTCAAGTCTCTCTTTTTTTTTCCCTCTCCCGCCTCCCTCTCCGCTTGCTCCTTTTTCTCATTTCTTTGATTCGCTCCCGCCCGCTTGCCGCCGCCCCACTTAAAATTGCCATGCCGTTTCTGATGAGCCCCATGCTGCAGCAGTTGCTTCGGTAGGAGCAGGTCTCCTTCACCCGCTGCTTTTCTCTGCATGGGCGAGTGCATGTCTCTCACTGTCTGCCAATCACATCGTCACGGTCACACAAACTCTCAACCCGGTTAGATGCACTTGGCTCGGCAAGTAAATGCTACTGTACTTTTCCTTCTGCTGCTGTTTAAAAAGCAAAAATACACATCAGGTTCTTAACAATAGCCCCACGCTAATGAGGTCCTCAGTTAGGGGAATGACTGCTGAGTCTTGAGGACTCAACTTAACAGCGAAGACACATGATGTGGGAAAATTCCCCTCTGGCCCAGCAGTGATTGGTCCATTACAGCATTGCTATTCATAAAGCAAATCATGATGGTCACAATCTGTTTAATCACTGTAGAAAGCAAGCACACCGTGACCTACACATGCAGGGACACACACATTTTCACACACACAAACAATAAATGGAATAAAATTCCAAAAGTTTTCTTTTTATTACATTTTATTAGATAAAAAAGCATGATGTAAGAGCTAATTTACTATAAAAGGTCCCTAAATATTCTAAGCAGTTTACTTGCTGCAGCCATATCTTAGCAATCTGAGCCAACAGCATGCATCAGAAAGCACTTTGCGGCAGTTTGTTGCAGACTGAGTTTGTGTAATCATAATGGGCATCGGTGAATGGAACAGAAGAACCCCCCCCACCACCACCACCACTACCTGTTTGTTTCCTTGTCCTGAGACGTACCGCGCCTAAAACACAAGGTGTGTTGTCGCTTTGACCTCGTAGCACCCGGTGACATGGCAACCGTCGAAAGACGGGGAGCGTTTGATAGGCCGGATACTGCTGAACAAGCGCATGAAGGACGGAAGCGTGCCTAGAGACACAGGAGCCCTGCTGGGTCTGAAGGTAAGCGTGTGCACTCCGCTCGGTAAGTGTATCAGCTTCCGCCGCTGCAGGACCGAATGACTGTGTATGCTGAAAGTACACACTATTATATCACATACATTCTAAGATGCTTTCTAAACTGGCTACCTGAAACTTCAGGCAATACTTGCCGTACCTGCACTACCTGACATCTATGCAAACGCGTTTGTCACAAAAACCTTCGTTGGTAATTTTAACTTATTTTGTATTGCATTTTTCATAATGGTTACATCGTAATTTTGTGCTTTCCTGATGATAACGTCCTTCGCCAATTTTTCCTTTTCAACAAACATATTTGAAAACACCGTCTGTACAATTAGTTATATATCACAGGCCAGGACATCTGTCACCTGAAAGGCTTGAATTAGAGCTGTTGTCCACCATTTTGTGGAAACAGTTGAATCTATCCCTTTTTTCTGAAGCCCAGCAATGAGAGTTGTAAGCCCAATGAGGTGGTGTGGGTTCTGTTGACTCCCCCTGAGGAAGGCCTGGATTTTATAGACCAGAAGTGAATTTAAAAAAAAACCTGACCTATATTAGCGCTGTGCTTCTAATGGCCCACAGAGCAACGGAGAGCAGGAATACAGGAAGGAACAGGATCACGGCAAGACGAACAAAGAGGAAATAACATTTCTGAATGGATGAACCTTTTGTGTGTTCACGTCTGCTCGAAGCTTCCGCTTGCATGGGCCTCTGTTGTGCCAGCAAACAGCTGGCTGGCCACGCCGCTGCTCTCCCTCTCATGCCCAGATACCTCCTGTATAGACCCGTTTCAATTTGCACTCTTCTGGGACACCTGTTTGCCTCAGCAGTGATTAACTGGGAGTGAAATATATTGATTAATATTTTGTTCAGCCCAAGAATATATTGCAGATACATTTAAAATATATTAATACGTATCAGAACTATATTGCCATATACCAAAACTACAATAATTGACATATTTTCAATATATTGATCAAGCTAAAAAACACACACCCTAAAATATATTCTCAGAATATTATTTTTTTGTAAGGGGAGCTATGGGCAGGTGTTGACACTTTTGTTTTGTTCACATTTTTCTCTTAACTTGAAGAGCCATGGAGCTCAACCTTTAGTACGAGGAACAAAGACAACAAAGAGCACTTTAGCTCAGCTCCCATTATTAAGCATGTAGCACACTAGAGTGAGAATGATGCTTCGGTTAGGCACACCCACTTTACAAGTTCATTACTGTGAACTCTTTAATCTTTGGTGCAAGGAGGTGGCAGGAGTCAAAAGTAAGCTGATATACTGATATCAGCCTTCAATACAGCACTGCCACTTTAATGAATTAGACTTGGATGGTCAGTGTCTTTCAGCATAACAGAGACTTACTTTACCATTAGTGACATTCATATATTTTCTATTTCCAACAGGTGGTTGGAGGAAAGATGACAGAATCTGGTAGACTTTGTGCTTTCATCACGAAAGTGAAGAAAGGGAGTCTGGCAGATACTGTAGGACACCTCCGACCAGGTACACCAGTGACTTTGTACAATATCTCCACTCATATGGTGTAGCTCGTACTCCCAGGCACTTCAAACGCACATCTGTAGGTCACTCGTGTAACACTTTGCAATGAAAAAGTTCAGAGCAGTGACACTGATGAGTTGCAGTGTTGTCTCAAGCAAGCGATCCAGGGGATATTTTCGGATTTGGCCTGGTGTGCAGTGTGCGATTTCCAAAACACATCAGAGATGAATGGCACAGGAGCCTGGCTCCTGTTGTGTCAGCACTCTTGTGTAGTAAGAAACTAGCTTGCTGGTTTTTCACCCTAGAGCCATCAGTAATGTAAGCAGGATATGTCCACACAAGGGTCCATTTCTCCAAAACCTGCATTTGAGCATTTACTTGAATTTATATAGCATGTGCTATAGCACTGGTTTAATCTTTGTGGGTCACCACAGTAATGTTTTGATCTTTATGTAAAGAATTATTTCCCTGAAGCATACAGCAGGGTGATTTAGTGAAATTTTGATTCACGCATTTGCTTATACTTGAGTGTTCGTGAAATTAATCTTGTGTCTTGTGCTGCAGGTGATCAGGTCCTGGAATGGAATGGGAGACATTTGCAAGGAGCCACATTTAAAGAAGTTTACAATATCATTTTAGAATCCAAGCCTGAGCCCCAGGTGGAGCTGGTGGTCTCTCGACCCATTGGGTAATTTGTCACAGTGTTTATTTTCTTGTCTGAGTTGTAATTGGCAGGATATGAAGCCCTGGAGCAGCTAACCTGACTTTAACCTTTCCTCCACAAATATGGATGTTAGGTTCCACATATTTCCAAAGATGTTACTCTTTCTTCAGTTTAATAATGACATTTTTTTCTTTTTTTTACATTTTTAAAAACCAAAAACCACATTTAGCACCCTAAGCAAAATATATTAATTCATTTTAAAGGAAAAAATAACCTTTAAATGCTCAAATGTTTAAATTGCACACATAACTACCCTATGGAGTAAACAATGCAAAACATGCAAAGACAAAATTTAACATAAAAATAAAGTGTTGGAGATAAGTTAAGATTGTTAAGGCAGCTGAATTAGCATGTGAAAAGGGTGGTAGCTAAGAGTTAGCATGAGAGGAGAATGAAGTCAAAGCGAACACATAAACAGAAGCAGGGATGTGTCTGGTGATTGTATTTGCTTGTTTGTGAAGTTTATTTCCCTTTGATAATTTTTTAAGTTTATTCTGCTGCAACAGTAAGGCTTTGTAAAAATGAGTGGCATTTGTCTGGGGCGATGGGATGCAGTTGCTTGAAACTAAAGAAAAAAAAGGTTCTATTCTTCTATTTCCAGGGATATTCCCCGGATACCCGACAGCACACATGCACAACTGGAATCAAGTGAGTCACATCACCAGTTTAAAAAAGTATATTGATATTTTTCCCACAAGGGAGTAAAATGTTTTTTTAAATATCAGTCAGATTTTTCAGTAGAAAAAATATGAATTCTCCTTTTGCACTGACAAAACTAACTTCATGTCATTGATTTTTTTTTTCACTGATTTTATCAGTGCTGAGCTCATGTTAATTCATGCCATCATTTGCCAAATGAATTATCTATGTCGAAGAAAATGTCAGCTGGAGAAATGCCATGGAGCAGCCTGCTGTTGACCAAGAACGCAGCCTGACTGCATGTCTTGCTCTCTTTCTCTCTCTCTTTTCTCTCTCCCCCTCTTCTTCTAGGTTCGAGTTCCTTTGAGTCTCAGAAGATGGATCGCCCCTCCATCTCTGTTACGTCTCCCATGAGCCCCGGCATGCTGCGGGACGCCCCCCAGTACCTGTCTGGACAGCTCTCAGTGAGTACCCACAATGCATCTCTCTACTGACACCTGTCTGCGCTGGGGAAGGATGTAGTTGGTTGGTTGTATCATTATGCTTAATGAATAAGGGTCGGAAGGAGTTGGGCATCTTTAGCGATCTATCACTTATCAATTATCTTTTGTATTTTGTTCTTTAAAAAGCTGATTCTCCAGCACACATACACTCCTTAGCATATTATCAGGATGTCAGAAGAAAGTGAAGCAAATAAGTTCACCTGAATTTACATCACACTGGTCTTAGAATGTTTGCACTGGGCAATTTAAAGCAGTATAATTATCGTCTCTTGTACAAGTACTGTGTTTTAGAGTGAGAGTGGCAAAGTCAAATGTATTTCACATTAGAAACTGGACATTTTACAAGCTAAAACCACTATGCGCAGAGCCAGTTGCTTCTTTCTCAGTGCAGTGGCACAGCAGTTTGACAGAATCCCAGATGGAAAACGTGTACTCAGCTTTCAAGCTTGTTACAGGATTGGCAAACACTTGAAGTAGAAACGGTGCTTACATGGCTGACGGATAAGGCCTTGGAGCCAACCCACACTGCAAGACCTGCTCCATTGGACCTGGCCCAATTCAACACAGCGCAATGTATCACGTTGCCTGCTGCTGCTGTTTAATTAATAGTCTAGGTTAAAACAGATGCCTGGGGAAGTGACAAACCAGGTTTGAAAAGCAAACAACACCGATAGGTAAACCAAATTTTCCTAATTCAGCACAAAAAAGACTGAGTTTTCTCCTCTAGAGTAGATAAATCTAAAGTAATCTAAAGTTATCATCCTAAAGGCCGTGCTTCGATAGGGATAGGTCTCTTTTGTTTTCAGATTGACTGTAAGGAAAATCCAAAGCACTGTAGTCTTAGCGTCACACTCGATTAAGATGGGAAGCTTGCTGTTAGCAGATGGCAGATGACTGAAAAGATCTAATTTCCTCAAAGATGCAACTGCACTCGCAGGGGGAGGGAAGCTTTGATGTTTGCAGTGTTTTATTTTTCCTTTGGAGCGAGGGAGTTTTAATCTGAAGTGCCAAGGCCACTTCCCGCTCTGCAGAGTCTCTCACTGCAGACTTGGCTGCCAAGTAGTCCTGTCTTTTATATAACCTCAGACAGTCAGAAAATAGATGGCTGGGGTGGGTTCCATCGCAGATGTTCTATATATGGACCAGATATTCAACTCTGTGATTCTGTCGCTCCTATTGTTGAAGCTGTCAGATGATCTGCACGCTTGTAACGAGCACTGTTAAGATGGGGGAGTATGGAGGATGGAAGGAACACAGGAGCTGGTCATAATATAGAATATCCTGTTCCACTTTTTTCTGCTGTGAACAAGCAGAGAATTCCGTTCTGTGTTCTAAATTCAGTTTGTGTCCAAAATCAGATCTGTACTTTTGTGGCAAAAAATGTAAAAATAGAGAAGGAAACTGAACTGAATAACAGATGGAGTGGGACTGTGGGTAATAGAGAAGAGTGGGGCATAGTCCCCCATTCAGAACATGAATCAATTCAAAATGCAAAATGGAAAAAATGGCACCGCAGGACTAAATCTCCTCTTGAGCCAGTTTTTGTGTTTGTGTGCCTTTGTCGTTTTTGGTTTTATTTTATTGCATTTTTCTTTGTTAATTTTGCTTACCCAGAGCCAAAGCCTTAGTAGAGGACCTACGCCTTTTGTCCCTAGGGTCCAGGTAACCGTCCCTGTCTGACTGACAGACTTGTCTTCTTGGTCCTTTCTCATTCTTTTCTTTCTCTCTCTCTTTCTTCTTTCTTTCGTTCTACGTTTATGGAAAATGCATAGCAGGGAAATGGCAGCATTTCGATCTGTTATCCTTTTGAGTTTGTTTTCGAAGTGTGGTACTTTCTGTCATTATTATTAATATTCTTGTTCTTGTTATTATTATAATTACTACTACTGCTATTATTGTTTGTAACATGTTTTATGCCAGCTTGCCAGAAGACTTGATCAGTCTGCATGACTAACAAACCAAAGTAAAATAGTTTAAAGATACAAATCTGCCATTGCTGAACTCACAACAAAAAACGGGATTGTGTTTCAAGTAGATGCTACTATTGGCTTTCCTTTGTGATTCGGCCATGGAAGGTTGAGTCTCTTTAAATGTTTTAATAGTATGTACAGTTTTCTGGGACAAATAAATTTGATTCTTTTCTGTGTAACATGAAACATCTTTTCACAGATTTGTTTTTGGTTTATTTTTGGGGAGGCTGATCAAATAATACAAAGTGAAAATGTGAACTGAAGTTTTATTATGTTAAGCTCAAAGGTCTGTAACAAGAATAATTCTTGTTAACATTATAAAATATCAAATATATTATATATGTAAAATATCTGACCACACCTGACCATGATTTTTCTTTTTGTTCTTTTTTGATGATTTGAGGAGCTTAAGTTTCATGTTGCAGTGAAAAGATATGTGAAGTTTACTGTCCCTTTTTAAAAAGGAGATTGCATTTTCCAATCAAATTCAGAGACCAGTTTATGACGTTGACTAAACAAATTGTACCTTCATTAATATGCAAGCTGTACGGCCCAAACTCCTTGTGTTGCAACCTACCCCTCTCTGTCCACTCCCTCAGTAGGAAGCCAGTACCAGTACTTTAGTAGGAATGGGAACATTATGTATATTCTGTCAGCTAACAGATTAATGGAGATCAACAGGATCAAGCCTTGTAAAAATTTATGAACAGATGTGCATGTTTTTTCACACTAGACTTCTGATGAGTGGATTTATTACAGTTATGTTACCATTTCATGTAAATGAAAATGAGAGAGTAAGTACAGATATTTAAAGAAATACCTTTGGATTTAAATCACAGAGTTATTTTAACAGTCTTAATTAATTAAGCATTTCAAAAAAATCAATTCAGGTTGACCCATCTGAGGTAATGTCATGCATTATGAAGAGTTGTAAAGTTACTGTATGTGTTATACCTATCATTTTCTGAACCGAATTTCAGTTTAAAATTATTCTGTGACTTATATTTTACAAAAAACACTGCAGTACCTGCCTCCAATATTTTGTATAATGGGTTTCAATATGACAAGCATTATGGTACAATTTGTTTGACCGTAACCCTCTCCCCCATTCCCCCAAATGTATGATGTTGAGACTTATCTGGTTTGTTTCAGTTTGTACTGAATGCTTCCCTTTGCTTTGCTGCATGCTAGTAGAACTGTTGGAAGAGCTAGCACTCTACTATAGGGCGTAGACCAAGTGCCTTTGATTTTCCCTAGTGGGTTCTGACCAAGTATGGGCAAGAGCTTTAGGGGTTGTCCATGGTCATGGTACATGTCTGTGAAGGAGATCAATGCCAGAGTTCAATGACCTCAGTGTCCCATGAGTGGTCTCACGCAGCTATTGCCCATACTTCCTAATGACCTATGTGAACATAGCTGTAGAAGCATGAATAATATGTGACTTACGTCTCATACCTGTAATGCTATACTGTACTAGAATGTTAACTCCCAGAACTTTGCTTTGCAAAACAGCAGCAACTGAGACTTTCAATCTTTTTGTGAGAATTTAGGTTTTTATACTTCAGTTTACTACTTTACTACTTCAGTTCTGGTTTATTATTTGTTTATACATTTCTTGTTATGTTGAGCGATTTTTGATCAGTAAGATCTTGAGCATGCTCAATAGAGCAGCGGGCTTTTGAAAGTCCTTCTCTAAGAGCGTCAGACCCTGTTCAGGTGGGCGGGGGGGGGCACCCTGATTGGACACAGGGTGGCACCGGCGCCCGCTTTGGTGGGGTCGGACGTCAGCGGGTAGGGTCTGTGCTGTGCCCGCGGGGCAGTGGCTGGATGTGCCACCCGAGGCCCGCCCACAGCGCAGACAGTCTGCCCAAGCTGAGCCCACATACCACTCTGCCTGTGTGCCACTCAGCATCACTGCAGAGGGAGGCCTGAGGACACATCACTCACAGTGTTTCTGAGCCCCTTTCACTGAATAAAGACACATACAGTGCAGCAGTTTCCACACATAATGAGTAATGAAACTGCTTCTACCAAATAACAGATCCCTCCTGTTTTCATTTAAGCAAGCACTGTCACTCTCACACAGATACTCAGCGTAACAGCAGTAATACATGACTGTCAAACATTTTTTTTCACTGTCTTTAAAATGCTTTGAGAACAGTCAACACTCAAATTTACTTCAAAACTCAACAGTATACATCACTCAGTTTCTGGGCAAAAAAAAACTGATAAAAACAAAAAGAAAAAAAACTGATTGAAAATCAGTTGAAAATTTCTCCATTGAATATGGAACAAGCGTAATGTTGCCAAAACAGTCAGTTTTGATAGCTTAGATAGGTTGCTCTGTAATAATCTTGCATACACTAATTACAGAATAAGTCAAAGCCAAAAAATTAATAACATCCTTTTTTTTTGTTAGAATAACAGTGTCGTAGCTTCCTCGTGTTTCACTGAACATACGCACTTGAAAGAATCTCTGCTGAGCATGAGACGTCAGGAGCTACATTTAACACTGAGCCTATCCAGCACAGAGAGATGGCGTAAATACCGATCTGTCTCCCTGCAGGTTAAACTCTGGTACGACAAAGTGGGTCATCAGCTTATTGTCACCATTCTGGGAGCGAAAGACCTGCCTTCCAGAGAAGATGGGCGGCCAAGGAATCCCTACGTAAAAATCTACTTCTTGCCTGACAGAAGGTAAGAGGAGAAATAGTTATTGTTTATAAGAAGTTTGCGTAAATGGCTCAGACAATACTAACAGCGTCTCACTAGCACTTGAGTGGTATTTTATGTGCTTCATCCATTATCTTATTTCTGGTATAAATACATTTGTAAATCTCAGAATTTTTCATGGTGGTTATTTCATCATTTTCATGCCTGTCACACATGTTTAACGATGATTTTCTGTATGACACTTCTTTGCTGATCAGGTTATCTGGGGTCTTCAAAGGCCCTTTCGTTACCTTCCATTTGATATATTGGCAAGGGGCTAAGTGCCTTTGTTAATGACGTGCCCTGAACTGCTACAGTGTTTCAGCTTGACATATGCTGCTGCTGCTGCTGCAATCGGGAGTTTTATATCCTGGTGGTAAATAAAAACAGTTTGAATTATTATTCCTCCAGTGACAAAAGCAAACGAAGAACAAAAACGGTAAAGAAATCGCTAGAGCCCAAATGGAATCAGACCTTTATGTACTCGCCCGTGCACCGGCGCGAGTTCCGGGAGCGCATGCTGGAGATCACGCTGTGGGACCAGGCCCGCGTCCGCGAGGAGGAGAGCGAGTTCCTCGGAGAGGTAGGACGCCCCGGCCCCGCCTCCGCTCGCACCCGGGTTACAGACCGTTTCGGTTCAACCCCTCCGATCTGTTAGCGGAATGCCACACACAACAGCCCCTTCTTCTCCCCTTTCACAGCTGGGAATCAGAGATGAGGCTTCGATGCAGAGGTGTAGCCTGTGAGGGGAGTGAGTGTCAGGGCACCTTAGCCGTATTCTGTGTCTACTGTGGCTAACTGTTTCTCTACAGACTAAATGCAGACAGATTATCAGAGATACTGCACAGGTCTGCTCTCATTCTTCATTTTGGTCTGTCAATGGCAGACAAACTCACTGGTCATCCTCAGAGGCATTGAGGCTGCTTTCTTTGCAAAACAGAAAAAAATTAAATGATTTGCTTGCGTAAATAATGGAAATAATTATAATATTGGCCAACTAATAATTGCATGTTGTTGTTTTCTCCTCAGAAGGCAGGTGCAGTCTATTCCGGCTTCAAAGCCTTTGGAATATAGTTAGAACTATGGATTAAATCAGCTGCAATTGCATGGGGATGTTTGGTTAATCACTTACATAGGAATCAATTGCAGAAGAGGATGTACCACTCCTCCTACAGATGACAACCTAAGGCAAACACCTTGGGGTCTGTTGTATTTTTTGGAAGTTTAGTGGTGAATCTCACTAGGTAAATTACTTGTTCCCTAAATAGTGCTCCACACTGCAGCAAAAGACACACAGTACAAAAAGATGTAGTAGATCCAAGAGCCTGCTATTTAACAATAGGGGTTTTATAATCAGGTGGGAGTGGGAGGTGGTGGGTGGAGTTTGGGGGGGCGGGGCATGGTATGAGCGCTGCTGATTGGCTGTTCCCCGCGCAGATCCTGATCGAGCTGGAGACGGCGCTGCTGGACGACCAGCCCCACTGGTACAAGCTGCAGACGCACGACGTGTCGTCCATGCCGCTGCCGAACCCCTCGCCCTACATGCAGCGGAGACTGCTGCAGGGGGAGAGCCCCACGCGGAGGCTGCAGAGTACGTCCCCCGGTGCCACCCGGTCACGATCGTCACACGGTTCATACCAGGGTCACTTACCATACACCACTTACCGACACACCTTAATGCTTATTCCAGCCCTATTGTACCCCAATTATTTGTCCACTGGAGTCAAAACTTTGACCCATCTGGTAAGCTGAAATGAATTGTAACCTAACTGGGTTAACTGCTGTCTGCTGCTGTATCTACCAGATTGACATTGGTTTCAAGGTTTGTGCCAGGTTATGGGATGTGTCATTTTCAGGCAATTCAGAGTTTTTACTTGGTTTTTTTTTTCTTCAATATTTTCAATGTTTTACTAATTCTGTCTCCCAGTGTTTCACCTGAATAGATGTGCAGAAATGACCACTGTATATAATTCAAGCACACAGTGCTTATTGCAGGAGAAATACAATGCAGAAACATTATAGGTACTTTTCCATACAGGAGAGAGATGCTGTACAACACCACCATTCTTTGTGCAGTCTCTCTGCTAAATTCCCTTCTGCAAAAACTGTACTGAAAGCAGGAAACAGAAACTTCCCCTGCCAACCGGTTTATTTGACTCCATCCCCTGGGGACTAAAACCAAACATTTGTCGTAATGAGGCTGTGTTGTTTCTTCATTATTATTTGGAAATGCCAGTGTGTTTTATGCTTTTTGTTGTTGTTTATTTCCTTTATTTCACCCCGATACTTTTCCAGACAAAGGCCCATATTCAAGCAATTCAGGTAATGCTCCGCTCGCCTGCGGGGGACTACAGAGCTCTAATGGTGTGTCACTCAGCTGGGTCCTGTCCCCTCCCGCTTTTGTCCCAATGCCGAACCCTTCACAAGTGTGGTTCTCCTCCGTTAGCTATCCCACAATCCTCTCTGATCCTCCAATGCTTCGCGTGCTAACCCTACCGTCGCAGTCCCTGGAGAAACTAGCGCCGGGCCCCAGCTTTCCTTTATGTGGGCTTGTCGTTCCTGTCATAGAAATTCAGTTTTCATTTTGACACTTTGACTGGATCAATATGAAGTGCTCTCTGTCAACTGCGACTGTTGTCAGTGTATCATCATTTTGTAGTTTTCTGCTCATTTTTTCATCTACACTTTGTACCTGTGGTTTTCAGTAATGTGCAGTTTAATTTCTCACATTTTCAGAACATGTTTTGACATTTTCACATATCATAGCACATGCTACAGCGGAAAAAAGAAGAGGAAGTCATGAGCTTTGCTGTTTAATTCTCAATATCAACACTAGCTGTACACTCATGCTCCACTGATGAAGGCATTGTATTTGACTGTGTGTGGTAACCTGCATTTTTAGCATCCATTTTGCATATTTCCTCAATATCTGTTCTGTTACCAACCTTGCTTTATGCTTAACTGCTGTAGTGGACCCTGACCCTACCCTTAACACTACCTGTCTTAGCTAACACAATGCAGTGCACCACTGTTCTACTCCCAGTGTCCTGTGTGCTTTTACTGTGTGCTGAGGACTTCCTGTTGTGGTCACATGTTTTCTTGTGTAACTGCTGACTGAAATTAGCTATTGTTGGCTAACTACACAGTATATGGTCATGGTAGTGTGAGGATGTTTGGTAGCGTGAGTGAAGGGGTGTTAGGGGAATGAGGAGTCAGAGCTGGTAGTGATAGCAGGCCTGGTCAGTTGTGTGAGTGGCCAGATTACTAATGCCAGTGGGTGTACAGTAAGTGGAAGAGCCATTAGTCTGAGTGGGCAAGGTGAATTGTGTGAGTGGGCAGAGGCAGTAGTGTGAGTGGGCGGGGTCAATTATATGAGTTAGTGGGTCAGTAGTGTAAGAGGGCGGGGCAATTATGTTAGTGGGCATGGCCAGGTGTGTCAGCAGTGTGATTAAACAAGGTCAGCTGGGCCACAAAAGCTCCCCAGCTGCAAGCCGCTCTGAGCTCACCCGCTCTCTGTGTCTGCTCCACCTCAGGATCCCAGAGAATCAGCGACAGTGAGATCTCTGATTACGACTGTGAAGACGGGATCGGAGTAATATCAGGTAAAAGTCGATGGTGAATCCTGTGCCTGTGACTCTCATAAATGCTCAGTGTTTCACAGTAGGTTTGATTTACTGTTTCATCGTTTGGTTTGATCTCTCAAGACTGAAGCATTGCCTGTTTCTGGACTTAGACTCTGGTGCCCTTGAGGCCCAGGCAACATCCCTGCATATCAAATGAATGGATAGAGGCAGAGGGTAGATTGCACTGTGCGTGCCCTCTCCTATTGGACAGAAAACCCTCCCATCTTTTCAGAATTCCGATCATGCCCTTCTGGCTTCAGAAGGCAGTCCTTCAGCACATCAGGAACACCCCTCCTCTTCTCAGTCCCCTCTTTTTCCCATTGATTTTGGCTCACGCCCAAGCCATCCAAACCAATGATACAGTAATTCAGGTTGAGAGGAGAGTGTTAGTATTTATAACAGTAGGTGGGTTATTTTCTCGCAATATGCATGCAGGTCATGTATGGCGCCCTCTGTTGGCAGCAGAGCCCCAGGACAAGCACATGGGGAATGGTCACTCTTCCCAGAAGACCAGAGGAGCTTTTGTTGTTGTTGTTGTTGTTTTTATTGACATACCCCCCTCCCCACCCATGTGACGCTCCACAGATTACAGGCACAACGGCAGGGATCTGCAGAGCTCCACGCTGTCCGTTCCGGAGCAGGTGATGTCGTCCAACCACTGCTCCCGGTCGGCGGAGATGAACCGGGTCCGGTCGCGTTCGCCAAGCGTCCCCCTTCCACACAGGTAGCCGCCATGCTCGAGTGCACATGCCCAGTGCCAGAGAGGTCAGGGATTCGGTTGGTTTAGGGGGTGGGGTTGCTCGGTGCATATTTATGCCAGGTAAATGCCATTGTAGTGACATTAGTACCACTTGGGGTGTATATCAGACAAGGCAAGATGTCAGTGTCCTTTTTTCACCATAGGTAAGCTCTCGAGTATTCATATATATCAGGTTGCTTCTGGAAAGTAGAGCATGGTTACCATTACATTATATTTGCTTGGAATTGCCAGGGGTGACATACTTCCTGAGGCAAGCTAGGTTGAGCAATTTGCCCGAGGGTACAACAGCAGTGGCTCTCCTAGGATTCGAGCTGGCAGCCTTTGAGTTACAAGCCCTGCTCCTTAACAATACACTGCTGCCTCCTCCCCAGATCCTCCCCAGTCACAACAGGGTGCCCATTAACAGCATGTATTGTATTACTGTTGACACTTACAGCTTGGTGTATACCTAGTCGTAGTTGTTAATAAAGTACTTTTTTACTTTTCACTCCACTTCAATATATTATATTACGTCACACATGAATAAAACCAAGACATGGCTGTCAATGTGGTGTAGTGGTAAGAGAATTTGTCTCATAACCAGAAAGCTGTAGTTTTTAAATCTGTCTGGGGCATTGTTCAACATCTGTTCAAAGTGATTCAGTAAAATCTGAACGACTTCAGTAAAAGTCTAGCTGTGTGAACGGGTAATGTGTACATTGTGAGCTATGTACAAAGGGAAGAGGAAAGGGAAAAGGGAAGCGAATATGAGATACCGTGTAAACCATGATGTTGCCAGAACCTAGCTATGGTTCATTACCGTAGCAAGGCAGAAGGGACTGGGTCTAGCACCAAGCTGAGTGGTGGCAGTGTAGCGTAGTGGTTAAGGAACAGGACTTGTAACCAAAAGGTTGCTGGTTTGATTCCCTGCTGGGGCACTGCTGCTGTACCCTTGGGCAAGGTACTTAACCCACAATTGCCTCAGTAAATATCCAGCTGTATAAATGGATAACATTGTAAAAAAAAACTGTAACTGATGGAAGTCGCTCTGGATAGCAGCATCTGCTAAATGCCAATAATGTAATGTAATGTAGTGGAGTGAGTGACGCCTCCCCGCTCTGTCCCACAGCCGGAGTCTGGACCACGGCGCTCGGGGCGGCCCGTCGCAGTACGGCACCACGAGCAGGATGGACCGCCAGCGGGCGTCGGAGGACCGCTACTCCCCCGACAGGTACACGCTCCCTCACCCCACACCTGCTCTCTCACGCTCGCGGCCTCCTCAGTGCCTGCACTCACAGGAGCTGGCTCTCTCTCCCACCGCACGCTCAACACTCCGCATGTTACCCTCCTGGAACACACACCGTCTCTAATGAACACTGGGCAGCTCTGCTGTTGTCGCTTTTTTTCCTAAAGTTACTTTACAGTTTCTTTTCTCACCGGATCATCAAGGAAAGTTTATGATTTCTGAATACTTCCCTGTCACCTGCATTATATGTATGCTTAGTACAATGTATCTCTGATTGACTACCTGAATAAATTTTTATTTCATTTAATGAGATGTACCTTCATAGAGAGATATTCAATACTTTAACACAAGCTTGATTTTTGGTCAAATGTCAAAATCCCTAGATGTATCGCTATACAAATGAGTCTGAAAGTCCTTTTAAAGCAGGAATCTCAACTCAGTCCCACATCTCTGACACAAAATCTTTGCACAATTGTGTTACACTCATTGCTGTGCTCTTATCACTCAAACATCAAATGTCCAAAAAACTCTTTCCATTTTGATTAAATTGTTCTGACTGGCCCCATTCTGGGCAGAGTATATTTTCTGTGACTAGTAACATCTGAGAGACAGTCTCACAGGAAATAGACCTTTAGTAGGAGTCTCTCTAATTTCCTTTGGTCCAGTTAACTGTCATTTTTCAGGGGCCCACAGCCTGAGTCAAACTTGAGAAAAGCAGACATTGTTCTTCTGTAAGTAGTGTGTTACAATGGCCTCCAAACTGTGTTGCAGTTTTTAATTGACTCATTTCTTTTTTGGTCGTTGGGAACAAGAGAGAACAGAACAGGTGACGAGTAATGTACTGTACTGTCCTGAACACTGGGGAGCATTGTTTGAAAAAGTGCCAGTTGTTCTTCGGATTAACATAACCTCTTGGGTGTGCTCCAGTGTCTCAAGAAAAAATGTTGAAGATGGCTCATGAACACAAGATATTTTCATCCCTGATGTCCCTGTCAATATTTGAAACTGAAATTTGAGAAATAACATTGTGGGACATCGATTCACTTCATTTATGTGTTTTTAACTTTATATTTGCTTCCGTTACAAATAAAGTGATACCTTTGTACATAAAGCCACTCTAAAGCTGAGGCCACTATGAATCAAAGCATTGAAACAAAGATTCTCAACATTCACTTTTTTCTTTTAGTTTTAAAATAACATTTGCTATATAGCACTGTTTGGCCACAAAATAGATTTACACATAGATTGGACCATCAGGATTTATGCAGTTTTAGAAGAAGATCTCTTATCAATGAGCATGAATATTAACATTACAAGTTGATCCCATGTTTTCACTGTAAAAGAGCCCACTACAATGGGGGTTATCAAGTTGCCGCTGTGGTGGTAATCATTCCTTCCAGTAACATGACGTGTCCTCATAGGTGTAGTTTACAACATGCAAGTCAAGGAAGGGGCGGAGCCTGTCTCCGCCAACACCTTCTTCCCATCCTCGCCACCTGTCCGAGGCCCCACCCCATAACGTCTCTCTCTCTGTGTGACTCCTGTCTCTCTCCTCCACTCCGCCCCATTCATCCCTGTTTCTGTTCTCTCCACATGGGGCTCAGACACTATCTCACCCTACCTCCTCGATCCAGACACAGCCAGCCCGACCATCATCATTACACGGAACCCAGGTAGACCTTTACCTGAGTGTGACGTAGTGTGCATGTTTATTCCCCACCCCCACCCCCAGACTGTGCCCCCCCCCCCATTCCTCTCTATAAGCTGTCTGAAGTGTGTAGCTAGACAGTGCCGTCCAAGATGTAGCGTGTTGATATAATGGCACTGGCATTACTAGCACACTTGATCCTTATTGGTGTCCTGCAAGGTTTCTGTGACAACTCCACAACCATGGTCTGACCTGCCCAATAGGAGGCATTCCCTACAGCAATGAGTACACCTGTTTTAACTATTTTAAAAGTGCACCTCCTGTGAGGCGGGTTGTGTCACTGTAACATAGAGTCACATTGTGACCAGCGTCGTCTCCCCGGGTGCCTGGGGTCCATCTCCTAATTCTGCCCCATTCTCCCTGACCTCTGACCTTCTGTCATTGCCATTGACAGCACAGTGTGGTTTGTCCGGGTATATGTTTCTCCCACAGAGGACAGACATATACTGTAGTGCCTACTAACACTTAGACGTGTCTTTCATGTCACCCTCTCTGGTAGCGAGCAGGTGAAGCGTGTGAGCTGGTGGTGGCTGCTGTGTGCTTGTGATCCTCCTGAGCTGCAGTGGCTCATGGGAAATTTTTTCAAAAGCCACATCACAGATTTTCGTACCACGACTGTACATCACCCACACATTATCAAAATCATTCTCGCGTCATTTGAGCCTCGAGACACTCATAATCCACGCATTGGTCCTGGTACGTGATTGCATACAGTTCGGCATATTCATTGAGTCATTTTTTATTCCTGTATTCAGAAACTCTGACATAGTATGCAGACAGTCAAAAACACAATTTTGCTCTGTGACAAGAAAGAGAAACAAAGACAGTAGCCTTTTCTGGCAAGCGCTGTGCTTTCCAATGCCGAAATGCAGCATTTTACCACGGCAGCAAAGTCTGTTATAACCTCCTTAGCACCAACACCCAACGGAGAAGCAGCATGTAGGTTTTGGCCTGGTGAAAAGTTGTCCAGCAGGGGGAGCCTGTTGATTCATTCTCATCTATCTTTCATTCAGAATGTAGAGTGTAAATACTGTATGTTGTACATGTCATACATTCTGTAGGAAACCTAGCCACTAAGGCAGGTTCCTCCTACAATTATGCCACCTCTAATCACCAGAAGTGACATTTTGCAGTCTTTGTTATGACTACTCATCTACTGAAAGTTCCAGAAAGACTTAATTTGTTCTGTGAGCTGGATGGTATAAAAATAATCATTATTTCCGTTGGTAGAGCATGGTGAGTTAGCGTGTGGGTGGTGGTGGTGACAAACTCTTTTTTGCTTTTCCTAAAGAGTCACTCCTCTGCCCTGTTGGTCATTTTTGAGTCATTTTGAGTAAGCTCTGTGTCACCTCTAAGTCATTTGGTGTCCTCAGCTCCACCCTCTGTTTTATTCACAGCTCACTAATGAAACATTTCAGAGGTGTCCTTCTCGGTGTCCTCCTCGTCTTAACAGCAGCCACTGATAGAGATTGGTGTGTGAAGATGGTTGTGATGCTGGAGGAGGGTAGTGTTCTGTGTGCCCTGCAGGGAGCATCCACCATTCTTCAGGTTTCTTGCGAAAGATTCTAGAAAAGGCTTTCTTGATCTGCTTGCCATCCTGGTGCACTCCAAAAATCAGCTTCCCCTCTTTGCTCTTGCTGTGAGGAAACAAGCACTCAAACAAGAACAGCTCTCCAAAAAACAAGCCAGCTGTGTCACAGCTATCATAATGACCGTCAGCGTGGGGGTCAGCCCTGAAGCCTGAGGTGCTCAGTCATGGAGGGGTGGGGTAAAACAAAGTTTTCTTGTAATTTCTCTCCCCTCCTCAAGAGGTGTGTTTTCTGTGTCCTGTATCCAGGAGGGTTAGGCGGGAAAGGAGGCAGTCCGTGGCCTGCTTTGACCAGTACGATTCACCTGAAAGGTATCGTCCGCATGGGAAATATGCTGTACTGGAGGCCTTAGCTGTGTATAGACCTTTTAGATTTAGAAGTGAGGTCTGTCCCCATTTATTTCTACTTCCGTAGTCTTGCCAGTATGTGTTTTTTAAAATTTGGTTTTGCTCTGCTTTGACTCTGGTTGGCACTATGTGACCTGATTTATGTTCATACATTAGAAGTAGCTAGAAGTAGTGTGACACATAGTATGTAGATGGGGATTATGAATAAAAGTTGTTTACTGCAAGCCCTTTGAATTTTTAGGTATTAATGTAGTCATTTGGAATGGGAATTTGGATTTTTTTCAGCTATAGTTTCAGTAGTTAGGTCTAACATTTGAAATTCTCTCTTCAAAGATTTTACAATGGCCCTAGTCATGTCCATAACCAATGGTCGAATCATGTTATGAATGGCACCAGTGAGAGCTACAGGTAAGTGGTCTTAGATGTCAGTTGACTAGCAGCCACCTTAGAGAAGATGTTTAGGTCAGTGGGATGGCTGACTTTTAGGAAGCTGTTTTTACTGTAGACTGTGCACGTCTCATTATTACTGCAGTTTTAATAATTCCTTCCAAATTCTACAAGGGCAGTTAATCAAGATAGTGTTTGATTTTTTCATGAATACATGTACAAAGATGGGCTTGGATACAGAAGTAATTGCTGAAGGACAGTATGTAGCATCATGCTACATTGGATCTGTGACCTCCCCTGACAATACATACTGGGCCGTCTCAAATCAAACAGCGATAGGATGATTACAACGTTTTTTAGTAGCAGTAATGATGAGCTGTAGTAATGCTCAGTACTAGTAGTACTAGTAGTAAATTTCCTTTCCCTGCTAACCATGTTTCACTACTGTATGCTGAAATGACAAAGGCCTGGGGTTGGTTTATTTAGCAGGACATGCCCAAGGATAGAGATTGAGCCTTCCACGGACACTGAAAGGTACATGGTAGTGAATAGCTGGCACAGTAGTTTTGTGTAGTGGCACATGTATAGGGGATGGTTTCTAGTATAGCTCAGTGTATTGTTATCATTAGTGAAGTGGCTACTATAGATTAGTATACATTGTATTGTATGTTTTAGTGAGTGGCCACTACTATCAATTAGTGCAGGTTTATACATGAGCGAATAGTCATTGCTGGACATTACATTAATGAACAATCATAGGTAAATAATAGTGTAATGATACAAATAAGTGAATAATTTTGGCTCTAGCTTCGTGGAAATGTGTTGTTTCTGTAGTCCAATGTAAAGGTATAAAATAAACACATCTCACCCCTCAGCAACCTGCAGGGTTGTACAGTTAGCTCTAAGAGTATATTGACTGATCACACTTCCAATGAATGAACTAGATAACCAACTAACATAGTTTATAGGAGACTAAGAGTGCAGTAATTATTAGGGAGATCTGATCTGATTAAATTGGGCTAATTTCTGAGAGGTTATATTTACTTTATGGCACATGGGGTCATGAATACAACTTTTGCTTTTTAAACCATTTCCAGTTCCAAAATTTTTACATCCAGTACAGTGAATAGGGGTCTCAATATCCATAAGGATGAACCTTTCAGTTTATCTGCATGGATCACTAGAATTGTTTTTACAGTCTCCTCTACAATGAGATGCCATAGCACATAGCTCATGGACTGTAAACTGCTCGATTTATCAGGGGATTTCTCAGGGTTTTTGAGCTTGAAGTAATTATTTTTTTATGAGTGCACTTTATCATTTGCATGCAAAGAGAGGAGAACGCACCTGAGTTACCTTCAGACCCAGAGCCCCTGGAGCAGGATCTGAGGTAATCAGTTAGTATGGAGTACAGTGTTCATGGGTATTGTAGTCCCCCAGCGAGAAGTTGGTAACTGGACAAGGCAGTGCAGTAAAACAGGGATGAATTTTCCTTATTTGTAGCCTCTAGTACGGGGCCAAAACAAAGCACACAGCAAGGTAGCATCTCTGATTAGCGTCTGATTCATGATAATAGGCATTTAATGGATCCAAACATTCAACATCCAGTGAATGGTAAGAGGTATGTGATTCCTTGAAAAAACTGGAATTAATAGGACTGCCTCCACTTCTCTTGTTGACATCAGTAGTTTGACGCTGTTGGTCGAGACACAGGACAGATAATGTGTCACCTGCACATCACAGTCAGTAGCTTCCGTTGGACATTACTACAGTTCTTTTTGACTCTTTAATTTTGGGCTGAAGACTTAGCCTTTGCTGGACAACTTTTCCACCCAGTTTGTGCTCGCTGTCTCACTCTAACAAGCGCTTGGCACCTAACACCTGTAACAGCTTTCCTTTATTGTGTGGCTGCTGTTGAATCTGCAAACGCTGTCTTTGCCAGCAATGCCAGACTGAATCAGTTTCCCTAAAGATTTTACAGAGCTTAACAGTCAAGCTGGGAGTTTGTATGATTTTGAAAATGGAGCAATTACCCTTCTGAAAGAAAGCTGAAAGGGGGGCGATTAATTACAAAAAGGGGTTTCCAGCACCCCGCTCAAGCGCAAATAAGGGTCACATGCAGACAAACTGTGCACACGGATCTGAGGGTGAGGAGTAGTTTTTACACAGCACAGTACATCTGGAACATCCTATCTGCTCTGCCTACCCATGACCATTCATTCACCTCTGACCAACACTCTGCCTCCCAGTCAATTACAGTGAGGAGCCTTTGCAGTTGCAGTATCGCAGTGTATGCGTCCTGCCAATTTGATTTAGTTTGATTTGAGTTTACAGTTTAATCTTGAAGCTCATATGTGTTTCCACACCAAGAGGTTCTAACTGTTGCATGCTGCCCCTAGAGGATCTAATGTATTACTACTTTATAAATTGTTTGCAATGGAAGGTGAGTTTCAAATGACTTTGTGTGCTTCAAATGTCTTTTTATTTGTATTTGCTTTTTTTATGTATCCAGTTGCGTCTGTGTAATACTCACATGGGCCACATTTGATGTACGATCACTGTACTGACAGTGATAATCACGCACCTAGACAAGGAAATGAGTTGATAAATATTTTTATGTGAGTATGAAGTGTGTATTTGCATACAGTGTGCAAAATCACAAAATCTGTCTGGACTGTCTGATCTTGTCTTATTTGTTCTGCCGTATTTATTTTCAGTTGGCTATGGTGTCACAATATTTTCAGGCTGTCTAAGTGACTGAGAGTCTGTTTACAATCTGAAAAGAAGCTGTATCTTTAGGTCCTGTCCCTCAGAAGCTGACGCCTCTCTCTTCGCTTCTTACTTCGCTCCTCGCGTCTGCTCTCTAATCTGGGTCTTGCTCCATTTCAGCAGCGGATGCTCCCTGTTTTTGTCCTCGCAGCTCCTCAGAGGGCGGGAGCAGAACTCCCGCAATGGGAGATCTGCGGTGTCATCCTCCAGTACAGACTGCTGAATGCGCCAAAAACGCGTCTCTGTTCCTCGCCTTATGTTGTTACCGACCTAAAAACCTGTTTACGCTCCCAGCATGTTTAATGGGAATGTCCAAGTAAGGCCGTGCAAATATGCCGTGACCGTGTGCGCCTCTGTAGGGTGATGTATTATCTGATGGTGTGATTTTTGGTCTGGTTGTGACTGCACTGTCGGTACTCTACAGCATATGCCACAGGTCCAAGGTTAACCAGTCTGAGATCTCTTTACAGCTGCTACAGAGAAGCACCTCTTGCAGTGTCCAGCTGCCCACTTCTCGCACAATGTGTCATGTGAGGCCCCCCCCCTCCAAGTTTGGAGAGACAAGGGCTACATTCCACAGTTAAGCCTTTCCCACTATTGGGAAGTGGGAAGTGACACACCAACATTGTGAGGAGATGTATCTTAGGGGCAACTAACTGCCATTTTGATAGTCTACATTAATCAACAGAAATGTACAATTAACTCAACATTCATTGTGGTTGTTAGTAAATAGTGCCAGAACATCTGATAGGAGATGTAATTTGGCTTGCGAACATGAAGGTAATAGCACTGATGATGATTCTTAGGTGAGTTCCAGAATATTCCGTTTCAGAGCCCTTTACCCCCTCATTGTGGGAACTGGAATAAGGTTATTACCTGCTACGGAGTAGTCATTCCCTGAAGGCTTAAGAGATAACCTTGGAATGTAGCCAGCATGTCTTTATGATCTCCCAGAATTCCCCTCCCCACCCGTTGCAGATGCCGTGCGGGTCAGGTCAGGCCCCCGCCCTGTCCCACCCGCTGCTTTTTCATGTGTTCTGCTGCCTCTGCCTCTGCAACCCCCCCCCCCACCCCCTCCTCCCAGGTCCCGGGTGGCACTGAGTGGGTTCTCTGAATAACATTGCAGGCATTGCAGAGGCCTGGACAGGCCTGAGTATCACAGGTCCCGGTCGGCGGACCAGCGGCCTGTGCTGGAGCGCCCCTCCGCCTCCCGCTCCCGGTCCACGGAGCGCCCCGACTCCAACCACATGAGGTCCATGCCGTCCTTACCGTCCGGAAGATCCGCCCCTCCCTCACCCGCCTTAACGAGGTGACCCAGACGAATCACAACAGCCCGACTAATTCAGCCGCACCCCCCCCTCCCCCTTCTCCGCCCCTCCTGCTCCCCCCTTCACGCAGTACCCCCCGCTCACCTTTTTGTTTTCTCCTATAGTGACCGTGCCGTGCCTCTGTTTCCATGTGTAGATTAGACACATACAGTAGAGCTGGTAGATACTAACGTCTTTTTGTTTTAGACACACTACTTATATTCCAACCGGATATAATGGTGTGGGGCTGTCATTGTTCTTTCTTTACTAACATTGTTGTTAAATAATTAACAGCATCCTTGTTTCGTTTTTTTGGTTGTCGGTCGATTTTTGCTTTTTGTTTGTTTGTTTTTCGTGCCCCATCAGCAATTATCTGGGTGTCTAAACCTGCGTCCTGCGTTTAGACACTCGTGCCTACTCACTCTTCCCTTGCAGCATAGCCAGTCAACTGCAAGTCTTTCACATTCGACATCACCCTTGTTGCAGACTTCATAATGCCTTTTGAGACCGTTTGACGAGATGAGCAACCCATACTATGTGCCAAATGTGTATCCACTGTTCAGGGAATGACTAATACTCTTGATGTTCCACTGATATCAAAGCCTGGACTGCATAAATGATGCTGGAGGGTGTTGATTGTTGTCTGTTTATTTTAAGAGAATTATGGGTAAATGGTCCAGTCTGAATCCAGAATCCAGACTTTCTCTGTTCTCTTTTCACTCGAATCAAGCAAAGAAAAGGCAAATGCTTCACTGAAAAGGTGCTATGAAGGTGGTTGTACTGTAAGATTGTGGTTTACGTCATGTGTCATGTTTTTTCACATGAGCACACCAGTTAAAAATGCTCTCAACCACTGCCTGTTTCCTACTGGACACGACACATGTATCAACTGTGACGTGTGGAGCTGAAATGTGGAGTGCTGCTATACCGTGTTTTGTTTTCCCCCTAAAAACACAAGGCATATATTAACATTACAGCTTAGGTAATTGCCTATTACATTGTTTCATTGAAATTTTCATCTACTTTTCACTAATTAACCTCAACAATTCAGTAGCACTTTGTAATTTCAGGAATGCTAATAATAAAAATAACATTAGTTTGTTAATACTATGCTTTATTGCATTTGATGTAATTTATTGTATGATCCATACTAACAAGATAGTCATTCATTACATTTTTAACTTGAAAAAGTTTCTCAATATACAGTATTTACTTCATCATGGACTTACCACTGTGAAAAAAATAGGCTCAATACATCTTAACTACAGGTGGGCAGAGGTTTGCTGTTTAAAGTGTACCCAGGTATACACAGCATAATACAAGGTGGTGTTTACTTTATATTCTAAATGCTTGGGTATTATTTTATATATTTTTGGTATATATATATGTACTGTAAAGTACATATATATGTTTGGATGTATAAAGTAAGACTGTGCGCGTGTGTATTTGTGTGTGTAACTGTTAGATGCTGCTCTACTTTTATAGTTTGCTGAATAGAAGTGCTTTCATGACCATACATAAGTGATGTTGTGTGCTAAGACATTACATTGAGTTCTTTCTGTCACTCTTACCTCCCAGATGATACGTGCTTATGCACGTTTTTCAAACTTCAGTGACCTCCACACGAACATAATTTGGTGGGGGGTCATATTGTATAACAAGCTCTGCTATCATTTTATAAAGGACAAATATTTAAAAATTTTATCTTAGGTAATGTCTTCTTTACAAATGATGGCTGCACAATGTGTAGTCATATATGGTGGATAGGGTGATTGCGTCATCAGTACTTGTCCGTGGTTGAATTAGAAGTTGCATTGAAGTTAAGAGAATGTTCCTACAACATATGAATGGGCGAAACCTGGGACACTACAAACACTAATAGCGTTAATACACTGGTCTCAGGCATGCGGCCATGGTCATGCAATCACTGTTCAAATGGTCTCCAGTAAAACATATTAAATAACTAAGCCAGTCATTCACGCAGAGATAACATTCCCAATGGTTGACTGGCTTTGAGTATGCTAAAAAAAACACCAAGGAGCACCCTGATGGTTGCACATGACAAGGATTGTATATATTTGTATATATGTGAGCCAGCATATATCTACAATTGATACAATCCTTTTTTTCTTTTCAGTTTACACATATCAGCTCTTGCTTTTGGCATCATTAAGAGATTCTGCTGGTACTTGCCAACCTGTGCCAAATGTGGTTCTGTGTTGTTGTTTGTGTTACAGTCAAAAAATCATCTTCTCCCTTGACACAGCGCTACTGTGGATTTTTTGTTGTCGTATTTTTTTTTATTGGACCGTGAGTAAAAACTAGGTTGCCTTTGTGAGGGATCCCCTGCAGGCGATTTGCACCCGACACTCTCAACATTAAACACTATGTGTCCCGTAGGGCGCACCCCCGCAGCGGATCGGTCCAAACCAGCCCCACCAGTACCCCGGTGTCTGGTCGGAGAGGACGGCAGCTACCACAGCTCCCTTCAAAGGGGACGCTGGAGAGAAGTAAGTACCTGAATGTTTTTTTTTTTTTTTGAGATTTCGCAGGTCGAGCTGTGGCCCATGTTCCTATGGGAAGAGGTGATTGCTTGGAACATAAGGAGACTTAGTTCCCAGTAGGAGCATTTTTATGAGTGTGATGTTGAGAGAAAAAGAGGAGATTTTACAGAGGAAAGTCTGCTGTTTCCACTACTCTTTGTCACTACATTTGACAATCTCTCCTTTGTTTTTATGCAGAGCATGCTGTGTTTTTACCACTTGCTTTTTTTTTTTGCATTTTTGTTGCTACCAGTTTTTATGAGCATTACAATTCATAAAACTGACCACAGAAGCAGTCTGCCTGTGACCCTGCTTCAGAAGTACTGATACAGTATGTGAAAGGGCTAAAGCAGTGCCAGACAGACCTGGTCATGAAGTGCCGGAGATGCTTCTGGCTTTTCTTCTACCTGGGCATTTAATTACTTAATTGGACAAAGAGCTCTGCTGAATTTATGCAGATAATGATGTATGTGCGGTACACAGCATTTCACGATTGAGACTGATTCGCCTGAATTAGTTTAACACAATAACTGATCCAATTATTTGGGACAGCAGTGTAGCACAGTGTTAAGGAGCAGGGCTTGTAACCGAAAGGTTGCTGGTGGCACTGCTGCTGTACCCTTGGGCCAGGTACTTAACCCACAATTGCCTCAGTTAATATCCAGCTGTAAAAAATATAATGTAAAATATAATATAATGTAAAATAATACAATATATTATATTCTAATATAAAATAATTTAAAATATAATGTAATGGATAATGTGTAAAAACTGTAATGTGTCATTCGCTCTGGATAAGAGCATCTGCTAAGTGCCAATACTGTAATGTAAATGTATTTAATAAAGTACTCACATGGAACTGAAATAATGAGACAATAGGCTCAACTTAGTCCGATCAAGCCATTAAAAAGAGTCATTGGTTTGGAATATGTCCAGGATTCATCGCAAAAGATACAAGCTGTTATCAGTGGATGTCCATGAACAGTTTCATTTAACATCTCTGCTTGGTTCCTTTTTTCCACTCCTTCCCAGAAGATGGAGACCAAGGAACAGAGCCTTTTGAAGGTCTGTAGTCCCTCAGTCTGGGTTTATTCTTGCAGAGGCGGGGCCCTGTGCAAGGCCCGCCCTGCGACGGTAAACCCGCCCACAATGGGCGTGACCTGGTTTCATTTGGCCCCGTGTTCCTTCCTCCCACTTCATCCTGGCTCCCGTTAGCCAGCTGCACTACTTTTCACTCCTTGGCCCATGAAACCAAGTGACGTCTGTTGCGGTTCGTCCCTCTTGTGATTAGCTAAGTGTTTATTCACGGCTTTGTCTTCTTTGTGTTTTTGTTTTTTTTTTTGCGTCTAAAACAGCTTTCTTCTCAGGTTTCTTTTTGTAGAAATAGTTTGCCCTCATGTGTCACTTCGTAGTTTTTGACTGTGTGTTTCCAGTTTAGCAGTTATTGTTGCAATCTGTTGAGGCGATTTACAAAGCCAAAGAGTCCCGGCAGTGTGATTCCATTTTTGTTGGCCTTTTATGGTATCAGCATTGATAAAGTATATATGTATTTGTGTATTTGCTTAGGGCTGGGGGAAGGTAACATGCAAAAGTGAAAAACAGACAAAAATATGAATTGGAGGTTAGCGTGATGCACCCTCAGGGTCAATTGATCCTGGGGCTTTTGAGTAATCTTCAGTAACCACCCCAGTGAAATCGATCATTACTGACATTCCATTTGGAATGAGAGGTAAAAAAATAGGTTTGTGTAAAATAATGTACTTTATCATGTAGTGCCAGTTCAGAACTATCACCCCCAACGGCCATTCCATAATTGGAAAATCTTTCAGACCTGTACCACACTTGCAATGACTTGAAGATAACACTTTTTAAGTCTCTGAAAATAAGTTTGGAAATCAAAGTAGTATCGGGGTCACTATAAAAAGGTCTGGCTGAGATGGCAAAAACTCAAATCACTCTCCACAACTGCAACAGCTGTAGTTCCAACCAGAGGGAAGTTCCAGTTCTTTTGTGTCCCTTTAGGATGCCTCAGTATCTAATATTAGATGGAAGGCTTTTTTCTGTTCTGGTGAAAATAAGGTACATTACATTTCCATGTGAGTTGATGAGCTGGATTCGTATTTTCACTGTACATACCTGTCTTGCTGGTTTAACATCACTATATATTCTGAGTGTTATAACAGAGCCTTATGCAGAATATAGAATCGCAGGTGAAGGTTTCTGTGTCTTAGATACTGTGAGAGCAGGGACCATGACTGTGCTATATAAAAACAAACTGAGAGGGAGAAGTCCTGGCTCTCTAAAAGGCCTTGTCAAAGCTCTCTCTGAACCCTTTCATCTCTGTCAGGGAGCATGAATGACAGCTCTGCGACTGTCTTGTGCAACGCTGCCGTAAGGAGAATGATCCTTCAGTTAGGACTTTTAGTCTACAGTTCCAGTAGACTAAAAATACATTGAAATTCTTTTGATATTCTCAATGGCACGGTTTAACCGTATGAGCGAGTGATAGTTCAGGGCCACAGCTTTGACAGTGAAGGCCAAGGATTTAATAATTCGGTGTGCTTTGAATATTGGAGGCCAGGGGTATGGCATTGGCCCTCTTCAGAAATCTGGACCTCATCACATGACAGTGCTGTCCCTGGTGCCATCCAAAGAGTTGCCAGTTTTGGTAGTCTGCCTTCAGAAGCAGGGATGGGCCAATCATCAGGGTGATTGTTGGGGATTAGTTGGACCAGATGGAGTGGTTGATGACATACAGCCACAAGGATATACTTTCATGGACATCTCTCCATTCACTTCTGTTAGCTTATACCTGTAAAAGAAGAAGAGCATTGAAACAGTTGGGGGATAATCCAACACCATTAAGCACAATTACCCCATTAAGCCACAATTTAAAGCTGTATTTGAAAAAAAAATAAACAGTAGCGCATGTCTACTGGCTGAATTTTTCCCTGACCCTCATTTGTTCTCTGGTGCATTCTCATTGTCCTGCGTCTGTCGAGTGTTTGTGACCATCTTCCACATTCGCTAACCCCGCCCACAGCACGCACAAGGGAGGAGCCCAAGCCCCCTCAACCCCGCCCACAACAGGCCTCAGAGCCAGGCGTGCCTCAGCGTGGGCAGAGCCTTAACCCCCGCCATCACCATCACCATCCGCCCTCGCCTCCCCCTGCTGGAAACGGTAACCCACCCCGCGCTGCCTCGCCGACCCCCCAGTGCAGCAGTGTGGAGTGGTTGTGAGAGAGCTGGACTCTTAGTCAGTGGGCCATGAGTGTAACCTCATGCAGGTTTGAAAAATTAGTGAGAAGTGAATAAACTATCTATAGAAATTTGATAATATAATTGTCAGTGCAACGTTTTTACCTTTTAATGCTAGATTTGTATGGTTCTGTTTTACATTGACTGAAATATCAGAGCTAGAAATGGAAGGTTTTGACTGAATTGTGAAAAAAAATGTTATTTAATTAGTGTTAACATTTACTAAGCAAATTTAAATTAGAAAGCATTTATGCTTTGTTTTTTTCTGTCATCTCTTCAAAGGAAGTAAGACTTTCTCTCATGGGGATTCATTTAATTAACTCCTTATAAAAGCTGCCTCTCCAAGAGGCAGGTTGGAGAGCTCTGGCCTCAGTTTATATTTGAAGGGAAATTTACAGTTAAGGATGAGCCAGCCATTGATTGGTTGCAGCTCTGTTTGGACAGGGTTATAACAGAGCAGAGTTTCACTCATTAGCCTTTCTGGCATCATTGCTTTAGGCCTTGACTACCGTCCAGGCAGAATTGGCAAAGACAGGTGTTTCCAGCAGACTCTCTCTCTCTCTCTCCTCTCCTGTCCTCTCTCATCCATGTGCCAGTTACTCTGAGCCTCCCTCATTCAGTAAAGCAATGGTGTCATACTAAATCTCTGGAGGACCGTGTGCATGCTGATCTCAGTTTGCTCAGACACGTATGATGAGCTTGTCACGTGCTCTGCTTCAGTAACCAAAGCCTCAAGCCCCTGGGTCATATATGTGCCCTACACCCACTAATTGCTGTGTTGCGGTGTGGTCTGGGAGATAGGTAGGGAGATGGGAGATGAATGTGGCCAATTAACTAATTACACCAGGGGCATTGATTGGTGCAAAAAGTAGCGTACAAAACACACAAGGGTTCAAGTTTAGCACCCCTTCTGTGAGGTTTTCCAGTAGGATCAACCTTATTTAGATTAGAATCTGTATCACTGTGAAATTAAAAGTACAATTGCTGGAATCCTATGTTCCATTTCCCCAGATGAGGTGAACCTTATGTCACAGGGAACCTTAGTGAATGAGTGTGTCTTGTATATGCTTACTATGTATGTCCTGTAAGGTTAGGGATCGTCTCCATGTATCCTTGTCACAGCCTTTGAATGTATGCTTCGCTTGAATCTGTTATTGTAGCAAATGTTTAATACCATGGTTTTCATACCTGGCACAGACTGAAATCCATATGAGTTGTTAGATTTTAAGTATGGTTTTAAATGCCATCAATGACAGTAATGTAGCATTTAGAATCTGTATAATATAAACCTTACATTATATATTTTCTGCCCTAATGGCTGACAGCCAAATTGTCTGTGTATGTGTGTGTGTGTGGGTTGTGCCCCCCTGGTGTTGTTCAAGTCCAGTTCTGTCCCCTTTTTAATTTTACTGTCTTTTTCCAAACACCATTAAGGCTATGTGGAGATGCCTCAGGTTCCACATGGGGAAAGTGTGGAGAAACCTAATGTTCCGCATGTCGAAAGTGTGGAGAAGCCTAAGGTTCCACATATGGAAAGTGTTGAGAACTCTAACGTTCCACGGGGGGAATGTATAGAGAAGCCTCAGCTTCTACAACAGGGAAGTGTGGAGAAGCCTAAGGTTCCACGTGGGGAAAGTGTGGAGAAACCTAAGGTTCCACGTGCGGAAAGTATGGAGAACTCTAGGGTTCCACGTGCGGAAAGTTTGGACAAACCTAAGGTTCCACGTGGGGAAAGTGTTGAGAAGCCTAAGGTTCCACGCATGGAAAGTATGGAGAACTCTAAGGTTCCATGTGGGGAAAGTATGGAGAACTCTAAGGTTCCACATGAGGAAAGTGTGGAGAAGCCTCAGCTTCCACGTGATGGAAGTGTGGAGAAGCCTAAGGTTCCACGTGGGGAAAGTGTGGAAAAACCTAAGGTTCCACGTGCAGAAAGCATGGAGAAACCTAAGGTTCCACGTGCGGAAAGTGTGGAGAAACCTAAGGTTCCACGTGCAGAAAGTGTGGAGAAACCTAAGGTTCCACGTGAGGAAAGTGTGGAGAAACCTAAGGTGCCACGTACGGAAAGTGTGGAGAAACCTAAGCTTCCACGTGAGGAAAGTGTGGAGAAACCTAAGCTTCCACGTGAGGAAAGTGTGGAGAAACCTCCGGTTCCACGTGAGGAAAGTGTGGAGAAACCTCCAGTTCCACCCGTAGAATGTGAGGTGAAGCCTGTTAGTGCAAAAAAAGGCAAGTTCCTGTAACGTCATGTGACATTAGCATAGTGATTAGCATAGCAGTATAGAGATATGCTGAAGCCTGCAGCTGTATGTTGGGGTTTGAGTGCCTTGTCCAACGTATGTTGCTGTAAAGTAGATTAGAGCAGGCCCTAGCCAGATTTACTCTGTTAGTCAATGAGAGCTTGAGTATGAACTGTACATACCTTGCATGAGTACGTTGAAAACCAGAGGTCTGCTACTTTCTACCTTCTACTACAATGCTTTTGTTAACAGAATCTCAGGCTCACCATTGGTATTAGTTAGGTAGAATCCAGTTCTGTTGTTTAGTTGCTCATTCAAACAAAGTATTTCAAGACTCGTTAAAAAGTGATTTCAATAATCAGAAAAATTAATCCACATTTTTGAAACTGACTGTCACTGTATATTGGAGGATTGTCAAAGTGTAAAGTATTAGAGGATTGGATTCATTTTGTTTTTGCATCCTGCATGAATGCACATGATGCTAGCAGTGAGACAAGCTTATAGTTTAATTGGCAATTCAAATTTTACCATGATAAGAGGCAGAAAGCTAGATTCTTACTTTTTCACAGGGCATGAAATGATATTTTCAGTAAGTGGCCTGCAGATGGCGCAAAACTCACATTTTTTCTGGAAGGGAGCTGTTCTGTTCAGAAGTGCTGAAGAAAAGGAATTCTGCACCTTTCTTTTCATTCAGCCATTTGCCAGCCCACCTTCTTATATGCCTATTGTAACAACTACATATGCTTGTCTGTAAATTGGAAAAATTCACAGATATATAAAAAGAACTGAGTAAGAGGATAATTTTACATTACTGATATTCTGTCCTAATTATGAAGGTAAGGCACCATTAACCATCAATAACCAGAAAATTCCGATGAATCATTGGAGAGCATTACTTTGCTTTCAGCTTCAAATTCAGCTTAACAATTAGGACATGACTTCGTATACAAACACTGCCAGAAGATAACTACTACGTATTTTTAAAAATGTAGCGTATATTTTGTCACCATCCTATCACAGATAAAATCGTTGACTCCATGGTTACTTTATAATGAAAGAGCTTTGAGGAACAGTGCATACTACAAGCTGCTTTACAGCCTTTGACCTAGAAAAGCGCTACCCCATGCTGTGTTAGTGTGGGGGTAGAGACCAGCTTTGCTTGTATGTATGTGTGTGTGTGTGTGTGTGTTTGTGTGTATGTGTGTGTGTGTGTGTGTCTACGCATGTGTGTGTGCATGTGTCTGTGTGTGTGTGCGTGGGTGTATAGGTGCTTTGCTTGCTTGTGTTTCTTTGCTGGCTTGGTGTGTGTGACACTGATTTGCTGTTTCTCCCTCTGGCTCGCATCAGAAGTGACATGGGAGGACCAGCAGAGGAAAGTCAATGGTATGGTACCCAGTGGCCTGATGAAACAGCACCCGTCCCCCTGCTCAACCAATCAGGGGGCCCCATCGGTTGGGTGGGAGGCCCCGGGGTCTAATGCTATCCCATTAGTCCCATGCTCTAAAAGGAGTTAGCGTATGGTCTCCTGTTATTCCTTGCTCTGCTGTTAGCCTTAGTCCTGCCTAGTTCCTCCTCAATGTGCAGATGTTACTGTGGGCGTCGAATTTGGTCAGTTAGGAGCCAGTTCTGTAGAGGTAACTCTCCCTGGCTGACCCCTCCACAGACTGGACCACACCCCTCCACAAGAGGACCTGTCTGAGATTATTGGAGAAGAGGGACACTTGACAAAGGAATAGTACTTGCATACTGTTGTAGCTCTCAAAATTGCCGTCATTTCGCAGTTAAGCAGAGGCCGGTGAACACATTGAGCTGCACCATCTTGACTAGATGTTTGACCGTACATGCACATGACCATACACCTGAAAAAGACCATATGGCATTTGTGGGAGAAGTGTGCAGGTACTAATATTTATCACAGGCACCTGGAAATGAATAGATGCACATATGGCTTCTATTGTGCCAGAAGAAGGAAGTGTGACTGTGTCACCCACTAAAGCTTTTGTGAATTCGTATATCCAAAAAAAAACATATGGCATCTCCCTTTTTGCAGTTGCAGTGCTACAGTGTTATGAGATGAAATGTGGTTCGATGCAAGCTTCTTCAGTTTAAGGACAAGTGTTCCTTGATTTGAAGTGGAGCTGTGCAGTGCCAGCCAGGGAATAGTCTTGGGTTATGAAACCGTCTGCCCTTGTGGTCATTATGTGAACTCTCTTCCCCTCAATTTTATTGAATTCTTTTCCCTCTCCTCAAGCCATTCTCTCCTCGGCACAGATATACGCTTTGAGGTTGTTTTTATTGTCGTTGCCATGGTTTCCAGAGCGCCGTTTCTCAAGCCTGAAGGTCTCAATCATCTTGTCACAGCCCCAGCTGTGACATGACAGAGTAATTGTCAGCTTCTTAATTGGGGTATAATGAGGGCCCTTTTATGTGCACGCCTATTTTAGCGCATTTCCCTGAATGAGGACGGGAGGCGGCGTTAGGTTGACTGCGATTTTGACTTAGATAAGACTCTGTGGAGGTTCAGCTCAGCCAGTGGTTATGTTCAGAGATAGACAGGATCGATGACATCATGTGGAAAGCATTGTGGTCAGGTTGCACGTTCTCGGCTGTTATAAAAGTTTGCTAACGTGTGTCAGTGCTGTGTCCAGAGAGCACCCCTGTTTTCTTCAGCTTGTATTGCATTGTCGGCCAAACGGGCTGATGCAATATCTGACATCTTTCTCACTGACTGCTTCTGCAGGAACCATCCTGCTCAGGAATTATTACTCAGGCTCATGGCTCAGAGTCAAAACCCACAATGAGTCAGCTAGGTCACTGATCATGTGTTAGTGCGCAGATTCACTGATCTGCTGAACAACGATAGACTCAGACAGTGAGTGTTTTAACAGGGATCAGCAATCCAGATTTAAAGATCTGTGAATGTGCACAGCCATTAAAAATGACCAGTAGCCCATTGTTTTTATGATACACAGAGATGACTACTACATAAAGTAAGGGATGTCTAAATGAGATATATATTCTCATGTACTGTCTGAAAGGCTGGTCTCCTCTGAGAAAAGAGGAGGATTTGAAATCACAAATCAAACCATCTGTGGGCACAAAAGGGATATATATAAAGGGTGCGATGTGTAACATGCAGCAGATGAGAGGTTGAGAAGAGGTATTGCCCTTTTTTTTTTGATTTCTCAGATTTTTAATTTACAGTCACAGTTTGCATTGTTTATCAGCTTTATGTGAAATTTCTTGATATATCGCACTCTACTGGGAATGCAAGTGAGCAGCCTTGTGCAAAGATGTTAAATGAACTGTAAGAAGCCAGCAGCAGTATTGGTAGCAACAACGATATTGTGTTCCAGCGTACTGTAATTTCAGAAACCAGACCAAGTGCTAGAACTGCATACGTATGCAGAAATATGCATGCATGTTATTCGATATAAGAGTCTATTGATTTGCATTTAAAAGTGCTGTTGGTAAATCGACGCTGGAAGCACCGGAGGTGGTGTTATGTAAGTTTCTCTGACTGCTGCATTCAATTAGTAAATTCCCAAGATGCTGTTGCTTCAACTGGCCACCACAATTAAACAGATTTTTCATTTGGTTAGTCTGTTTCTTTGAGTGAGCACATGCCGGCTTGTTTATTGCTTCGTGCTCAGTGCCTGGACATGACAAACCACAGCGCTTGTTTGTGAAGCAACATCTGTCGCTCGCGCTTCCAAAAGACTGTTTGTGTATCTGGAAGGGAGCCCGCTGCACATGAGAGCGGAAGCCTGTCCGCTTTAAAGCGGGGTTTAATCGAGAGAGTAGGATATGAAAGAATCCATTAAGACTGTTTTGATGTCCTGTGAAGGGAATTCATTCCTGGCGTCTGAAATGTGCTTTAAAGCGGGCGAGCTGGTGCTCGAATCTTTAAGCACTTGCCCGTCAGAGCGTTGTTTGCGACAGCAGGGGTTCACGTTTGGCCCCGAGCCCAGAGCTTGCGTTTCGGTCACAGTCCGTCAAAGCAAGGTGAGAGACGGAGCCCTCCGGGTAGGGTGAAGAGGAAGGCCTCCCCTCGGGTGTCCGACACGCGCAGTGAGCACGTGCAGCGGCAGGGCCTGAAATGCCATGCAGGACAAGGAGCGCATCCCCCTGCTGAGAGTGATTAATGGCGGGGAGGCCTGGGCAGAAACTGCAGTGCCCTCTCCTCCTCGCACAGAACACGACAGGCGGGAAACGGGCTATGGGCAGAAAGATAGAAGCACCCAAAAGTTGTGCGTATCGAATCTGTCGGTTATTGGCCGTGCTTCATAAATTGCAGAGGCGGATCAGGGTTCTTCAGCAAGCATCGGAACAGCCCCTCAAATCCACCTTTTCCCCCTCACAACATTCCTCTCCTGTTCTACTTTATCGCCACACTTTATGTGTAGTTTTGTTTTATATGTGTGATTTAGCTGGTCTTATTTCCCCAGCTGACCTGAAGGCACCCGCACAATAAAATAAATAAAACAACAGGGAAGGTGTTTTGCGCGCAGTGAAATGCTGCACAGAGGAAAATTCAGAAAAACCTAAGCTCAGGATCCCGTCCTGAAAATGAATTCCACACACTGGTGCTCTCTGGATGCAGGCCTCTCACATCAAATCATTCGCAGACGTAAGACACGTTGGCAACTTTTAAAAGACCTGTCGGAGTAGAATTGCAGCAGCCTGGCGAACATGTATGCCAAGTGCTGCCTTGTTTTTACTCGATGAACGATTCGGAGTGGGGCAGCTTTCGCCACACGTCCTGTCGTTAATTTGCCTCCACGGGAGTTTTGGAACTCAACCGCCCGGGAGCGTTCTGAAAAGGTTGAACTTCCTTACGATTTTGAAAAGGGAAATCATTTGAGCGGCTGAATGCACCGCTGTTCTGTTGAAAGAGTCATTTCAGTTGGAGACGAGACGAGGCAGTCTTTCACGTTTCTCTTTTGACAGATTTTGATGGCACAATTGGTTTTTCATTCTCCTTCCGTCTGATGGGCAGCTCCAAAATCTTCGCGGAATTAATTTTGTCGACACGCTGTAATTATTTCTCTGAAAAGCCATACCGTCAAACGCCATTAGATTCCTGCGCAGTATCCTGTGAAAGTACAGTCCTGAAAACCTTAGCTATAGTAATGGTCAGAACCGTTCTGTCAGTTCTGTTCTGTTAGTTCCAACTAGTGCTAGTTGGTCATTGAATGCAAGTAATTTTATCATCTATTCTACATTAGTGCGTCCTCAAAGCCCCCTTTCCAAGTGCGCATTATTCCACATCTACGTTCAGGGTACATGTAGGGACACAGGACAGTACTGCCTCATGATAGGAGACTCAGCCATCCAGAACAGTCTGTGAGGCGTCCCATGAATTTGTTGCGGAAAAGTCAAGAGCTGTCATCCTCCATCAACACCTAACAGCCCATGTTTGTGTACATTCACTGTTTCATTGTTATTTATTCCCTTCCGTTTTTGTGTTTTCTCACCATCCGCCATCTTAAAAATAAGTAGAGACTGAGGCTGAAGAGCCAGCGAATGAGGATGAAGGTAGGGTCACTGAAGCCCCTCCCCCTTCAGTGTATGCAGCTCCTGGTAGCTTGTGCTCCTGTGTGCACTAAACGCATAAGGTAGTGGTCCACATTATTAACAAATGTTATTAGATTTAAAACCTGTGTGTTCGTGTTTGTGTTGTGGAAGTACATGCCTATTACACCTACTGTGTAGCTCATAGGAAAATTAGGTTTGTGAACTATGTGTGCATTTAGAACAATAGTACATGTCTTAGAGACTGGGAAATACAATAGGCTGATCACACCTTCTCATCACCGCAAGTATCATTATTAACCTAAACGGATGCAATAGTTGGGACCAATGTACCTCACAGGTATGGGCATTTGCTTACCCTCGGTTATGAGATTTCCGCTCTGCTGCACGTGGCGCATCAGGCCTCTCGGTTCAGCGGCTCCTGGAGGCCGAAACGAAGAGGGGCTGTTAAGGTCACTGTGACTTTGTAGGAATGTCAGACGTCCGCCACTCTGCAGCGACACGCAGACGTGACAGTGGCGTCGCCGCGGGGGGGGGGGGTGAGCGGCACGTGGGAGGGCACCGGATGCCGCGCGCGAGGAGTAATGAAACGGACGTGCAAAACGCAGCAGCATCCGCCGGACAGCACAGAATCCGCTCCATCTGACTGCGTGACTTTGAGCACGCTTTGGTCAGGGTTCAGACATTTTCCAGAAAATCAGTTCCGCGAATGCCTTGTGTAAGAGTGTCTATCGATCCGGCGAAATATCACCTGTTGAAAATGGTCCCGTTTTCGGTTCAGTGAATGGCCATCCTCGCGTCAAAGATTGTTTTGACACCCTGAAAACTGGGATCCTCAGAGAGCATGACATTTCCACCATCTGTTTTAAATGTCATCTTTTTTATTGTGGTTCCTCTCCATTTCTAGCTGTTCTTTCCCTGTTTCCATGTTAAGTTAGTGAAGATAATTAACTTGCTGCTCTGTCTTTGGGACCTCACGGAATAATCTACCTGGATGAAACACTACATCTGCTAGAGAGACTGACCATCTAGTCCTCCACTCACCCCTGCACAGTAATGTCAGATGCTTTTCAGCAGATCGGTCCTGTCTGTTTATACCCCAAGAGGTAATGGAAATGATTTGTACCAAATCTCTCTATATCTACAGACTGCCACCCTGTAGTTCATTGGCAAAAAAAAGAAAGGTTGCCTTACGAATTTTCAGTCATGACCCTTCAAGATATTCATAATGACATTCATATCAAGAATAATTTTTTGAAATGGTTCGTTCACTATGCCCTGGGACTCTGCACACCCCCTCCCTCTCTGCCTCTGCTTCTGCATTTCAACACCGCATTCGCCGATGCAGCTTTCCCCATAGCATGCACGCTGGTAATCACATGCAGAGTGTATTTCTGCATATGGTGAGGGGTGAGAGGCGCAATAGCTGGAGGGACGTTCGGTGCCACTTTAAGAGAGGAAAATGAGTGGCCGTATCGGCGCTTTGTGGAATGGCTGACATGGCTGAGTCAGCAAGTGGTCAGAAAGCAGGAAGTGGGACAGCAAAGCAAATGACACAAAGTGCTCTGCGGTGCTCTGGTTTTTAAGGAGGCCAGGAAGCCTTGCTGCTGCCTCTGGTGTTGAAATAAACAGTGTCAGGATCATACCACATTTCCACTGGAGCACATAGATCTCCATCACCTTTGTGCCTGTGTGAAGCTTGATTCTGGAATTATTGTGCTGGATTTATAGGGGTATGCAATTTAGAATTCATATATCCATTTGATCTGTCACTGAACACTATGCCTCACTAAAAGCAAGGATTCATTCCTGCTTCATTGTGGTTTTTGATTGCATTTTGATTTCTATTTGAGCAAATTTTAAAGAAGTTACACTTGCTTAATTTTTTCAGGGAAGCAAAGTGGCAGTATTGGTTGGGTAGCCCCTGAGGTCATCTTCTGGAGAAGCCAAGATGTAGTATTGATCCACAGTTCATTATTTAATGATACACAACCACAGCAACATTATTCCCATAAAGGGAATGTGAATCCCTAGTGTGTTTCTGCTGCTGTCCAAGTTATTGGAAATAACTCTGGGAGAATTAAGAGGCAGCTTGCTCTAAAGCAATTAGCCTCTCCTGTTGGACTGAAGCCTGTGGTGGCACCGACTTCAAAAAGATGAAAAACAAGGCAACATGTTTTGAGTGAGTGCAAAGGTCAAATAATGATGAAAGCACGTGGTTGGTGCCGGGGCACCTCCGCTAGGTGCGATCAAAGAATGTGGCTGACCCCTGACCTCTGACCCCTGAACCTATCTGCCCCCTCTCATTAGGTGCCATGGATGTTGAAGAGCGAACGCGGCAGATGAAGCTGAAGATGAACAAGTACAAGCAGGGAGCAGGCTCCGACTCCCGGCTGGAGCAGGTGAGGACAGAGGGGGGGTGTGAAAGTAGACTGTCAGAGTAAGCTGATAAAAGCTTATAGATACTGAAGAGATCCACCAAAAACCTATTAATGAAGCTCATAGCGTGAGAAAGCTGCTTTCTCTGCTCAGAAAAATGACTAAAAATTCTTTTTTCATTCTTCAGCTGAATTTTACCATGGTGGCCCTTGTCTTTTGAAACATATACTCAATATGGAATGAAAATTCTGTCAAGATTCAGTTTGACCCTAAATAAAGCCTAATTATACTCCTTGTAAAATTATAAATATGAATTGGAATCATGGAGTATCAGAGAGAGAGAGAGAGAGAGAGAGAGAGAGAGAGAGAGAGAGAGAGAGAGAGAGAGAGAGACGGTAATCAGTGAGGGCCATTCATAGATAACATTTTAGAGAATTTTAATTTGAATTTTAATTGCAATTGGAGCAGATTGTACAGATTCTAATGATTGTACGCAGTATGACAAATAGTCTATGGTACTGTATTTGATCAGTGAATCTGAAACGTAGATAGGCAGAGATTATTTACGCCACACAAACCATGCCATGCCGTATGGGTTTAGAGAAGGAGTGAGGTTCTGGGCGCATGGTAGGTCATTGCAACCTTCAAAGAAAGACCAGAACACTCTCCTGGTCTTTCTTTGAAGTGCATGTGTTGTGCAAAATACTTCAGAATAGATGGGCAGTCCTTCACAGTTATAAAACACTGTACAGAGCGAGGGACTGTATACCTCCTCTCGAAATGTCAGAGAAATCCGGAGGGACGAAGACATTGCCATTGCCCATATAAACCGTACAGCACTCCAAGTACGTTGTTGAAAACCTTGGTTATGTAATCTTTGCTGATGCAATCCATTTTATTCCACGGACGTTAAATATGAAGTGTTCCTCTTCCTTTAGTTAGCTGGGAGTCTGCACTTTGACACATGTATGCAAAAAACAGATGTTTCATCTCATTTTGTCTGTGTTCGCTGTTGAAGTGCACAATGTAGGACCGCAGCTGTGAGCTAAACGTAAGCTTTAGAAAAACATAATGAAACATACATTATGTGGGAGAAAGAATCTTTTCAAAGCTTCTTTTTCACTTGTTCCAGGTTTGGTAGTTGGAAAGATGCAGTCGTGTGGGAGCCCAGCTGTTCTCAGACTCTGTACCTTGTAATATCTAATTGGAATGTACATGTGCTTTAACTGGAACTTGACCTTTACCTGACAGTTATTTGAAATGTGTAGATCTAATTAATTAGAGCTTTAACTCGCCTGAAATTTATCATTTACATGTACGTTTAATTGGAACTTACAATTTATGTGATTGATAAAATTAATTTGTACATCTTTTTGGGATTTGAAACCTGCCTTGCAGTTATCACCAACTTGTACATGTAGCTGAATTTTGAGTTGAGTTGGATTTTAATGTGAAGTGCTGTGTAACAGTATTATGAAAATTAGTACCCCCTGGGAGATTATGGAGCTTATTTAGATTATTTAGCAAATGGCCTCTGCTGTATAAACGAAAGATACACTCACACAAACTCTTTCCCTGTTTTCATAGAACCGTCTTTGGTTCTTTTAATCACGTTGTAATGCATTCTCCCTCCACAGCGGTCGGGCAGGGATCCGCAGCGGGGCTCGGACAACCTCTCCACCAAGTCGTCGGACAGCGATGTAAGCGACGTGTCCGCTGTGTCGAGGACCAGCAGTGCGTCTCGGTTCAGCAGCACGAGCTACATGTCTGTCCAGTCCGAGCGGCCGCGGGGGAACCGCAAGATCAGGTGGGCGGGCCCCGTGCGCCGGGGGGTTCCGGGGTCGAAACTCCGGTGCCAGCGGTAGGAATGGGCAAGCCTCCAAACCGCGTCTGAACCTCACAAGCGTCGGGTTCAGACCTCCGCCGCCACGTTCAGACTTTTTCACCGTGAAAAGGTTTGCACGGGGAGCTTTCACGAGAGAAGAAACGCAGGTCTAGTGACCGTTTCTCGCATTCCCGTGAGTTCAGGTTTGGCTCTGCCAAAGTGAGAATTGAACCAAATGTCTGAACTTCACTTTCCTAACCTGGAGGTTTGCCCATTGCTTATATCACGCTATGGTGTTTGTAAAAATCACTATCTTTTTATTGTTATGATTTAATTCTAATTACGCATGTATCCTACAATGCCTCTGGTTTGTTTGAGTTCATGTTTATTTTCACGTCTTTTGTTGGGTTTCTGCTTGTCACTCCATTGTGAAGCAAGGTGTTCTCTACCGCTTTATTTTCATTTTGCTGTTTGCTCCTTCTTTTATTCAGAGACGAATTCTGTTTTGTGTTCATGGCCATGTGTGACTGTGTTCCTCTCTGTCTTGCATGCCTCCTTTTGCACGTCTGTGTGTCATCAGCCGGTCGCAAGCTCTTCAGGAGAAAAGTCAGTCGAGGGAGGGCGAAGAGGAGGTTTTGCCTGAAGTGTCAGAGGAGGAGGCGGGGTCAGGGGCGGGGGAAAAGAGCGAGACAGAGGGGGGCGGGTCAGGGGACGGGGCAGAGGGGGGCAGTAAAGGAGAAGGGGCAGAGGAAGAGCTGGAGTTGGACGAGCTGCTGAGAGCGTTGTCAGAGAACGATGTCAGGTAAAATCCAGTTGGCACCCCTCCTAGATGTCGAGTAGCTTAGTAGCGCTGTAGCTAATATGCTTCCCACCCCTCCTTACAACATTTGTTCCGGTTGCACAAAAGTCTCCTTTTTTGATTTGAAAGTACTGTCAGGAATTTTGTTTTTTTCATATACATATTAGTAGTTTTAATACATGAATTGTCTCAGGATCTATTCTGAATTTCACACTACAGACCTTTAGCATTTGAGTGCTCATCTAAACCCTTACATTTTCTGTTAGTCTGTTGCACAGTTTTTTGCACACAGTACAGCAACAGTAGCATGGCGATATATATTGTTCAGAGAAGGATTTGGGTAAACATAGATGCAGTTGAACCTCAGTGTAGAGGCAATGTCTGACCACAGGACCAGTTGCTGAGAGAGGTGTAAATCTCTGAGCCAATGAAACTGTCAGAAACCGTCACTGTCAATATTCTATTCACTGTATTGCACTTAGTTTGTTAAAAAGAAAAAAAAAACAATAAGCTTTTGAATCACAGTATGACCTCACATTTGAAGTGCTTGGCTGGGATTTTCAAAATCGGTTTTAGAATGTGGAAGGGACCCGCATGAGTACGAAGGATTATTTCCGTAGCATACGGAAAATGTTGCTTTTAATATTATTAACACCCACCCACAATTCTCTAAGCCTGCACAACTTCAGGATATTTTTATTTTTCAGCGGGCGTAAAGACACTGCATGAGAAAAAAAATGGAACAAGAGATTACAGTCATGACAGGCTATGACTCATACTGTTTTCCCATGTGCACTGTGAGCAAATCTGATACTATAGCAGTAAGGGTGTTCTGTTTAGTTCCATTCATTGTACAATGCGCTTTATGTTGGATACATACATCCAGTAATATATGATAATACATTTTGAAAATCCTGCACATGTATTGAGATATCCAGTATTTTTAGTTGTGAAATTAAATGAGAATACATTTTAACAAATGACTATTGGACAGCCCACGTTAAACAAAATCATTGGCATCTCAGAATTTACAGTGTGTACTAATGCCACTGGGTCCATGTGTGTGCGCACATGTGTGTGCATGTGCATGTCTATGTCTCTGTATGTGTGCGTGCGTATGTTTCCCGCCTCGTCCCCTCTCTCCCCCCTGCCGAGTCCCGTGTCTCTTACATAATGTCACCGTCATGCTCGGAAGCATGACCACCCCCACTGTCAATCACCATGATCTGTACGTGGACCGGTAATATCTCATCCCTGCTTTCTCCTGCAAAGGACATCCTTACTGCCTGTCACCCCCAAGGTTTTAATCCTCATTTCTTATTTATACCACATTAGCTAAAGTCCAATTATTTCCAATTTACCTCAGATCTCTAATATCTTTAATGTTCAACCTGTACATTTCAATCCAATTAATGGCCATACTTTCTATCATATCTTGAATTTCTGTAATGGAGAAGAGTCTGCATTGCCTACGTTAGCAAAACAGACAGTTTAGGTTTTTCGTTAATAGTTTCAAATTCATGTATATGTTCACACCATACATTTGAAGCCAAAGATATGCACAGATTGAGTTAGTATTCAAACAGAAAGAGATGTAGTCAGCACAGAAAGATCATCAGCATCATTTTTGAGGGTTATGTCTTATTCTTGTATAATATGTAAAACAATGACATTTAAAGGTGAAATGGCTTTAGTACAAACAGAATGAAGCATACAATGAGCAATCCTCATTACCAGTGGCACGTGGCCCATTTTAAATGTCAGGTCACAGCTTTACTGAGGACAAAAATGCAACATATTTTGCGTTTTCTGTGACAACAGAGTCTAAAAGTTGATATTTTTCAATAATAGTCCAAATTGTCTGATAAAATTAATCCTGATAATATTCTGTCAATAATATTAATATAATAATATTCTAACAATATTAACTTTTAAAATTTGAAAGTAAAAAAAAAAACAAGCATTGAGGCTTTTTATGGACTGTATGCAAACTCCCTCTATTTTTAATACAGTGTAGCATCTTAGTTCCATAAGCAATATTTTCTCAAAGTATTGTTTTGACCTCTGATGGACAATTTGATTGTAACCCTATGCATTGGATGCATATAGATCTGCAGAAGGTAAACTTTCAACTTTTTTGTTTTTGTTTTGGCAGGGTAGGTGGCCATTTGTTCATGTTTTAGAACAGTCATTAACCGCTTTAAAAGAGATGCAATATAGATACTAATTTGTTGTAATTGTACAAAGTTCTTAAATTTTGTTGAGGTCTTGCAAACACATCTCAGTTGAACAGTAGTGTTAGTAAACTAATGAAATCAATTGAGATGAAATAGTTAGTTGAGAGTTAATCAGTTTTAAAATTAGCTATTGATAATGTTTTCTCTGCACTCCCACCAGCAGATGGACATAGCACACCATAGCAATTTGTAAGGACAGAATTGGAATTGGTGAGGTTGGAGGAGCCTCATTCGTGTTGCATAAAGGCAATGTTTCTCAAGTGTTGGACTTTAAACAGCATGACTTAAACCCAAGACCGTATCAAGAGTAAATAATCTTCTGATGAAAGAAGAGAACACTTAGTCTGATTTGAAGTTTAAGTGTCAAGGTCCGACTGTTCTGTTTAGCTACTTGCTAGTTAGTTTGGATAATGTGATGCATTGTGGCTTTGTTGTCTTTTCGTATATATTGGTGTATATGTAACGGTGACTGCTAGCTAGCTACCTCTGCATTAACACTGCATTACACTGCAGTATAAACCCATTGATTGGTACAAAACAAGCAATTATAGTGAGAGACCAAGCAATAAATATGTCTGGTGAACATTAAACTCATTGATCACATCACTCCAGTGATACACGTTGTCCCATGAAATGCTTTTAAGCTTTGAAGTTATTCTCAACTAGTTATCTTATCATCTTGATATGATAATATATGCAATTTATCAGTCACTATTTTGCTCCCTGCTTTGACACAAGAGTGAGGGTATTGTGTGGTTTTCGTTGCATCTCCGGTGGCTGCCTAGCAGTCTGAAGTTGGCTAATTTGGGTATAAAAACATTCAGATGCCTCCAGTAAGCCTAGAGTGTAGTGCCTCTCAGCAGGTCTCCTGTAGCAATGAGCCCCCTGCACTCAGTCATATATCACAGTCTGTGCATTTTTTTCACAATGAGGAAGCTGGTTTCTCATTGCTTCTTAAATCCTTTAGTAGTGACTTTGTCACTCTCAGTGGCACGGAGAGAGGCCATTACTGATAATTATGCTTTGGATTTTCATTGTCCAACATTTTTGCTGTTATAAAGCTTTACTGCCAGCTTGGCTTTCCATTCCTGTTCCATCCAGATTATGGTAGTGGTTGTAATATTATGCAGAATCACGCTCATGCCTGGCCTTGACTAGGCCTGGTCCGTCTGGGACATCATTAAATTTATATCAGAGCTGCATGTTATGCAATATCTACCCTTATTACAGTGAAGACACTTTAATGAAAACTATTACTGAAGCATATGAAGATCTCCTTGTAATTTGACACCCATACAACAGGGAGGAAAAATCTATGCCGGAAGTGAAATGAGGGTGATGTGTCATTGCGCAGTCAGTAAGAGCACTGTGTAATGTGAATTTACTCAATATGAATTTGCTACTGTAAAATCGCTCCCTCTGTGCTAATCACATTTTATGCTGGAACGGAGGGGACATTAACGGTACTTTACACTTGTACAAAATATTCTAAATGATAGGCCATTAAGGTCATCTTTGAATTTTCCTGAATCTTATAGTGAATCGAATTGTCCTTTACAATAGTTTTGTGATGGCAGAGATAAATGTTTATTGCAGTTCACATTTTAAAGGTATCTTCCTCACATGGATACAACTCATTCTGCTAAATAAGTTGGTGCTGTATATTCAAATCGAACAATATTGTTGTTTACTTGTACGAAGAGAATGAGTATCCCATCAAATGAGACACCAATTTCAGTCATTCAAAAAAGAAATCACACTTGATTAGATTTGTGCTTTGTGTCTTTTGTACGTACGCAGACCCTCTCAGACCCTTTTGCACAGTTCGTGACCTAATTTAGTAGAGTTCACGTTGCATTTGCAGCGATGCACTGATATGGTATCGTCCCTTCCCTATGCATTGTTCTGTAAGTGGCAATCAAGTATTCCGCATGAATGGTTGAAGTATTTGCGTCGTGTTAGTGAACACGTTTCCAGTTGGAGAGCTCACTATCAGCCATCTTCAGGAAGTTAACCATCTGCGCTCAGTGCTTTTAAGCCCCGATTTTTTTCCTCCAGTCTCCATCCTCCTGTCATGGGTAGCAGCAAGCCACAGCTCAGCACAGAATGAGGCTAAAAAGAAGAGAGATGGCTTGTCACTAAACAGTCCTCTTCCAAATGCTGCTCCTTACCAAAATTCTTAAGAAACCTAAAGGTTAAGGACAAAGTCTTGGGTTTAATCTCCCAAAAATCCACCATTTGTTAAGTGTCAGATTCAGAGATAAAAAAACTAGTCTTGGGGACTTGTGGTTGATTGTTTCATTTTGAGGCCAGGGCGTCTGTTTCGGTGTAGATCCGCGACCGCACGCCACTGCGCAAACCTGGGGCTCGGTTGCCATGGAAACAGATTTTTCTGCATCGCCACAGCTGCGGGAAGACTCCAGTCACTCTCTTCAAGAGCATTGTCCTGTGCTTAGACACGCTAAGGAAAAGAACAGAAAGAGCGTTTCTCCCATTCACCCACACTGAAAAGGACAGAAGCGGGGTTGTTGACGGTTAGGTCATGTTACGTATGGGAAAACAAATGAACAGATGCTTTCTGATTTATCAGTTGTGTTCACAGTTTGTGTGTGACGATTGTGTTACCGACGTTCTGCAGGTTATCGGTCTCCATTCATAAGTAACCTTCTCGTTTCTATATAACCTATACACCCACATGACATAGTAACACTGCAGAAATGTTTTGCAATAGTCATCTGGAATAATATGTTATATAATAAACATTATGCATGACGTCCTGTAGGGGTTTTTCTTTTTTTTTTTTGGAAATGAACATCATGCCTTGATGAAAACGCCCCTTAGCAGAATCAGCACGAAAAAGGAACAAACTGTGCAGATGAGGGGGAAAAATTGAAAATCCCAGAAGAAAGCCACTGTTCCCAGCCCATTAACCGCTGCGGGAGACAGAATTTTTGCACTGCATAAAAGTGGCCCTTACTTTATCTGAATCCCGATTCATCATTAAATTCACTTGACCAGCACTTGTCCACTGACAGTGCTGTTCACATGGAAACTGGCTCGCTGGTGGTGAGTGCAGGACTAAATGTGATGAGCTCTGGATAGGCTCCTGCAGGGGGTTATCACACCAGCCAGGAGCCTCTCTGATGCCCAGGGCAAAGGCAGACTTGGAAGCCATTTTAAAACAAATCAGGCCTGTTTACCGCTGAGAGGCTTTTACGTTACATTATTTACTTAGCGCATTCCCCTTGTCCACTGACTGACTCACTTTTCTCACAGCTTACAATGCTGTCCATTTACACAGCTGGGTGTTCACTCAAGCAATTTAGGTTAAGTACCTTCTAGATACTTTTGTGGAAAGAGGGCATGAGGTTTTTGGGACACTGGGGCTCCTTTTTGGGACAGGTAGGGTCTGCACAGACAGGACAGGTTACATTTGAACCAGAGGGCACAGAGTAGCCAAGGGCTATTTAAAAACTAGGGAACTGGGTTGCAACAAGCAAAATTGGGTTAAAAGTAGAGACAAATGGACTATTCTGATGGATTATCAGCAGTACTCCTATACCAGCAGTGAGGGGATCTCAAATGAAGCCTAAGTGGTGCATGATTTCATCAGGGGTGCGATTAGGAGTGAGAATAAGGAAGAGGCAGAAAAACCCAGCACTGTTCAGTTACAAGTGCCTTTGTTTGAATTCTAGAGGTGAACTATCTTTGGAGTCGGAATGCTTGTGATAAACTGAGTGCTATGATGGTTAGCATAACAGAGATATTCGTAAATATTAGGGATATGGGGTGGGGTCTTTGGATATAAACTGATCAGACAGCATAGAACTTGAAAAGGAGGAAGGTGGGTAGTCCTCTATGTGTAAGAACCCCTAAATCTACAGGAAATGTCAGGAACTGATGCTCTGGTGAGCGTAGTTGGATTACTACTGAGGGGAACATATTTGGATTATATTACTGGCAGGAACTGAGAAAGACCTTAACAAAGGAATATGCTTTAATGCTACCAGGATAGTAATATTAACAATATAGGCTATGCTCTATGGCAATATCAAAAACCCTGGCAGGAAGCAAAGACATTAGTAATAATAAAAGGTGAATTACCTTACATCTCTATCAACTGGAAAAATATGTCAGGACATGGAATAAATCTAAATTTGAATTTATAGTATGCCAATCAAATTCTTTATCAATTCTGTGGTGGCTAACCTCACTATAATTTGTAACCTGCTGCAATATTAAAAACTACAGGATCCAGTGGAGACCCTACTGCCTTGGAAAATTAGTACAAGCATGTAGTCTCTAATTTAAAGGTGGCACATGATAAAAACTTCTCAATGTGTCACTCGAGTTTGTGCCACCGTGCCTGTATTTGAACTGGGAAGCATTTGAATTCTGAAAGAAATCTATTTCACTAACCTTACTGAACAAACATGCTCAGTGGACAATAGCATGTGTATAGTATTGAACACATCATTCAAAAACCATTATCACTCATTACAGAGAGGCTCTCTGACCCCTGACTCACTCAAATAGCAAACAGCATATGTTGTTTTGATGATAGACGGCTGCCTGCGCTGTTGCGTGGGAGAGGGTGATAAAAATGCAGGGTTGCAGGCGACTGAGAGCCAAAGTACAGTCATCACGTTTAATTCACCATCCTCAATGGGACTGCTTATGAGGAACTCCAGCCAAGAGATAATATTACATACAACTGTTGTGAAAGTTTGTGAAACTCTGCTGTATGGCCACGTATGTGTATGGTGGCTATTTGTCATTCATTTGGGTTCAGACTTTGTTTTTTGTTTTGTAAGCAGTTATATCCTGAAACTCGTTTCATTAATTATGCTTTAACATTCCCTCAGGAAAAGTGTTTCTTTAATGATGATGAATGACAGTGCAATACACTGCAATATCCTGGAAAAGGGCGGTTTCCTGCAAATACGCACAGTATGAAATGAACACCGGCTGTGACAGAAAGGCTGTAGGGTTGAAAAAACTGTGCAGAACTGACCTCAATGAAACCTCCTAGTTCTGAACACTTTCAGTAACCTCACTGAGCAGTGGGCACCAGCATACAGTCTTCTGATCCATGGCAGCATTGTTACAGTAGTTGGTGTGCCCTGATATCAAGATGGTCAGGACCAAGGGTATTCCTAACCAAATGGATGCTGTGGTGGTATTTTTGCTTACTGTTCAACAATATTGATGCCACACAGCCAAGGTATTTGTTACAGTGCACACCAGAGGATGGAGCCAGATCCCCTCTGAGTGCACTCTCTAAGCTGACTTTACATGGATCCCTGTGGGCTAAAGCCGGTAAGTTTTGTTTCATTTATGTGTGTGACCGTGCACGGTGTCCTTAAATGGTATCCATTTCATAACCAGGATGTACTGCTGGAGTATTCCTTGAATGCATGGGGTGTAGGCTGGACGCTCACTTGAAACTACACGCCAGACACAGACAGCGCCCACTTTCTGAGGAGTGTCTGCACTCTCCTGGCTTCTTGAATATTTAGATGAGGGACTAATTAGCATAATTATCTCTGACAACTCCATTAGCATGCTGACCTCTACATGCTGTCTAAGTTTTGTATGATTATTTATTTATATTTGTCCACTCATTTCACGGACAGTCTTATCAGGAGACATTCAAAAGGTAGTTACAGCAAGATAGTGTAAAGGCATATCTTAGGAGATGGAACAGTCAGTGACACATTGATCAGTCATCAAACAGGACTAAAATATGAACACATGGCAGTAAATGTTTTAGCCTACAAATGATCACTTCAACTATCCTGTAGGCCATACCTGTGTTGTATTTGCATGCCCCAGGAACCTAATAATGGCCTTATAAAATGATCTTTATCTAATTTCACACTGTTCACATAGTGCCAAAAAGTGATTCAAATAAAAACATTACCTAGCATCATACTATTGTATGCACAGTGCTAAAAATTGATCAATGAGAGCAACATTACACTGTCAGGTTTAGTGTGATCAGGTACTTGGTGTTGGGTGTGTCTAGCTTCTGGGAATCAAGGTGAAGTCTGAGTGTGGCATCATAGTTAGGAAACACCCAGTGATCTCAGGTTTGCCACAGAGTGACCCTTTTTAATGACACACATAGTAAAGGCTAGCATTAATATTTTATTAGCATGTTATCTTCCAGCAGCAGCATCTCTTTTGACTGAGATGTTGAAAAGAAACCCAGACTGACTCAGCACGGTATGAGGAATCGAAATCTCACTTTGCAGCAGCTGAAAACCCATGCTGTGGGAATGGTTTATTCAAAAGGTCATTCTCAGAGGATTATCCTATGTGTTATTCTCGCACACTGTGGTCCATGTGGTCCCCACTGTCATGTATTTGGCACAATCTTTTTGCACAGGGGTTGAAGATGGCTGGACCCATCTCTGAGTCTCTTAAGTCTGACTTGATAGATCGTGGATAGATGTGTAGTTGCACAAAAATAAGAGGACAAAAAGTGAAAAAGGTGGAGCTGGTTGTGAGGTATCTGCGGTACAGCAGTTTTATTATATAAAACTGAAAAGTGATAGAGCTTAATGCGGCTACTCAATTGAACCACTGTCGTGCTTTCTCCAATTTCAGGGGGAAATCAAAGGAGTCTTGCATTTTTCAATCCATTAACAATAACAAATTAATAAAATAAAAACCTAGTGCCTAACAATGTAAAGTAACATATTTGCATGCACTAAAATAGTATTAAGATGTGTACCCCAAAATACAGAATGTAGAAAACTGAAAGGTAAGCTATAGCAGTTGAATGCGTTGACCTTTTTTGTGGAAACTCCCAATTAGATTGGGGAAACCCATAATTCGAACTACATTTTCTATTACATTCATTTACAGATAATTTGAAATACAAATGTCATTTATTTTAACATCAAATGTTTTTGTACAAGAATACTCGTATACACTGTGTCTCTTGTGAAATCCACGCAAATGTGTTAGGGCAGTCACTGCACAAAAGCTTACATTTTGATCCAGGGACCTGTGTAAATGATTCATTGAGATGCTAATTTTTGTCATAAACTGTGTATCTCACCTTGTATTTTCTCACCACCAATTATGTTGCTGTAAATGGGTAATTGATTTTTTTTTACCTAAATGACTCTATTGATGATGATAGAAGGAATAATGGATTGGATAAGCCTTGGTGTCTCTCCTTTTAAAGAAACAGTTCTCAATAGCAGCAGGCCCTAATGCAGGCCTACTGACTGAAACTTTTTGCTCAGTGATTCACTGTGCTAAACTTGTGAAATTCGCAAGAGAGTGTGGGAGTATTCATCGACAAGTTCAGCATATTATCAGGCATCAACAAGAAGAAGGTCATCCTTCATACAGTTGTTGCCATGGGCAACTCTCATTGCATTGAAAATCCAAAATAGCTTGCAGTGTCATGGGCAAACAAATTAGCCCCAAGTGAACTTTTAGCGTAAATTCTTTAAAAAGCAGCTTTATTTTGCATTTAAACCAAAATATGTTGTTTGTGTTGTGAGAAGAAAGTGTGGAGTAACGCATTAGGAGAAAACTTGACTTCTTAGTAAGGGTAAGGTAAGGGCTATGATTAGACCCACAATGAGAGCTTTTACAATACTGCCTTTGTTTCCTTATCAGTTCTCAAGGCTAAAGCAGAAAAAGTCTCACAGTGTGCAGCGTCTGCCTTAGGAATTAGCAGTTCTGTATAGATGAATGGCCTGTTGAATCTCCAGGCTGTGTTTTGAGAAGCAGGCATCTTGGTGGTTGTTGTGGATCCAGATTCCTTCTGTAGATTTCAGTGGTATTTGTGTTTTGAAAGAGGGCCTCCTCAACCATTTCAGGAAATTAGTTCTGCATTGCACAACTGCAGTGGGCAGTAACGTATTGTATCAAATTATCACTTGTCAGAGTAATAGAAAAATATTTTTACTCCTCACTGATAAAAATAAGCAAGAGTCACCTGTACTTTCTTAATAAAGTTTATCAGGAATTGCATTTGCTGCATTGTATCCTTGAAGTTGCACTTTGCATTCAAATTCTGTATTATCATAAGCCAGGAGCAAGCTTGGTTGGGGCACTGTAGATCTGAGTCATTTCCCCTGGCAATACGGTTTTGCTAGATTGGAGATTTTTATTTCGCTTGTTTGAAATTCATAATCATGATTTTATCCCAAGACCCTACTGAATACATTTTATTTCAAAAAAGCCATGACAGCCGGTCAAAGGAATTTTAAATCTAATCTGAGTCAGGAAGGATGTCCATGTATGTACATGTTTATGAGTGTAGTCCCCCTGTTCTGTTCCCAGGCCTGTGAACATAATGTAGATGGATTACTGTGCACCACTCTGTCCATTGACTGTTGCATCTCTGGATGTACCTGTGACCCCTGACCCCATGCAGTCTCCCAAAGTAACCTCTGACCCCATGCAGTGTCCCAAAGTCCTGTAGCTGAAGCCTGTCCTTTTCTGTCTCCTCTTGTCCCACCACCCCCTCCTCTTCCCTGCCCCCCCACCCTTCTCTCCGCTGTCTCCCCCTTTCCTCTGACCCCCTCATCACGGCTCCGCCCATGTGTCATTGCTGACAGTGACTTTACGTCCAAAATGAAAAACAGGCAGATGGGCGTGTCCGGGAACAACATGGCCAAGAGCTCCAGCATCAGCGGCGACATGTACAGCCTGGAGAAGAACGACGGCAGCCAGTCGGACACGGCCGTGGGGACGGTGGGCGCTGGCGACAAGAAGAGGCGCTCCAGCATCGGCGCCAAAATGGTGGCGATCGTGGGCCTCTCGAGGAAGAGCCGGAGCACCTCGCAGCTCAGCCAAACAGGTAGGCAGCTGGGTCCCGCGTGCCCCTTTCCATCCGAGTGCGTTTCCGTCTTCGTTTTTGCCTTCCTTGAAACTCCACGGGGCTTCGCCAAATATGGGGAGACCTGGACGGACCCGGTCCTTCTCCAGTGCTAGAGAGGGGAGGCAAAGCAGATGGAACGCAGGTTCACTCCTCCCTCTACTGCAGGAGGATGCAGTGCTGTGAAAAACTCCTCTCCTTGTGCACATTATACAAGCCTTCTCCTAGCAGTGGTTTTTAAGGCCAAACATGAACCAATTACAGTGCAGTGTCTTGTTTTGGGAACTGATATGAGATGAACATAATGTAATGCAAGGCTGTTGCATTAACTGCCTAATTCAATCACCCAGGTCACAACAGTTGTTGTCTTGTGAGAGATCAGGGTTCAAACTTCAGAGATTCGTTTCGGTATTAAATAGACAACTGGCCGTCATTTGTTTTGCTAAGAGTCCCTTCAGTGGCAGCCTGAACGGATTTCAGCAAACTGCTCCCCAAATGCAGGACGCCCTTTGTGAGGATGCAATATATTTTGGAACATTTTACTTTTTAACCTCTGCACTGTATATGGCGTGCTGCCTATTTCTCCATTTAGAGACCAAGGGGCAGGGGATAAGCACTAAACTGAAGTCTTGCATTGCAATCCCACTGTTATTCTCAGACCCGTAGTACAAATTAGAGACCTCTTTCACATTGCCCCCAGGGAATTATTTACAATAGACGCTTCCTTCTGCTATTCCTTCTGATATTTCCTTCCTCCTGCATGATCTCTAAACAACATAGATACAAGCTGTTCTTTATATCGGAGCCTTAGACACTCAAGCCTTATTCAGGAGGCCTGCTGCGTCAGCAAGTATTAATCATCCAAGCCGTGGACCGAACCCGTGATCGTCATGATCGATCTGTTCTTAAGCTCTTTCTCTCGCTTAGAGAAGGGCACCGTTTCCAGTCTCGCTTTCAGGATGTGGATGATGTAAGTGCACGGTATCAGCTGACATCGATGGGGTCGCGACGCGCTCGCGGCCAGAGGATTGTTCCGGAAGTGAGGAAGTAACGCGAGCGGTTATGTCAGCGTGAGAGTGCTGACTGCAAAGTGATACGTGCTCACGGTTCAACATGATCCACCGGGGAGATAACGGTCAAAGTGAGCTTCCAGACAGAATACGATCCCCATTAAAAAACGTTCAGCTTTAAGATGACCGTAGGGGCCGGGGCCTGTCCCAAACAGGAAAGGAACATCAGTTTGATGCGCTCTGGGTCTAATGGCAACACTGCCCTCTCTAAAGAGGATCATGTTATTCCTAACCAGATTTGTCCAGATGGTGCAGAGATTACCTGAGGCTGGAATATTAAAAAGAAAAGAACGGTAGGCTGAAATGTAGTTCTGAACATCCATAAGATTCTTTTTTGACAGTACCACATACAAAATGGATGATTTTTTGATTTTTTTTCACAAAATATTTCCATTTTGGAAAGTGACGTTTTGTTTTTTTCATAGGTAAATACACTATGCCTAAGTGCATTTGTAAAGACCATGTAATTCAAAAATCAATCCCACTGATTATTTCAACTTTGTGTAACTGGGATTTAATTCTCACATGCTTTTTGCCTTGAAGACAAGAAAGTGGCTTAACCAACATTTACCACATTGTCTAAGACAGCATTGACGCACACCAAAATCAGCGTTTGTGCTGCAGGGTGCCCCTGACATTAATCAGACTTACAGCCACAGCACAAATTGAACTGAAGGTCTCCATGTGGACATGAGAGCAATCTTAACCTTATGAAAGAAGGATTGGTTACAATATAAGCCCCATTGGCAGTTACATTACAGTTTCATTTAAACTTAATTCTTGCTAATCCATTTTTTGTTATGAAATTCACTTAGGGTGGTGGGATGAGATGATGAAACCCAGCCTAAGTGTTTTGCTAGAAACAGACAGCGTCTGTAATTCAAGAAGAGCTGTGGACTTCCCACGTCAAACCATACACTTCCCCTGGGATCTCCTTTTTCAAGTCCTTTCGCAGGACTTTCAGAACATTTGAAAATTCTAGTTCCAGTTCAACATGCTGCTTTAATGACAAATGCAAGGTAAATCCGCTGATGTTTACTGCAGAGAAAAGTCCCAAAGTGGCCTTTAGAGGCTCTGTGAAGGCTTTAGATAACTGCTGGAAGTCAGGCTGAGCTCCCACCTGGAGTGTTCTTTTCATGTGTTCTTCTCTGTCCTTACGAAATGTCATTTTGAGAGAGGTCGCTCCACTCGCGCTCAGGTCAAACTTCGATTTGCCCGGACCTACACACGGTCAGGGATTGGCTGTTCCGTCACATGCTGCTTTGTGAAGAAGAGACAGGGGGCTGACTTTGGAGAAATAGCTTTTTTTGTGCCTCGGTTTTTGACCCGTAGGTTGCAAATATTGAAATAGTCTTCTCGGCCCTGTGACTGGAGTGGCACGTGTTTCCTGCTTTCTGCTTGGCTTCAATCACTCACGCTGAATGTTTGCAGTGTGCATCACCTGCCATCAGGCTCTCCTGTTGGCGTGCCATCCACGATGAATTCTTTATTGCTACCCAACACAACCTTGCTGTAGCTGCTCTCCCAATGGCTTTAAAATGGTCCTCCGTGTCTGCCTTCTTCTCGGCCATTCAGAGCCAGCTGGTTTCTGATCTTTTGAATCATGGTGCCAGAAGTAACTGCACCTTTCCTTCTGTCCAAAGCCAGTTGCGATGTGGGTGCGTAGGTCAAGGTCTGCTTTGAATTCAGAATACAACCTGCAGAGAAAGTCAGTGATAGTTTGGCATTTCAGATAATGAGATGCTTTACTAATACCCACAGCTGGCGGAGAAAACTGTGAAAAAAGTGAAGAAATATATCAATCAAAATGGCCATCAATGCAAATCTAAACCTGACTGCCAAGTCCTTGGTCATTTCAATTCAAGGTTTTTATTTTTTTATCAAGCATGTTTTTTCATGAAAACTATGTATTTTATCAGAAAGGGAAAATGAAGTTAGAGGCCTTATTGGTCCCTGAGGGTTTGCAGGTGTGCTTCGTGGGTGATACAGTATTGGGAAATGGGCACGCAGTGGATGGTGGTACAGCACATTTCCCTTAAAAAACTGCTGGAGAGAAATGATCCTGCATGCACTGCACTAGAGCAAAATATTAAGTTAGTCTCAAAGTGAACCTTTTCTTCTAACCAAAAAACATTTTCCCCAAACCAGACCACTGTGTTTGCAACTCTGTTAGGTACAATGAAGAAAGCAGGGTGATACAGTATTTTCAGGAGAATGAATATTTGGAATTTGACTCTGTAGTTGTAGTGGTAGTTGGTAGTTTTAGAGTAGTCTGTAGTTTTAAAATGTTCAGACATTAACAATTACAGGAATGATATGCCCTTTTCTGTAAAAATGGACAAAAGGTACTCTTGGTCCTTCTGAGGAGAAATAGCGCCGGTTCAAATCAGGGCTCCCTCTCAGCACGAGTTGAAAGGGCCGTGGAGGGCTTAGTTCTAAGCGCATATCAATATTTCACTGAGTGTTCCGCGTGAGTGGAACCGGAGGCTGTCTTTTAAATCTCCGTCCTGGACGGGAACCAGCGGCGAGCGTGCCAACTTTGAGCCCTGGCGGAGTGAGGTGGGCGCCGACCTACTTTGTGTTGCGGTTTACCCGGGAGGGGCTGGCCGACAGCTCAAGGAGCGAGCTTTCAGGATGCGCTTTAAAGAGGCTGTAGGCGGCCGTAGCGCTCGGCGGTATACCTGAGGGATAAGGCATCTTCAGAACATTAGGGCACCTGCCGTCCAGAGTCACGTGTTCTCAAGCACCTCAGACAGCATATCCACACAGCTGGGGATGAAACACTGTTCCATATGCTGTAAGCCTACTGCAGACCTGTACAAAAATATATATGGGCATAAGAGTCTAGACTACTTTTAGAGTCAAGAATGCACTGAGTCCCACTTTTCTCTCAGATCAAAGCAGAACACCATGTTACTAATCCCACCTCGGCTCCCCAAGTAACCTTAAGATAAGGAAAACTTATCTTTGAGAAGATAAGGCTCTGCTTCAGAGAAAAAATGCCTGCTCTCAATGGTACTGAGCATGTTGGGATTTTTAAACTCAAATGAGAAAGTATAATGAGAAAAGTTTCTTGGGTTTATCGTGATTCAATTAATTAACCTTGATTGCATGTCTTCTAGAGGTGAATATACAAAGACATGTGGAAGCTTGGGAGGGCTTTTTCTGTTGTGTGACCAAGTAGAAGCACAGGGTTATCTAACAGGGTAGCATTGTAGCATAGTGGTAAGGAGCAGGGCTCAACACCAAAAGGTTGCTGGTTCAATTCCCTGTCAGCGTACTGCTGTTTTACCTTTGGGCAAGGTACAGAACCCACAATAGCCTCAGTAAATATCCAACTGTATAAATGGATAAAATTGTAAAATGTGTATAAATTGCTCTGGATTAGAGTGTCTAGTAAATGATAATAATGTAAGGTATGCAGTTAATATGTATGTGTGTATGTAGTAGTGCATGTTAACAGGTGTAATATGAAATAAGAACACAAGAGAGGTTGGCATGAATATTTGAATTCCAGTATCTTAAATCCACTAATGGCAAGGGTGTCTGGATCACAGGAGACTTCAATAAATGTAAAACAAAATGACTGTGTTCATAGCTTTTCTGTAATCAGTAATGAAATAGTCCTTTCTCTTAAAATTCACTACTGGTAGAGTGTGATGTGATTCAGGTGGATTTACTGTGATTTCTTCAGCATTACAGAATACTCATAATGGTGTTGCAATGTAATTTCATTATTTCTTTTGCAATATTATTGTAAAATATCTTTGCTTTCATAGTGGATCTCTGAGGAACTTGAGGAACATGTCTGATTCGATAAGATGTACCAGGCATTCCTATGTCAACCTTGTAAGGACTGTTGGCTTACTGTGCGATTCTGTTTGTCCTACTAAATATTTTACTTGGGGCTCATTTTCAAGCATTTTTCCCAGTAAATTATTTTCTCCTTTTTTGCAGAAAAGATGTGGGTATATATATACTCTGCATATACTGCACATATTGTATGCTGGTTTGTGCAGAGGCAGTATTACTGGTAAGGTAATAATATTTGTAACCCATGCCTGGAACTCAAAATTGGGCTGGCCAAACAGGAAGTCACTTTTCTTCCCGGTTTCAGCCACAAAGGAGCTGAAAGCCTGCTAACTCCAGGCATGATGTGTGCAATATCGGTCCGCTGTTGAGGCCGGTTATAGATATTCTAATCCACAGGGCCGAGCGAGAAAATCATTACTGGGCCCACAGCCGTGTGACCAAGGCTCCCTTTTCAATTAAGAGGCTTCTTGCATTGATCGCCCCCGAGCCCCATGGGGAACGGACTTCCTGCACTCCCAGCAGGAACGGGCAGGGCACCTGCAGCGAAGGCAGATTCAGATACGGACGCCTGAGTTTGATTCACCTGGGGCAACAGGCCACAACAGGGTCATTGAGTGCCATTTACCAGCCATCCTGTTACAATCCCCGCTGCTGCTCCCCCAGCCTGGTGAATCACGGATCACACAAATAACCTCTTGTCAGGTGGACGTTTTCGCTCCTCGGGACCAAAATGACTCGGCTCCGCTCAAGCGCTTTTAGAAGCGAGCGGAGGCTTCGTCTTGCATGATGCAAAAGGTTAACGTGACTCCACAGCATTGTAAATCAAGCACGTTCCTTTTCACTACCACCACTGCCCCCTCAAAAGCTCTCTTTTGACAGCAGCCTCACACAAACCCTGCCTCTTTTATTAAGAAGGCTCAGGCCGTGCTGAGGAATGCAAACCCATCGCGGCACCCGGGTCTGTGTGAAAATGACAGGACTCAAAGGGGGAAGAGCTGAGCACACACTGCGAGATGATGAGATTACAGCGTGTGCAGTAATCAAAAACAGCCCAACGTATTGCGATCGCAAAAACGAAAGGAGCAAACTGTCTCTCTAAATGTGCACTGTCTGCATAAGATGTTAAACGTCTGCACAAAAACACTTTTGCGCAGACGTTGCGTGCCCAGAGCGTCTTGGTTTTGGAGGGAGTGTTAAAATGCTGAAGTGCATTACAGCAGTGCTGCCATGTTGAAAGGCTTTTCGTTATACAGGAGGGAATAGGCAGAACATCCATGTGCCGTGCTGGACAGAGTGCTGCATTGCAGGTGATTGTGCTGAAAAAAAAAAAAAAAAAAATATCTGCAGCAGCATTCAGTATCGGGTTACGGTTCCTGTGTTGGACAAGCAGCAGACAAGTAAACAGGAAACTACACTGATTCTGCAGATATTAGCAGATGTATAAGATTTGCCTCTTGGGGAGGAAACATGTTATTACTGGCACTCTAAAAAGGAGCGGCACATGCAATCGATATATATACTACAACATGAGGATGTTCTGCAATTTTCGAAGTGCATATAATTCAGATTATAGAGTGTAAAACTAAATGTACTCTTCCTTTTTCATAGAACGCCCTGACAGGTGGCAGGTATAAGGAAAACTAGCTGTTGAGTTGATTTTTTCTTCTGTCAAGATTGAGAGTGCTTTCTGCAGATCTGCAGCCTGTCATTTAAAACCCCTCGTGAGGTTCTTTTTCCCCGGGACCTGAGTACGCTGACCTGTGGGTAATTGCTTTGAAATGGCTGGCTGTCACACGGCCGTCGTCGATGCAGCCGTCTGCTTTTATCCTCGAGTGGCGGCGGCCGCGGGAACGGGCTCGGGAATCAGATAGCAATTACCAGCTGAGTGTTTTCAAACGATCTGCGGGAATGCGCGGCTCAGGGTCTTCTGAATGCAGAGTGCGCACACCCTTTTGGGAATGGTGCATAATCAGAACACGCTTTGACTCATTTGTCTCGATCCTCCCTATCCTGGCTGGAGCACTGAGTGTCAGTCACCACCACTCTTTTCTTTTGAACCCTGTCTGGCATTTGAGTACTAGCCAGTGTCTTTTTCAACCCTTTCATACGTGACTTATTTTATGCTATGTAGCGTGCGTGTTATGTTACATGGTTCATTATGTTTTCATTAGCGTTATAAAGCTTCTCATAGTTTTCACCACCACATTTGCTATACTTTGTAACATTAAATCACTGTTTCCTCAAAGCTAATGTTAGCTAGAATTTTTCCAATTTAGTGTTCTAATCACACCGGTTTGACCGTATGCACGGAAGGGCTAATCACAAAGGCGTGACTGTACACGCGAAAGGGTTAATGTATTACTCAGGTGCTAAACAAGGTTTGAGAGATGTATTTGGTTCAGCATTGGTTAGACGGTATCTGCTTGCTGCCCTGGAGATAGGTGACACAGTTTACAGCTCGCAGTCTCCTGCCGGTTGATCTGCGCTTTCTGTTTCCTGTTGAGCAGACTGTCTGCAGGTGCCCTTCAGCCTGCCCTTGCTTTCTGCTCCCCCGGGCTTTGTATTGCAGAGCCTGTTTCGTGATATCTGTAGAATCTCTCCTGAACGTTTGACCGGTCCAGTTTCACCCTTCTGCTCTGAAAAACGTTGGCAGTGCCCACCTGCTTGGTACATCTCCAGAGCTTCCTGTTTGTGATTTCTGCGGGCCACTGAATTTTAACGATGAAAGCCAGACGTCTGTTGGTGAAAAGATGAAAATTGTTTTGAGGAGAGCTTCTGGGCTTTCTGGTTTCAGGACCATACAGAGAGTAGATCTGATTTCATATTTGTGTTAAAGATGCGTATTTTACTGTTAAACACAATGATGATGTCTATGCATTTTTTACGTTATTTAAATAATACTTTGATCTGGTGAGTGTGAATACTCAAAAAAGACACCAATGACATCACAGATTGGCAGTGACATATTTGCTAAGCATGAAAGTGTGGATATAATATCCCCTTGGTATTTCAGTAAGTGTAAGTATTTCAAAATGGCGTGTCATTTTTGTACTCCGTAATTGATATATTTTTATACATCACCTGCCAAAAGCTGAGCTTAAGTAAAGCACATGGCATCACTTACTTCAGTTAATCATGTGAGTAACCCAAAAATGTTTTGCTATGCTCTGGCAAAGAACAAACCAACAGTGCCGTTAGCCCACATCATTTAGAAATGGTCTTCTTGTTTGTAGAAGATTTCACGGTGTGTTGCTCACAAGGTCAAACACGCAGCTGGCGCTGAGACTGACCTCAGATGCCTTACAGCTCTCAGATCCGTCTGCCTCACCATCACTTTTGAAAGGGGTGAGAAAAGCTTTTCCCAGCATGCTTCACTGTCACACAGATTCATTTGTTGCATTCACATAGCGGGGTCGCTTGGCACTGGCTTGAATCTTCTTATATCAGGGTTCCCATGGTCCTTGAAAATCCTTTATATTTTCATATAAAAATGTAAAAACCCGTATAAAAATTAAATATTGTGGAATACACTACAAAATGTGTTGTTAAGCCCAAATGCATTTAAAATATTTTAATGCAAAATATATACTGCAATATACCAAAACAGCAGTAAGTTACATATTTTCTATATACTTATTAAGCTCAAAAATGCTCTCTAAAATATATTCTGAATGTATTTTTGTATGGGAAGCCATTGAGAAGTTATGAAAGTGGTCAAATGTCTACCTGTGCTTAATAATCCATGAATATTGCCCAAATCTAAAGAAATAAATGAAGTTCATGCTTAATTTTTTAAATTTTACAGCAAGCGAATTATTGCACATCCATCTTTCTGACTAACTTGCTTTTTTGTAATTTGCTCTCCTGCCTAGCAATGCCAGCATGCTGATTTTACAAAAAAAAAAATGGCTGGCTCACTACAAAGATGCACACATGGACGCTGCAAAGGTGATGGATTTGGTGTCTCTCTCACCCAGGTGCTGTGGGCGGCTGATTCAGTGCCTTCACATGAAGGATTGGCACGTGGCACCCACTTATTGTTTTTTAGTTTTCAGCCTCAGATAGAAATTATGCAGTGACCTACATATTACTCCCTCTGTATACATTGCGAGCATTAAAAATCTGGCTCTAGTTTTCCCCCGGTTTGTTTTGTTAAACTGCGTGTCTCCTAGCCCTCATTTGGGTGGGAATGGATGTGTGTTTTTTGAGGTTAATGCCACTTTGGCGGCACAACCTCTTCTGCAGATTGTTGCAGAAGTAAGTGTTTCGCTGCTGTGACCATTAGGTATGGCAATGAGAAACCTTGCCTTCCTTAATGTGATTAACCTTGCCTTCCCTAATGTGATTAATAGTCAGGTGAATCTGTTTGTTACTTTGTCAGGATACCATTTATGTGCAGGACATGTTAAAACACAAATTGTTCCTGTACATGATTCGGCAAGTGAAAACTGAGCATTATCCGAATCTGAACTGTCTACTTAGTTCTCTATTGGTTTACATGATACAACTTTGTGCCAGAGTTGGACTGCTGAGTTCATATCTGGATATTATTGGAATCATTCTATATATTTTTAAAAGTGACAAAACCAGCTCCATGTTACTATAGTCAGAAGAAGAAGAGTTTTTATTTCAGTGTGTGTTAATGAGATATTAATGCTAATAATGAGAATAACTTTCTGCCACCTCCCTGATCATTGAAACATGACTGCAGGGATCGATTAATTCAACATAGGAAGAGAGAGATTCTTTCATGCCCTTCTAAGGTTTTGGGGGGCCTAAAAAACATCCTGCAGCTATTAAAGTCCTCTGTGACAAACTATGAGTGTCATGTTTTTCTGTTTCCGAGAACACACGGTCTCAATGTGAATTGTTTACATTCCAGCCTGTGCAGTGCCCGTAAGAAGATTTCACCATCTTCCGCAGAATATCTACAACCAAGGTTTAGTTTACCTTGAAGTTGCAAATGTATCTTATTCAAAGAGCCAAATAAGTCCCCATTCCATTCCACTTCACAGTTACATCTAAATTATGATTATGATCTTCTTAATAACTATGTTGTCCAAACTACCCACATAGAATAGCTATCATTGCACAGGCTACCTATACAGAGTAGCCATCTATCATGATTGGTTGGCACTGGTCAGAAACAGCTGCAGGAATTATATAAATCCAAGTTTAACAGAACTTCAGCTCCACATAATGGGAACATCTGTTCATGTGCAGGCTTGTTTTCTGTGGGACCCTAGCTAATGTGGGGGCAGTACTGGAAGTCTCTGGAAGTTTTCCATGGAGGCTAACGTCAGCTGCTCCCCTGCCATGACAGCAAGGATATATATTTTACCACAAGACATTAGTGATGTCATTAGTGATGTCATTTCCTTGAAACCAGTACGCAGAGGTTTCAGTGTAATATTCTGTGTCAAACATGAAAAAAAAGTTTGTTTTATGTAACTGTTGTGTTGCCTGTATGTTTGAAAAGAAAAAGCATTTGTTTAAAATTCTTATGAAGGTGTACTGGTTTGAAAAAGCACAAATCCTTGCTTGAAAATCACCGGCGTCACATTATGACACTGACTTTCTCAAAATGCGGCATGAAATATTCAGTATTATTCAATATTATGACCGCTAGCCGAAGAAGTGATTCATTCATTCCTGAGCCATTCATTCGGCTTCTCCTCCATTAACCTGTCAGCCATTGCGCACAGACTGTGGATATCTCGCCTGCGGGTATGCAGCAAAATAATCTAAAGAGGCCCTTGTCTGTACAGAGCACACTCACTCAACACTATAAATACACTTTCCTATGCACCACTTGCAGTCTAAAGTGACCAGTCTGTAGGAGGTGGAACACGTCAGATAGATGCCGGAACACTATATGTATCATTCTTTTCTTTTGTCAGCTAGCAATAGTATGTTTTTCTATTTAAAGTACTTTCAGTCTATTTTTAGGCTGTGAGCTGTAGTAACTTTACTTCCGAGATGCAGAACGTGGGCTGCACAGGTTAGAGGATGTGTAAGACCTTTTCAGTTGAGCTATAATGAAGCCCAGGCTAGAATTTGTTTAAAAAATTGTATTATAGCAGATCAGTGATGCACTGGAGTATCTGTGCAGTGTATATACATGTATGCACATGTGGTACTGACAGATACTCTGCTGGTTTCCATGGAAACCACCATACACAGCATTGTCTCAGAGCCACGCAGTGAAACGGTGGTATGATGGCTCACCGATCTAGCGACGGGGTGTTTAGACTTGGGCTCCCTCCCGGTCTGTATCTCCTGAAGCTGACCTACTCCTGTCTCTGTTCTCCCAGCTTTAAAGCAGTGTATACAACACTTCCTCCCCGTGATTGCATACTGTGGGTGAGAGTGTGTGGTCTCAGTGTGGAGTGTGGAGTGAGTGGCTGTTTATAGGGTGAATCTCTGTCACAGGTATGCAAGACAGGACCGTGCCACCATTTGGTTTTCCTCTTTTGTGACCCATGTTGATATCACAGAGGCACGAGACCAGGTGAAAGGGCTTCTTTCAAAGGCCTTCCTCTGGACACAAGTTCCTTGTTCTTTAATTGGTTGGACTTTAATTGGTGGTTGTTTTTGGGTTCGGTCAGGACTGACCATTTGCCCAATGTGTTGAACTGGTGGTTGAAAATTGGTGTGAAAACCTAAAATGAACCAGGAGATTACTTCTCTGAAAGTTATATTCACCCCACAGTTATTATTTTATGTTATACTGTGTCATGTTACATGATATCAAACAACCTCATGAGTTCTTTTTCTTAAAATAAATGTTTATAAAATTTAAAGTAATGTATGATAAATTATTAATTAATAATTAATTTAAAGAAAATGAAACGTTCTTATTTTTCCTAAAATGTATTTTTCATAAGCAGACTGAATGAAAACATTTCCTGGGGCACTTTAATAAGAATTATAAAAAAGCCAGGGAGAATGGACAGCTCAAACATACAGCAAGATGATGGCCTTCACAAGGCATATTTATCCATGCTAGGCACATCCAAGCAAACAATTTCCACGTATTTCATTTCTTCTGAGGTAGCCAGGGTGTCCTTGGTAAGATGAGGACTCTGAAGACTGAACCCTTCTTCTGAATATCTACCTGGCCTAGAATCTATTTTTCTGTACTTGTTACTGATTTTATTATTGATTTCGATGCAGACTTTGGCCTTTATTTTCAGCATCATATTGTGTGGATTTAGCAGGCCTGGTAAGAAATGGCCAAGTTCATATTTCTCATTTGTTTTTTAAGAGCATTGAATTCACATCTCTTCAGGGTTGTGTCCTTATTCCTCTGTGCTAGTATAACCTTATTGTGCATATGATATCTACCTGGTAAATCATTTATAAATTACATTCATTTTGTGAGTATAGTTTTGGCAAGACTCAAGAGGGAGTGAAGCAATCTAGTTTTTATGATTCCAAGACAAAATTTCCACCAGAAAGACTTTGTCTTGCTTTAAAAGCCAATTTGCAATTTCTGAATGCAAATGTTGAATTCAGAATATTATACATACAAGGTAATGAGCAAGCCATTGATAATGTTAGTGGAAATTTTGTAGCTGGTTGGTGGCATTTTGAATTAAATCGGGTTAGCCTCCATGCATATTGAATCCTTTAGAGGGTTAAACTGGAAGGTCCCAGTCCCTGGTGGCGAGGCTTTTATCTCCATCGGTGCAGGTTTAAATGAAAGGTAATAAAAGGGAGATAAAAGGTTTTCATGACGAAGGCGTTTCACTGTGAATTGAGGGTGTAATTTGATGGTTTACAGCGGACGGCCGCGCGGGAACTCTGAGCAGAAGTGGCGCAGAGGCGCGTTTGGAAGACGAGCACTTCAGAAACAGCAGGAAGGGATCACTCCCTTCATTATCCCAGACAGGTATCCCAAGCCTGGGCTCGGAAACATAAATCCAGAGAAGAGCTCCATTAGGCCTTGTTTACATCTGCAGGAGTCCAGGGCTGGCTGTAGTCTTCCACAGGCTTTGAGAAATGCGGCATGTTTAACAGAAGCACAATTGCCTGTCCCTTACCGAAGGCACTGACGCAGAGGAGTCCCGGGACAGGTCTTCAGTCCCGTGATTTGGAATGCAGTGGTTTTTCGGGGCTGAGCCTTTTGAGGCACAGTTTTGGATTGAATCGTATTGGCTGATCTTCAGTGTTGTGTGAGGTGCTTTCTTTTTGCAAAGGCTTCACTTCAGTCTGTTTTTAAGGTCAGAAAATAACACAGTCACCTTTACGATCTACCGATATGGATAGCCTAGTTATTTGTGTAGCACACTGAAGTGTTTGTCCAGTCACATCACACCAATTAATTCACTTCATCACACCCGCTTCTGCCAGCTGATAGGCTTTGACGTTTTGTCACAGTTTAAGATGATGGCACCGTGCTTGCGCAACAAAGGGGTGTTTTTTCATTGTGAGAAGAAACACTACTCTTCGGAGACGCTCAAAATTTTCCATTTGCTGGGGTCAAAGGGCACCATATTAATGAAGGCTATGGCATGCTGCAGTGCTGGCAAGCTCATTGTTTTGCAGCAGAAGTTGAGGCCGAACATTCAGTCTTCGGACATTGTTTTGGTGCGAAGCACGAGACGTGCTGTTTCACTCTAGAAGACGCGGAGCTTCAAAGGCAATTTAGGATGATTTATTGTAAATGGTTCTGTGAAGGCTTGCGCACAATTGAGACCCGAACAGTCGAGGGTCCTCGAGCTGTTCCAGAAGCTTTGTTAGCCTGGCTCCGGTTCAGTTCCGCTGATTGAGCCCAGGCCCTCCGAGAGATATGCTTTGATGAACGCATCCGGAATTTTCCGCCCCACCAGGGTTGCACAAGACAGGACTTGGGTTTGGACTCTTAGACTTGCATAAGTTTGCGTAGGTTTTGCTTTCTACACATCCGTTCCCCATACATACAGGAATATATGTATATACTGTATTACATGCATTATTAAATGCATTAACTTTCCCCTAGAGTGGTCTATTTCATGTAGTAGAGTAGAACAAAGACATGTCAAATTAATCTTAGTGTTTGCAGATTCAACATCAACCATATAAAGGACTCATTGGTAAACTGTGAGTTAAAGCTCCACAAATAAGGCATCATTCCCTGACCTGTGCATATATTCTGTGAGTATACAGTTCATTTAACATTGCATAGCTGGACATCGGGCAGGGCATGAAGTAGCATGTCCTGAACTTTTACTTTGATAAGTTTCACCATCATTTTGCACTGGAAAAGGCATGCATGTTATGTCTGAAAGCAAGCGTAGCAGAGCAAGCCGCCTTTGTGTGATGTTGATCTTTCGAAAAGTTTGTTCGTTTTTACCATGCAATATTAGTGTGCTTTGTATTATCCTTTGGGAGGAGTGGTGTACTTGGGCTCATTTGTCAGTAATGACAAATCCTCTGCTCCAATATCAAACACAAATAGCCCTTATCATTGAAGACGTGAAGCACAGTCCTCCTTGCATCAAATGGAGCCCTTTCTCATCGTTACGTAATTTTTTTTGTTAACTAACCCTTCGTGTATTGTCCTTGAAGTCCTCCTTGTATGGTCTTGTCTTTCTTTTAATGATCAATTCCACATTTCTACATGTGTGGGCAGTACTTGACCCATATAAATAAAATAGGTGTAGCTGACATTGCTAAAGGGGTCCGTGCCCTGTAGTTTACATTGTGAAGATGGTTTATCTAGCTATAAAACCGTCACATTGAGGAGCATGGCTCTGAAATGGTGCTGCAACAATGGTCAGTACTGGAGCTAAAATGTTGCATGTAGACCATTTATATACAAGACTCAGATCATTTTGTATTTGTTTTTAATGGGCACTCCTTGGAGTCCCATCTCTTTTGTTGGATGAACTCTCATCAAACCCTACTAACTGCAGATTTAAGCAGCTAGACAGTTAGCAATTAGCGTTATGTCTTTAGCAAAATGCAGCTCCAGTCTTCAAAAAGACCACCAGCAGAGAGTTGAAATGTTGAAATGCCTTATCTCTGATCCCAGTGGCTGTTGTAACTGGCCAGTAGACATTCCGGTGGTGCCAGTTTCTTTGGCCAGGGGAACTCATAACATTATGTTATGTCATAAAGCTGTCATAATGGAACAGCTTGTTCCTCTGTTTGTGGCCAGCAGTATTCAGTGACATTTGGCAAAAGTTAGGTTGTGAACTATTCACTACATCTCAACATCGTGCTTCCCGGATGTGTTTGTGCTGTTTATGGCATTGCTGTTCACTTCTGATGGTTAGGGCCAGCCAATGTGAATCTCTTTATGGTAAACAGTGTATCTGCATATGATTTCTCATTGAGATGTATAGCACTCAGTTACTATAGGAACTGTGATAAATGTATGCCTTTTCTGAAGAATAAATGAAGATCATTTGAGATGTGGGAAGTTGTTACCTTTATTTATTACATATTTTAAGTCCAAGAACTTCTTTCTAGTAAAATATAAGATGTCTAAGCTCATCCCCTATGGAATATATGTTCATATATTTTTTATGAATAATAGGGAAGCTCATTGTAAATTTGCTCGCTACTATAAGCCTTAATGGAAAAATACAATATCAAAGCTGTAGAGAGGAGGATTAGTTATCAGCAAACCTCTCAGCTGCCTGAGTGCCCAGTGTGTGGAAGTTTAGCAGCTAGTCAAAAATGGAGGACTGCAGTAGGATGTAAACAGCTCTCATGTCTGTCTCTGATGGCAGACCTCTTTTGATGGAGAGTGGAGTGAAGGCGTATCTGTCTCTGAGGGGGGCTCCGTCCCCCTGGAGACCTGTCTGAGGCGCTGCTCTACAGCGGGGCCGCCTGATTGGCTGTCGGGGGGATTGAGAGGCTGGCCGGTGAGCCGGCCCTTCCCCCCTCCTCTTTCTGCCTTGGCTCCGGAGAGAGGAGAGGAGCCAGGCAGATGAGGCAGAGGCAGACTGCGCTAACACTGAGCACAGACGCGTCAGCACAGACACAGCACCAAACCTACAGCCAGACCTCTCCAGCCCTGTAAAGAGGAAGAAAAAAAGAGCAAAAAAGCAAAAAGCCAGAGACTGTCTATCGGCATCTACACCTTTCTGGGTCAGGCTAGCATCTGCTCCTAGGCGGTCGCGCTCCGGTCGGTGAGGACAGAGCCGCTCCTGGACGCCCCCTTCCCCCCCGCCGGCTCCCGGGTTTGCGCTCCGGTCTGAGAGGGTGACGGCCCCCCGCGGTGCGAGATGGGCAGGCAGGGACACGACGCGGCCGCCGCCGCCCCCGGGGTGCGCATGCAGCGCTCCCAGAGCCGCATGAGCCTGTCGGCATCCTTCGAGGCGCTCGCCGTCTACTTCCCCTGCATGAACTCCTTCGAGGAGGACGACGGAGGTAAGGAGACCCAGCTCGCCTCAGGTCCCTCCCCCCTGAAAAACAGACAGACGAGGGGAGGAGGGACGGGGGTACTAACAGGAGCCGCAGGGGTTGAACCGAGAACCCTCAGTCAGGCAGTTAGTTAGCCCGTCTGTGGTGTGTTGCGTTAGGATAGACTGTAGCCTCCACAGAGGATGCTCTCTCACTGTGGTGCAGCGCATGGCAGAAACGTATGGAGTAACCCAAACTCAGTGTGTGGCTGTTTCTGTGAATTCAGATCTGTCTGAATCTGATCTGATCTGTTTCCAGTGGTGCTCGGTTTAAAAAAATTACCTTTCTCTTTGCAGCAACTGGTTCAACAAGAGCTTGTGTCACTTTTGTGGTTGAGAGTGATGTGCATAGACGCATAGTTTCTTACGACCTTGGTAAAAGCACCTGATTGTGATATAACTAACTTGTTTAACTGAATCTGAATAAAAAAATATATAGTCATCATCATCAATCTTCTGTTCTCAGACTCGCTCGGCTGCTGTAGCTTTTTTGATTCGGTGTCGTTGCCTCACGTGGTGCGTGGCGTAAACCCCGTGCGTGTTCTCAAACGGCAGCTGCGGGTGAAATCTCGCCTCCTCGCCGCTCGGGTGAACCGAAAACGCGGTTTCGGGGGGCCTCGGAAGAGACGCTTCATTATGCAGCAAATGTAGCGTGGGGCTGTTCATTAACGCGGTCACTCATTACGGCTGATGAAGGGAGGGAGAAAAAAATGAATGAATGAGAGATGAAGCGGCTAGAGTATCGAGTGCCCAGTGCCTCTGGGACTGCGTGCCAGCATTGATCGCCTGCGGTCCTCCAGTAAGCGTACAGTGGCTTTCACCTAAAGCCCCGGACGTCACTGCAGCGGTGGCCGACCTTAATGATTTCATCGACGAGAAATGTGTGAGACGTCTCCTTTATTTATGCCGTGTCTGGAGCCTTCTGAATCATTTAAAAGGTCATTAGTTTAATTGATGAAACGTAATCAATTTCAGTTAATTAAAAGGAAAATTACTGAGCCCCTTCTCTTCTCAGATTGTCCTCCTTCTTAAACTTAGAGTTATTGCCTTTTGAACTTACACTGCGTTAAAACATGAGATGGTCTTTAAAGCATTAGCTGTTTTTCTTTTCACTGCTATGGAAGTGAACACAAGTGAGCAAAAATGGCCCTCGTGGTTGCTGCTGATGGTGTTGTGGTGGCTGTTTTGGCTGTCAAACAGCATTTTTCATTTCAATGTTTTCATTAATATTTTTCCTTAATATTTTTTGTTGTGTAAGTTTTTTTTAAGTGATCAGTTAAATGAATGATGTTTTAAACAATTCAGAAGAAAAGGTTTACAGGTAACTGGAACTTCATTCACTGTTCCAGTCATTGATTTACTTGTTATGAACAGTGTGTTGAAAATCACGATTGCTTTTCATAGAGGCCACTTTCGGCAACACTGCATTACTCTGTTACTGCTGAACAGTAGCTCTGAACAGGAAGTGGAGACAAGTGACAATAAATGACTTAGATTCTAAAGCACTGACTCTGAATGAAACTGGAGTAATGAGCTCCCCTTGGCTATTTATAAGCCCCTCTTCCTGTTCTAGCAGAGCCAAATGAGGAGATAAAACAGCTGCAGTGACAACACTGTCACAACAAGCCAAGGGGACAGAATTAAACATGGAGATACGAGGAATCTGCCTGCAAATTATACAGGGGGTACATATCTAATCTTGTATCCATATATGCATATGTATGTAATATTACATTAGTACACATTCAAGATTATGAAGCTAACTGATCTAAATCTATCATTTTAAGATTATGAGCAGGGATTTTGTGTACAATGAACAGTACAAACTTAGTGTTTGATGTGTTAATTAATTGTTCCCATGAAAGGAGTGTTGACTTATTGTATTTTGGTGGGTGAAAATTAGCATAAGCGCTGTTCAGAGAGGGAGATATACATTTAGGCTAAGACCTCTTGATCAGAACATCAGTGAGATTCAGTGTGTTAAAGCTGAGATGCGCTGTTTTCTAGGCTTTGCATTGAAAAATTGCATATCCATGAACGAGAAAACCGATTCATTAAAGCACCGAGCTGCAGACTTTCTGACCCAGTGGAAGCACTGACAGAGACTGGGTCGAAAACCTTGCCTCCTCCCTGCTGTAAATAAACAGCACGTCTGGGAGCTTTCTACCCTTATCTCCCTCAGGCATACTTTTATGCCTGTGTTACACCTGAGGCCAATAATGGATGTGCGATTTGACCCTTTGACCAAAATTGATGGTAGACTATTATAATCCCCTGTAAGCAATAAACATGTCAATCTAAAAAAACTGAGTGGTTGTCCAATGAACTGTAAGCCTCATACGCAATTTCTCTCGATCTGAATGCAGCACATTTTTACACTGATTTTGTATTCTTTATAAATGGATGGGCCCACAGGTTATGTAGTTGTCTTTTTTGTCAATGAATAGTTGATGAATCTGAGGGCAGAAGGGTGGGAGGGTTGTCCTTCGACCCTTGGGCAGGACTGAACAGAGACTGGGGTATCTGTATAGCAGTAAAAAGGCTAGAACATTCGCAGGTTATGGAAGTTCCAAATAAGAGGCATGTAGTTGCCTGGTAACTGGATGATGTCAACCAAGGCTACCTTCCAGAGGGATCATTGTCTGGAGGAATCATTAACATTGTTACATATAAACGTTAACTGTATCCTAAACGCAATGACAGTAATTCGGTAATATGGTTGGTTTGTGTCATGCCAGCCTCTTTAGATGACAAGATATGTGTTTAAATAGTTACATATGTTAATTTTGCAAAAAAAATTAGTCCATTAAATGTGATCTCTCAAATAAATTGTCAGTGCTAATGATCATTATTATAATCAGATTCAGCTGGAATTCAGTCATGTCTCAGTAATCCATGACAACAAGTGAACAACAAATATTATAATCCATAACAACAAACAAATCTGAAATGACATGTATCTGTGAGTACAACCAGAGGGTGCATCTATAACATGGATAGAATTCATTGCTCATTGCTTGTTCATTAGAGATAAACTAGCAAGCGGGACCAATTACCCAAGAGTCAACACGCTTTCCCCAGGCGATACCCCCTCTCCCCCGTGCGCTGTCCCCAGAGCGGAGACGTCACGCTGTGTGACAGAGACCGGGGGGGAGGGGTACACAGCCCTGGGACGGCACCCCTGTGGGTCTTTGACGTGTTTCGGCCGCCGCGGGCGGGGCGCGCAGCACGGCGGAGCACCTAAGCACCGTCCCGGCCACGTGTGCGTGGAGCGCGGCTGTCACATCGATTGGAGCTGGACGGGGAGCAGGTTCAGCGGAGTGAGTCAGCTGTCACTTTGCATCAGCTGAGAGGGCTCGCACGGTGCTGGCCGTGTGTTCCGCTCCCGTGCCGTGCAGAACACCACGCTCCGGGCGCCCTCTGCAGGTAGCCTCTGGCCCTGCAGCCATTATGATGCCCCGCTGATGGACCACTGATAACAAAACATTCATAGCTGCAGAACTGCTTGTTACCTACTGGAGTGGAAGCAATGCAAGAGACGAATATCTGGTCACAACATAAAACATCTGTGGACATGGCATATGTACGCCACTGGTAAGAGCGGCAGTGTAGCATAGCGGTAAGGAGCAGGACTTGTAATGAAAGGATGCCAGTTCAATTTCACACTGGAGCACTGCTGTTGTACCTTTGGGCAAGGTACTAACCCAGAATTGCCTCAGTAAATATCCAGCTGTATAAATCGATAATATGTAGAAAACTGTAACCTGCGTAAGTTGCTCTGGATAAGAGCGTCTGCTAAATGCCAATAATGTAAAGTAATGTGTGAGCGCTGTGTTAACGTGTCCGTGGCTCTCTCTCTCTCTCTCTCTCTCTCTCTCTCTCTCTCTCTCTCTCTCTCTCTCTCTCTCTCCCTCTCTCTCTCTCTCTCCGCTGTGCAGAGGCCGGTGGGAAGAAGCTGCGCAGCACGGTGCAGAGGAGCACGGAGACAGGGCTGGCCGTGGAGATGCGCAGCCGCATGACCCGGCAGGCCAGCCGCGAGTCCACCGACGGCAGCATGAACAGCTTCAGCTCCGAGGGAAAGTAAGCTCCCCCCTCTCCTTCTCCTCCTCATCCTTGCTCCCAGGGTCTCACTCTTTTACTGACTTTCTCTCCTGTTCGTGTACCCTGACACGGCCCTGCCATCCACATTCAGGGTCTGCACTAAGACACATCACGCTGTTTATTCTCATGATCTGCCTCATGTTAACGCGTGGTGATAGTGCCCCTGCCATCCCCTTTCAGAGCTGGTACCGGGGAAGGTCACACTGTATTACAAATGATTATGTCACGGTTCATAGCTTGTGATAGGTTTGTCTGTGCTGTGGAACTGTCCGTGTGTGTGAGTCTAGGTGGATAGGTGACCAGTGATTTCTCTCTCCCCAGCCTCATCTTCCCCAGTGTACGTCTGTCATCTGACAGCCAGTTCAGTGACTTCCTAGACGGGTTAGGCCCCGCCCAGCTTGTCGGGAGACAAACACTGGCCACACCCCCGATGGGTAAGCTCTCTCGCATGTTGCCTCTGATGACGAAGAAACTTGTTGGAATCAGTGCCAGCATTGTATTTGGATGTCTTCAGCTGAGCATTTTGGATTTTACCTAGCTTGTAGATTACTTCACCGCAGAAACAGTAGCGGTTTGGTTGTGTGACCAGTTCTGTTAAACCTGCTCCGTATGGCCGTTTTTAGGTGACATCCAGATTGGAATGGTGGACAAGAAGGGATCCCTGGAGGTGGAGGTCATCCGAGCCCGCGGCCTCGTGGGAAAACCAGGCTCAAAGGCACTGCCAGGTAAGCGTCCAATCACAGGCAACCAAACCAAAAGCTTATCTGTGAATCTTATTCCCAGTCACATATAGGCCACGTTAGGTCACACTCTCCATAGAGGTCACTTAATTAGCCATCAGTGACCTTTTGACCAGCCATGTACAAGACATGGATGTACATCTTCTCACCCATAAAATTAACTAAAGGTGTTCATTAGTAGTGGTTGCTAGGCGAGGCTGTTTTAGGGGTTGAAATGTTTTGGGGTGCTGATTGATGATAATGACTAGAAGTAATTTCTCACTGCTAATGATCAATGTGGGATCTGATGTGATCACAGTTAAGCCATTTCAGCCTTTGGCCTTATTGTTTTTGATTTAATTGAGGTTTTGTAACTCATCTTCTCCGCCTCCACTGAGGTTAATTGCTCGGGCGTTTTTGTGGTCCATGATTACATTCCTGAGAGAGGCTGTGATGAAGGAAACGTCCATCCCAAACCAGACTGAGCGGGTGAATCTTTTGTATATTGGGTTCTGCAGTCAGTAACTCAACCTTTCCTCACAGCACCCTATGTTAAAGTATACCTGTTGGACAACGGTGCCTGCATAGCCAAAAAGAAAACAAAAGTAGCGAGAAAAACCCTGGACCCCCTGTACCAGCAGCAGCTGTCCTTTGAGGAAAGCCCAGCAGGAAAAGTGTTACAGGTACGCCAATGTCATTTTCCCAGATATCTACTTAGAATAATTACGTATATCTGAGCAAGATGGAAGGCTGTGTTTGTGTCACACACAGTAATAATTTCAGGTTTGTCACTGAGATTTTTGTTGAGATTTTATATAAGAAGTGCTATTACTTAATTATTCTAACCAAACTCACATTATGTTTTATTACATTTCTCTTGTGCTGTATACATGCAGCAAAAGCTTGTGCTTTTTTGTCATTTCTGAATCTTTAATGTGTAGACAAATTAAGCTGAGCAGATGTAAGTGCAGGGTAATATGTGTGGAATTATAACCATGGTCCTTTCTGCTCACTGACAGGTTATTGTGTGGGGGGACTATGGACGCATGGACCATAAATCCTTTATGGGAGCCGTTCAGATACTTTTAGACGACCTAGACTTGTCCAACATGGTAATTGGCTGGTTCAAGCTCTTTCCCCCTTCCTCATTGGTGGACCCGACCATGGCGACTTTAACTAGGAGAGCTTCCCAGTCGTCACTGGACAGCTCCTCGGGACCCTTCGCTCGATCGTAGCACCGCGAGGACGAGTAGCGTTGTCGTAGCAACCAGCATCGGAGTCAACGGTCTCGACAGGTCACGCCCTGGCTACACTGCATGCTTGATGTTGTGTCTTCTGAGCCCGTTACTAAGGATGCGCCGAGCAGGCCTGCGCCCGCCGCCACCGCCGCCGCCGCCGCAGCACACACCGTGCGCCAGCAGAGCCCTCACCGGGAGAACCCGGGCGCAGGGTCACGGAAGGAACTTAGAACCACACAGAGCCCGGTGGCACTAGGTTTTTCATTCAATTTGAAGCCATGGAGAAAAAAAAAAAAAAAAAAACGACAGAGAACAGACAGTGATTGTTGAGTTCTACAGAAGCCCTGTTTAAAAAAAAAAAAAAAAAACAACAATCATATTTTGTTCGTTTTTTTTTTTTTTGTCTTTGTCGTTTGTTTTGTTTTTTTGTTGTTGATGTTCCTGTTGTACCCAATGGGGTGATAATGTTTCCTACCAGATGCTTGGTAATGCCATGCCAACAGGTCCAGCTGTAAAGCAGAGCCACAGGGACTATTAACAGGCTAAGGGCAGTATGCCGGGTCGGGAAGGACAGCCGGCACCCACATGGGCCAAATCCCCAAGTCCCCCCCCCCCCCCCCGCCCCCCAATACGCATTATGTACTCTGAGTCAAAGCGGATCTTGAAACACAATATTCAAAGTAAAACAAAAAAAATGGCAATACAGACGTGCTTACCGTCCGGGATCCAGTGTATTAGAGTCCACAACCATACGAACTTTTGTCATTCGACATAATTATTTCTCTGTTGATACCTTCTGTGAAATTTAAAAGGGAAACAAAGGAATTTTTTGCATGGAAATAAATTTAGTGGAACTTAAAAAAAAAAAGAAAAAATTGCAAATTATTTTCTTGAGGCTGCAACTTGCAAAAAAAAATGACAATAAAAAATGACTGACAGATCAGCCATTTTCAATGATTTATATTATTTTTAAAGATAAAATTTCACTAATGCATGGTTTTCAAGGGGAGTGAATGCAAGAGCGAGATGAAAAGGCACTATGTTTTAATCGTCATTCAGACCAATCATTCATCTGTATTTTTACGGATGGCCAGTTATAAAGGGAAGGAAAACTCTCTTGCATTTTATTAAAAATGAAGTACGTGTTCATGTGGCAAAGAGAGGGCTAAGAGAAACGTAAAGTGTTCATTTCATTTTAAAGGTGTAAACCTTACGAGGACAAACATTATGTGCAAACTGTACTTCTCTCTTTCACCACCATCCCAGGGTTACTGTTGAACTAATCATTGCCATCATTATCAGATTCCACAGAATACGTCCAGATTTTCCAGGACTGTTGGTTACTTTGCAGTTCTGCGTTGCGTTTCTTTGGGATATGATTTCACAAGCATGTTGAGAAGGGGGTCTTTTTTGCAACATGGCTTGGACACACTTCCAGTAACTCAGCATGTTTTGATAAAGAAGATATTTGGAAATTTTTGCAGTTTCTTGTACAGTGCATGTAAACTAAGTTACCTTTCTCCCTCACCTTGAATTGAATTCTACAGCAAAACAGTTGGTTCTCTTCTGCCCAACTGTGCAAACATTTGACGAAACATTCCACCTCCAGGGTTTATTATTTCTTTCTGATTAAGAATTAAAGAACTAAAATAAAAAGGTTTTATATTTGATGGAGGTTGACTAGGATAAAAAAATACTTAAGGTTGCAAGTATATTTTATTTTAATATTGTTATAAAGAAAAGCTAAAAAATAAAAACAAAAAATGGATTGCATCGTTGGTATAGCAAGACAAAATATACCAGGCCAAGCAACAGCAAAGGGTAGTTCTGTAATGTACTGGACTTTTGCTGTGACATTCAACTTAACAGGCACTGCTTGTGAAACTAGGAATGCAACACATGGTATTTGGAAATGGGGAAATTGCCACAACATGAATTTTTAATTGTCTCTTGTTTTGAGAAAATAAAATGCATTGACTATATTTGGTTAGTTTATTTACAAGCCAACGCCAACCATCAAACAATGAGAACTGTAATAAATGTGATTTTATTTTAATTTTTTTTTTTTTCTTTTTAGAAAATATAAATGCTTCTCAAAATGGGAAGTATGTGAATCTAAAGGTAATTAAAATATTTTAATGAAATGAAATTGTGAGACATTATTGCTCCTACTTTAACAAAAAAGATCTTGTAGAGGTACGCACTGAATACTTGTTTCTGCAACAAGGTCTATATCTGGGTTTTGATCTGCATTGTACATACCAACTGGTAGGATTGATGTAATTTGGATATACTTAAGGAAGCTTGTTCTGGAACAGGAATCATGCCTCACGTGATAAGAGATGTTTCTGATCCTTTTGAATGCCTTTTCTTTTTTTTGGTGCAATGTGTTCCTGCCAAGGCTATGTCTTGGTACAGTATGGTTGAGTACAGAGATTTATGTAAGTTATTTTTCAAATTAAAAAAAAATAAAAAATGGATATTACACAAACCCTGAGTACCAGCAACCATACAAATAAATGCTCGAGCATTATCCTTTATTTTTACGTGATTTGAACTGTACAAACACATGCAGACACACACAGTTCCCCATGTTTAGAATACTTTCCAAAGGAACTTTCAACAATTTATCCTGACAAGAATGTTTGTTTTCATTTTTATTTGCTTCTAGTACAAAATGAGTACAAGGAGAAACTGAGAAAAAAAAATGGTCTTTAGGAAAATCCAGCATCCAGCAAAAACAAGAGTTTGGCTTAAGTTTGGTGTAGTGATCATCATGCGTTCAACTCTTCTGTCATCATGACTACAACCCTTTATTATACTGGACACTAGTAAATGAGAACTTCTTTTCAGTTCAAATGAAAATAAAAAGCATTGTTCACATTCTAACATGGCAGAGAGCATATTACATTACAAATGACTAGAGTGGACACTTACATTGCTTTACTTTTACACTACTGGTGACACACTTGTCAGTAACAATATCAACATGTCCGTTTCATGTTGCACAAGTAACCTTTGGAACTAAACTATAAAGGTAAGTCTTCTGTACAACTTGAACAGAGCAAGTGTCACCACTTAAGGATCTACTGACAAGGATCTCAATTACAGACAACTTCAGATTCAACAAAAATATTCTGTGCAGCATCGTCAAAATGAAGTAAGGAGCTGGTGATTAATGGCTGATTAATTAAAGACAGTAGTGTGTCTGGAAATGCCCAGCTGCGGGGGTCATTGAGGGTGCCTTTCAACCAGCAGTGGCTTTATACCTGGAGGTTCCCAATCCAATTAGTGGCTTCACTTGTATCAATTGAGCTAATTACTCATTCAGTGGGGCCCTAAAAAAATAGTTGAGCAAATAACTAAGCTTAATCAGATCCCTGTGATGCCATGTAGTGAGGGAGAGCACCAACATACAGTATGTGCAAACAGACATCAAATACAAACTGACACAATATAAACCTTTCAGGATGAGGGAAAATGTGTGATCTCCCTTCTTCCCTGTCTGACACCCTGTATTTGCACATCAGAATTAAGTACTTCAAAGGGGCTTTTCAAGAGGGCAACAAACATTACAAGCATTGTGTATATACGGTATACAGAATGACACTGAACAGAATACACTGTACAGTGTTAGAGTGTTAAAATAAATAGTGAAACAGTAGAGTTAAATCTGTTTACACTGCACTGAAGCTCAGATCACATATAAGCCGGCACAATTTGCTGGGAATCTGTTGCGCTTCATTCTCTTTGCTAAGCTCCACATCAGTAACTTCCCATTCGCGGCTGGGGAGAATGCTGTGCCTCACCATCCGTTATGTAAAATTCATCGTCCATAAGCTTTCTGCAGAAATGGCAGGTTAACTTCCTCTGACTCATCAGTACCATGAAACAACATTATATCAAGCTTTAGAAGAGGGCTGTTTGGCGCATACACATGGGTAGAAAACACCACACAGACACTGTAGCTGTCTTCACTCCTTGCCTGAGGTTTCCCTTAATAAAAGCCATCTTACCACGTTGAGGACAAGACCAATATTATTACATAGATATTCAAACAAACAAGTAGCCTTTACCATGAGATGTCCCTCTTTAAGGCACTTAACTAAATGTTTGAGGTGGGGGGTCAACAAAAATTTGCCATAACCTCTGAGTACTGTGTGGAAAACTGTGATAAACTGTCCTGAGAGATAATGAAAATTCTGATATTTCCCTATGGAGTGACAGACCATCTGAGTGTTCTTAGCCAGGAGTGATTGCTTAATATAAACTAGCTTTCAATGTGGACCATGTCTTCACCATTACAGACTTTCCCAACTCTCAAACATCGCAGGTTGGTTCAGAATATCAGAATTATAGTTGGCTGGGTAAGGTGGCTTGGCACCCATACACCGCCCTTGAGCATTAGCGTGTGCTGAACATAAAACGCGCTACGCTAATACCCATTTTTCCTGGCGCCCACATAACCTTCAAATCTTGTAAAGAGATTTATGAGGTGAAATGATTTTGATAAGTGCATCAGAACTGGCAACTGGCCGGGTTAAACGCCTGGCGGTCATATTGCGCATATATGCTGAACTGGGCCAAAGAGGTTTTTTTCCCTTGTCTCTCATTCATACATCCCACACATCTTTCATACAGGTTAATGTGACATCCGTTTCATATGTGAGTCATAACACCTTTGATCCCAGGGCCATTTACTGCAGCTCAGAGACATTTATAGATGCATCACAATGTAAGATGTGTCATACGTTACTAACGTGAAAAGCATGTTTGGCAGCCTAGGACTGACTACTTACAGGCAGGTGACAAATTAAAGGAAAACCCTGAATAAATGAGTGGAGAAACATAACGAATGCAGATGCTTCCACACAGGTGTACTGCATGGTACAATTAAGCAATTAACATCCAATCATGCTCTGTGGCATGTATAAAAATGCTGAGCAGGCCCAGCTGATCTTGATTTTGGATCAAGATGGCAAGAGGAAAAGATCTAAGTGACTTTGAAAGAGGGTTCATTGTTGGGGCACAGATGGCAGGAGCTTCAGTCACAAAGACTATTCAACTGGCTAGTGTTTCAATAGGAACAGTGACTAAAGTGACATCTGCATTTAGATCTATGGGAAAGACATCAAAAAGCAGGGTTGGCAAATCGTAAATTGTAAATTGTGGTCGACAGCGCACATTCGATGACTGTGATGCTTGTGCATTAGTGCGATATGTAAGGAAAAACAGAAGAGCAATTCTTCCTCAGGTGACTGAGAATGTCAATGCAGGACGTGATCAGACTGTGTCAGCGAGAACAGTCCGTCGACAATTACATAGAGGGATATTATAGTAGGGTTGCAGTGCATAAACCCCTCATTACAAAGATGAATGCACATTTGAGAGTTCAGTGGTGCAAAAACTATAGGCACTGGTCTACAGAGATGTGGAAAAAAGTGATATGGTCAGATGAGTCATCCTTCACCATGTTCTGAACAAGTGGATGAGTGCATGTGTGGTGTACGGTACAGGCCTGTATGCTTGACCTCTACAGTGAGGGGGTCTGGTGGCTCTGTTATGCTGTGGGGGGCATTTTGCTGGCATGATTTGGGTCCACGTGCCCCCTTAGAGGGAAGGGTCACTGCAAATCAATACAAAGTTGTTCTGAGTGATCACCTTTATCCTATGATGAAACATTTCTATCCTGAAGGGAGTGGTCTCTTCCAGGATGACAATGCCCCCATCCATAGGGCCGAGGGGTCACTGAATGTTTTGATGAGTATGAAAATGCTGTGAATCATATGCTATGGCCTTCACAGTCACCAGATCTCAACCCAGTTGAACACCTACGGGAGATTTTGGACCAATGTGTTAGACAGCGCTCTCCACCACCATCATCAAAACACCAAATGAGGGAGTATCTTTTGGAGGAATGGTGTTCCACCCCCTCCAGTAAAGTTCCAGAGACTTGTAGAATCTATGCCAAGGTGCATTGAAGCTGTTCTGGCAACTCGTCATGGCCCAACACCTTACTAAGACACTTTATGTTGGTTTTTCCTTTGACACCCGTTTTTCCTTTGTCACTAGGCACTAAGAACAATGAATATGTTGAAGCCAAGGCTCATTTAGACACTGAAGTGGAAATGAGCATTTTATGAACTGAACTAAATGTACACTATGATTATAAAAATTCACACACATTACACATTCATACATCATCAATGACTCACGGAAGCCATAAAACAAAGAGACAGGTGTAGAAGCTGCTTTATATATGGAAAGATCATTCTGCAGTGACAGATCCAATTGTTTGTCTGGCATTTCAACCATTACATTCATCTACAAAACATAACCTTTATCCCCGACTGCTACTCGTTCAATTCAATGTAAAAATACTATGGCGGTTGGAGGTAGTCTCTGAACCCAAGACGACAATGTTACAGTATTCCAAGATTCTAAAAATGTCTGTGAAAACATCATATAAAATGTTAACTTCCACATTCTTTTAATCTGTGCCAAAGCTTGTCCAGCTTGTGCAGCACTCTTTTGCAGTCTTCAGATCGTAAATGCAAACCACTGACACAAATGAATCCAACAACCACTTGTTTTGCCGGCAGGTGCTGACTGGATTGCAGGTAGATAAACGTCTAGGTGGGAAACTAAAGTAAAACAACCTTTATTTAAAAAAAAAAAAAAAACCTAACTTTTCATCCATTAATCATCTTGCATGGACAAAAACATGTTCATCTTTCATTTACACGGAAAGGTTCTGAACATTACTTTCCATTTACACAATACAGTTACAGCTTATTGAGTAGCTTGCCTCTTTCTGTGCATTTAATATTGAACCACAACAGTTACTTTAACAAAAAAAAAAGACTAGGATGCTCAAAAAAATGTCACCAATCTGCCGTCGTTGGTCCTAATCCACCTACAAATGTCGACATGAAGGTACGAAACTTCCATGAGGTGTTCAGGACATTTTCTCAAAGGCAAACACCAGGTATATACCTGCATGAGACAAGACAGGGGCAGAGGAAGAGAAAAGTCTATGTAAATAAAGTTCAGTCAAAAAATACATGTATATGTAAATACAATGTCATTTTGGACACATATTGGAGGCAAAACCATGTCCACACTCAGAGAGAGAAAGCTTGCATACATAAGGCAAGACAATCTCATATCTGTAACAGTGTAATATTCCGTGCAGCTTCACTTCAGCAAATACACATGCAAAGCTTCAACTTACTTGTAGCTTCCCACTCTGACTTGCTTAACGTACCCTGTTGGGAAAGGGAGGGAAAACAGCTTTCAAACACCAAACTCCATTTTCCTCCAAATGATTTAAAAATCAGAAACCAGTCCTCTTGCAAAGCCTCTCGTGAGGGCAAACATTCAAGGAACAATACAATAGGAACAAATTGTCCGGAACTAGTCCAGGCACCAACTAAATATGCCAACATGCTGGAGACCATTAAACAGACCTCTCCATCCTGGATGCCGCCGCAGACACTTACCAAAGGCAATCTTACACCAGCGCACTCTGCCCGCCTCTTGGCGTGTTCGTACTCTTCTGGGCAGCTGGATGATAGCTTGTTTCTGTCATCTGCTGGGTATGGCTGGGGATAACAAGATATGCATATTCTGAGCACATTAAATGAGGTACAGCCTCATACAACAGCCACAAACAGCCATTAACAGGCATGATAGGCAAGCAATATGAGTAATACATTACGGAAAACTGGATGAGGCATTTTCGTCTAAACAAAGACACTGCGATGACATATCTCTGTTCATTCTGGTTGTGATGAGTTTGGAAACAAATCAATTTAAACACATGCAGACCTATGAAATTTAATGACACAACCAAGCCATTCAGACCAGCTATGCTCCTCACTTTCTGCCTATAGTGCAGAGAACATCTACGCCTGCATAAAGCCTACAGTTTATATTACATACGCAATAATTACACAGCTGCAGCCTTGAGCCTCAGTTTTCTCATGAGAGGCTTGTGATGTTGGCTGCAGTCCTGGTCACAAGTGCCGCATTTTCTCATTATTAACACCAGGGGGCAGCACAACACCATAAATATTTGCATCGCAGCTACCGTAACAGGAATATTCAGTCTGTAGTACCTACAGAGGTATTGCTGTCATACCATTGAGAATATTATATCTCTAATGGGGGCTCTAAAACTGGCTAAGGGAAAAGGTTAAAGATCATGGGTAACACATAACGTAAGTTAAAGCCCAGGATGTTTTCAGAGTATTTATGTATTGATTTGTAATACGCCCCAGAGTAGCTTACAGGGCTAATAGGGCTTTGGCAAGAAAATGTTACTGGTTACAGTATGGCAATGGTCTGGTGTAGTGGTAAGGAGCAGAGATTGTGACCCAAAAAATGCCGGGTTGCCAGTCTGAATTCCTGCTTTGGCACTGCTTTGGCACTAGCCTTACAAATGGTGCTTGTATCAAGCGCCTCACTAAATATCCAGCCCTTCAAATGGATACAACGTAAATATGTATGCTATGTATGTCATTCTAGATAAGAGCATCTGCTGAGAAAATGTAATGGCATTTCTAACGATCCATTTCCATTTGTCAGTGGTCAAATGAATCACAAATGTATGTGGTGAAACAGAGAAGTATTCACCTCCAGAGCCTGCATTTTCTTCATGAGAAATGCATGCTGCTCGTTCCTGATCTTCTCCTTGAAGAACTCGTAGAAGGTTTTTTTAAACACCAGACGCATGTTGTACTTCTTTGCCATTCTATGAAAGTGACAGGGGACACTTCATGTTATAAATGTGTGGATAATGTAAAATGTACAGCTATCCCTCCTACATTTGTTTACAGGACCATGCCTCTAATACAAAGGAACATATTAACCATTCATATTAAAAAGTAGTGTTCCAGACTAGGATCCAGAGACAGAGAAACACCAATATAGACAAACAACTTAAATTTGGGTGTACATCTGGACATGCAAGGTGCATTTAGAAAAATGAACTTTTCATAGTTCATTCTTATAGGTCTTGATTTAGTCTACCTCCTGACAGTCAGTTAAGGAACAGATTGTATTCCATGCCTTCATATTTATGTAAGAGTGCGGCATCTACTGGAACCAACAGGTATTTCCACCTCAAAGGGCTTGCACTCACTGAATAAAGCGTGGAATGAGCCATCAAAAAATAAAGAAACCAGTCACGTTAGACAAAATAAACCAATATCATGGCGGCAATCAAACTTATTCGCACAAGAGCTAACTATTGTACTCAGCATGTTTACGGGTAAAAAAACAAAAGCACAGAGCTGACTTACTCCTCGAACAGCGGGAAGTAAACAAGGAACTCCGGCACATTGACAACCCCCTCCAGATTGAAGTCATACTGACAGCCAAAGAGTGGGTAGTCTCCCTTCTTCTGAAATGTGACACTGTACACCTCGTTCCCAAAGGAATTGGAGTCTGACGCTTCAAGGCGCTTTCTGGAAAAATTAACCATTGTCTTCAGACTGCTGAAATCATAATTCTTGCACCCAAGTAATTAAATGTTATGTCAAAATAACAAAACGACAAAAAATGAAAACTAAATAACAATGGAGTAATGGTCCTGCTAAGCGTTAGCTTAATAAAACTCCTTCAATTTCCCTTCTCCTGAAGTTAGCGAAGACAGATTTAAAAAGCTGATCAGCTTGACTTTACAGACTGACATTATAGAATCTTCTTTCCAAACTCCTCATCTCCGGCTAGCGCCGCCGTTGTGCGCCCACTCACACGAGCTCGAAGGCGTCGGGGGTGGTGCCGATGAAGAAGCCGCCCGGCCGCAGCCTCTCGCAGGCATTCCTCAGCATCAGGTCGGCCTGCTGCTGCGTCTCGAACGAGTAGTGATACACGAACTGGCAGCTGCACACGTCGAAGGTCATCCCCGGGTCCCTCAGCTTCTCCGACATTATCTCCTGAGGTCAGAGGAGGCGCGACATTCAGAGAGCAGCATGAGTCGCGTTAACGCTTTCAGAGAGACCTGCACTCCCGCTGTAAGCTGATTCTTGCTAATGTTTATGTAGGTTCATTTTTAAATGATATACTACAATAAAATCACTGACTTTTCTCATGTTACAGAAGTCCCATCCTGACTACTTGCTTTTTTTTGTTCATTAAAGTGTTTCTTGTTGAAATAGCCTTTGGGCCAGGTCATTACAGATTATGAGAGAAACTATTCCCAATTAACTTTGCTTCATGTGACTCTCACAGGCACAGTGTACAGTATTAACCCTTCCTGTAGTGAATCTATCCTGCCCAGCATCAGGCAGACCTGTGGGAATGCGTTCGTACCTTCGTGCAGTCTGCCACGACGAACTCTGCGCTGAATAAGCGCTCGTTGGGGCGGCACTTCCTCCTCATGTCGCTATAGCGCTGCTGGCACTGCTCCACCGACACGGCGGCGATGTCTGCAGGGAGAGAGAGCGAATGCAAGGGTGTGGCATACAGGAAGTGTGTTCTGAGGACAGGCAGTGGTGTGGCATACAGGAAGCGTGTTCTGAGGACAGACAGGGGTGTCGCATGCAGGAAGCGTGTTCTGAGGACAGGCAGGGGTGTGGCATACAGGAAGTGTGTTCTGAGGACAGACAGTGGTGTGGCATACAGGAAGCGTGTTCTGAGGACAGACAGGGGTGTCGCATGCAGGAAGCGTGTTCTGAGGACAGGCAGGGGTGTGGCATACAGGAAGCGTGTTCTGAGGACAGACAGTGGTGTGGCATACAGGAAGCGTGTTCTGAGGACAGACAGGGGTGTGGCATACAGGAAGCGTGTTCTGAGGACAGACAGGGGTGTGGCATACAGGAAGCGCGTTCTGAGGACAGACAGTGGTGTGGCATACAGGAAGCGTGTTCTGAGGACAGACAGGGGTGTGGCATACAGGAAGCGCGTTCTGAGGACAGACAGTGGTGTGGCATACAGGAAGCTTGTTCTGAGGACACAGTGCTGAACAGACAGGCAGTGGTGTGGCATACAGGAAGCGCGTTCTGAGGACAGGCAGTGGTGTGGCATACAGGAAGCGCGTTCTGAGGACAGACAGTGGTGTGGCATACAGGAAGCGCGTTCTGAGGACAGACAGTGGTGTGGCATACAGGAAGCGTGTTCTGAGGACACAGTGCTGAACAGACAGGCAGTGGTGTGGCATACAGGAAGCGTGTTCTGAGGACACAGTGCTGAACAGACAGGCAGTGGTGTGGCATAGTGCTATGGAGCATGGCTCATCACCTAAAGGACAAGGGTGTCTACTAAGCAAATAAATAATGTACTAGTCTAATGTACATCCATTTCATTACATTACTGGCATTTAGAAGACGTTCTTACCCAGTGTGACTTACACAGATTGCAATTCTTACATGTTATCCATTTAAACAGCTGGATATTTACTGAGGCATTTCTGGATTAAGTTCCTTGCCCAAGGGTACAATGGCAGTGCCCCAGCAAGAAATCGGACCGGCAACCTTTCGGTCACAAGTCCTGCTCTTTACAACTATGCAACGCTGCCATTCCACAAACAAAGGGAACAATGGCATTCTTGTAATAGATTTGAGTCTGTGAGCTTGTCAGAGATCAGCTGCGGAACACAACAAAAGTTGAACAGCAGGAGATTTTGGAGTGAGTACCACAAGGGAGCATATCTTTGCCATACCCGCGCACACCAGCTTGTCGATGTGGCCTTTCCTCCACTTGAGCAGGTCTCCGCCTTTGCCGCAGCCCAGGTCCAGCACACACACCTCCCTGCGGCTCCGCCTCACCTTGTCCAGGATCTCACCTGAGGGGGAATAAACAGCAGGCTTCACACATAGCTGCCCAGAGAGGCGTCAGCTCAAAGCAAAAACAGCACAGAAACACACAAAGCCTTCCGCAGCGGTGAATGAAATGATTCACCTTGTTCAAAAAAAAAAAGTGTAAACAAATGCGTAAATGAGTAAATAGCCTGATAACCTTTCTGGTGTAAACACTTTAAAGACATGTTCTGAAACTTCACAGAAAACAGATGCATGTTGGTCGCGAGGAAATGATGTCACAATTCGGCGCCTCACCAATGAGAACACTCTTCAGCCAGTTGTTGAAGTTGCGCATGTGGAAGATTCTGCTCTGGCTGCGAGCCGCCAGACCACACTCCTGGAGGGTATTGTAATGCGTCGCCACTACCTGACTGTGGCCCTCCTCTGTGACCTTTGGCAGAAAGAGAGAGAGAATGTGTGTCTGTTAACCTTACTGATCCACGGGGTTGCACATTACCCTCTGGATGCATTAGCTTCAAAGCACTGATGAAACCGTATGGAAAAAATAAAAACAGCACAATATGCCAGGGTCACCTAAAACTGCGGCTCTGGCACTTTGCAAATTTCAATTATAAGATGGGCTCTGGATAGAGTCAGTTTTATTTAACCAGCTACTCCCTGCAAACAGTTAAAACTCTGCTCATACAACTCACTCTCAATCCTGTTATTAGAATATGGCAAACTGCTGCCTCCATCTTTATTTGTTACAAAATATTTCAGGGCAACCACTTGAAAGAGGAAATTGTGTAACAAGGATCTTGTCTATTTAGCTCCTGACCACCTTTGTGTGAATGGAAAATCTTGACAGATGTCAACAATAGTCATGAGGGGGAACAATCCTGTGAGAGGTTCTACTGAGATTTCACACCACTAGTGTTATGTGATTTCAACACATAACTTCAAAGTAGATTAAAACAAATGCATATGAGTGCTATGTAACAAAATAACATTTTCCTGTGAGTGCTTGGCTTTCTGTACCTGGCATCCAAGGTTACTTAACTAAACAAGCTCATCAGGAAATGCCATGCCTCTTTGAAAGCTACTACTGCATAAGCAACCCCAAGGAAAACAATTGATATCATTTGGCTGCTTGTGCTATTTTTTGTAAAATTCCCCCACACCACACTTATTATGCCAAACTTTTTTCTATAACTTACCAGTTTCTTAACTGGAGAGGTGTTGTCTTCATCCCCTATATCACGTTTCCTCTTCATAGAACTATGGGCTGTACCTGAGCCGTCATATCCCTGCGTGCTGCATGACGGCAGCCCGTTCCCCTCTTCTCTTGCTCTGTGCGGTGAAGACGCTTGGTTTGCGGTCTCCGCCAAATCCACACTGGACAGCCCTGCCTGCGCTTCTTTCTCTGCCACTTTTTCCATTATGGCAGTCTGAACCAGTATTACCCTTTACCCCTCGGCGTTTGAGTGGACTTGCACAGGGAAGTGTCGGCAAATTGTCAGCTCCTCACAATTCTTCGGCTACGTCTTCATAAAACAAGGGGAAAGTATACAAGGGTGTGATTAGTTTATGTAGGAACTGCGAGTATTCTGATATCTGATAGCTGTTAATCATCACAACTACTGATATCACATCTCACCCATTTATTTCTGGTATCCTTCAAACTGAAATTGTTACCTGTTCATTGTGACAAAATACGGAACTGGGAAAGAAATGGAACTGAATTCAATGTATGAAGTCAAGCACTGTCCAAACACTGAATTTCTATTATCATGCATTACATAATTCCACTAAACTGCCTGAAAATGTTTTTTTTCTCACTTTTTATAAATTGGTGTACGGAGAATGTTACGAAACACTTGATACAGAGTGCATTAGGGATGAAACGGTTACCGGTTTCACGGTAAAATTCCCGACGGTCAGTGCATACATACTGCGGGCTGTTAATACAATAAAAAACACTGCGCGTAAAAGTACAGTCTACATGTACATAGGCTACATATTATTTATGTATAGAGAGATATTATATATATATATATATATATATATATATATATATATATATATATATATATATATATATATATATATATAGAGAGAGAGAGAGAGAGAGAGAGAGAGAACACTGAATTTTGAGGAAGGTAAGAAAAAAAAAAAAAAAAATTACCCTGAGAGAAAATGTTATCTACCTGACCACTGCAGTATCTGAAAGGGGGAGATCCATATCTGAATTGAAAGTCTTAAGGATGTCCCTCCCCCGAGACAAATACTCTCTTTACGTCCGCTTTGGGACTCAGCAGAAACCGGTTGGGAGTCCGGAAAATTTTGCTAACCGGCTACCACTGCAAACCCGTGTCTATTAGGCAAATGTTGGCTGCCCCAGTTAACTGAAAGTAAAGGGAAAGCGAACTGAAATCATAGGTCTGGAGAGGAAACGCTCATGTGGAACTGAAACTATAGCAACACCCCACATGATCAGACAGTAGAGCTGCCTCGCTAGTTACCTATCTCCTATTTGAAATGAAAGCTAGACAATTAGCCACAATACTTAGACCAGCGAAGCTAACTAGCTAGCTACAAGAGAGGTGCTTTGACTGGCAATCTAACGATGCATGGGGGACCAACCTAAGAGCACATAGTGGTTCCAATGAAACAGACGAATAAGGTGGGACTTCTAATCATTTCAGTGCATTGGCAGAAATAACATTATCTATTTCGTTTACTACGTATGAGGCAAAAACAAATCCTCGGGTTAACACTCACTTGAGTTTTCCGCCATCATGCATGCAGCAAAGAAAACACGGAGCAAAGGGTGCTGGGAACAGGTATTTCTATTTCCTGTCGCCATTCAGTTTTCTGTGGTTTCCCATAGACACTGGGAAATGTAGTTAAAACATAGCATCGGCTCTCAAGGTGAAAGTTGGCCGTAAGTCTGATCTAGGACCAAATTATTCAACAATATTTGTAATTTTACCCATTACAGGATAAACAGAAAAGTAGATCCTAGATATGAACTCACGAGTGACTTCTGCTTGGAGTACCAGAGCCTGAATTGCTGACGGCTCACCACACAGTAAGCACTACATTTCCCACGATGCATTGCATGCTCATTCAACATATGTGGTGTGTATTCGTCCTAAAAGATTCCCTGAATGACAGAGGGGACATACTATAGTTTCTACTATAATTCATGTTGAAACATCACATCATCATGTTGTCAGTGTGTTATGTAAGTATATGATATATTTAAGTGTATTGTATATAAAAGATGTACGCTGCAAGTAATGAATGCGTGTGCATAGCTAACCGGAGTTCAGGAGTGGGCCTTTGCTAGCCAGCAAACGTAACCAACTACCTAAGGTAAATGGAACGCAGCATAAGTTAACCAACTAGCTGTTTTCGTTCCAAAGCACGTCTGCTAACTAGCTTGCTACAACAAATTTCTGTCTTCATCGTTCTTGATATTGGTACATTAACTTGGAAATACTTAACGATGAGAAGTCCCTTAGCTACCAAAGGTGTCAGTGTAAAGTGTTAGTGATTATTCAAGCAGAAGGTTACATTAGATTCCTATTTATCGCTGCTAGTTAGGTAGCTAATTGTATTCAAACTAGGACTATAAGAACATAATGACGGTTTACCGGTCTGGAGTTTTCGAAGTATTGGACGGACTAATGATAACGTTATCAGGGAGGGACAAATTCAGCAATTTAGCCAACCAATGCCGTTATGATTTTGTTTACCATTTAATTGTATTCATTTCGTTTTAAGTGTTATGAATGTTCCATTCGTTGCAGCTGCGGGATTAACGTCATTGGATCACTCAGGTAAAATTGAGCTGCTATAATGTACGATTGGTTGGTGATAATAGTAGCTAGCCAGCTATCTTTTCATTTTCTTTGATTTGCCTTGGACCAAAGATCAGTTTTTATGAACCCATGTGTTCTGATGCCCTAAAGGTCGTGTATGGGGCGGGTAGAATCGGGGTAAGTTGGTGGTTGAGTATGCGGGGTTGATCAGTCATAACATGTAATTGGTGATTAACACGTCCAACCACAACCTTTTTTGCAGTTTTATTTTTAATACTTATTGAATTCCGCTCAAGAACTTATAAATTAATCTGTGCTGTAGGTGAATTTATGACAACATAAGAGAAAACTCAGTATTATTTGTATGTATGTAAGTATGCATTGCAGAATATAGTTTTAGGTGTTCTTAAATGCTTTTGATTACATTTACATTTTATAATGATTATATAATGCCATTTGCAAAAGATCATGGAGCTGCCTCAAAAGAAAAGTGAATCTCTAGTAGTGAACTGAAGTGGGGAAGGTACAGGTCTATTTGTGACCATTTACTCTCTCCCACAGGCACTGGGGCGGTGGAAGTGATGGCGGCGAGGGGGGTGCAGCGGCTCATGCACTGCAGAGCCCCACTGCAGTCCGTGCTCTGGCGGTCGCTGCTGCTCGGCCCGGCGTCGCGACAGCCACCCATGGGGCCGCTGGGTGCGCGGTGCATAAGGACCCTGAGCCCCAGGCCTCGGTGGGTGAGCACGTCTGGGGTAGCCGCTGCAGCGGCGCCAGGCAAAACAAGCTCCGGCGTTGAACCCCGGCGGACCCCGACCGAAACCGGGACCGCCGCCGAGATCTCCGCAGAGACGGACCCCCTCCAGGACAAGTCCATCAGCATCCTCCAACGGTTCAAAAGGACCTTTAAGCAGTACGGCAAAGTGATGATTCCCGTGCATCTCGTAACGTCATCCGTGTGGTTCGGCACGTTTTACTACGCTGCCATGAAGTGAGTGAATTCCATTTCGCGTTTTCTTTTTTCCCCTCAGGTATTACTAGGACGGCAACATACAGGTCTAGTCAACCTGTAGGTGTTAGAATGCCTCGGAGCACTTGATTGTCTTTTTGAAAGTTTTTTTTATTATTATTACTATCATTCATGTTACTTTATTGTATGGTTACGTTTGCTATATTGTGTGCTACATTTCTTGCAAATATGATTAGGATCAAATATCTGAAATATCTGTGGTGTCCTGTTGACACATACTTGCAGAGTACTTGCATGCTTTAATGCAGTCTACTAAGTGTAACATGTCTGTCTAGGAGGTTGCTTCCCTTGTGTAAGAGTTTCCTCCACTTGGTGTGGGCACACTGTAAGTAGCTAATTGGCTTTCTCATACTTTGATGCTTACAAGCCCGGTGAATCAAGGTAACTGCCACAGTTTCGAAATTGAATGCAGTAAACATGTCTGAGTCATTCTCAAGCTGACTGATTCCCGGTGTTTTCAGTCTAACAGCCCATGTTCATCATCCTTAACTCTGAGCCGCTAAATTAAGGGGTTTTAATTTCTTGCTTAACCTTTTTCTACAAGTTTTAACAACTGCTTAACTCATATTCTGCAAACAAACTAAAGGACAGATAGACAAATTGTGTGTAGTTGGACACAGAAAAATCCCAAAAGAGTAGGGTACTTTGCTACATTATATTTCACACAGGAATTCAAAAACACAAAGACTCCCTTGTGTGAAAATAATTTGAATTGTGTCCCTGGTGTGAGTGAGCAGGAGATCATAACTTGCCCAATAGTATTTTTCAATATATGTGAGTATGATGTCTTCGCTGTCCTTATCTCTAGGGGCGTGAATGTGGTTCCATTCCTGGAGGTTATTGGATTTCCTGAAAAGATTGTTAATCTTCTGCAGAGTTCTCAGAGTGGTCACGCGATCACTGCATACGCTATGTACAAGGTGAGCCTGCAGACTTCATTATTCTGTTTTCCAGCATTGCTTAATGTATGCTGAGCTAAGACTTAATGTTAAAATCATTAGTGAGTGCCGTTTAATGAGCACTCTCAGTTCTTGGTGTTTGTTAGGTTGCAACTCCAGCCAGGTACACCGTGACGCTGGGCGGGACGTCGCTTTCGGTGAAGTACCTCCGGAAGAAAGGGTACATGTCTACCCCGCCCCCTGTGAAGGTGTACCTCCAGGACAAAATGGAAGCGACGAGGGAGCGCATTTCCGAAAAAATGGAGGAAACTAAAGGAAGGATCTCGGGGAAGATGGAGGAGACCAAAGACCGCTTCTCCGGGAGGATGGAGGAAACCAAGGACAAGCTCACCGAGAAACTGCAGGAAACCAAAGACAAAGTGTCTTTCAGGAAGAGGGCCGAGTAGATTCACTCACGCCATTAAGCAAAGCTTAACACCTCATGGAGGGCACTCTGTGAAAAATGTCTGGGAAGCAGATGCGTAGACCTTGCACAACACACTGTAATGAGGCACATCATAATAGTGTCATAAAATTGCACACTTGTACATCTAATGGTCATGTCTTAGTCTTGTCAGTTTCTGTCTGGGCTGAAATCAGGCCATAATTGTGATAATTAAGAAGCAGAATGTTAAATGACTAAATTAACCCTAACAGCTTGTTGTTAATGGCATTTTACTGTCATGGATCTGTTTCACAACTCTGAAGCTAGTCACAGTTTTAGTCTTTTAAAGACATATAGCAGTGGTTTGAAAAAAGCTTGCAGACCATAAACTCTATACAGTTAATATCTGTGTAGGCTTGACTTGAATTTAAAACCTGAGTAGAGACTTGTTTAATGGCTTAAATACTGCTCCTTAAAAAGAGAGAGTCGTGTTAAGATTTCAACTGAATTATGTGTTATTTATTTTGTCAAAACTAATGTCTAATTTATGTAATGTACTGTTATGTAAAGCTTTGTCTCATTTATGTCATGAGTATTTGCACTGAACCAAACTACTCACTTCAGATTTCCTGTGCACAGTTTGGAATTGTTAAACCATCTGTATTTACTTGAAATGAAATGCTTCAACAAAATTGGCAAGAAATTTACAAGGTCAAAACCTTTAAATGGAAAACTATGTTACTAAAGTAGCTGAACATGTACATATACAGTAACATTACATTAGCTGAACATGCTTAACTGTTGATTACCTGTAAAGATACTATGTGACAATAATCTGCATATAATATGGTAATAAATTCAAATACTGCAGTGATGTGGTGGCAGACAGATGTACTGCAAAAGAAGACACATGTACAGGGGTTCAGCAGGAAAGAAATGAGACCTTTCTCAACTTCAAAATATTTGAGGGAATAGAGAAAGTAGATTTATTGAAAAGCCACGACATTGTGTGGTGTGATCGCAGAATTTATGTTGCAACTCAGAGGACAAGCTTGTCTTGTGATATAAATTGTTCAACCTGGAATAAAGCTATTTATTTACATGTACATTTTGACATATATTAAAATGTTTAAAGAGTGCATCTGTTTACTATTAAAAATGTACAACCAAACTTGTTGCAGCTTGAGTGAAGTCCCTAAGACATACCACAGGCTACCTTTGTCATTTATCAGAATGAACGAAGCTCGTCATGTGACTCGGGAGTGTGATATGGCATAGTATAATAGATAATCTGATGAACATTAGTCTAACCTCTTAGAAGTGGATTCAGTTCTAACTTAATTGCTTGTCATAGTGGCATTTGCTGTCATAATGGCATCCACACCGTATCAGTTGTATTGGTGGGTGAATATGTGGGGAGGGGCATTAAAGGAATTGTTTGTAACTAAACAAACAATTGTAGCTAAATTGTAACTAAACATGAATAAGTCATATTTACAGCCAGGATGTTCGGTGACTGCCTGAAAACCAGTCCTGCTTGGAGGCTGGCCTTCCTGGATGGGACAAAAAATTGCAATCACCAGCAATTTTGCTTCAGAATTTTATTTTTGATGGGATCCAAAGGCCACCTGTACCTGGCCTTGCGTTGACGCATGCCGAACTCTGATGGACATAATGCTCACTGCAAGAGGTATAGGGAACAGACACGGCAGAGGCTGTGTCATTTACAATGCAGTGCATTCCATTTAGCTAAAATTGCTTATGGCATAGAATTCCATCCAGGTTCAATTGCCATAACAGTCTGGCTCAATCAGGCTTTTGTCATATTGTTAATACGGGCAAATACGATCAGACTGAAGCAGGAATAAAGTACAAGAAATGCACTGTGTCAATGTGCTTTATTCCCAAAGAATGTCATCAGATAAGTCAAAACAATCCAACAGCTGGTTGGGTTGATTAAAAAGATGCGCAGCTTCCACAGTGCACCCCTATCCAAGTTGTGTTACACGGGAAGTTCACATGGACTCCACAGAACCAGACTTGAGCTCAGGCACTTGGGAGATGTGGTGCAACAGTCCTACCCAGCTGGGTATTTCGTATCTTGTGAGGCAGCTCCCTAACCACTTCCCCATACATGCAACATTGCAGATACATATTTTAATATCTTCATTATGCTGCATGTGCAGAGTATGTGTAGCAATGTACTGCATCTGTACCTTTTACTTACGTGCTATGGCAGTGTCGTGCTTACAGGCATCACTGGGTACTGCAGTTGGACTGAATTCAGTACAGTTTGTACCGAAGTGACGCAAAGCATTCCTCACAAATAACACTTCATCTGATCCTGTTGTACACGATTTGACCCTATTCAAGCCGAATGAGTAATCCAGTTTGCTTTGAATTAGCCAGTCACTGATACACTGAAGATAGGTAATGCTTTGTGGAGCCTGCTGTGCCCAGTAATAGAAAGTAGTGATGCTGAAAACGGGTAGGTTTGATGTAGCAAATATGATCCAAGGGACTGAGTGCAATTACAGCAGTGTTTTATAAGCGAACACGATGAACCCCAATCCAATAAAAGACCATCACCATTTCATTCTTTTTAAAAGTTTTAATTGTTCTGCTGCAGTTTGACCACAGCATAAGTACAAGCATAAAATCTTTATTTAGGACTACAACAGCACTTGGAGCAATATATATCTTTTTTGTTTTTCTCTTTTTCTGTAAAAGTATTGCAATTACAGACCTTAGGTCTAAAACCTATGACATCACAATTGCTTAAATAAAAAGAGGCAAAAAATACACACAAATTTTCCATTTACGGGGATTTCTTTTTGTAAATAAAGCAAACAAAAAGGTACGAAGTCCACAGCTGATGTAGTCTTGCGAAAACTTACACAGATCATTACCAAGAACAAATATACTTAACTCGTGATAATTTAAGAGCAGAACATGGAAAAAAAGGACTTCTGTCAGCTGTCACGTACAGAGTTCGATAACTGAAGGAGAGTCCTGATATGAGTGAGCTACCCAAATTAGTTCAAGCAACTGCAGGAAAAAACAAAGCGCACAGCCTGTGGCTGGAATGAGAGTTAGAACAAATTGCTCAAAACTGCATACACGCCACGTGTTTGGTGTTTTTTTTTTGTCATTTTGTTTTTTTTTTTTCTGTAAGGGCATTTCTATGTACATCACATAGAGACAATTAACATGCATAACCTTTATTGTACAGTGGGTTCTTAGTATTATGAGTTCAATTAAAATATTTTTTTTCTATATACTGTACATCCTACACCGACTGTGTATAAAAGAGACAGATATTATGATGAACGGTTGAACTGCTTCACCCATTTCCTTTTTGGTTGGTCGACAGCTTATCCTCCACAGGGTTCCTACAGACTTATAAAACAACATTTAACACGTCCCCATTAACTTCTCTTTCATAAAAAACAGCTTTTGCAAAGTATTTGATGACTAGGATCAATACAAATTATGCCTTTCAAAATGCACTGAGGAATCTCAAATTCCAAGCCCTTTTTGCAAAAAACAAATGTCAAAATCAACTGGGTTCATTCATAAACTGGAAAATAATGCGGATATGAACACACCTTTGCCAAATTAAACGTTTCTAAATCATGCCACGTATCCTATAACTTACTACATCTAAACTGACCGAATCAGCTTGTATGAACCTCTATTCAATCTAACATATTTAAAGTTAAGGACAAAGCGCGTTGCGGTTAGATTCAATAGAAGTGCAAGTGTTTTCTACTGGGGCAATACCAGCTGGGAGAACCTCTGGCTGCAGCCTCAGTGTGCATGACTCCACGCTATGGCCCAAGAGTGAGCCTCAAGCTTGTCCACACTTCAGTGACACACCATACAATGCAGCCAAAACTTAGTACTTATCTGATTCGTAAGGTAAGTAATTTGATCCTGAATTAACGTATTCACGGAAACCGCAGGAATTCTTTCAACACTGTTCACATATCTTGCCGCTAAGGATAGAGGTTCACAGGTCTACAGCGAGTGTGTCTGCATAAAGCTGCAGCTATTCTTTCCAGGGGTGTACACGGGCACTGGAATCGCAACACATTTAAGACTATTCGTGATATGTTCGTATACTCATCACCGCCCCCTCGAGGTGGTCTCATCTAAGAACGCATCGAAACCGAGGCGCTAGAGTTCTCCACAAATTGTGTCTGTTCAGGGTTTATGGAAAATACCACAATAGCTAGCTTTCAATAAACAAACACAAAAATAAATCTTTAAGTACGTGCTTATAATAAGAGCTGACACTGCTTAGGTTAAGTGTGTTTAATACTGGTCTGACCACATAACTGCAACAAACAAAACTCATCCTGTTCAGAAACTGCATAAATTCAGAGCATTAGTTTTCATTCGTAAACAGATTTATCTATGGGAAAATAAGTAGCCTTTCGTATTTTAGTTTCTAATCTAAGAAAGCGTTACTTTGCAAACCTTTATTTCTCCCGTTTACAAAAAAAAAAAAAAAAAGACAAAAGCACATTTGTGGGCATTTCCAAACGTGATGCCGCCGTGTTAAAACTCTTATACCTTCTATGCATTATATTACATTATTAACAATGTATCTTCTGCGGATTCTACCCACTGGGTAGGATATGTGCATAATATATTCAAGTTATATACAGCACCTTACAAAGAAACGTAAAGAGAGACTCGTGAGAAAAGCACCATTTGGAAGTGAGGCACAATGAAGGCGGGAGCTCGAGTGCAAGTGAGATCCTACATCAGCTCAAACATGAACGTTAGGCACCATATTTGCTCGCTTAATAGTAACATGCAAAACTCCTTGTGGAGAATGTAAAAAAAATTAAATTAAATAAAAACACTTTCTTCTTATTAACTACACCGACAGACAGAAAAACCGATAAAAGGAAAACAGAAGCACGAATACAGCCGCTCGTTACTCTAACGGTCAATCGCGCACTAGGTTACGGGGTAAAGCTGGCGAATCGGACAGCAGCAGCAGTGGTAGTAGCAGCAGCAGCAGCGATTTTTAGAAATAATAAAAAAGAAAAACGCAAAACTGTGCACTCGCGATGAGTGACGGGGGGAGCAGAGCCAATCAGGAGTCCTCATCAATGCCCGCGGAGGGCTGCTCCTTCCACGCATCCCACCCAGTTTTCTTCAATGTATCCCACACCCTTGTAAAGATACTGTATGCATACGATCTAGGCTGGGGGTTTTATTTTGTCTCGAGAATGTCCGTGTTCTCCACAGAGGAGTGGAGTTGCCCTGTGCTGAAACAAGCGAGATCCCCTCAGTGCGCACACACACATACCACGCCATCCCGTGTACGCACTGCCACAACACTGAGTTTACAGCGTGTACATATTCTCATCTGCAATACTGCACTTTCTACTGAGCTCAAATGATACGTTGCACGTGACGGGGAGAGCGTTTGCTGGCTGAATAAATGACTATGAGCGAAACTCCAGATATGAAAATAGGATGGAAAAAAACACTGCTCGTACTTAGCCATTTTAAGTCAGCTGGGCGTAGGGCAACTGGGAACCAGAACTAGGATGCAGACCATTCATTGACGGCTATCAAGAGGCAACTCATTAACAGGCTATTTAACACTGGACCTACCCATAAGTGGATCGCATTGGTTTCAAGGCAAACATCTTCAAGTTAGTTCACGTTTACAACTTTGCCCCTGGTGCCACCCTGTTGGTGGGCATAGGCAGAACAAGGGCTGAAAGTGAAATCTGTCTCTGTCCGTTTTTCCTCTACACAAACTCTTCAATAACGACAACAAATATATTACTTTCTTACATACAACATATAAGTATTGAGGGCGTTTTTTTTTGCAAAATTCAAAATAGTGACAAAATATAGATTCATATATAAAAAATGTGTACACAAGTGGATTTCTGTGGGTGCGCATCAGACTGCAAGCTCTCGTTACGCAACTAAAAGCGCCTGCAGGCTTGCTCTCTTGCTACGGGGGTTTTTTTTTTGCATGGAGCGGCGAGGGAGGTCCCTCTGGGAAAGCCCACCCACGCGTGGGGGACCTCAGCAGGCGGTTCCCGGGCTCTTCTCTTCCGACGGAGCCTCCGGGGACGCCAAGAAGTGGCGGTTGGAATCTGCGCGGCGTAAGGGCACAGCGTTAGAGGTGGAGGAGAGGGTAACAGCGCAACAGAGGGAAAGGCTCGTCTTTATGAGGTCATTGCTAAAGGGACCCCTCGCTCGCACAGCCCTTGTCTTAGTCACAGTTCTGAACCTGATTACGCCGCCGTACGCTGCTCCGGCTTCGGGGCAGGGGAGGGGGGGTTGCGTAGCTGGGATTTCGGGTAGGTGCACCTGTCCTGGCAAGGAGAGGCAGAGAGAAGTGCTGAGAACGGGAAGTGGGGGCGGGGTGGGGGTGGCTGGTTTGGATGAAAGGCCTGGGGAAATACAACGTGTGACGCTGGGGGTGTCCTAAACTTGGTGAATGCCAACAGCGGGATTTTTATTGGATCTGGGGAAGAATCAGGAAGAGAGTGACTACAGGGCCACAGATCAAGTCTTATTCTCTTCTGCTCCAAATTCCCTCCCACAGTACCAAATGAAAATGGGTTAAAAAAAAATATATATACAGGACCAAATCAGGCCATGACCAAATCAAGTTCAATCCTCCTCAATCTCAATGTCAACCTTAATGACTATGGGTGCATAGCAACTTTCTGCCAAAACATATTGAATGCATCCTCAAAAATCTGTCAACATATGGCATTGGAGAAAGGTGCATCTGTAATGAAAACCTAGGGCGGTCCTCTGTCAAATGGGCACTGCGGGCAGTCTGAACAAGCGGGAGAATAAAGTGACATCAAACAAGACCGGTGCAGGGCTCCTGAAGCAGCTCATTTGCTAAGAAGCCTCCCTATCCACCCAGACTCAAGGCAGACACTTTCACATGGTCTACTGGAAGTGTAATGGAATGTGAACAAGTATGTATGCTTCTGTTTTCAAGTGTCTCCTTACAAGTCGTTTGAATCGTGAAAGGTTTTAGGCTGGATCTGCGTACGTCTTTTCAACTAAAAGAAATTAAAAAAAAAAAAAAAAAAAAGCCAATTGCCCCCACTGAAAAAAAAAATCTTTGGAGCCAATGGACAAAACACATAAATAACAAACAGCATTTCCCTCATTTCTTTAAACAATAAGATAGTGCAAAGTCAAATCCCCTAAATTACATCCACGCGAAACTTGGCACTGAGATTTTGGATTGGTTTGGAATCTTGCTTGTGCACAGACCCTGGTCTTGAAAAGAGCAAAAAAACACTCAGTCCCGTTGCCAGGTTACTCCTTGGGGGCGAGAGGGGGAACAGTTACGTCTGTGCTAATGATCTTTTGTTTTCTGATATGAATGAAAGAATACAAAAAAGAAAGTAGCTAAGAAGCCGAAACATCCACGCTGCCCAAGCGCTGCAAACAGCAGGTGAGAGCTTGGTTCCTTTTTTTTTTGTTTGTTGCTGTAGTAAAAGGTTGACATTGAATCAAGCGCAGGGAGTGTTAAGAACGAAGCCACGCCCCTTTGTGCGGAGGGGAGGGGAAGGGGGCGGGTCCCCGGCCCCAGCCCCCCCCCCCTCTCGGCCTCACACCAGTTTGTCCCGCCGTCCCTCCCTGGCCTTGACCACGACTATTGTGCTTTCGTTTTTGCTCTGCACGACTGTCCGGCTCCCCGCCCGCTGAGCGGAGGCGGGGTTATTGCTGTGCTGGTGAAGGAAGGAGGCGGAGCCCGGGTAGCGGCCCACGACCTCGCTGTAGGCGGGCGGGGGCCCCTCCATGCGCCCGTGGCTGCTGGAGTTCGTGGCGCTGACGCCCGAGTTGCTGCTGGGGGGGCGGGGCCCCCCCCCCCCGCCCCCGCCGCAGTGCACGCCCACGTCGATGAGGTCGCTGTCGTAGACGGTCCGGTTGGGCGGGGCCCGCACCGACTCGCGGTTCAGCTCCATCTGCTGCTCGGGGTCCCTCAGCTGCAGCTTGCAGGGGCCCAGGTACGGGGGCGGCTCCTCCCCGTCCGACAGGGCGATGGTCGGCGGCAGGTCGATCTCGTGCTGCAGGTACGGGTATGTGGGCTGGAAGCGGCTGAATCGGTCCCTTTGCATAAACGAGGGGGCGGTGAACCTTTCCCGGGAACGCGCGCCGTACATCGCCTACAGAGAGAGACAGAAAAACACTGCAGTCAGTGTCCCCAAATCACCCGCGCTTCAGATCCAGAAAAATCCACACACAAAGCACTCTGGGAATGCAGGAACGAGCAGACAGAGTGTGTGACTGCAATTATGCTGTGATCATATTCTGATCTATGGATCATGTGTGCACATAGATAACAAACGAGTTAATATATCTGATTAGTGTTGTTTAATTAATTAATGTGTTTATAGCGATGTATGAATGCAACTGACAAACTGCATACCCCTTTAATAAGAAGACCTGCTAAATAATGCAAGTTTTTTATGCAAACGACTTGACAACCACACATATTTGTTTCACACACATAAGTCCCAGTAGCTCAATTACACAGGCAATGTTTATCAAAGCAACGCAATAATCACACAGCAAGCTACTTCAGTTAGTATAGCTGTTTTTACAGAATATAAGCTTTAGAGCTGTTTTAACACAACAGAATGTTCATTCCCCAATCGAGACACTGCATTACTGATTATTATTGCATGCAGTATCATTCCTCATGATTAGATCTCTTTCTCTGTGTGCTGAACTGATGTTCATCTGTCATTAAAGGTTATGAACTTTAGCACTCCGGCAGGCGGTGACCTCTGACCTCAGAGACTCCATGTTGTGACACCAGACTGTCTGATGGCCATGCACATCCGTCCTGGGAAGCAGGGAGAGGAAGACAGAGAGAGAGACAGTCACAATCAAAGAGGGGGAGGCAAAAGGCTGCAGAGGAATCAAATTAAACTCATTCACCTGACTGGCTACATCAGGCTAATATGACATCCCTGTCAATGCAGTTGGCTGTGGCACCCTAGGGCGAGGCGTGTGCCGGGACACCGGGCAGGAGGAACACCTCCAGGAGAGGGAGACTCACCGGCCGCAGCGCCTCCTCCTGTCTCCTGCTCTGGCGGGTGATGAAGGCCCAGGTGGAGAGCTTGTAGTGGTTCAGCAAACAGACGATCACGACTATCATCACGGTCATCACCACGATTATAATGATTATCTGAACAAACTCCAGTTCAGCTGAAAGACAGAGAGAAGGGGGGGTTAGCATACAGCAGTCATCTTTCTCATTCAGTCAAAACAGCCGACAGCATTCCTTTAACAATCCTGCCTCTTAATGACGGACCTGCCACTGGTGCCATCATTAACCACTGGGGGGCAGCAGAGAACAGCTTTAACGACACACGATCAGACTGACTACTAAATATTCTCAATTTTCAGATCTAGGAAAATGCCATAGTAGCAAACTAAAAAAAACAACCACCTAGCAGTGGATCTCACAAAAACCTAAGAATAGGGGCTCACCCTTCAGCATCTAGACTGCAGACACTATCCTCACACTTCTTTCAGGGATGGAAATAAAAAATTTATGGCATTAGCTGGTACACACTGCCATTTCTACCAGCCCAGTAGACATTCTGCAAGGCCTAAGCACACTGTAATCATTATGATCTGGTAATGTCACTGTCTCCGGCAAATGAGCTTGCCGCCCTTTCCGAAAAACCCCAACTCGCCACATTACAATACAAAGGATAGACGGAAACCCCACAAACGTTACCGAGGGATTTTTAACACTGGCAGCGATGGAAAACACCTGTGAACACTTCGCCTCTACCACAACTGCCATTTTCCATTGGAAATAACGTCTGGGTTAAGCGGGTTAACTGCCACACAATGTTCGCAATCTGCACGGAGTTAGTTGAGTGTCCGCACAGAGCAAGATTGAACCGTCGCCTCCCGCAGAGTTAGCTGGCACACATTCACATTACAAAGAAAAACAACACTATAACTTCCCAAAACAAAGCAGTTAACATCTGCCGCGTGTAAGTGTCTATTAACAGAGACAGCAAGAGGAGAAACTTATAATGCAATCCCCCGTCCTCTAATTGCTGTAATTTTTCTCAGAGTATCGGTTTATTTGAAGCGTTTATCGACCGACGTCATCGGCAGCCGCGGACAAAGCCGGCAAACTCCATCTCCGTCTTTTGTCACCACGGCTCCTCGTCTCGCTCCTACCCCCCCCGCACGCCACTTCCAAAAAACGCCGCTCTCGCCGCTGCCAAAATCCCCGCTTCCTTCCGCAGCCGCGACCCCGCGCAGCGCCGCCAATCTCGAAAAGTATCGACTTCCTCCCCTGTGAAGTTTAGCGCCAGCCTGGGATCGCGCCGACAAAATCTCCTTCTGACTCCGTATTTGAGGGGAGCATAAAGCTCTGCTCAAGCCTGCTGCTGCTTCTACTGCCTTCGGACGGGCAGACAGCCGGTAAGTGGCGGTTTGTTCCAGGCCCCTCCAGCTGTTTGGCACCTAAATTCACCGGGAATATGCCATGCTGCTAACTGTGTGCCACCCGGTACGTATGGGCCGTGCCAGGCCTGCCACCCGCTGCGAGACAGACAGTGCCGCTACACCCTCCGTGGTCCCCGGCACCTCTGCAGACACAGAACATTGGCTAATGGCGGCTTCTACAAGTATTGCCCCCTTTTTCACTTACAGAACCAGACCTGGGCATTCTCCACACTGGTCTGTAACTTCATACAAGCTTAATGTGATAGCACTGAGGGCCTCTGTTGTGGGGAAGTACGTGGGGAGTTTGGAGTTTTAGTCCATGTTTAGTGTTGGGTGGCTATAGACTACTAGGGTACACAGTTATATTAAGCCAGCTTGGATATTATGTGACAAGACAGTGACCATGGATCCATTCTATGAAAAGCTTAACAATTTAAGCATATAATGTGCTGAAAGTGTGCAAAGGATGTGCAGTCCTCCGTCCCCGTATAACATAATCCTTCATATCCCACGCATTAGTCTCGCGGACAGATAAGAATAGCCACACAGTGGGTGAAGAGTGCTTCACAAACGCCGTGACTCAGATCTCATTGCCGTGGTTCCGCGGGCCTCGCGGTTTGGGCCAATTCTGCCCTCGGCGGGGGTCTCGCTTCTCCACCGGAGCGCCGCGATCGCGGGCCGGCCGACAGACACCTTCTCAGACAGAGCTGCACCGGAGCCGCCCGCACCCGTGAGAGAGAACACCGCGCACACGCCAGGGTGCGGCTACATCTGCTGCCCGGAGGCGGCCAGACGTATCGCTGGTGCTCACCCATCCCGGATAAGTCCCCCAATCTGCGGCTCTTAATCAGATTAAAGGCTGGGGGGGAAGGGGTGGAGGGGCGGGGAAAGGGGGTCAAGCGGCGGGCGGGAGGCGGGAGGGCATGATGTAACCGTTTCGGCGAGGAACACGGCGCTCGTTTGGAGAGCGGAGCTCCTCTCATGTGACGGAGGCTCTTTCAGGAGGGAACAGCGTGTACCGAACTGGTCAAAATAGAGCGGAAAAAACAGGTCTGATGCAGGGGGGACTGCGACCGTGCTCTCAGTGGCTCTGATGCACCACCCGCGTCCTGCTCCCTGCGTTTGGCTAGAGATAAAACACCGACATGTCACAGGAAATTAACGCGGCCTCTTGTGCTTCTCAGACCCCTTCTTCAAGATGTAATGCGGATTTTGTGGCTGGATGTGCATACTTCAGACACTAGGAATGTGCTATCCAGCTCCTATAACTATGGAGCAGCTGGCGGGGTTTTGGTCCTGGGTGTGTAAGAGAAACCCAATGGGGACCAATGGGGATGAAATCCATCAGCCTAGATCTGAATTTGATTAGTAGGCCTGGGTGCTGAAGGCATCACACTGCTTCCACTGCCTGTTTCATTGTGAGGGGTTTGACAAGCACACAGGTGTAGAGGAACCCGAATCACTGGAGCTGCTACCGCCAGGCCTTTCACAGTTTCCACAGAGAGGAAGAGAACGGGAAAATGTGAGACAAGGGGAAAGGAATGGTATTCTGCAGAGGAGCCAAGAACACCCCTAACGTCTCTGACACTCCGAGAACTCCAAAAACACTCCAGCGATCCTCAGGAGAAAGGCCTTATTTCCGTCAGCCACAACTGATACCAGGCTAGTAAGAGAAGGTGGGGGGTAGAGGGGGTATTCTCGTAAAAATCCAAAAAGCACAGGAGAACACATGAAATGTAGGAACAGTAGAGGCAGTGAGGAGCCGCTTACCATTTCAACCAAGTCATTTCTATTGTTCCAGTAAACTATGTTAGGCTTGCATGGACTGTATAAATTGCACAGTAGCTGACTGCTCGAGGAGATTTGTACTTCTACAGCACACTACTGTAATTACAAATGGTTTCTGGAAGGTCTCACCAGCCACAATACCAATAAATCCTTTTCTTAAAATGGTGTTCCAAAGGAGGACTTGGTTCTGACATTCCAACATAATCTGACTATGGAGATTGTAAATTATTATTTGAAGGCTGTCCCGGGGAAACCATAGTCTCTTTTTTTTTTTTTTTTTTTTTTAAAGAGCATTATCTGAGAAGAGAGGACTACCACTGCAGACAGGAAGGCATACAGAAGAGATTCCAGCGGTCTTGCAGTACAGAGATCAGACAGGTAAATCTTATTATTGTTCTTATACAAAGCACTCCATCCCCGCATTAGCACTGAACAGCAGGATCATGTACGCTAGGGCTACGCTAGAACTTTCACCCCCTCGTCTGGAACAAACTCTTCTGATTCACAAAAAATTACACTGTTGTATAATATGTACCAGACTGCAGGAACAAAGCTGTACATTTTGCATAAGACCAACTGGCACGTTTCTGGTTATTTTTTTCCTTTTTTTTTTTGCAGTTGAAATACGGTACTATTGCTCACGCTGTTCCAGATCTTTCTGTTCCAGACCTCGCATTTCCTGTTTCCCCTGTAGCAGACAGAAATCGGTGTTCTCATGATCAGAAGACAGGAAGTCCAGGGACTGGAACTTCGCCTCTCGAGACCACAACATGACTTGAGAAAATGGGGGTGAGGTGAGGTACGCCAGCGGAACTGTACGCTGCGCGGGTCGGCGCCCCCCCGGGGCGAGGCCGCGTCCTGACATGCACCCTCTGGCTGGCGGCCCCGATTGAGGTCGCGGGGCCCTGGCAGGCGGTGGCGGCGCTGCCATCACCATGGCGACAACCAGGCGCCGAGCCACGGCCGCGTCAACAAAAGGGGGCCCCGGAGCGCTACCTGGCGACGGGGGCCGCTCCCGCCGAGCAGGGCCGACGGCACGGAGAGGACAGGAGCACGCTCTCGCCTACCTCCCGGCCCGCCCTCCCGCCGTCTGCACCGCCGACAGTGCAGTCTGAGGACAGGAGCTCTGACGGCCGGGGTCACTCTCTGCAAAGCACAGCGGGCTGGACGCAGGATGCACATTACATAACCTCCGTCTGACCTCACCCAGGAAGGCAGCTCAAACACGTTGCACAATGCACAATTAGGGAAGTCAAATGAGGTCGCGTATACCTACTGCGTACAAAAGTGACTCAAACCACAGAAGAGCGGGCTGGCTGGGGTATTGAAACACAGACCACTGTGTGACAAACAGACATGTCATACCATCATGGATGAGCAAATACCCTCACGCATCACACATGGCTCTACAGCTAAAGCAGGCTGAAGCTTGGGAGCCTTTGCAAGCTGGACCAAATGTTCAGGTCAGTATAAGGAGAAGATGGGGGCAGCAGGCACCTGTCTGCACCTCCTATGAGGACCTTAGCAACATCTGCGCCCATAAGCGGGACCAGGAGCCCAACACTGCACAGTCAGGGTACGGACACGGTGCTCCCCCGCTGACGCGCCCGTGGGCCCACCCGCGCCGGGCCGGCTGCCTGGAAGGGGCAGGGGGAGCGGGAGAACAATGGGGCTTCCCTGCGCTGCAGGCCGACCGCCGCACTGTAATCGCGTTAGGCGAGACGGATGAGGCAGCGGCGGAGACCCATTCCACAACAAAGCGGAGTGTGAGGGACACAGCTCATCTGCAAACCAGCACCCCCAACACACACACACACACACACACACACACACACACACACACACACACACACACACACACAGAACCACCCCCATTATCTGTTTCAGCAGGCAGGGGGAACAAAGGCGCGAGCTGACAGGGCTACGTGGGCAGCGGCCCTCGCGGTAGCCAGGTTCCTCCGAGAGAACGTGCCAGACAAGGGGGAGTGCTGGCTCTCAGGGACAATAATCTGTCTGTTGCGGAAACATTTCCTGGCAGCACCGCGTGAGTCATGAGCTGGAAGGGGGTAACAAAAGAACACCGCCGTACCCGAGTGACTAACCCGCGTCCAAATGGACCGGAACTCGCGCTTTCCACACGCCTTACATCGTGCCATCACCGCGGCCACGCACACAGACACACACACACACAAACAGGCACACACAAACGCCATATGAAACATACTGAAATATGTTCAGTAATACCCTTGAGGGGGACCAAAAAAGAAAAAAAAAAAAACACTACAAGTCAGAGATAAACCTCTGCTGCCACGCAACGGCACAACTGGTTTTACAAAAGCACACGAGGGAGCCAGGGACTGCAAACAGCACCCAAACGCACAACCGGCCCAGACATAACAAGACGGGAGGACAGGAGAGGGCAAACAAGGCGTAGCTTCTTCAAGCTCCCGAACGAAAACACTGCTACAGAACAGCAAAATAAACACTGTCACTCAGCGTACTCGGGATAAGTTTCCACAGAGAGAGGGGTATTCGGGGGGGGTGGGGGTTGTTTAATCGCGCCCGCGGCGGAAGGGATCCGTCCGTGCCACGTTGGCAGAGTGGCACCGTCACCTGGCCGTGCCCCTGGCACCTGACCTCCGCCATTAATCTCAGATAAGGCTCGTATTAAAGGCCTCCCGGCGCGGGTGCCAGACCCGTCTAGACTTCCCGTGTCCCGGCGAGAGCCCTGAATTATTGAACCTTCCGCTCAGGCCGCCTCTTCTTAAGACGCGACCTGCTAGAGTCTCCCTCCCCGTCACCTCGCCAGGAAGACGGGCTGTGCCCCCCCAACCCACCGAAATCGGTCCCTTATCTTACCCCTGTCTGCCTCCCTCCCCCTCCACATATGAAGCAGGACACAAACCAAAGAACCCATTTTCACACCTGTTCTACTCATCAAGTGGTGCACAGGACACCAGATTCATTGCCGCTTAGGACATTGTCACCTCCTGGTTCAACAGAACCAAATTCGTCAGGACAGAGGCACAGGTGTTGGCGCATGAGCAGGATCGACTCAGGCAGAGAGCGATACCTTCCGCAACGTGTTGACCAATGCGAGCTAGAGTGGCTGCCGTTCGAATTTAATGTTACAACGCAGTTGTTTCCAGGCTGACTTTGTAGAGTTCGAAGATAAAACCCCTATAAGGGGTGTACGATAGGAATGCTGGGATAGCTACTGTTTGGGACAAACAGCCAAACATACATCTGGAGACAGTCTGATAGTTGGGTCGGATATGGTGGAAGCACTGAGGCGTGCATCCAATTTCAAAACTTCAAGATGCCTGCGCTCCTTTGCAATCCAAACCTTCGGCAAACAAAAAAAAAAAACGCTCCAGCATTAATATGAAACTGCCAAGAAGCGCATCGATCCAGAATGACAATACAAGCATCTGAAACATTTCATGGATGACAAAAGGATCTGTCACTGCTGCACTCATATCCCAATCATACCAGATACCCCTTGTGGGAAAGCCCTCACTTTCCAAATGGACACACCGGCTACTTATTAACTCACCGACAATTCGGGTCACTCTGAAAACACACACGAGCAACGCAAACACAGACTGCAAACATACCAGCGTTACTGAGCCAAGCCCACAAACACAAGAAGCAGGTTTACTATTCGGAATGCTTTGGCCCGAGTTCCCGCTATCGGGTTAATATTACGCAGGCTACGTCAAACACGCCCACAATGTCTCGCCGATACGTCACGTCGCAGAAACGGCATTAAAAGCGCATTTCTCCACTGGGAGGGGGATTCTTGGGTAGAAAAAATGAGCAGCTGACTTCAAGTCATAGTATAGCTCATGAGTGAATGAGTCATTTACAAAAGGCAGCACCAGCTTGGCTGAGCACCGAGGACTCAAATCCCCGATAGGGTACTGGCATGGTTATCTTAAAAACAAGGCGCACATCAAATGTTCCTCAACATAAAAATTAGTGTTAAAATGTAAAAACTGCCCCCGCCGCAGATCACACTTCGTATGTATAATAAATGAGCCAGTGTTATCCATGCATTAAGCAGGCCCACATCTTCGCAGTGTTAATGCTCGGCTCTAGATTAAAGAGCTCATTTTCCCCCCCGTAGCAGAGCCAGCGACTGCAGATGAGCTTCATTCATGTCTTCAGACAGCTGGTGCCGGCTGACGGTGTAACACTGACCTATATTAATTCCACCCGGCACATGATCCTTCGGCAGTTTTCGGCACGGATCTGTCTCGGGGAAGCCCCTGAGATTCGGCGTACCTAACAAAGGCGACAAGCTCCGGCCGAGCGACATTCGCATCATCGACGATTCGAGGAGTCGTTTCGGAGAGGGCAGGTGATCCTTCAGATTGGGAAATCTTCTCTTCTGTCTCAAGCGCACACATCTCTGTGGCAGATCGAGCTCAAATACCACAAGGCTGAAGGCCTTCATCAGCCTCCCAAACGTTCTGCCTTTGAGCTGGAGGCTTGAGTGATACACAAATTGAACTCTCAGCATGCGGTTTCATAGAGGAAGCAGATGAAGTCAGTCGTCACTAAGTAGAAGGTACTACATATCTTCAATACCTATGTGTATTCAAAGCTTTTATAACCAATAGAAAGCAGGAATATATATACACACACGGGCACATATGCACACATATAAGACAATGTAGTATCAGTGTCTGTTAAATTTGCAATCACAATCTCTGAGAGCATAGAATAACTATTTTCTATCCATGCAATGAGATTCTGTTCAAAACCAGAAAGAGTCTACGCGAACTTCCCATATCTGCTCAACATCTCGGAAACAATCCGCAAAACAACGAAAAAGCGCAAACACGCACGGGCACGTGGACCCCAGCTTGTCACAGCTATAAAACAAAACCACAACATGGACAAACCAGCCATAATATAGCCTAACATTCTTCTGATTATAATAGGTGCCAAGAGGAACCCACAAAAAAAACACACACGACAACAACAAAAAAAAGCCATCACAAAAACAGTAAGCACACAACACCCAAACCGAGGCACCCGAGACTAAAAGGTAATTTTTCAAAATGTCAATTCAAACCACAAGAGAGCACCCTCCGCAGGGCCTGGCCCGGCACACAATGGAGCAGCCTCTCTTGCTGATTGGGGTCAGCCAGTGAAAGGGGCGAGAGGCGGACGGCTGGGTGGATGGGAGACAATCAGATCCCTGTCGGAATTATAAATGAGGGTCAAGGCAGACGCAACCCCTGTCCCCCCTCCAAGCATTGTTGGTGTGGGATGGGGGGGGGGCTCAATTTCAATTCCAAAGTTTCACCAGATTTTGTGAAGGCCGTGTGGACAATGACTCAACACTTAACTTGATTATGCTGAGACTTGAAAACCCAATCTGGCACATCTAATTATAGACCTTAATATTACTGCAGTGTTTTTTTCTTCTTTTTTTTTTTTGAAAGGGACAGATCCTGATGAAAGAAACAAGTGCAATTTCATATGGGAAAAAGGGGTTTTTGTCAGGAAAGGAAGACCGAGTTGACCATCAAGACTGTCTGCAGACTGCAAAAACAGGCCACATCCTCTTTCCAAGTTCACAAAAAAGGCAGAGACAAAGGAGACCCCTGACTGACTCCCTGACTGTGGCGTTCTGATGAGATGAGCCAAAGTAGCTGGTCCTGCAATGACACTCTGCAGTGGATAAAAGCATCCCACATGAGTTTCTCTGGATGCAGGGGTGGAAGAGATCATACCAGTGTGGCTCTGCCATTAGTCTTGTCACAGAAGACAATGGTAAAAAGGAAATGCAAGTTGTCAAACGCCATTTCCCTTCTTCCGGGACACATACTGTATACACATACTGGACATATTCCAGCTTTATTGTGTGTAACCAGTACAATTCAAGATCGCGCATATCCCAGGGTGCCTGTTATAACTGCAGAACTGCCTGAAATACCACTTCTCTAAAGTAGGAGGATGGAAAAAAACTGCAGTCTCTCAATGGACTCAACAACCGCTCCAGATATATTAAGAAATGATCCACCCACAAAAACACACATTTTAGCATCCCGACCTGCACCTTCAGTTTGCTTCTGCTGTGTTAGCAAGCTTACACACGGACTCAACAACCACAAGCAAACCATGCGACACAAAAGAGTGTGTCTCACTTGCCAGTATTTGGAGACAAATGTCTAACATTTTCTCCAGATTTCACATGCTTCCATTGCTTGTTTGCAGGCAGGGTTCCATATTCAGGCAGAGATCCAGCATAGTCAAATGTCAAATCTTAAAGTTGCTCCCTTACTGGCAACGCCATGCCCAAGAGCTCAACAGCCAATCAAAAGTCAGTAGAACAGGACTTCGGAATCCAATTCATAAACTTTCCCATTCCTTCAACTGCATTTCATTTACTTAGCACTGCAGCTTTGAGACATTCTGTGAAATTTGCAGGCTTCTGAATCCAAGAGGGAGGCTATGTTGGTGCACTAGGGGAAAGAACGTTCAGAGTGTTTTCACTTCAACGAACAAATGTATTCCAACTCAAACACAAAGATAGAATGCTGTTCTGAGTGCAACAGCATACTAGGCAAACTGTCATTTTCGCCTTTGTGCTAGAACCACTGCACAGCATAATCAGTCCGGTGAACCTAGACTACTGAAATCCCTCAGGATCACGTGGTCACATGGCTGCATGACATTATGTATCCTTCTCCTCTTGAAATGTGAATGCTGGCTAGACCCACTGTTTTTGGGATGCAGAAATCCACCAGCACATAATGATTACACTACACTCGACTTAGCTCGCAATTCAACAGTTTGTTGGTACGATTTCCCTTTTCTATTTCATATTTAAAAATGAATCACTTTGCCATCACAATTAGGGGTGTGCAAAAATATTGTTTTTTTGATTAATCGTTTTTTAAAATTCGTCCAATTCGATATCGATCTGTAAAATTTATGGATCGATCTTTTAGGCTAATATGCTTTTTTACCCGGTTTTCTAGGTTCATTTCCACAATGGTTAAACACAGCCAGAGAATTAAATAGACGGGCTCTGACATTGCCTTTAATATGACAGTGAGGCTATCATGTTCATTTGCTAGGTAGCTAGCTAGCTAGTTGTTCATATTAGGTTAGCAACAAAACGTTGTTCACGACTGCAAAGTTGCTACTGGCAGTCAGCTACATTTTGTCAGTCACTGTAGCTACCTTACAAACTGGCTTTCCCTGAGCTAACTAATGCAAACACATTGCTGCTTCGTGTCATTAATAACCAATGATATAGGTTGGTTTTGTTTTTAGGGAACTATACCCATGTGCTCCTCAAATAAAAATAAAAAGGCCTTTGGCCTTTTCTTTAGTGGTTTTCACAATTTGTTTCCAGTGACTCTGCATTTGTAAATCTGTGTTCCCTTTAGAGCTTTTTCAACACCTCTCCAAATATGGAAAGCTGCTATATAGTATTTCATATCTCATTCCTATCGAATCAATATCAAATCAGAATCGAATCGAATCAGATTGAATCGAATCGTTACCTTGTGAATCGTAATTGAATCTAACCAGGGCATCTGTGCCAATACCCAGCCCTAATCAAAATGCATTACATCGAGGTCACCTTATACAATACTTAGTGACCCAATTTCAGGCCAGACAGACCATGTATAAATGAGTCACCTGAAAAAACATAAAAATGGCAGAATATGCAGACACGGCACCCCTGGACATATTAACTCTGACTGCTGCTCTAATAACACTTTATTGTGGAGGGCTATAAACTGCACCCATGTATCCTTCCGGCCTGTAGACCTCCCAGCGTTTCCAACCGACTGTTACTGGTCAAGCAGTAAGTCATAACATGAAACCATAGCACCTTAGGAAGAGAAAGCTGTATCCTTTTTAAATGTTCTCATATGATTAAACAAAGCTGCTTGTGCAAATTTCCAATTAGACAGCAAGACTTTAACAAGTGAAAAAGCAACAGTGATTTCAGCTGGTCATTAAAAGGCCTTTCACATATTCCAACTGCGTTCAAATCAGAATGTGGATACTGAAGGCACAAAACATTACCTATGGGATTGATTTGCTATCACGATTAGGCCTTTACCTTGAAAAGCATTCCTTTATGCCAGTTAAGCTTGGCTATGTAAGTATTAAACAGCTGCTCTGGGAAATCTTGCGGGCCTAATTTGCAGATAAATTTTCGCCAGCAACGGCAAGTGGCGGGATCCTGCAGAAAATGACGGAAAGGGCTCTGTTTGCCGGAACGGGCGAAGACGATGCAATCCTGTCCGGGAGGAGACACAACGTCAAGCCGCGAGAGCAGATGTCTGCATGCTGTCCTGCCCTGACCTCAAGAGGAGGTCTTACGCAAAAGCTATTTTTTTCCCCCCTGTGTCTGCATAACACAGGAGATTGGCAAAAGCCACAAATTGGTTATCTGGTCAATGTGCACTTCCACTGCGGTACAAACATGCTCATTACCCATCAGTTAATCACTGATCATGGAGGGGGACAGTGGGCAGAAGCCTGCACAACAGATAAACCTTACGTAAGTGTAGGCGTATATGTTTTTCCTCATAATACTACACCCCATCCTAGTTGAAAATGAGCTAATCACATCCGACTCCAAGTATGTGAAATGCCAAAAATGGAAACACTTATAAATGTATCTGAAGGTGTAATATTTGCTCTCTAACTTCTGTTTATGTTCTTACGCAAGTTACAGCTAGTGTTCTCTGTATATCATTATCCCCGCACACCCCCCTCAAGGCAACAATTCTTCATCTGGCTAGCTATTACTGTCAAGAAATCAAACTGACTCAATGTAATGGCTCATCAGCTAGACAGCCATAGCCACAAGCTACCCATATTAAGCTAAAAACAAGGAGCTACCTCATACTTTCTGATATAGAAAGATTATGTAATGGGGGGACTCAGCGCTGGTACTCCTGTACTCAAAGATCCACCCACCGTTACCAACATACAAAACCCTCCTTCCAGTCTCAGCATTAAAACAGATGGTAGGCGTAGTACTGCAGCCACTACTAAGAGTCCCAGGTACCAAAATAGTTTACCATCCAATAAACTGGTTGAGTGCGACGGCCTCCTCACCCAAATTGTTCCAGAAACTAGAATAGCCAGGTCCCATGAAAGTACAAAACAGGTAGATAAACGCAGTTAAATCCGGCCTGAGGAACACTCGCCTCCACGTTTTCCTACTCACTTCCACAATACAGATACAAAGCAGTTAATTTCTTGAGTTGGTGTTCATGTATGGGGAGTAACTTCTTAGGCTATTCAAAAATTCTTCCTGACCTATTCTTCAGTTAAAAAAGGTACAATGACATTTGTAATTGCACAATGCTGAACTAGCCTACAGTTCCAGACATTTTTAAGCTCTGGGAGGGTATAATACCTCCTAGCAATATCGCACTGGCCCAACCAGATGGAGGACAGCAGGCACAAAGCAGGATTTGGGCTGCAATTCCTCTTTTTTTGGGGGGTTCTGGATGCTCCACTTTTTAAACCAAAGATTCCGAGCAGTGTTCAATATATGCATGTTCAAAACCACACTTCAATGGGTAAATATGTCTCAAACCTCTAGCGCAGCAAATAGCATTTAATCAATGCGAAACCACACAAATCTCTCGCATCTTGTTTCACACTTAAATGTTACATCAGATGGTGATAGGCTGTAATTTGAATACCATATGTGAAATGACTCTAATTATCAGAAAACTGATTAGAAAGAGTAAAGCTACAGACGAAGACACAGAAAATGTACTTTTTACTTCAACGATACCATCTTTCACATCTTTTTTCTTGGTTTATTTTTAAATGCTCATAGGTATTTGTTAAGTCAACTGAACCAACTGTCAATGGAGAATAATTTCAAACATTTATAGAAAAGTATCTTCATATACTGTACCTTAACATTCTACATTACATTATAAACCACTAGTTTGCTGAACTATCTGCCTTTCGTCTGAAACTTGATTTTGTTTTTCATTGTCCTCAGCCCCCTAAACATCAGTAAATTACAGACTGTATTACTAAAGCATTGTTAACTGATCAGTAGACATTATTAAATTATACAATACACAATTGTAACATATCACCAATGACACCAAGGACTTATTTTTATTACACACATTCAGACTTAAAATGTGTATAAATCGAGAAAATATACACACTTAATGGGTTCTTTCAACATCCAATGCAAGCACATGTAAGTCTACCCAAGTACTCCAGAAACTAAGAGCAAGATGGCAAGTGGCAGACAGCCTTGAGCTCCATCCATCAGGGACCCAAACGTGTCAAACATGGAGAGTAAATAAACACCAGCCGGGACAGCTGCACCCACCCAACAAGGGGCTGTGTCCCGCCCCGGACTGCACCCAGACTACAAATCTATCCCGGTCCCAGAACTGATACGGGATGGGGGGCAGGAACAAATGGGACCATGGCCAATGTCAAGGCTGACTGAATGTGGCCCCTTCCCCCAAAACCTAACTGCACCAGCCCCGGGTCTCAGCTGGGACCTCTGGAGGGCAGGGAAGAACAAAAACCCAGGGCAAACCTCCAATTGGCTGCATGGATGACACCCCCAATGTGGAGTGGAGTCTTTCTCCTCCTTCTCCCTCACCCCACCCCCAAAACCGCCTTCAATAACACTGAGAAAAGGATACGTTTGGTAGGAGCTACAACCCATGTTGCACCTCCAACTAAAATGAAATGAAGGACCCTCTGATTAGAGAAGAGCCCAAAAAAGATGTTCCATTTTATATTTATTTTAGTTTGTTGTTTTCAGCCCAGGAAAAAAGCTGTCTCTCCATACACAGCACCCACTCCCACCTTCCAACCCCCTACCCCCTACCCCCAACCCTTCCAGACAATGGAGAGAGCACACTCCAGACTGACAACCCAAGCAGCGATATTAGTGGGGGGTTGGGTGACAGTTGACCTCCACAGTCACCTCATCAAGTGCATCCTCTCCCCTAACCCTGTGCATCACAATATTGGAAATCTCTATATTATTCAGTCCTGGACAAAAGAGCTCAGCTTTGATTACCCAATGCCTGCGTGCTGGGACAGGGTACTAATCCAGACACAAACAGAAGAGGAGGTTAAAAAAAAAGTCTCGCACTCCAGAGTGACTGGATGCAGATCAAAAACGAAACATTAGCACCTGCAGTAGCTGAGAGTGAAAACCTCAAATGAACGGCTGCTTCCTTCTTCGTTTGAATGCAGACTTCCTAACAGACGACACTTCTGTTACGCACTTTACGCGTCGCTGGAGTCAGAAAGATGAACCCAACTGCATATCTCGTCTGGCCATGTACTGTGTAAAATGGCAGATATATAAATTCAGACAAAACAAAACACATACAAAACATGCATGAACACAACCCATCTTTCATGAAATCCGCCAGTTTACGCAAAGCATGTCTGATCTGTGTGCCGTGCCCATATGAGGCTCCAACAATGGGCGGCAAAGACGAGTTGCCAAATTGATAAGTACTGGATTTTGACAGCGTGTGGTGTTGTTTTCCCCTTACGTGAGTGTTACACCACAATTCCAGAACAAACCTCCAGGAGCAAACAGTGATGTTCTGTTGCCATGTCATTTGGCCTTGACCACGTCTAGCCCCAGAGGATACGGCCCAAAGCCACGACTAACAATGACAACACACCGGTGAGTGCACCCTAGCCACACACAGTTTAGCAACTGCAGCGGCCCGTTTGAGTGGCTTCCCAGTGTTTTCATGTTGTAAACAGGCTCAGTGTTTTTAGATTTCCAACGAAAAACAAGCACCTTCTGTCTTATGTGACCTTTTAGAAAGAGTGGAAACCTAGCGGTGTTAAGCAATTCAAACAGTTGTACAGCAAGTCCATTACCTCTCCTGCTTATTGTACTTGGCAGACAACCTCATACACGGACACTAACAAAGCATTTACTTTCACATTTTATAACTCAATTATAAAGATGAATTTTTAATACAGCAAATGAGGTACAACAGTTTGCTCTAGGATACAAGTGCAGTGTCTCTAAAGGTTCAGATTTCTGAATTATAACCTTTCTTGTCCTGGGCCAGCTATCTTGCACAAGGTTACAACAGCAGTGCTCAACCAAGGATTCAAACCCATGTCGTTCAGGTCTGGGGTCATTTCACAACAAAACCGCGCTCCTGCCCACCACATAGAAGTTGGTTCTCGTCCGGCGAGGGCAGGATTTGATGTCTGAGGATGGCACATTAAGCTGAGGTGCCAATGCAGCTGAAGTGCCAGCTACCCATTGTACACCAGACAAGCAAAGAGACATCACTGCAGCAATAGGCGCAGACGCACAAACTGCAGCCAGACCTCTTCAGACAGCACACACGGGGCCAGGGACGCCCTCTCTGATCGGTGGGTTACAAGCAACGCAGGGCAGACTGGTACAGACAAGAGCTGCGTGGCACCCAGCCGCATAAAACATCCCACATTAAAAAACACACTAATGAGAAGTTCTGACACGGCCAGGCTAATACGCCATACCCATTTTCAGCCTAATCGCAGTGTTCAAAGAGGCACACTGCAAAGATGCATCCCTCTGAAGGCTCATTTTCTGTAAGCACTGACATACTGCTGATGATTTCTGGGGTCTGCTTGCTGTTCATGCAGAAGCTTCACTGCATAGACATTACACCTTTTTTAGTAATCCAAGCATCCATGCAAACCTTTTTAGCTTATACCACTTCAAACCTTGTCGTCAATACATTTCAAGGAAATTTCAAATCCATGACATGGAAATGTTCTTTGTGTGGTGCCTTTAGGGAGAATAGAAAAGAGGACCAATGACCTAAAGGTAACACTGACAGAAAAAAGAAACCTTACGTTGAAACAATGCAGCATGTTTTGTTTCATTTGATTTGACATGCATATTCATATTTATCAAGTTCACAAACTGTTTCTGCCATTTCTAAAACATCAAAGTACATAATCAAATCTTTAAGAACAGGTTAAGTCTCGTGTTTGTTCATTCCCAAATTCTGTACAGTATAATCAGAAAGGTAAAACTGATGAACAGCTCCCATGTTTATTCATATGGAAATTACAAACAGAGTTCTTAAAGCACACTACAGTAGAAAAAAAACATTTCTAGCAATGTCATTTGCTAAAGAAACAAAACTAGTATCACCCAGGCCTGTGTCACCTTGTCTCGCTTTGTGATATAGAACCAAAGTCTTTTTTTTAATTTCACATCCCATCAGCAAATGTCATTTATCATAACTACTGGCCACAGACAGTATAGTCCCCCAAGACTAGTCATTTTACCTCCCACCAGCTCATTCTTAGTGGCCCTTTGTCCTCGGTGAGTTTCAGACAACCCGGAGCTCTGTCTCAACCAAGACTGTCTAGAGGGAAAGTGGGGGAAGGGTGACAGGCTCGTTTTCTGGAGAATTTGTGTCCATCTCACAAGAAAGAAACGTTTTGAAGCGACAGCATAAAAAACAGTTATCGAGCGGTAAAGTCCCTTTAAAACATGAACCGTGCTTCACACCACAAATAGCTACTGAAACCTTAGTGGTGCAATAGTTTTGTGCGTAACTTAGGTAGTAGCTAGCTTGCTAGCTGCGCCTGAAAGAAAAGAGTTAAGCAAATATCTTTCAGACCCCAGTAATTTCCTCTTTATTCGTGCGAGTTTGAACGTGATGTACTGAGACAAGGAAGTTTACGCCTAGGCAGCTAACATAAAAGAAATGTAGCTGTCTGCAATGAAACACAACATTTAACGCAGAATAACATAAAAAGCTTCAATTTGTGCATTGACATATCTACATAGGAAACATCCGTTATATAACAACCAGAGTCATCTCCATGAAGGTAGATGTGTTTTAACGTTAATAAATCGAACTGAGACAACTAGGTAGCCAACTAGCTAGCTTTCACTTGAGCCAATTATTACAATAACCGAAAGACGACACAAGTAGCCAGTTCAGACACCACCAGCCGTTATGTAAGCAAATAAACGCCGCAAAAAGTCGTCACAATTTTTCACAAAAACAACAGTCAATGGCTCAAAAGCCCACACCACCCCACCCCCATTCGGACAAATTCATTGTCGTCTTAAAAATGTGGCTAGCCAGCTAAGCTGCAGCTACTAAGGGTCAGTCTAGTGCTAGCCGCTAGCTAGCTAAAAGTCAACCACTGTGATGCTGTGATTCCGTAGTAGCCAAATCCCGATGATTATTTCGACAATTTTTCCCGCAGACATAGGCTAATTCTACAGCGCCGAAACACATTTTTAAACACAGACAGCTGATTCTACCGCACAACTTACATATATCCATCCCCTGGGGCTGGGATCCGGTGCAGTTGCAGGAACAAATGACATTGGAGTTTGAGTTGGAGCTGCCCAGAACCGTTAGGTTTTGCATGAGGATCGGGAGAAACTGGATACCGGGGAAGAGCCGCCGGTAGCGGCCCTTACGCGGAAAAGGAAGGGACTGGCTAGCTACTTCTACAGCGGCCAGCTGTAAAAGTCTTCCTCTCCGGTCCCGTATTTTTCACGCCATTCTCGCTGCCTAACACCGGCGAAGCTAACGCTGGCTATAGCGATGCGGCTTCCCACATCTTGCCCGTCTTGCCTTCTTTTTTTCTCCCCCCTTCTTCTCCTCTCGCATTCATTCAAAACAGATCGCCTCGCAGTTACGTTTCTTGTGTGGGCAGGCTTAAACCCCCCTGCCCCCACCTCTTCCACCCGTTCAAAAAGGAAGCCCGTTCCAGCCAGACATGAGGTGGGGTTGGCGGTGGGGGGTGGGGCCGCTCGGAGACAGACTCGAAGGAGAGAGACTGGTGACAATGGCGGTGAAAGAGGGGCCGGCCGGTCTAGCCAGTGGGAGTGTGGGCGGCTAGAATTACACACACTCATTAGAGCCAGCCACGACCAATCGAGGCAGCCATTGCAGGAGCTAACCTTGGCGTGACCCCGCTGTCTCGCTGATCTTCAGCAGATGTGTTGGACCCCCCTCCCTCCCCTCCCAACCAAACCGTCTAGTCTATAAATAACAGGCAGTTTTTCAAAAGTCCAGCTGGACTAGAAAGATAACAAGGACTAAATATATTCAGCCAACGTTACTATAACCCTAAAACGCACCCTCATGGAATAAATAATTTTATTCATATGTTAGGTTTGAATATAAATGTTTGTTAAAATGTTCAATTTCCAACCGATAACGAATTTGAACCACTGGCTGTAATTCAATATGTAAATTGCATGTTAAAATAATGATTGGCTTGCAATAAGGTGCATAAACTATAACAGCCAGTATTCTCGCCTCTCAAACCGGGGATGCTATGTGTGCGCCAATAATAATTTGGTACTCAGTGCAGAAGTGATACGTGATTCCCCCTCCCCCAGACATGAGACTGCATAAAGGCACACCGGCTTACCAAATGTGCTAAAAGTTCTCCCTCTCGCTGCCGACCGTCTGTTTCGAGACAAGAGTGAGAAAAGGATTTCATGTGGGCCAACAAAGTTTATTTATTTATACCAGTTTTGCACATTAAATATTAAGTATTTGCCTGCAACATTTATCACAGGGGAGTGTGGGAGTATTTTCAATGCATAACAACACGTTCATCTCAACTTACAACAACGATGGTAATTTATTTTCATTCAAACGTAAAATTATTTATTCAACATGTTTCCCCAATTTACGAGGAAGTTCACTATGATTTACCGGGTGATCGTTCAACCTGACGGAAAATATTGCAACACTTTTTCTCTATTAGCGCCACCTTGCGTTCATGTTGAGTTGGTATAGCACCAATAACGCACAACCCCAATGGCAGAGACGGTATTCTGTGGTCTGCCAATAATTCATAACTGACATTACAATGAAATTAACTTCCCACTCCCACGGGCCCTGGCCAACAGCCCAAAACTTGTTTCTAAAATGTAAACTTTATTACATGTCTTGGTTCCTTCGCAGCTAAATAATTTGGTTGCAGCTTCTAGCGCACTTATCCAACAACAAGCTATTATAATGACAACTTCAGGTATGGCTGAGGGTTACAATACTCAAACAGGAAAAACAATGATTTTTCGCATTAATAATCAGACAATGGATTTAGTCAGTTGAAGCATTGCTTTATTTTAAAAAAAGTTCACGCAATCATCAAATTTGCATACTTTTATTAGGTTTATACTACGCTCCACAAACTGCGAACCATAATGCACACATGAACTACATAGTTGATTATAAATAAATGCTTTCGCTAGTAAGTCCAGTATCTCTAGGTATTGAGTTATGTTTATGTGCATGGCTACATCTTGTAAATTTTAATACGTATAGGAATGTGCATATACATACGCTATGATTGGTTTATCTTTTGAAAATTAAGCTCCATTTAATTATGATTGCACCAGTCAATATTTACTTTTACTGGGTTTACAGATTAGCACCGTTGGGTTAGCACCATGGTTTACACTATAGATTAGACAGCACATACCAACAAAAACAAGCATATTCACTGATCATATTTACCGGTCATATTTCCTTATAGCTCAGACAGGGTAGCTTGACTGTCAAAAGCTGTCAAATCTAGATCAGCATTTAGTTAAAAGTTCGATCAAACCAAAGCATCAGAGCTGAGATGGTAGGATAACTACCATGCTAAGACATTTCTAGGACTGGGCCACACTACGCCAGGAAGTAGAAAAGAGGGGAGAAACTAGCACAGCAGAGAGGAGGCGGACACGCACAGTGCAGGGATTCCCATATAACTGTGCAGGCATGCTGTCTCTTTTCTTCCACCCGCAACCTCGCACAGAAGCAGATAAGGCTCCTGTCTGTCGCCACGGTAGTTCATGGCTTGTTTGGTTTTCCGCAGCAAGGCTGTGATGCGTGAAGTCACACTAATTGGAACATACAGAGAAATATACACCCTCACAGACACCAAAGCAGGGGAGAAAAGTGCATGTGACAGAACGATGTGCTACCTAGCCAGCTAAAATTAGATAGCAAGTAAATAAAAAAAATAGCACCATTATCTATATTTGCCTGTGCGTCAGTCTCTATGTATACAGCCAATTGTGCTTTCTACGATAAATGTTGTTAGCATTAGCTATTATTAGTTATGAGTATAACACATCTATAGGACTAGGGAGTGTAAGAATGAACATTTGATTTGAACAAACAAAACTTACAGGTTGATTCTGGTCTGCACTTTCTCTGCTGCTAAATAGATAAATGTACCTCATGCGATATTAAGCCTCCGTTCCCTTCTTGTTGACAGCTTTGCAATGTTCCCAAGTAGTTTACCTTAACCCCGCTCTGGCCTGGGTGTGACCCGGCCAGCTCCAGATAGGTTGTGGGCTTTTATGGTTGGGTCTCACTCGGTGTGACAAAACATGTGGTGGAAAATCTTTGTCAAGGCAGTGAGCTTTGTTTTGGGTGCAACAATAGAAAAGGGTTATCTAACACTGAACATAAGGAGGTTCGTGGAAAGACAGGAAGTCCACATTGCAAAGGGCAGCTTACTTGTTGGCCACTATAATAGTGGTCACATGCGGGACTGGGCTGTGGTGTGGCATAGCGGTAAGGTGCAGGGCTAGCAATGAAAAGGTCACTGATTTAATTTTCCAGTGTAGCACTGATGCTGTACCTGTGGGCAAGGTACTTACTCCTGAATTGCCTCAATATAGTTAATATCCAACTGTGTGAGTGGACAGCGTGTTAACTGTTTCGTTTGTAAGTTGCTCTGATTAAGCACTGCTAAATGGAATGTAATGTATTGTGGCTTTTTTCTCCTAGGATTTGGAACACAAAGATGCACTGTCAGAAAATGCAGGGCTTAATCAGGTGCTGTAGCCATTCCCCAAGACATTCTACCACAGCTTTTCCCTGCTCACAGATTTGTCCCCTTGTGGGGTCCACTGGGTGACAGAAAGTGACCCCTCTTGCTCATGTGCGCACGTACAGTACACATATTGCCCTTTTCCACTTACATTACTGTGTTGGGTCCAGCCCAACTATAACATTACCCTAGCCTTGCAGAAAAAAGCTTGCTGGGTTTTGCATTGCGGTGCCTGTGCTGTAACCAATTTTAGTTTAATAAGAGCTATATCCTGTGGCAGGAGAAACCTAAGCTTGTATTGTGGTAGAGCATGAGTTAAGGTCCACAGTCCCTGCAGAGGCAGAGAGACAGCAAGGTTGCTCACATTCTCATTCACCAAGGCTTTGCATGGTGTAACAGTCACCTTAGGTGATCTAAGCTTGGACAAAAAGAAACTTCAGATCTCAAAGTGAGCAAGAAAATAGGAAAACCTTAGTATTCTGCCAATAGCTTGCCTTGAGGCTTAATGTTTCCCACTGGGAAAATGCACTTGTGATGGAGATGAAGGGCATTTGATTTGGGATGGGGGTGAGGGTCACCTTAGATGACTTTTTGGAGGAACAGGAGGGTCACAGATCTTGTTGTACCGACATTTAAGCCGCTAGGGAGACTGGTGTCCATGTGGCCAAATGGACAGTCTTAAAGAATGACCTGCTGTAACTCCACACAGCAGTCAAAACAACAACAACTCTGCTGGAACAAAACTGAGACTCAGGTCACAGGCAGCACCCCTGCACTGGCACTCAGCTTTTCACTGCAGAAGTTGTGCGAAAAGGGGCAACAGCGACAAATGTCACAGCTCGAGAATCAATTAATCTGACACTCTCCAGTCACCATCTTGTCAGTATCATTAAGTAATTTCTTCAGCAGATACCCATCTCCAGGACAACTTCCTGCTACTCAGACCTGATGCTTTATAGTTACAAGGTTACCATGTCAAAGAGGTGAAACTATGAGTTTCAACAGGTACTAGAAGTGAGGCATATTGGTGTCTGCTTGCTGATTTAAGACACATTAGCAAGTGCCTTTGCTTTGTATTACTTGACTTTTTACAGGGGAAAAGGAAGAGGGAGATTTAGCAATCCCCCTTCCAAGCACTGATCACCTGAGCAGAGGTCACAGGACGACAGTCTGAAATGGCAACCACCTAATCAGAAACAGGCACTGCTTTCTGATTGGTCACATTGACAGGTCTGTTTTTAGTTTTTCCTCGATTCCGGAAGGGAGCGAGCGGGAAGGGAAGACAGAACAGGAAAAAGAGAGAGTGAAAGAGAGAGCCAGACAGAAGAAGACAGTAGTCGCAGTCTGTAACTCATGCTGATGAATTCCTCAGAGCGATCCCCTGGTGTAAGCAGCTCATCACCGTGATGTCAGTGACCTGCCGCCACTCCCCGGAGACTTGGCGATTCCCAACCGTTGACCTCAGAGGCCGTCAATGGCTGAGCACTGGCCTTAGAGAACCTGAGGCAATGGCAGTCTCTCTCTCTCTTGCTCTCTCTGTCTTCTCCTGAGTCATGCTCTCTCTCTCTCTCTTTCTGATTCACACTCTTTCTATCTCTTCCACCCCTCCCCTCTTACTGAGTCATGATCTTCAGTCTGTCTCTCTCTCTGATTCTGTCTCAGTCTCCCCCCCTTCTCTTCCTCTGTCTCCCTTTCTCTCACTAAGCTGTGCTCTCTCTACCTTTCTCTGTCTGTCTCTCTCCTCAGGTCAGTCTGAGCTTACTCATTATGCGGCTGCATCCCTCCCCTCCTATCCCACGCAGTGCAGACCTAAACCAGACTCTGGCCAGAGGCAAGGTAAGCCAGCCGTTCCCCTGTCTGCTCCAAGTCCAACAACAACAAAAGAGCACCCTCCACACCCCTCCGCCCCTAAACACAGACGGCTCTGGGAACCGTGTACGTTTCACGGATGGTAAAAGATACTACTTCAGGGTTCCGATAAAAGTCTAAACGGATAATGTCCATGAGAATTTTTTTATAACAAGACCAGGAGAAAATGACATTTAAGGAAATCGTCTCCTTAGGTGCATTATTGCATCACACTTGCATTCGAGATCATCTCTGAAAGAGGGATCTTAGGACAGGAAATTGAGTTGTATCTGAGAAGTGGAAAATATTGACTTCAGTCACAAAATGCACAGAAATCACACACTCTGATTTTGCCATTTCCATGCAGCCTACAAACTAACCATTTGTTCAGCCCCATTTATTTTGAATAATCCCACTTCCAATGAGATTCTTTTGGTTGGCACTGCAGTTCTCTCAATGTACCTGTTAACCATTGTCATTGTTATATTATCCATGGCATTTGGTCTGTTATTAGCCATTGCCATTGTCAGTGCTGTTACTATATTAGCCATCGGTCTGTTATTAGCCATTGCAATTGATGTTTTAGCAATTGCCGTCAGTCTGTTATTAGGCATTACCATTCCTATATTAGCCTTTACCCTTAGTGTGTTATTAGCCGTTGACATTAATCAGTGCCACAACTCATGAAATCAGATACCCAAAAAGAAGTGGAAATTTTCCATATTACTGACTCGATGATTACAAAGACAAGGGGTGCTCTATTTCAGGCTTCTCTGGTGTTTATGTGTCCTGGACATGGCTTCTGCATATGGCAACTTAAGGCCGGTCAACATGCTGTCTTAGCAATTTCCTGCCCCATCTAACTTCTGTTTTGCAAAGAGCTGGATAAGCAAATTTCCTCGTGAAAGCTGCTCTTTATTCACTCGAGGGAAAAAAAGACACGCAGGTTTGTCCTTGCCGACCGTCTAGCGGCTATGCTTTTTATAACCTCCAGGCCTCTGCAGCGTCTCCGGCAGAAAGTGTTGGCACGTCTTCCTGTCTCTCCTTTCCAAATGCGGAACCAGAGATGGTCCACACTTCCTCCCCTCAACAGCTCTTTCTGCTGCGGTATCACGAGGGATTGGCTTTTCAACCGCTGAAACCAGTGGCGGCAAAACAGAAAAGTAATGGCTGTTGAGCGAGTTGCACAAGACAGGGCTACTGAACCCTGCTCCGGGAAAAATGTGGCATCTGCAGCAGTGTAGGAGTTAAAATGAGCTGGGTAAACCATTGGAAAGTCACTTCGAGGCCATGAGCAGCACCATGGACCAATAAGAAGATAGAGGAGATTATCCTTTTTGGGGGGAGGGGGCATTTTGCACACCATCAGACGGTTGATTGCAATCCTTGTTTCCTGCCAGCTAATTCATAACATTTTACCCTATCCAACAAAACACCAAGCACTCAACAAAACACCTTTTCTTTGGTTTGATTGCTGATTTCTGTGAAAGAGATTTGACAAAACCCAAGGCTGCATTGACAGCCAGGTATTTGAATCCTCTTTCTTTGTCCAGCATACAATATACAGTATTTTATGAATATGCCCAGAGTTACAGTCTGCGCCATAACTTGCTGACGTGCTTTTGCCAGCAAGGATTTTTGCAAGAGGGACTGGAAGTTCATGTAATGTTTTCAGTATTTTTAAAACTGATACCAGATAAAAACAGAAAACTCTGTACTCAAGCACGGTTTGCTCAAAAATGTTTCTGAGCAGTGATGATCAGGGACAGTTGACTGCTAACAGACCCACGTCCTCTCCGAAACAGTGTCTGGTTGCAGCTGAAACATACTGTGGAACTAGAGAGCAGAACTAGAGAGAATCTAATAATACTTTTAGCAGAAACTCTTAAAATTACAGGTCATTATCCTTCTTGGGAGTATAAAAATGGATGGCTTGAATTAGATAGGTACTAAGCTGGCTAAATGGAAAGGACATTATGAAAATGATTTTGGCAGCAACAGGCTTATCATTTTAACTTACAGTAATATGTGAATATACTCTAAGTATGTACCATGCGATACAGTCAAGGAAGACTCTACTTCATTTATGATGTGGCAAACAGCAATAACATCAACCGCTTACAGTAACAACTATGCAACATGCAGCTGATTAGCTGTATACTTAGTGCATGTTTGTGCATGAGTCACAGGACGATGGTAGCTGCAATAGGCAGGCAAGTCTACTGATATCTTGGTGGGGATACCAGGGTCGCTGATGGTGACAGGATGCGGGTGGCACTGTGCTCAGCAATGTGCTTGCTGTTTTGGTCATGAGGATGGCAGGCAGTCTGTGTGGGTGTCATGGCTGTCAGTGCTTAAGACAATATACATTAAACACTGACCAAACCCTGCTCTGATTGGAGCTTGCTCTGCGGAGCTGCACAGCCAGCTTTACCAAGAAATTATTGCCTGCTTGGGGAAATTGAGTGAGTATAGTTTTACCCACTAAAAATATGTGTGTACACAATGCTTATGACTAAAGCCCTGGTCTGCAGGCGTTTATTCCAGTAAGGATCTTAATCACCTGATTAAACTAATCAGTGTCTTGTCCAAACCCAGTTAGCCTCCCCCCTCTGTTCTGAGACTGTTAGTGGAGTGAGAAGAGCTTGACACCCTGCAGGTCTGATGCCCGCCAGAAGCAGAGTGGCACGGTGTAGGAGACGCAGGAGAACAGTGTGCATCCAGTGCAGCTCTGCTGACTCATCTCTCCGGTCTGCCAGTCAGGGCCGCAAACTCTGTGGACTCTCCGAAAGCCCCTCTCAGCAGATCCCTGTTCCGTACGTTTGGCACCTCCCCCCGCTGTCACAGCTTTCCCGCCCATACGCCATCTCTTGCTGTCTCTCCAACACTCCCTCACACAGTCTCTCACACACACACACACACCTTCACATGCTGTCTCTCACTGTCTCTCCAACACTCCCTCACACACACTCCCTCACACAGTTTCTCAAACACACACACACCTTCACACATCGTCTCTTACTGTCTCTCCACACACCCTCACACACCATCTCTCACACCCACCCTCACACAATGTCTCTCACAAAACAACCGCATGTGCTGTCTCACACACACACCTTAACAAACCATCTGTCACTGTCTCACACATCTATACTCCCTCACACACTGTCTTACACACATACCCTCACATGCTGCCTTGCACACACACACACACACTCACACACTGCCTCAGGCATACCCTCACTATCTTACACATTGTTTAACACACAGAACCTATGATGTGCCCTTTCTCATACTAAACAGTGTTACGCACACACACCTTCACACACAAATCCCTTAAGCCATCTCCCACTCACAGACCATTGCCCATATACAACCTCTAGCACATGTGTCCCCCTTGTGTTAAAACAACCAGTCACATACACTCTCCTCATGCATGGCTTTCCAGCCACTCATGGCTATGAGGGCTCTCTGAGAGTGCCTGTGTAGCCGTTTGTGTTCTTGTGTGTGCCACCATGTCACGGGGTCTGAACATAACACCGACACATTGGCTTCCTTTGTTTGTACATTGCAGACATTGACAGTGTCTGGACACAACCGCATGTCTAGCTTGCAATCAATAACACTTCCTAATAACCCCTAGCATTACGTGCAGTAGGCTTTTCTGTCTCACCACCAAATGCACGCTTAACACAACCAGTGGAGCACAACAATGTCAGGATTCAGGAATGAGTCACAATTCCTGGAAAACACAGAGACACAACCGGACATGCCCAACATTCCTCCCTTTTTTAAGTTTTATTGTTGATTTAAATTTAAAATTTAACTTTTTCTAAGATTTATTTTTTCCTTTTTTTCACTTTTTCTTAGACCCAACTTTGTAACCACCAATTGTACACAAGACTCGCCTTGCCATGGCAATCTCTGCACTCAGGGAGCAGTGCAGAGATAGTAGATGCAATCCTCCCATAGAAATGCACACAAAGTGCAACAATTTTTCACACTACAGTTCTCACAGGGATTGGAGGCAAACACTGAATGCAGGATAGGTGCATCTATCTGATGTCATCTGAGCAAATCATCGGTGCCCAAAATGAGCTGCAGGGTAGCAAGAGCAGTGAGACAAGGGAACCCTGGCTGACATACCCACCCCTGCCTGGATGAAGCAAAATTGTTCCACCACTGTGTGCTCCTGGTCATAACATGGCTGGGCCCAAACCTTTGAACACTGCACTCCAGACAAGTGTCTGAGTGAGCCAGTCAGGAGCCCGCCATTCCCCCCTCTTCCAGAGGACAGAGGAAGCGTCTCTCCATTTGCATAAGCAGCAGACATTTTTAGACTCGTAAGTGTTCATGCCCCGTCCCCAGAGCCGGGATTGACATGACAGTGTGACAGGGAAGCGCGCAGGAGGGAGTCCCACCGCGGAGCCCCACGTGCTCTCCCGGGTGCCGCTGGGAACAGCAAGGTGCCAGACGCCTATAATTATCCCTCTTCCCCTGTCTCTCCACGGCAACGAGCCGCACAGCCCCGTGACGAGGACGGGCGGAGGGAAGGGCCGTCTCTTTTCACCGCGTTATCGCTAAGGGCAGGGAGCGGCCACCGGAGAAACACAGGTCGCACGCGGGCCTCTAACACACTCTGCAACTCTTTCACACATTCTGTTTTTACTAGGCTAACAGAAGTAACACGATTCGCTCAAGGGCACAGGAGTCGCGCCAAACACCTGAAACGTGAAAACACGGCCGCAGAAAAGTCAGGGTGACGTGTCTTTCCAGAGGTCAGCGCGCGGAGAAGCTGAGGGCGGCCTTCCTTTTCTTCGCCGCTCTCCCCACAGCGCGGTCTGTGTTTCCACAGATGGAGCGGCTTCCTCCCCGCCAGCCACCTGGAATTCAACACTGTATCAAAGCCGCCCCCAGACCCCCCCCCAGAGCAGGAAGCCTAAGGGCCAGCAGGAAGGGTCCACTCTCACCCTGTCCTACTGAAAGGAAGGACCTGATCGACAGAAGCAGCCAAAAACTCACACATATACAGGGACACACACACACACAGATATCGATGTGGCCATACAGGCACGCCTTCACACACACACACACACACACACACACACACACACACACACACACACACACACATGCACACACAGCTATAGATATGGACATACACGCATGTATTCACACACAAACACACGCACACACCAAGTAAACTATAAAAAGTTTTCCAGTCTCTAGTAATTTCTTTTACACAAGAATGCTTGCCACATCAGCTCATTAGAGGGGCATGGATTTCTTTTCATCAATTATACAGGGAGAAGATTAGCCGGCCATGTTTAGAGAGGCAGATTGGGAATTTGGCCAGCGCACCGGGGGGACTATTACGACTACTCTTTGCAATCAGCTCCTTACATCTGAAGGTGTTCAGGACAAGACTTGTGTGATCTATATCTGCTGCCTTTCTGCGGCTGGATCAACAGGAGGTGATGGAGTATTCTCTGCAGATGTACCGCTTTTCTTCTGTTTCTCACCATTCGTTCCGTTCCCCGAACATGAAAAAAGCCCCGGCAGACAGGATACACTTCAAACGGACGGCATCCCGAATGTTTAACACGCCTCCCCCGAGTGCGTTCAAGAGGCCCGCCTGTCCTCCGTGTCCCCACCCCCCCCGCCTTTGTGTCAGCGAAGGGTATTAACGAACCCCATTCTGCCTGGAGAAACCGGGGGTACGGGGGGAAGCGTCCCTTTCTTCCTCCGGTTGTATTTTCTCAGCAGCCCTTTCAGGGCACGAACGACAGCGCAGGAGAGAGGAGAGGAGAGGAGAGAGGGAGAAGGAGAGGGAGGGAAGGAGGGAGAGAGAGAGCTGTCAACTGCCTGCTTTTCACCGCCGCGGCTGCATCATTACCTTCCGCGCACACACAGAGGGGGACCGGTGGAGTGAAAAGACGAGGACGGAGGGAGGGAGCGAGGGAGCGGGGCTGCTGCCTACGGGGCACCTCGGGAACACAAACAATTATAAAAAGAGGAGAAAAATGAAAAGAGACCCTCCCGCTGTTCCCCCCCCCCTCACCACCTCCCCCCCACACACCTCCTCGTCGGCCGAACGGAGCCTCCGCAATAAACAACCCGGGCGTCTGAGGCGACCTCGCTGTCAGGCGCGCCGCGGCGCGGAGACATCAGTAAAGTTTTTTTCGGTGGCAGGAAGCCGATTCTTTGTGACACCACGTTCCTGGGTGGGACGATGTGGGTGGCAGGCAGACAGAGCGAGAAACATTACGGACGTCAGTTTCATTAAACTGACAATATGCCCCCACAACTCCCACTGGCAGAGCACCATCTCTCATTACGCTTCAAGCTCGAGAAAACATCCTGCCAGTGTCCTACAACACTGACAGCTACATTTTTAAAGTGAGCGGATTTCTCCGCCACATTTCCCCATACTTTAATTGCTCAGATAACGGAATTCATCTGTGTTTTCTGTTTTTCAGCTTGTCCTCAAGAGACAAGTCTAATGCAGTCCAATGTCTAGTTGTCTTCACCTTCCCTTAGCGTATGTCTTAAGGAAAGGACAACGGTAGGCAATTTTGTCGATGTGGTTAAGCTACACATTGTTTCTTTTGAGTGACATAAAGTAACTCTACCTCTGTGTTTTGCAAATCCCTGCAGTTTTAAGGAATTCCCAAAGTATGCTGCTGACAATATGAGACAAAACAGGTGGTTGCCATGCTGCTGATTTTCAGTGATAATGCAAGCTTGTATGTGTTCATGTGAGAGCTGTGGACTGGGCACCATACTGTCAGAATTTATTGGACACTCTCATGACAAAAAAAAATGGCTGCTCTCGATGGCAGGAGTTTTTTTCTGTTGAACAAATGCACTTACAGTATATGCCTAATTAATTGGCATAATGTCATATTCCATAATCTTTAAAAACTAAATCATCAATTTGTAGACCCTCACCAGAATTTTACAAATCTGTCCAACAGGTTAGATCCTCCTCTTTCTATTAAATGGATCTATCTATTAACATTAGACTGTGAAATTGCATGGTATATGCTGAGGAGAAAAAGGTTATTTCTATTACTTTAGATCTATTTTTCATAGCAACCTGGAAGTACTTGTTGATAAATATTAAACTGAAATCTCATGGTCCAGCAGATTAAACTCTATCTATAATTAATGTGCCACCAGATTAGAGAGAGACAACATAACATGACTCAACTCTGGCCTTTTACAAACTTGACCTTTGACCCTGGCATGCTTACAGCTTCCCAGCAGTGAAGATCAAGCAGAGTTACACGTTTGGGGTGGGGTGGGGGGTCAATGTTATAGGGGTGTCTTTTCATCCACCGCCAAACATCGTAGAAAAATACCATGTCAAGGGACACAAAAAGACAGCTGAAAATTTGTGATGCTGAAACAAACCGGGCCCAGCTGCTGCCAGCTTGAATCGCCCTGTGAGGAGTGCAAGGAGCGGGGATGTGCTGCTCCGATTGAAGAAAAAAAAAATGATTAGACACGCTTCAAAGTGAGCTTCTGATTCAGGCTCTGAAGAGGGGAGAGAGGGGCAGGCGAGGGAGGTGGGGGAAGGGGGGGGGGAGGGGGTGCTAAAAAAGACCTCATGTTTATTCAATCCCTCTCAGAGCGTCCACTCACAATAATCTCCGAAACACCATGGAAATGGGGGGGCAGCCGAGGGCAGCGCGCGCCCGGGCGGGGTGGGCACCGGGGCCGGCGTATCAATGCTCGCTCCTGCGCTCCCGCGGAGGGGAACGCGGCGGCCCTCTCCGACCGACCGCCAACGGAGACGTGTAAAACAACGCCCCCTCTTTAAAGGGTCACCAGCCACTAAAGACGAGCGAGGGGGTTGGGGGGTGAAGTGGGGGGATGGGAGGCCGTGTCACACCACAGCGGTGCTGTTGAGTTATGCCTTCCAGCATCCTCATTTTCAGCTTAACTGACCCGCGAATCGCACTGAGCAAACATTCCTAGAAGCCCCCGCGGTTGATCTCAAGCTAATTACCCTCTCGGCCGCCTCTCGGTGACCAAACACCGGCCTTAATCCACAACGACATGCTTAAAACATCCTGAAAAGGTTGGGGGGCCGGCATTGTGACAAGATTACCAGATGAAAGGAGCCAGCCCAGGGACAATGCGCTCGGCTAAGCCCTGCCTCTTTGAGCCATCTTTTAATGAGCTAAACTGTCCTCTTTGACAATGTCTTCCTTTCAACGTATTAATAAGTGAAATGATCTCTTGATTTTGCATGGGTGTTAAATTCAACATCGGCTGGGCTATGATTTTGTCACGGATCCCCCTGAAATGAAAAGAAGTCCGTGAAATCACGAAAACTGCAAAGCTTTGAGCACAAAATCACAGCAGCAAAGACTAAAGCAAGAAAGAGCTTGTATCCTTTCAAGCAAACACTGGAAAATGCCAAGAAGGCCTCAGTTCTGTTGTCGCATCTTTCCGGTTTGTGCTTGTTGTGAATTAGAATTTTTAATTTGGCTGAATTAGAAAAGTCAAGGATGCGTGAAAAGGCCTTAGGCCTCTCCCCAGACCTCCTCTGATGCCTGCTCAACCATGCAGACCGCCTGGATGAGAAGCAGCTCAGCCCCGGTGGGGCGGCAGACAGTCCAAGCATCTGGATGGACCACGAGTCCCGCACCTCCAACATCACCACAGGAGAAGTGACCCCCCCCTGGTTTTACGACGCGGTTCTTTTCCCAGGTGTCATTTCAGGTCACGGAGCACTGCAGCCACCCAATCAGAAGTTCCGAGGGTAGGTAATGAGGAGACCGAGATGCACAAGACTCGACCTGCTCCGGAGATGAACTTTAGTCGGGGCACTGGGCAAGAAGAGCGGCTTCAGACTGGCTGGAGGAGATGAAGAGAAATTAAACCGAGATCTCTCTAAATATCAGCGTGGCTCAGCGTCGGGCAGAATTAATGAGAAAAGTCTGAGGTGGGGGAGTCATCGTGTTCCATCTCTCCACCCATCCGAAGCCCCCAGGCGAGGGGGGGGGGGGTCAAAGGGCAGCCGCGACTCTCCCAGCTTATCTTATGCGGCGGTGGCGGCTGTGGCGGTGGCTGTTCCGGAAGTCCCATCCACGCGGTGCTGATTGGTGTTTGATTAGAGGGGAGGGTGGGGAGTGTGGAAGTGTGGGGGGGAAGGGGGCGGCTGAGCGAAGCGGGACCCGCGCCGACAGTCCGCCACACGCCCTGGGAGAGCGCCGCCGCGCTCAGGCGAACATCGTCTAGACGGTATTCATGATCCATCTGTCTGGCGCAGCCAGGAAGATGGCAAACTCGATTAGAGCAGAATCATTTGCTCTGCCTCTCTCTCTCTCTCTCTCTCTCTCTCTCTCTCGCTCGTCCATCCCCCCCTCCCCCCATTTCTCCCTCTCTCTCCCTCTCCCTCCCTCTCTCCCTCTCTCTCTCTCTCTGTCTATCCCGCCACTAAGCAAATCATTATTCTGGCTCTGAAAATTCAATCATTTTCACAGGTGCCTCAAAATAGCAGCCAGCGGCAGACACTTTCATTAACATTCGCGCTAGACTGCTAAATATTTTAAGTACCGGTGCCGGATGGTTTCCATCAGAAGAGAGTGGCCCTTAGGCAGAGCAACGGCACGAAAAAAGGATTAAAATACAAAAAAAACAGGACACAAAACCAAATTAAGCGAATGCAGTGATGATGAGGTGAAGGTCAGGGAGAGAGCTGCAGGAGGCGGGAGGGGTTGGAGGGGGAGGGGGCAGTAAAGTGCTGCTGTAAAGTTTTCTCGAGAGCCCTAAAACTTCTTGAAACAAAGGCCTCCACACATCAAAGCTCACGGGCGAGCCGGCCGAGCCCGCGTCTGATCCTCACCGTCCCGCTGATCCCTGGTCAGCTGGAAAAGCACTCACATCCCCCTTTTCTATTTCATGCCCCACAAATTCGTTTTTGAGTACCCCCTCCCCAACACAGGTACCTCTAAAACAGCGATGCTTCTCAGGCCTTAGAATATCTATATCTGCACAGAGCGTGGGTGTTTCGGCGGCTGGAAAACATTTCAGCTCAGCACAAATCCCCCACAAAGAGCCGTGTGTATGGGACGGGGGCGGCGGCAGCGTCTGGCTCGAAAACGGCAGCCGCAGCCCGGGAGATTTTGGACGGGCTGCTTCCTACTCCCTAGAACCTGTTCATCCGCTGCAACTGCAAAGCTCCTGTGCAGAAGCCAGTTACCCACACTGTGCCCTATCCCGGGCCAGTCCCACAATCCCACTCTCCTGTTCAGAAAGGACACTGCCCACCTTTGGAACAGGCTGAAAACACAAGATCAAGCTCCTCAGATCTCAAAAAAATGTGAGATCAGATGAAGTGGGGGCAGAGAGCCTCAGAGAATACCGTGAAAGAAAAGAAAAAGAGAGAGGGAGAGTGCGAGAGGAAGAAGGGGAGATGGGAGGGGCGAAGAGAAAAGGGAGGAAAAAAGAAAGACAGCAAGAGAGAGACAGAGAAAGAGAGCAAGCTGTTTTGATGCTAGAAAAAAAGCCTATTTGTCTGGGGCGCGACAGATACAGAAGAACCCGGTGGGCAGTCGCAGTCATAGACGCACAGCGGGGGGTCCCGGGTCACCAGCGGCCAGCTCTCCTCATCGCTGTTGTCCCTTCAGTTATTCAGCTGATTGCAGATTAATGAGCCGAGACGCAAGCAATTGCCGTTGGTGCAGAGGAATTTGCACTCCGGAAAAAAGAGAGAAAGAGAGCGAGAGAGAAAAAGAAAACTCTTAGGGGGGTCTGTGCTACTCACTATGACACAAATACGCACAATATCGACTGAGCCTCCATTTCAAAACCAAATGGGCTTACCACTTTGCTTCTCTTGGGAGAATTCAATTTTAAATTTAATTTCTCTTGGGATGAAATTAAAGCAAACGCTAACTGAACATAAAAATGCATATCGTTCGTTAAATTTATAAGATAATGTTTGTTCGGCGAGTATATTAGTGCATTCATCACGAGTGATTCAAGAGATCCACCGCATCCACGCAGTTGGCTATAGCTGGGAAGATGTTAGATGAACAGATTGTATTGATGACTCATAGCATTCATGAATTACAGAAGTTTTAAAGTTGTCCACGAGCGGCAATGATCCCTCGTCACACTTGGAATCAAGCTCGCCGTCACAAACTCAGCGCCGCACGAGCCTGAATTACAGCTCTATTGATTGGTGCATCAAGTGCGAAAGCAAGCCGGCGTTTAATTAAAGGCACTAAATCTACAGCGACCGACACATCTGCATTATAGCGGTCATTGAGTTTAATAACAAAAACAACTTCTGTGGTGAATTGTTGACTCAATTACAGCTGTGGCGTACAGAGAATTAGGAGTTCTATACTGCAGTCCGGGTCTTCATTAGCTTTAGTTGAACACGGTGTTCCAAACTTGCTTCAGAACTACGTTTTGCGTAACGCATTTTGGCCCGTTTTTGTCCCCTGCACCTGTCATGAGGAGGGCAAGGCAATGAGGTGTAGCTACAAGGGGAGAGAGACCTGCAGTACCTGCGCCGGCTCTGTACTGCTGGCATAAGAGGATGTATGAAATCACAACCAGTCACAGAGGAGGAGACAGGAAGAGGGAGTTTGAGTGTGAATTTTAAGGGTAAATCACAAGTGTGAGAGAGAGCGAGCGAGACAGAGACAGAGAGAGAGGGAAAGAGAGAGACAGAGAGAGAGGAGTTCATAACACATCATTATACTGCCACAAAAATGTAGCCCAGTGCCAAATGAGGGCCTTTGAATTGAGTGAGTTTTCATTCTGCTCAGCCACCCAGTTCCACTAGCTAATTACCATTTTGACAGAATTCCCCGCACCACTGGCGGAAACAAAGGCCTTTCCTGGCTCTGCAGCAGTGCCCAACACAGGGGCGAGGAGAGAGCGCATTGTGAGGATTCTGTGTTACTGACACATCATAAATCTTAATATTTTGTAAATAGGGACAGACACAGACATACACTAGAACCCTGTATGCATTGCATGACTTGGTTTTTGCTGTAGTGGTAGCAGCAGCAAAACAAGAGCTGGTATCAATCTTTGTCACTCGAGACCTCAGATGACTCTGTGCCTGTTACCTGCGAAGGCATATCTGAACCTTCAAACTTCAAACATTCAAGGTGGGGGTGAGCTCTCAGGAAGGGTGTAGCCTTACCTGCATTTTATCTCACAAAAAGTCTGTACCCCCACCTGGCAACCTTCTGAACCATGGTGCTGACTCAGGGGGTGGAGGAATGAGGAGGAGTGCAAAAGTTGGAAATAAAAGGAATGAATGAATGACTGACCAAATGAAGTAATTCATGAATGAATGAAGACTCAAACAGATTGCACTTGTCTGGTAACCTGTTGCCCTGAATACATTCATGAATAATGGGACCCAGGAGAGTAGAAAGGGAGCCCCAGACACTTGCCCTGGTAGTATGCATTGAGAATTAGCTTCAGAAGGCAAACACCAGAGCAAAGCTTTCAAGTCTGAAGATAAACAGGGGTGGAGTTGGCTTGCATTTAGGAACCAGCAAGTTCAAGTTTATAATTGATAATGCTTGGAAAGGATTGGGACAAAGCATACAGTTTTTGTTCCCAATAGATATTCTGATGACATAAAAGATTTTATTTGCTGTTTTGCATCACCTTCAGTCACATAAAAATTCTGCAGCTCTGCAGAATTGTTGCTGCAGCTCTGTCACTGTGAGAATTAACACAGTTCTGGGAAGGTAGTCTTAAGAATAAATGGTTATATTTGGGGCCAAATTCAAGCTGGACATTGACTGATACACAAAACATCCATAATACACTACAGGGTCTGCATTATCTGTTAGCATTTCTGATCTCCAGAAATACAAAACATGCTAACAGAAGGAGGTTAATGGTGATTCATGAATGATGAACAGTCAGATTCTATACTCAGCGGCATCCCTCTTCTGTCTCATTTGACATCATATGCACTTGTTTACTGTGTGTGTCTATGACAGAATACCCAGTAGATTAATTACAAAGTGACTAACTGATTAACCAACAAATGTAGCAGAAGAACCAGGCTTGTGTGCAAGGGCCAGCCAAATTCATAATCTGGCTCCCCCAAGCTGGCCACCAAATCACTCCCCCCCTACAGCTGATTGGCTTAGAAATTCTCTACACCTAATTGGCAAGGCAATTCATGCCCCCCTCCCCGACCCTGCTCCCCCAGATCATCGATGTGAGTACGAGATTTGTTCATGGGAAACATATAATATGTCACAATAATATTGTGATGTATGATAGTATACTTGGCTTCCCTTGTCTAGTCAGGTTGCACATGTTAACTTGTGGTAGGGCTTGAATAGTGTTATGCTCACACTCCCTGGTCTGGGAGTGTTGTTAGCCTGGTCTGACACTGTAGCTCATTCAACTTGGATGAATACACTTCTGTTCTTTTGGGCTGGAAGTCTCTCTGGATAAGAGTGTCTGCTGAATGTAATGTAATGTAATAAAGACAAACCTACTGTATTCTATAAGTTAAAATGTGCAGACTTCCCAAATGCAGCCGTCGTTGAAATGATGTTGCCACCTCGTACGAGAATAAAAGTGTGCATCTCCCAGGGATGCAGAGCTGCTACCTCCTTAGGCATTTTCAGCCTGCAGCCAACATCCAGTCTCTGCTAGTTCTTCAGACAGCAGCCAGAGAGGATTCTGGGAAGCAAACCGAGAGCTTGGAATATGCCCGGGCTGCTGAACTTCAGATCAGAATGAATAATGCGTCGCCCAGATAAGAGCGATTTTCACACCATTATCTGCACAAAACTGACTCCAAGGCCTTTCGCTGCTGTCATTGTAGAGCTGGAGCAGATTTTAAAAGCCTTTTCAGAACTGCTGCTGTCTTACAGCGCCATAAGATTACTATAATTAAATGAGACGAGAATGTGTTATTTCCCACATAAAAAATGTGAAATGCTAAAACATTTACACACATAAGGACATTACCAGCCCGAAGCTCAAATGATCAAAAACGAAGCAGAATTTAGATTCTTGCCAAATGCATGCATCCCATATAAATCCATCGTTCTCCAGGGTTCTTATAATTGTTGCCCACGCATGAGGTAAAATAATTCTTTTTGAGCAAAAACCTATTCCCAGGCCTACTGTTTTTTAATTAGGTAGTTACAGTAGGAACAGTGGTGTGTTCTCGGTGATGAGAGACATGGTGGCCATGTTGTAACTCTGACATTGATTAATGCTCTAATTTCTCTCTGTGCGGAACAAAGTCCGAGCTGTCTTAAAATAAAACACTCAGACCTGTGCTTCATATCTCATTAATTCAGCCAGAGAAGGCAGAGAACGTGACAGTCTATAAATGTAGTCTCTATTGTAGTTCGTGAGTTAATAACTAAGTCTAGACCTAGCCCCCAGCTCAGCTGCACCCATAGCTCAAACTAAAGGATAACCTTAAACCCTACCTAAGAATTTTGTGGAATTACACAAATCATGTAACAATTTATATTTGCACCTATATAGACTTTGTGCGCAGGTACATAGTCCTTACCTAAACAAGGTACATACATAGAGGTAAACTACCTACTTAGCATAGAGTGTGACCTAAAAGGATGAAATTATTATAAGTTCACATTGTGTCAAATTGAAACTCAGTATTTAAGATTACAGGTCCTAGAACTCATTCTCTAGAAAATCATCCACTTCTTTACTCAGTTACATATCCCTTTTACCATGGAGACAAATCATATCCAGGAATCTGAATGGGCTCACATTTTATACAGATGAGATTTTCTGAAACCCATTTCCACAGGGGGTTTTATGAACTAGCTAAACCAAGGCAAATTTGCTCTGATCAAAGACAATTTGCCAACTCTGGTTGTCCTCTACCTCAAAATATAATTGTAGTATCACTAGTACCAGGACCACTGCTCCCCCCCCCCACAACACACACACACACACACTCACACACACATACACACAGTCATAAGCCTCCCCTGCCTCAGACTCAGCAGATGAGTCACAGCTGGAGCAAATGGACACACCCAGAGGCAGATCCCAGCAGGCACAGGGCAGGCCACTGGCTTCAGCCTGAACTTAGCAACAGCCTTATCGGATCAGCACCCCTGCACAAAACAGAACCACAATGTATCGTGGGTGAGTTTACCAGACAGATGTTGAGTGCTATTTTGCCGTAGGTGAGGGCTTACGTCCAAAACAGTGGCTTTACGCTATACCAACTCTGGATCTTCTTCTCCTCGTCAGCGTCACCGTGAAATTTTGAACCCGCTTCTGTTGAACTCCAGATTCAAGAACAGATGGCGTTCATTACTAACACCATCACCAGCCACCTAATTATACCCCAACGCAGTCTCCAAACCTCGCTTTAGAATTCACAACTGGCACTGAAACCGTTATCAGAGATGATTGTCATTGATTATGCTTAACTGAATCAGCTGATTATCGTTGCAGTATGGGTAAAATATGCACAAGTGGAAATAGACATGCAAGCAGAACAAGAGGTATGGCAGGCAGACAGTTGGAAAAGCACCGAACAGGGCTGTTTCTCTTCCACGCCTCAATGCGCGTGTTGCGTGACGACAGCATTCGGTGGGGTTGCTAACAGCCCCCACACCCCCCCCACCACGTAGCCCGCCTCCTCACCTTGTCTGTCTGGGGCACAGGATTGATTGGGGCCCGGCTGAGTGAATCTCCTCCGTGCTCCCTCCTACGCCAGCTCAGGGCTGATTTAACAAGCCACAGGAAGCTAGGCAGCCCCCTCCCCCCACACCCCCAGCCCACCCCCGCCCAGATTGCATTTCTGCCCAGACAGCACAGAGAGCGGCTCTGCCAGCTGCAGACATTGCCCTGCACACCGAGGGGTGAGGTGTGTGTGGGGGGGGGGGGACGGAGTTTATGGCGATCATTACACTTGATGGACCCAGTCAAGCACTCCTCCAGCACGGGGCATTGTTTTCCCCTTTATTTCGGCTACGACGACACACGCGGAATGAAAGCTGGGGAGGGCATTTATCCTAATGCGGAAAGTAAGAATCTTGGGCGATAAATCCTCTGCATAACCAGACGCGGGGCTGGCGGAGCGCTTCGCCGTCTGATGTGCTAAATCCAGGGATATTTCCCATAAAACAAATGCTCTTCACAGAGGCCTCCGCTCATCTCCTCCCAGCTTTATCTGAGAGGCGCAGGCTGAATTAGTCTGGGTGAATCATTCGCCGTGGAGGAAAAGAAATAAATAAACAAAGTAAAAACAACAAGACTCACGCACTCGCACACACACACACACACACTCACACACACACACACATTCACACACACACATTCACACATACATACATACATACCCAAAGCTCAGAGCATCTGGTTTATTCTGTTCCAGTTTAACACTTTTCATTAGTGCGGCATCCCTTAGAGATACTTAGACGCCGTAGCATTGACCCTGGGGGCACCCCCCCTGCACAGACACTGTATTGCAGCTTCAGAGACATGCCTAATACAGACACCCCTTCCCGAGCTATTGCCTCTCCCAGCCAACCCACCAGTCTGTGCTTAGGGAATGATCAATATAACCCTCCCCACCACCACTGATGAGCTCCTGGGTGGGGAGTGATTTAGGCCTGTGAAACTGGAACCCCGAGGGCCACATTCGGTCCCTGTCATGATAATTTATGACCGTAATAACATCTACAATTTGTTTATTTGCTAGTCAACACTCCGTAGCACTGAGTCGTGGTTACCATGATGGATGAGGCTTTATTAGCTGCGCTTGTTGTTGGTGAGCGTGGCCCTGACTCATATCTCTACAAAGGGCAGATTCTCACAGATGACACAGCCTGTTGCTTTGTGTCAGGGACAACCGGATCGTATGGCGTGGACATCAAATCACACTTTGGAGCAGCATGATGGGAAAATGATTCCAATCAATACACCAAAACCGTACACTGCAACCAATACTCCATATTGATATGCTGTACATTTCCCATATTTTTGGATTATTTATGCAATCACTACCCTCCATAATTCACAAATAAAGAAAAAAATAAGAAATCAGATATAAAATCTGACATACTATCTGGCTACATTTAATTCTATATTTATTCAATATACCAGTTTCCTCTATGGAGACTGCTATACGATTACAAGCAACAAAAATGGTATGGAATGTATTGCCTTTGTGTATGCTAGGAAACACATCTCTGTTTGCAGTGTATTCTCCTTCATGCAGAGCAAAAGTATTCTGCGGCTAACTTCTGTGTGAAAATTGCCCGTCCCATCAGTTTCTTAAAGTCAGTTTCTTAAAAAAAATGCTTGATTAAACGATGAAATTGCATCATAGTTCAGGGGTAGCAGACAGAAGCGCAAATGGTGCACGCTGGATCAGAGGCCAGATTCTGACAGCGTGGCCCCCTGCGGGTTAAGACCTCAAAGCTGCGTTGCCCTCCCAGGTGCGTCGGGGCATCAGAGCCGGCCCCCTTCCGGGGAACAGGTGGGACAAAGACGGAGGGCGCAGAGTGTGCACCCAGCCCCTGCGTCCCAGCAAAGGCTGAGGAGCCCAGGCCGGGGAGAGAACAGAAGAGGGGGAGGAGAGGAGGAGGAGGAGGAGGAGGAGGAGGAGGAGGAGGAGGGAGGGCTGCACTGTGCTCCAGATATCGTCCGTCAGGCTACTTGTCAGCCCTCTGAGGCTGAACATCATGACAGCCCAAAGGACGCGTAAGGAGATGAGACTCCCAAATTTCACCGCCCACCCAGTACCTGTCTGGTACACTTCATTCAGACAGTGTCTTCAAAAGATGCACTTGGATCTCGCTTCGAGACCCGTGATATAAATTCACTTTACTCAGAATGTTCTCTGCACCAGCACCCTGCTACAAACCAAGGTCAGATAAAGAAATGTGGTACAGTAAGCACCGCTCATTGCCAGAGCACCTCCTTAAAATTTCAAAGACTCTAAAGAAGGAAAACCTCTTACAGACCTGCATTCCCTTGCAGTGTGCGTATACATTTATATTCTGACCATGGACCTTGAAGAATCTATGAATGACAGCAACAGCAGCATAAAATTACACTAAAGCGCAACAGCAGTATAGCAGCAGACTCGCAAACAGGAGGAACCCACAGTACAGCATAGAGCACTTTTACTTTATGAGCTGTTCAGGGGCTTTGCTCATTGTAGTGTTATAAAGGAGTCAGGTTGCTGAGAGACAGGGGGCAGCAAGATGACGGCTCTGGTCAAACAATTTATAGCCAGTGATCATGTGTTTTTCCATCAAGTGGTATCTAGTCATGTCTGCCATGTGAGGCCCTTGGTAACATCAACCCAGAGCCAAGACGGCGCTTGTTTGACTGGCCCCGGAAGCTGAAAGGTCATCATGTGAAAGCAGGCGGTTTATGACCGCCGTGTGCGCGGACAGTGACAAACACCGCAGCCAGCACGTGACCCCCCTCCTGGGTACCCCTGCAGTGACGCCCACCAGAACCTCCGCACCTGCACGCGGAGCCGCACCACGTTGCCATGGCGCCGTGACCAGGGGCGGTGCAGCCTCGCTCCGTGCCGCTCCGTCTCCGGCCCCGAAAAGTAGCTCTGTATTGGAGAGATTATTTTTTAAAGTAAAAAAGCGTACAGAAATAACTATCGCCGCAACAGAAAATGTCTGGGCAGAAAGACAAATCCACATCCTAGTCTGCTGGAAAAAAAGGCCAGTGAGACTAAGCCTTTTGATGGAGCCAGGTTTTAGATATTTATAAAGGACTTAAGAGTGTGAACAGTTTTCTGCACTGTGCAATGGTGCTCACTGCAGAGGTTTGCAATGCAGAAAGTAGGAGTTGGATAAAAAGAAATCTGAAGACATTGACTGTAAACAGTGTAGAGCCTTAGAGGACATAGCTGCACACTCTACAGAAAACCCCACTGTAATGAGTTATACCACACACACTGCTGTAGGTAAAAAAGACAAGTTACTCCAAACAACTCATGATTAGCATTTAAGTAATGCTTGTAGATTATGGAGCTTTGAATGCAAAGAAATGTGTGTGTGTGTGTGTGTGTGTGTGTGTGTGTGTGTGTGTGTGTGTGTGTGTGTGTGTGAGAGACTGTCTGCTGTCTGTTTGAGGGGGAATGGCACAAACTTTAACTGAAAGCCCGTATCTTTGTACCCAGCTTTCGAATTATGCATGCATCACAACGGATCCCTGGAAGGCTCCTCTCTTGTAATTGTGCTGCCTGGCGCCTGGCTCGCTTCCTGCCAATAGCCTTGCAGTCGCAGGCTGCTTGCCCGTTGTGTGCCGCATGGTTTGACAGACCGGACACGAGGGTGGCATCGTAGCCCCCCGGCGTTCCTTCCTGAAGCGACCGGGCCCCCCGGCCACGGGCCCGCACGTGGCTCAGGGGCCCTCCCTGCCCCCGGCTCGGGCCCCCGGCCCAGCCGGCGGGGGGGAGGGCTCCGGAGCGGACGCCGCGGGCCCGCGTCTCAGCCTCTGCCCGGGCAGAGGATCAGAGCTCTCTCTTTGAAGTCAGGAGAGCCTCCATCTGTCCGGCCTTTGAGGAGCCACCCAGGAAGGCGGTCCCTGGGAGGGTGTCGGTGCCATATGCTGCGGGGGCGAGTCCCGTCCAGCCCTCTGGCTGCAGCCCGCGCGCGCCCCGGACTCCCTGCAGGGGGCGCCCTCCTCCGCAGCAGCTGACCTTTCCCCTGGTCCTCCCTGTGGTCAGGCTCTGATCCCTGCGCCTCGCCCTCCCCCCGCACCGGAGGACAGCTGAGTGCACGGGGAAGGGGGTCGTCTGATTTTTAGGAGCTTAGACTTCTCTCTGTGTGGCAGGAAGCTTTCCACCTTTCTGGGTGGGAAGCTCCTATGGCTGTGAAGCCCGCTGTCTTCAGCTGCCCGCTATCTAAGATGCCACAAGGGGAATGAACTACCACTGCTTTGCTGGACCGAACCCAAATTGTCCATACCGACTTTTCTGTGTGTGTACACTATGCTTCAGGTTTATTGTTCTAAACCAGGCTTACTCCGCTCTGTTCCTGGAACACTCTAATCCAGCAAATAAAACTAACACTAAAGCACTAAAGTTATGCTAAACGAATCCCCCTTTTCTACTGTAGAGCTGGAACCAGACTGGCTGTAGCCGGAATCGCGTTTGCTTCTCTGCTGTACTGCGGCGCCTGGTGTCACACGCATTTGGAGAGTCATGCACGGTGGTGGGCGGCAATGCAGGCCCAGAGTTGCTCCAGAAGAGAAGAAGACCACTGGGGTGGGAAGAAAACAATGACTTTCGCTCCTGAGCTTGATGTTTTCTTTGGCTTGAAAGCAAAAGGAGCACAGCAAATGGCAACATGGGCACGGCCCCTTGTTAATCTCTGCATATTTTTATGACAGAAGCAAAGCAGTTTTATTTTCAGTTCATATATTTGTGCTTCCGGCATAGTGTGGCTAGCGTAGCTGGCACACAAACAGTCCACTCACTCTGCTGGTTACAGTAATTGAACAGTGCTGTCTATTTAACTGGTATTCTGCTTGCTGATAAGTTACGTGACCATGGAAACCACTTGATTCCATTTCAAAAGGCCCAATTCCATTAGGAAACAGAAACTCAGTTTGTCGAGGTCCATTCAGCAATTCCAATGCTCATTCTGTGATTAAGGAAAAGCGAGGGACCTAAATCAAAACTGTACACACCTGGCTAAAAGACAATGCAGCCATCCAGGACCAGGGTTCTGTGGTTCTGCGGTGCCGTCCAGTTGGCTCAATGGGAACCCTCTGAGAGATATTTTAGGCGTCAGTCCCACTGAACAAATGTGCTATTCGTCCTTGTTACATAATTGCCTCCTATTTGGCTTCGTAGTAGGCAGGTCAGTGTCCTGATCTTTGTGTTGAGAGCATGGAAAAGGGAAACGGAGGTGGAAAAAAAGACAGAGCAGATGCGCAGCTGCTCTCATCCAGCCAGGCTGCTTCCGACCAGCGCGGCGACTCCGTGCCAGAGCCGCTTCCTCGAAAGCCCACAGGATGCGGCCCACGGGCCTGCACTGGGCCCGCCGTGCAACACTACACCGAGGAACGTCTGATGTCGAAAGGGCCGCGACCCGTCACCCGAGCAGAGGGACCACCGCTGACGCTCGCGGTCACCCGCGGCCCCCGAATCTCAGCAACGCTTGATCCGAAAACAGACTTAGACGCTCTCCTGTGCGGCCGATCTCGTCCAGGAAAAATGTTCTGCGAAAAGCAGCTGTGATACCAAATGAACTTCGTTTCTAATTTGTAAATCCAAACAGGATCACGAAATTAATTTCCACAAAAAAAAAAAAACTCTACATCGGTTAGGTCTCCCGGAGCAGCCAGAAAGTGTACTCTCATTATTAATACAACAGCTGTGGGTAAAATCCATCTGACTTTTAAGAACTTAAGCAATTTTATTTTCCGGAGAGAGCTTTTCAACCTTTCCAGCGCCCTGTGCCCACAGAACACCTGTGCCATTAAAATCCAGACTCGTCCTTGCCACCACAGGCATTCCCCACAGAATGCCTCATTTTTTTGTGCTTTCACAGGGCTGAGGGAAACTAACCCATCTGTGTGCTCAGACCCTCTGAGGCAAAAGGAAAAGTTCAGCCAGGATTGTCATCAATATTTATAGGGCATAACACATGAAGTCAGCAAGAGGCCTTCAAAGCTTGTTCATAAATCTAGAGAAAAGAGCCGACTGATCTGACCCGATCTGTGCCAGGACCACGCCTGACAGATCAGATAGCACAAAAGGCAAACCCCCATACGATGTTTAATACCTGTTTCTTTATTTATTCTTTTTCTCAGTAGCATCGATTACAAAAAAACCCCAAAACAATTCAATCCCGTTTATATGGTATTTTCTGTCTGCATCCATCTATTTCCATTCAATGGTCTCTCTGTGGGTGTTATGATATCACAATTCAGCCATTCAGTTTCTTGGCCCTGTCCTAATCTCGCCAACTGTCAGTATTCCTTTTGGCTAATGGAAGCCTGGTTTGTTTCATAGGCTCCCTGTGACGACAGTGACATCATCATTGGTCCAGACTTTCTCATAAAAATGCCGCTCTTTCTTAGGAACTGTAATTGATCTTGGAGCAATTAGCTAATCAGACTGCAACACAAGAGCAGAACGGAGACACAGCGGGGATGTTTCCAGCAGCATTTCCAGCTGAGAGGCAGATTTGGACTGGACATCACAGGTGATTCTACATCCTGCTGCGCTGTTATTTAGCATTCTGAAGTCCTGATAGCTTTATGGGCCAGGCCCAGAGGGGGCTACTCTGACTCAACCTCAGAGTTGCCCAATAAAGAGGACAGCCCCTCTTTGGGCGGCCATCTTTAAACGGACACTCTGAGGAATCATGTCAGATTCTTAGCCATCAGTCCAGATAGTGGGATATACACTCCATGCTTGCTTACAACAGGACATCTTGCTGGAATATTCACAGCGGGACAAATATATGAATGCACTACATCAAAGACACCTTTAAGCGAATCTCTGAACACAGATATAAAAAACATATTGCATGTTTCCTCTGAGGTATAGACCTTTTCCCACCTTTCTTTGCTGGGGCCTTCCTTTCCCTTTATTGCGAGGCCTTCCTGGGCATTGTCCCATGGCGTTACTCACCTCTAACCACAGTAATGGATTCAGACAGAATTACCAAGAAAGCCAAAAGAGAGGAAGGATGGTGTAACGATCCCATTGCAGGGCTGAGGAAAACAGACGGCCGACCGCTGTTCAACCTGCTGAGGCGAGACGCGTTCTGTCTCTCCCCCTCCCCCCCCCCCCCATGACGCCTCGTGCTTTGTTTGACACCGTGGAAAAGGAAGTCTCTGATGTCTGCCTGGTGGATCATTCCGCTAAGCTGTTGCGGGAAACCGGGGGGGGTGCCCAGGGTGTTTGCCCTGTGAGTCAATGGAAAGATTAGCAGGGCAAAGCCAAGCGTTCCACAACACGTGGGACACGGAGACGCTCCCTGTTATTGCATCTGTGTGTTATTGCCAGAGAACGTGGAAACAGTGTGTTGATTTAAGAGTTTCCAGAAATGAGGCTGAGGTGTAACACTACAATGGGGCAATGACCCTGAGAGAACCCTTCTGCCTCCCTCAACAACAAACCCTACTCAAGTTAGCCCTGACTGCTAACTCGTGTTTCGCTAGTTGCATCATCTTTCTTAACTGATTGAGAATTCATTTGATGATTTTAAGCTGTCTTAGACGTTGCCGGGTGAACTTGAGATAAATTATATAAATTTTTACAGAAGAACAGACTTCAACTTTCAGATAATATATGGCGAGCAGGCTGGTATTTTACTGAAGATAAGAAGTTTCAGCTCTGTTGAATTAAATTAGTGCGCTTACATTAAGCAGCTACCAAAGTGAGCAACCTTGTTTTGAAACCAAAAACGTAGCCTTGCTGTGTCCTCCAATTATTCAGTTGTATTGCAGGGTACATAATTCTCTCAAGATACCTCCTGTCCAAATTATAGGCCACCCAGCTCCACCTGTTTACCACTTTAATACTTGATTTCACAGAGATGTCAAAAGCCCACTGCAGACTAAATGTTCTCCAATTGCTATTTTGGGTTTGTTTGTCTGAGACAGCAGACGCACCAATGTGCTCTGATTGGTTGAGTGACATCACCATGATGTGATGTCAGTTGCTTATATGGCCCTTTTAAGAAGTAGGTAGATGTGAAAACCTGAAGTTGAACTCACTTGAGATTGTGTGACTGTGCCTTTGGCTACCATTTCTTATGAACCAGCAAAGCTGTCTTTTACCTTTAATTACCTGTTATTAAAATAATTACCCCAAGACACAGGAAGTATGTTGAATACTTGAGCCTTATTTTTGATCACTGCTCTCTCAGTCTCTCAGAGTGAGACTGCTACCCAGCCCAACCTCCTCTAACTTCAGTGAGAGCAATTTTACCCACACAATGGTTCAGAAGGCATGGGATCTCCTATGCGGTAGGCTGTGCTCCAGCCCAAAACCATCTGGGCAGGACTGACCTACTGCACTGCCATGCAATATTTCTGTAGTTCTAGCTTTGGGATAAGACTGGTGTCTGTTATCTGAATAGAGGTCAACAGGAGCTCAAGAATGGTCTGGCATCAGATCACATCTGATGTCAATTTCATGTTGAATAATATATTATTTAAAAATAATATTTAACATATTATTCTAAAATTAGCTACAATCTGTTTTGCTGCTAAGTATTAAGATTTTGACTGACAGTGCCTGGAATGACCTGCTTGGAGTTGAGGGATCAGTTCTGACAACATCCATGTTGATTTTATATGTGCATGGAAAATATTTTGTTTTCGCTTACTCGGTGCAGACAGCCTTGCAATGTCTTATCCAGCAGTTTTTGCTTATAAAATTGAAACATTTCCAACAGACAGCAGGAGCTGTAATAGCATTCATTTGGTAACCACTTAAATGGATCATCGCCACGTTATAAACTCAGTACAATTCAGATGTGCTGCTCTTGAGACAACAGTGTAGGACTGTTGGTCCACCAATACACGCAGACCTGAAAGCTTACTATGACCAAATAGTAAGCAAGCCTACCCTCTAGTGGTGAGATTCCGAATAACAAAAACAAGTCTGGACAACATTATGACAAGCAATGGCATCTGTTATCAGTTCTGATGTCATACACAGCGAACTCCAACATCGCTTAAATGTCCAGTTTTCGAGATAGAAATGACTACAATATCGACTTGAGAAGAGCATTTTAATCAGGTTTGAAATTAGAATCAGAATAACTTTGTAAAGAGGACAGAAACCTGAGAACACAGAAATAACTTTAGGGATTTATTAGAACTCATCTAATTAAACTGATGTTATGAAATTGTAGAAGTGCACTCTGAAACATTCAAATGTTTTGATGGTAGAAACACAAGGGCTCTAAGCCTGTTAACCATGCAGTTGTGAATATTGAACTTTAAGTATACCCCATAGTGCATGTGGATTTCTTGCCGTGGATGACCTAGACATTTTGTTGACCTGGACTTGATGGTCACCTGGTATAAGAAGATGCCTCTGTGAGAGAATCTCATCCAAGGAATATACTGCAAATGGCAATGCATGATCAACTGAAAACCTTTTCTTAACAAGTTGATCACTTACCCATTTGTGGTGAGGGTTACTCAGAACTAAACAACAGCAATACATCTCCAGTGCAGTAGTGTGTGTCTGTATGATAGGCTAGAAGATTATTTACATCAAAACCAAACACAGGCTTTTCCTCATGCTGCTAATTATCCGTTCTATAGGATGGCGCTCAGGATATGTCATTATAAATACACATGTTGCTGATATACAATATATCATCAGGTAATCCCTGTAGTGGTGTATATGAAGATGAAATTATTCATACCATTATAATCATTACTTTTATCCTCATTTAGATGACGGTCTCTTAAGAGAGCCTAATATTGCATAAGACTACAGAAACATACAACAGTGAACTAAATGTACAGTTACTCATGATATATCTAGATGACCTTATGCGGTAAAAATATTAATATGCAAGGAATTCAATTAGAGAAAAGCCTGTTTATTGAAAATTAATCTTGCATCTTTCTGCTGGCAAGAAAAAAATGTCCCAGACAAAAAGCATATAAGCAAGGAAACATTTTATTACTTCAAAAGTATTCAGCTGTGAAACGTAGTAAGCAGTGACTCAATGACCCATTTTAACTATAACAGTTTTTGAGAAATGGTGCTTAAAGTGAACGGACAACTTTCACAAAACAGAGGAAAAACTGTATGTAACAAAAGCTGTAGTCTCACTACATACACCTTATATCACATATATTATGTTAGTACACGCTCTTATCAAGAGCACCTTATACAGCTTACAAATTTTACTTGTTATCCACTTACACAGGTGGATATTTACTAAGGTGATTCAGATTAAGCACTTTGCCAAAAGGTACAACAGAAGTGGCCCCATTGGGCATTGAACTGTCAACCTTTAGGCTATAAGCCCCGGTCCTTACCACTACACCACACGGGTGCCATATCAAAAGTGTGAAAAATCTCCCAAAACTAGGATAAATAGGATAAATATAGGATCTTTGACCATAAGGCACAAACTTTCAACTTCAGCTTGCAACTTTCAACTGTGACTTATTTCCAATGACGTAGATAAATGACAAACTGATTAAATAAACTGGCTTTTTAAATGACCAAGAGCTGAGGTGGATATAACACCTCATTATATCATCACACACTGCATATTAACACAACACTCAAGACAAGAGTCAATTGTGCCAGACACAACAATTTAAATCAAAGAAAAACTGGCAGCCCAGGTACTTAGGACTCAAATGTTAACACAACATTTCAGAGTGTTATTTCCTACTAAGTTTAAAAAGAAAAACAAAAAAGATTTCACTGATCAACAATGTAGTGTGCATTCAGATGGTATTCCAAGAAACAGCCACACACCAAAAATCCAAGAGCCAGGGAAAAAGAAGAAAATGGCCAAAAAAGAGAAGCCACAGAACTGCAGGTATATGCAAGGCCACCAGTATTACTCTGATTATAAAGCCTTTCATAACCCTTCACCTTCTGGTAAAGGGTTTAAGGGTTGAGCAGGGTACTGCCAGCATAGGTGAGACTGCTGCAGGTTAGCGGAGTCGCTATCGCTAGCTTGCTCTATCAGAGAGGGGGGAGGCGGGAGGTGGGCGTGTCTTGAACCAGCCCATTGGGGGTCCAGAGAGGAAAAGAAATACCTGAAACAACAGAAAGATAAAAGGAAAGAACACACAGAAAAAAAAAACAAAAGGACAAAAAAACATAAAAATAAAAAGAGAAAGGTAGCGATTACAAAGAGAAACAAGAGGAAGGAATAGACTGTGTGTTCAAAAGGTGAAAATGAAATGAGAAATTTAGCAGATGTTCAGTGGCAACAAATCGGGAAAACTTGTTTATCACAGGACACCCGCACACCTCATAACCTGTTTACCCAATAGGTTTAGGTTTGATAACTTCTGTTGAACTATGTCACTTGGCAGTACAACAAACCACCAATCTGAGCACCCATAATGTGAACAGCAGCAATGAATTGTTAACACTATGCAAAATTACACCAGACAGTGCCCCCCCCCAAATATAGAAGGATTACAGTGTCCAGTCAAACACTATCATTGGGTTTTATTCACCCACCTTTTTAAATAACTACCATTCTATCAAACCTTTAAATGATCATGGGAATGAAAAAATAAAGGACACCCACACCATCTTTGACTGATGCTGTGTGGAACTCAAACTCTGTTCATTCCAACAGTAATTGAGATCATCTGTCATCAAGCAGGAATGCCTGTGAAGTCCTGATAAAATGTTTTGAGTAGAGTAACAATGAATCAAGAACCGAGATGTTCAAACTGAATACAGCACAAAGCAAAAAAGCACAGCCACCCATTAACAAAGCAGATCTGGCTGTTTTTGTTCAGGTTTTTCCAGATTTCAAAATTTCATTTCATTTCCCACACATGTCCTCAATGCACACATACAGAATTCTTTTTTGAGATTTTGACCCCTACTCTGTCTGAGCTCAAAGCTTTCCCTCATGATGTGTTCAAGTGTGGTTCTTAAACCAAGTTTGGTCAGAGTTCCTGTCCTTGTTCTCTTTCCACTCCCACATGTTGACCATCTGAGAAGTACACCCTGATTGTGTGCTGTCAACTTCACAAAAGCATTGCAAAACCTTTTTCGTCATGGACATGAGAAACCCCCCCGTTTCATTCAAGTTACTTACGATTGGTCTGTGCTTCTTCACATTTTGACCCACTTGCAATATTGAAAAAAATCTCAGGTCACAGACAGACACAGCACTTTACTGTAATAAATGACACACCACACATGGATGACATCTCAAATAAAGAATGTCTTTGGCATAAAAATGTATTAATTCTCCTTCGTACGGAAACCATCTCAGGTTAAAATAAAAGACAGATCATTTCATCCGCAGTTCTGTATTAGATCAGCAATCCACCAGTCAAATGTGCTTTTGTACAGATGCATATTGTGCCACCTGTCATTTGACAGAACATCTCCACTCCAGATTCCTGAGTGCATATGGACGCCAAAAGCAAACGTCATAGATCGAGCGAGGCTTCTGGGGCTGATCTGAGATCAGTAGTATGGAGGGTGCGGCTGTGGCTTTGGTGAAGCTGCCCTGCGCAGGGGTGGGGAAAAGGGAGCTCTCTGTCCATTCCTGTGTGTGCATGCAACAAGCGGCAAAACATTACTCCCTTAGCCAGGCATCAGCTCAGCTTTCCTTCTGTTAAAAAAGGACATAATACATGTGGAAACGGCACTGTGTGTTACAATACAGCAGTGAAGGTTTCAAGCTTTTCAACCACCCACACACAGGCACACACGCACACAAGCAAAAACTAACAAAAAGCAGCAATCACAAAACAAGCCAAGGAACAAGACAGAGGACATCACAGCTCATCAATACAAGATTGCAACAGCCCCATTCTGACTGTCAGTTAAACTGCCTTTCAGTGAACATTAACTATGATGCGATTCGGTGTTTTAGAAACACAGCTCACAGACAAGCTGGGTTATGCTGCATTGGACTTCAGACCGTACACGCAGCAGATTGCTATAAATAAAAACAAACCATCTGACATCTTAAATGTGGAAAAAATGCATAGATTAGCCAAGCCTGGTGAGTAGTATTAGGGGTTTTTTTTGTTGTATTGCATAATGTGACTTTGGAACTTGTGGAATCAGAAACCATCCTTGAGCCCACTGCACTACAAAAACACAAAGCCAAAGCAAAAGCAAGCATTCAGATTACTGTGTGGTCCATAAAAAATGAAAAATACAGGATTGTGTTTCATGAATAAATCCAAATATGGAACTGTGTCTTATGAATGCATCCTGACTGCAGCAGATGGATGTCAGTCACATTCTTCCCACCACACAGTTCTGTACATCCATGATATTCTATTCCTGTATTTTTCACTTTCTATTCCTCATCAATTATCACCTGTCCTGACTGCAATAACAGAGCTACATTATAAATTCATTATGGAGAAAAAAACAAAGAAATTATTATGAGGCCCTATGAAATCCTATATAACATCCCACTTGAAACAGTAATTGAACTGCAGTATCTTTAGGTGTGATGACAGTTGGGACCTACACATTGAAAGGGGTTCTCTCACCAAGAGGCATTCATGCAACAAGACAGTGGCAATAAAGGAGTGTTCAGAGAGGCTTATATAATGCCTAGCTATCACCAGCTTCACCCTGGCCTGGATATTCACAACAAATCACAACTTACTGACCCCAAGCCTATAGCAATGTTTTTATTCAGAGGGCTGTTTACTGAGGCTTAGACTGAACCCGTTGTTTGATTTGGGTTTATAGTTAACCATACAGAGGTCAGCAGGGGCTTCTTGATTCCCACCACACACACAATGCATATCTAAAAATCAGGGATCCGGGAAGCCCAGAAAGGGCAGGGTTGGCCACTCTTTGACACTATGAAGAAGAAAGCTACTGTCTTTGTAATGTGGACCATTAAGAATAAGCAAGAATAAGCTCCTACAGTCAAGTATGTGACATGGTCCAAATGGAAAAAAAAATGGGTATCAAGGTCCTGTAGTAAGGCAGTGTTTGCAGTCTCTTAAGCTCTGGGACAGGGGAGGTGGGGGTTGGTGCACCAGACCAAATAGTCACTGGGTGTCGCACCTACCTTCCAGCTGAAGTTCCATCTAAGGAATTCTGGGATGCCACACCTGGGGGCCCTGTCCCAGGGTTCAGAGTGCCTGTCTGGCTGGACGTCCCATTCACTGGACTACCGTCCCCCTTCAGGATCCCTGTGCACTTCCAGTTGCCCATGTAGTTGGCTGGGGAGAGCAGAGATGGAGTCCAGATGGTGGTGGTGGTTGAGACAGCAGCAGTGAGGTGGTGGAGTGAATATTCTGAATTTTGCGTAACAGTCCCATTAAACAGGCAACTATTTATGATTCTTAATTAAATCAGAATGGCTAAATATAATGGCTTGCATCCAGAATTTCCCATCATAGTGGCACAGTAGCGATAATTTTACATACCTGGATATAGCCTTTACTACTCAGTGAGTTCAGTAGAAATGAAAAAAAACATACACAGGTCATTCCATTTGAAGTCAATTAAAATGTGCCAAGTTTGATCTCACACATTGTAATTTCAATGAATGCTTCCACAAATTTTTGTCTTAAGTAATGTTCACAGCACAATTTCTGCACTTGAATGACCATCAATCTCAGAAACACTAAAAATTAACAAGTATGGGTCCGGCCTGCAGACTGCCATGTTTATTTCTTCATTTAGCATTTTGGAATAATTCCAAATCTAATGGAAAAGATGCACATACAGTATATGTATAGTATGCATTTGGTTAGAAAATCTGGATTTTAAAAATGAGGTCATTGTGTAGCCCTTTATCTCCGCTGGCAAAAAACATACTCTCAGAATCTGAATTGAGAAATTTTTCCTGAAAGACAAACACTTCATGGAAATTTAATGGGAATCAAAAGGACCAGGGATCAAAAACAGCTGGAAGCTCTACCAGCACTCCTTGGACTGTGTCTGTAAACAGCAGAGTTAGTCAGCGCACTGAAAGCAGCCTGTGGATTCGCCTCCGTTCGCTCCTGACCTTTCCAGATGCGCACGCAGCCGTCGTCCCCGGAGGAGGCCAGCAGGGCGCTGGTGATGTTCCAGCTCACGCGCCACACCTGGGAGTTGTGGCTGTCGAACTGGGCCACGATCTGCACCTCCAGCCTGGTGGGCCCGGTAGAGGAGGCCACGTCCACACTGTTGGTTGCACAGCCGTCAGGGCCGAGGGGATAAATGACAGGCCGATTTATTCACGTACATGCCCTATGCACCCTCAACGCCATCCCATCTGAGTGACACAACAACAGCGATGACAAGGTCTCGTTTCATGCTGCGCGGATGCACATACCACAGACAAAACACACCACTGCCACAACTTAATGTCTATAAAGGCAGCCATTTGCAATGGACTGCCAACATAATCCTTTTCTAGCAAAGGGGACGCTTATGTACCCAATACGTTTATGTAATGTGCTTTGAGGAACATCAGCCGCCTCACCGCAGAGGAATCAGCTTGAAGATGCGAACGTCTTTGGTTGCTACGGCGAGCACGTGGAAGGACCTCCCCAGATTCGGCGCGAAGGCGATGTCGTGCACCGGGTCCGTTACGGTCACGAGCGTCTCCACCTTGGCGTACTTCCTGTCATAACAAACCGAAGCGCTCCTTTCAGCGGCAATCCAGATGACCCCGTTATTAAAATCCGGCCTCTGACTAATCAGCTGCAAAAGCTCCAGGAGAGACACGGGGGTGGAGTCGGCACAAACCTCGTGCTTTCGTTGTACTCATAGATCTGAACTTTCCCAGCATAGGTCACGCTGCTGTCATCACTGCCCACCGCGATCATTGGGGGATGGGCACGGGAGCTGGTTGCAGAACAAAGTGGGGGAGGTTAGACTAAGAAAACCAGGCCTGACTCCAGTTCCCAGTGCTCTACGCTTACCGCTTTCCCGGGAGACTCACGACGCAAGCAAAAATGACTGCAGCGAGCATGGGGGCGGGAGGGCGAGGTTCCCCCACCTGGAGGGGTTCCAGGAGATGCAGCTGCAGCTGAGCTTGCAGGAGATCTCGTGCTGCAGCGACCACTGGCTCAGGTTCATCACGTCCGGCGCCTCGTAGACCCGCACCACGCCGTCGGCGGAGCACGTGCTCAGCACCAGGCCCATGTGCTTCGGGGCGAACTTCACGTCCGTCACCGACGTCCGGCTGTCCACCAGTGTGGTCCTCTTGATCTGCAGACCAATGGGATAGTTAGTGGGAGGAAATCTCCATACAGGGTAATCGTTCAGTTCAAGCCACATATCGTCAACATGGCTGCAAAGCAGTGATATATTACAGCTAAATGGTAATATGAGATTTGAGAGATTTGGTGCAAATACCTTTTCAATTACAGTTTGCATTTATTAGATGCATCCAACATTTGAATTAATCTGCAAACCTTTTACAAGTGTAAAATACAAATTAGTTCATTTTTATGGAAAAAAGATTTTTTAGTACCTACTCCCTATATGAACAGAGTTGGATGAATCATTTTCACTCTGCACGAGAATGTGTATTGTAGCTAATGATGTTGGACGTATACTTCAATATAACTGGTGTAGCTTCTGTTCCCTGTACATCACCCAGTGGTTCTGTCCTCGCTGTTTGTCGTTGGATTCGCCCACGATCTCCTCCCACACGGCCGCCGTCCTATCGAAGGAGCAGGAAGCTAGTACCTGACCGAACTCCGGGTGCGCCCACGTCACTCGCCAGACTGACCCGCTGTGAGTCTGAACACAGGCCAACACACCGCATGTGTGTATAGTCATTGCTCACTCTGCCTTGAAATACATAATTCAACCAGACACTCGCCCAGGGCAAGGGATTGGAACGCTATCGTTTGGTAGGCTATACTACTAAAATAAATAAATAATTTTTTTTTTTTTTAATTAAAAAAAAAAAAAAAAAACAGCTCGAGTCTGCGAATACATGGCTTACCTTCCAGCTGGCTGTGCAATGCCACTCCCCGGTTTCACTCTTGTCCCAAACCTAAAATAAAATGTCAAGATTATATCAACACAAATTCTGTAAACTGGCTTGTGACTAGCTACAAATCAAGTCCAAGTTCAAAAACATGTACAGCTAGCAAGCGATTCGGATGACCCCCAGCATGTAACATATCTAACGATAGTCTAGATAATTTTTTATATTATTTTTTACAGATGCTTGCCTGATGTACAAAGTTATTCATGAACTGGAACCTCCCACACTAAAAAGATCTCTTTCTATAGATTATGCTAGGGAGACAACGACTTCTGTTAGAGGTGATTGTATAACATTTGCCTTTCTTCTGGCTACTTTACTGCATGATGGATATATTGTCTTTTTCTTTCCTTACTCGTTTTGTTTGTGAATGTTGTGTATCACGTTGCTATGTTATGCTTCCTGCGTGTGTTGTATTTTAACGTTTAAATGTTCTTCCTGCCCATGGACTGCAGTTGCAAATTAGCCACATTGCTAGATCTGTTGCAACGAATACGGTATGGTTGCTGCTAAATAAACCAATCAACCGAAATAAACTAAACTAAGAAAACAGAGGCTCCGTGTGTAGTCAGCCATCTAACTATTTAACTTACTAGTTAGAAGTAGAACCCTTTTGAGCTAACATGAACTACATGTACTCAAAAGCTTGACTGATAAATTCGCTAGCTACAACAACCCCGATTCAAGGTAAATTATTACAGCAGTGCCATAAACTAGTAATTGATAATTTTACAACTAAAAAACTTGCTGCACTCCAGTTTGAGGTTGTCGTATACTGACCAAGTATGTGCTGTTATACATCTTTCAGCTCACTAAGTCTGTGCCAGTATATCGATCTCATGTTCCCTGTAGCTAGCCCACTAGCCCCGCGTTTTGTTTACATACATATGATGATAAAAATAACGCAGCAACAAATAGGACATGACTCGCAGTTAATCTGCCGGCCTGATTTTAACGACATGTTGCTTTGTTTTGGACAGCGAGCTGGATCAATCATTTAAACGGGAGTCTGGTTTAAGGCTGTTAACATCAAGCAAGTTAGCCACTTTTCTACCTTAACACTTTGGTCACTCGAACAAGTCGCCATCCGACGGCCGTGAAAATCGTACGAAACATCATGGATGAGATCTTTATGATCCGCTGCAATGCTCTGAGCCACAAACATTTTCGGATGCTATAGCCTGTAAGCTATTTACATTAGTTACGAGCTACTAGAGAGATGTTGTTGCTTCTTTTTTATAACCGGCCAGCTCTCCTGTGACATGAGAGTTTTATCTGTTCTTGACCAGTGCAGCATGCATATGTAAAGACTCAACATGTTATTTAAATCTTCTGCTTCTTCTTCTTTAACGTTTTATTGGAGAGTTTTATTCATGAACTGAAGGTGCATGCCGCCACCTACTGTATTGGAGTATGGAATAAGACCCCTTTCAGTTATAATAACAAAAGCACAAATGGCTTGCTGACAGACGGACTGTGCAGGCGCTCACCGCTGAGCTGTCAGGATGAGTTCCAGGAAATCCCATCTTCCTGAATCCTGTTTTCCCATCGACACAATAGTGGATTAAGTACATGAACAGTCACTAGAAATCACATTTCCTGACCAAAACAGCAACATAAATATGGGATTTATGAAAACATCCTGAACATATTAATACTATATGCATATTGGTACATGTAAGCATACTTGTAAATGAAATACAGTTGCCAATTAGATACTGTACAGTGTTGTGAAACAGATGGTTCCGGAATGACAGGCAGAGAGCAAGTGAAGGTCTGAGGTTTTGGTACAGCAACAGTGTACATATAACTAGCTAGCAATACATTTCAATTTTTTTAAATATATATACTGTATATCAAATGAAACTTCTGTTGATAGCACAAAATAAGATTACAACTGGCCGCCAGATCTGTCTAGAAACATGAAATTCTGCTATAATTTCACCTTTATAATTACCAGTACACTTTATGAGCAAATACTACATGTAGAAAAAGGCTCTAAGTAAACACGTGTATGACTCTTCAAATTAATTGTTATGGTTTCATTAATCCATACTGCCTTGTGTAAGGTGACTAACAATTCAGTGGATATGCATTGTTTCTCATTCTGTCTTAACCTGGTAGCTAACTATTAATTTCACACATTAATTTTAACTCATATTGATGACCCTGTCCGCATTTTCAAAGAGATTTTGTGGCTGCAGTATTTTAGTAAATTGTTTTTCTTGACTGTATTCTAACATTTTTCAAGGGCCACCTGAAGATGGTTGCTACCTGCCCTTTTGAGGGCTGCAATAAAATGCAATCCTTGTAGCCAAAGAAAGTTTATTTCTACCTGCTAGCTTTGAGAACAAAAATTCAGTTTCAGTGCTAGATGAAATGCACACTGAAAAAAAGAACATACGTTTGTGACTATGATTAACACCATACATAGCTTGCCCAATGGAATTCTTGTAAATTGTCCGCTGTTCTGCAGGAAAGCCACATCAAAACACATGCAATCTACGTCGTAAAAGGTTATTTCCATTAAGTCATTAAGTTACATGGAAATTGTTTGTGTAGTGTTATGATTTTAAGAACAACATTTTTATACTGTGTATTTAATAGTAAATCATATTAATTCGCATATTTTCACGAAATTACCACTTTCCCCAATTTTTTTTACTACCCATTAACGTTACCGCAACTCCAACCAGACTGAAAGCTAAAGGCGAATTGACACCCTCTGTTGTGACACATTTCGCAAGGACATTGAGCGGAGCAGTGGTTGCGCTGTGAAGGACCCTCGCCAATGCACATGCGCGTAAACTGCTCGCAGTGTTGATGTCAGCCTTCGCGGACGCGCATTTTATTTCGATGTGTTCCGGGCGAATGGCTGTCCTGGAAGATGTGTGATGAGAGAAACCGTAAATAATACGCGCAGCTACATATTTGTAAAGACTGGAGCAATCCACAGGACAAAATGGACCAGGAATTTGAGGACATAGATTCAGAGGGCCGGTGGCAGAACATGTATCTAGTAAGTTGTGACTGTTATCAGTGTATGATCTTATTTTTTGTTGGAAATGTTTGAATGTCTTCTACTTTTCTGTGCCGAGGCTCTAGGGCCGCAGCCTGCACCGGTGACGCGCAGCGGAGCTGAAGGCGAAAGCGCCTGCGTGGTTTTAAAAAAAGGACACGCTATTCACAGGCGGTCAATTACCAGGAATAGTAGAGGTTTAAGGTTAGGTATCTTATTAGCAGGCAAGCGAACTATTATGTACGTCAGACCGATTTAGCTAAATTGTTTACCAGCTAGATGATAGCTGGAAAACCATTAAATGACTAATTTTCACCAGTTAGCTATGTAACGTTAGCTGACCTAACATACTTAAAATGCAAAACTATCCAGACGTGAATAATAGTATGTAGTTTGCTACCAACTACCATATCGATCATTTTAGACGTCACGTATTTCAGAGATGGGACTAGTCTCATAGATAACGTTAGATAACGTTGACGTTAGCTACTTTTAAGTTGACTGCGTATGTTGTTAGCTAAGTTGCTAATATCTGAGGCAACTTCTCTGCTTTCAAAATAAATGTACGTTTGAATGTTACCCCAGATATTAGCAATCACTTGTCAGCAGTCTAGCAAGCATTTAGATTTATTGAATTTTATCGGTCAGCTAACGTTATTCTATTTTCTGTGGAAGCTGGCAAGATAATACTGTAAGGTTTAACTGTAGCACAGTGACAGCACGGTATTTACTGTAGCATACAGCTAACGTTAGCTAAGCTAAGACTTTCCCGGAAACATGCAATATGTTGGTAAGATAGCCAGCTACTGAGAAGTTGAACTTCCCGAGAAAACGGCGGGCGTATTCGTAGTTGCAGGCTATTGTTTGTGCTAGTAAAAGTATTTTGTCTATCAAGCTACCTATTATGTTAACTCGCACAACCAGTTTTAGCCAGATATATATATATTTGCAGTTTCTAATCCTGTCGAGACTTGCCCATCCTACTTATTTACAGGATTTTTCTAACGTTGCATCAAGCATGCAAAGACAACACCAGCAGACACTGCCGTCATGCGGTTAATACTGCATTTCCCTGCATGTCTTAAACATAAATGTCTTTGTTTTGCTAAGGACTTGATCTCATATGATGATCTCTAACGTCAGTTAACCGGTTAGATAGCGAACTAACTTGTGATGCTGCAGTGAATTAACTGGTAAACTTTAGAGGCATCATCAAGGATACACTGGTCAGCATGATCAACTGCCAACTCCAATGTTTAGCGCTTTAAGTACCAAATCAAAAACCATTTCAGAAGAAACGTTCAGCAGCTTGACAGAGGTGGCCAGGCGATATATGTCTAACTAAGCAGAACTTTGTAGGCCTTTTCAAATTAATCAGACCTGCCTCGTAATATCTGAGTGTGTTTACAGTACCTACTACGTATGTACTTTGATGTTTGCCAGACTTGATGTGTTTTTGGAATTAGCTACCAGTAAACCTTATTAATACTTTTGGAAAAAGAAAAAAAAAACTATTTTGTTTTCACCAGGAAATTCGTAATCAGTCCCACGACTGCCCATATAAAGTTGCAAAGTATCCAGAGAATCGGAATCGGAACAGATACAGAGACGTTAGCCCATGTAAGTTACTGATCTCCCGTCATCGTGTTCATTCTTTCCATATATGCATAGTGGAATTGTAAGTTTTCACAGCATACAATAATTAAACAATATTTTATTTTAGTATCTATTTATATTTTCATCATATGCACTGCAAAGCATTTTAAAGTTGTATGAGCAGGTTCGTGCATTTCTCCTTATTTTGTGTCTTTCCTCTGTTTTAGTTGATCACAGTCGAGTTAAACTCGTAAACACGGAAAATGACTATATCAATGCAAGCTTGGTCGTAATGGAAGAAGCCCAGAGAAGTTACATTTTAACTCAGGTAAGTACAGCTACACAGTTTTGCCAGTTCCAGAGACCCCTTGTCTGCTACACATGTATTGTCAGTATAAATAGAAATTAATTTATAGCTCTGTCTCGAGATCACAACCTATGTTGTCATGTAAGATTGAAAAATGCCCTGGGCAGAGAGCTGGAAGATGGGTTGAATCTTAATAAGATGTGCAGTTAGTCATCCCTTTTGCCTTGGTTTACTGGAAAAGCAGGCATACCTTTTGCAAAGCAAGCTACACTGCAGTTTTAAACTCCCTCTGTCTTTAACCTGTCTTATTCAGTTTTATTCACAATTTTCCTCAGGTCATGTAATGTGACTGTGTTTTCAAACAAAAAAAAAGGAAAAGTTGGTGTTTTTCAGTTGATCACCATTGTGTTATAGTTTGGCAAAAGGCTATGTCTTCTCATTGGGGCATTCACACTATCAAGCATATGGAGTCAGCCTTTCTGGGTCTGACTGGCATGTCCCAATATAAAATATATCAATCTAGACCTTGGCTCTCTGAGAGAGAGGGTCTGGGTGTAGTAGGCTGATTTGTATAGCCACATGATATTAGGAACAATTTATTGACACTTACTAGTTTTTTTTTTTTTTTTTTTTTTTTTTTACGTTTTTACAATGAATTGGCTTTCCAGCTAATGTTATCTGTCTTGCTCACATCTTTAACAGCTAGCAGGTGAACAGCAAGCTTGTCTGAATACATCCTATGTACATGAACAGTTATATGGCTAGTTATAGTAAGTTGTGGAAACATAATTTGGCAATAAAAACAACCAGTCAAATGACATTTGCTACGTGGTTAGCCTCAGAGATTAATCCAGTCTCTGTGTGAAAATGGCACATGTTAATTTTCACTTTTACTTTTACTGGGTGACATCATGTAAATAGCTCCAACAAAGACAGCAGTGCTTGTATTTTTTTAACGATGCAGGAACAAAAATCTGCAAAGTGTGTGTTGCTTCTCACCCAAGTACCGGGTACTCCCAGTTAGACATAATGATGTAATGAGGTTGTGAATTCATACAGTTTTTTGTGTCTTTTTTGGTGGATTTATTTCTCTGGGCATATCTGCTCACTGTTCCCGGTTCATTACAGTAAAGGAAAGCAGCTGGAAGCAATTGTGATTAGAGGTCTATCCCTTGCACTGATTCCAGTAAACTGCAGCTTTATTGAAAGCCGGAGATTGGCCATGTGGGACCGTCACTTAGTCTCATGGATCAGATTTTCATGTCTCCTTGTCATTTCCCCCCACCCATACAATTCATGCCACAGCAGTGAATATATAAACTGGAGACAAGGGCCAAGAAAGGCATTTTCAAATGATGATTGCAGTCTTTCAGGACAAGTCCTTCAGATAGAGAGCTCTGTCACTGACTCCCTTTGTGTGTTTTTGTCAAGAAGGGGAAAAAAATATGTGTTTTGCATGCAGTTGTTTCTGAGACAAATGCTGTTCTCAGCACATGCAAAACGAGGACTTCTGACAGGAAGCTAACAGTATTCTTTTGTGGAGATCATGTGTTTTCTGGGTGGAGGTGGAGTGCCATACCAAACCACATTGCTTTGCAGATGTCTGCTGCCTCAGGCCATGGTTTGAGGCATGTTTTACACTGCGCACTGTTGTGAGAAGTCCAAACCATGGTTACGCTGTGCTGGAGAGAGCAGTTTTTCTTGATGGGATGGCAATCAAGCACGTTGTATTTAATCATTTGTCAGTTTTACAGGAGAATATTGTGTTGTGTATTCCAGGTTAAATATGGACCTACTGTGATCTGCAAGAGAAAAAAAAATTGAGTGACCAAAGCCAATTTTAGAGATGACAATCAGCATCATGTGAAGTTGCTGATTTGTGTGCATTGTGTATGTCCTCAGGGCCCATTGAGAAATACCTGTGGACACTTCTGGTTGATGATATGGGAGCAGAGAACCAGAGCCATCATAATGCTGAACAGGATAATTGAGAAAGGATCGGTAAGTGGAAGGTGGTCTTCCTTTCATTTCAGCCTGATGTGGTTCTGGTGCTGACTCGGTACTGATTACAGTGGAGACTTGCAAACCCAGCAAGACTGTATGGTAATCACTGTGATGTCTCATATATGATATATGAAATTCTAATCTGCCATTTTACAGAAAATGGGGGCAGCTACAATTTCTTGATGACGATCAGGTTTAAACCCTGAGCTTCATTGGGACGAACAAAATTCTCTGTTCACCAAAACTGTTTATTAGGTAGTTGTCTCACAAAGCTGAACTTATTTAAATTGTTCAGAGAGATGGTGTGGAGAAGACAAGGTTGAGTGGCTCTAAGAAGTGGTTTTCACAAGTGATTCACTTAAGTATGCTTAAAGCACTGTGTGCCTTGGCATACACAGTAGCCGTCATGATTATGTTTTAAATTCAGTCACAGGCACAGGAGAAGACTGTGGAGCTTGTGTGCTGAACCTGAAATTGGTGCACCTGGGAATTTTTTGGGATAAGCTCTCACTGTGTACATGCATCACCGACCCCTGGATCAAATGGCGCAGCGATTCATGTAACGGTCATGAGATTCTCCTCCTCCCGGGAGATGATCCAGTAATGAATAGTCTTGTGATTCTTCCGCTTCATGGCCAGCAGCACCAAATTCAGCTGTTAGTGGACCTTAGAAGACTTTTAAAATGCAGGATGGGCCCTTGAGTAGCTGATCCCTAATGTATTTCATAGTTTGAGAATTGCGTTCCTTTGTGGGGTGGGGGGCTCTGCACCCAGGCTTTTAGTAGTGGGGACTGGTCCATTCCAAATTTCCTGTTTATCACTCAGTTCCAATTCAGTTCTTGAACTAGGAATGAAATGTATCGCTGTTCTTCATTTGCAAGTCTAATGAATGATAGGGATCAGAACCCATAGCAGGAGAACTAATGGGTGCCTGTTGCATCCAAACAAATGCGTTTTGTCGATGCTGGGGGCGGCGCAGAAAGCCACTTTGGCTTGTGGTTGCCATGGAGTCACGGTTCGTCTGGGGTCACTCGTATCTCTCCCCACAGGAGAAGTGCGCGCAGTACTGGCCCACCCAAGAGGAGCGGGAAATGTCATTCAGGGACACACGATTCGTCGTGACACTAGTTTCAGAGGACATCAAATCTTACTACACGATACGAGTGTTCAAGCTGCAAAATGCCAATGTGAGTGGTTTTCTGTCTTACTGACGTGCGTTGTAGATTTCAGTTTGTCATCATTCAGGCCTTCATGTGAATGTTTAGTAGCATAGCATACAGTTTGGTCGGGGTGTTTTTGGTGTGTGTTGTTCAGTTCTTACTAATTTGGAAGGATAGTAAAGGAATATAACTGCCGAAGTGCAGATGTGTGATTATTAGATCGTTTGTTTACTCCAAACAGTATCTTTGAAAGTTATCTTGCTCTCACTTGTGTCCGTGTTGTACCCCTGTGTCCAGACGGGCGAGACGAGAGAGATCTATCACTTTCATTACACCACGTGGCCCGACTTTGGGGTCCCAGAATCCCCTGCCTCCTTCCTCAACTTCCTATTCAAGGTGCGAGAGTCGGGCTGTCTGGGGGTGGACCAGGGGCCGGCAGTAGTGCACTGTAGCGCCGGGATTGGCCGATCAGGGACTTTTTCATTGGTGGACACCTGTCTGGTTCTGGTAAGAGTTGCGTCACATGACCCTCGTATGTTTAAAGATTTAGGGAAAAATATGTAGAACTTTTGTAATGGGGAATTTTGGAAAGATTTCAGATGGTTGTGAGCAAAAGCATCTCTTTGAACCTTATACTACAGAGCAGCTGAATCTTCGCGGCTTATGAATAGGAATAGCAAAATAAATCAGCAATATGCCATTCATTGCCAGTTGTTTTGCCAGAGTACTCAAAGCTGGAATATTTGTAAATGTTTATTTGAAAGTAAATAGTTTTGCATTGGGGAAACCTGGCTAAATAAAATTGCTGTATTAAAAACACACTTGTGAATTTGAATCAGCTTTTCGGGGTCTATGTAAACTTTGCTTCCTTCCTTTACATAAACACACTGGAGATATTCTTGTTAACTTTCCACCTTCTCCATTTCAGAAAAATAAATAAATGAAAATTAAAAAAAACTCTGTCCCTTCTGTAGCTGGACAAGAGGAAAGACCCCTCGTCTGTGGACATCAAGAAGATCCTGCTGGACATGAGGAGATTCCGCATGGGACTGATCCAGACCCCCGACCAGCTGCGCTTCTCCTACATGGCCATCATCGAGGGCAGCAAGTACATCATGGGCGACCCGTCAGTGCAGGTACATCCCAGGGCAACATTTAACCATTTTCTGCAAATCCTGTGAGTCAAGCTAAATACCAGAATGCGTTTGAAATGATTAGCTTCAGTGCCTGATGTGTTAAAATGTATTTGTTGTTGTCTTGCATAAGTAGATACTCAACTGAGAGCTGATCTTACAATATTTTGGCTGAAGACAAACATAGTGAGCCGTAATTGTCACTGAGCTGGTGTTGAGTGTTCTTTTGTCTGGGGGATAGGGGGCATATAGCAGTTACACTGCTTGGTGAAGGTCAGTGTTTAGCAAACAGGAAAGCTGAGGGGAGTGGATTTTAAACCACCTGCGCAAATCTTCAGCTGCTGGCCATGTTGCTTGTAAGAACAGTTCGCATGGTTAGTGTTGGGTGGTTGGTGTTATGCTCACACTCACTGGTCTGGGAGTGTTTTTAAATTTGGTCTGACACTGTTGCTCATTCAACTTGAATGGATACACTTCTGTTCTTTTGTGCTGGAAATCGCTCTGGATAAGAGCATCTGCTAAATGAATGTGATGTGATGGTTAAAATCTTGAGTAGTTCATCTTTGTCCAACAATAAGATGCTGAGTGGGATTTTTGTGCAAGGCACACCAGTATAGGTTATGAAAAACTATGAGATAAAGACAGGTGGGGATGGTAAGGTAGGGGGTGTTAACCACTCCACCTGTGTGCCCGCAGAAGGCATGTGTGTGGCTGTGTTCGTGAGAAAGCTGCTCCGCTAACTGCGCGGGTGCGTGGCATCTCTCTGCAGAAGCAGTGGCGGGAGCTATCCAAAGAGGACCAGGAGCCTGCGTCAGACTCCCCCCCGCCCCCTCAGCCGCTCAAACGGCCCAGCGACAAGTTCAACGGGAGCAGGCTGTCCCGCCCGGACGAGGTGGGCGAGCCTGAGGTGGGCAGGATCGCTGGGAAAGACGTGTCCTGTAGAGAGCAGGACCTGGATGGGAACACGGGGAAGTAAGTAAAGCACACATTTAAGAACAGCTCACCTCAGGCAAAGGGAAATAAGCACACCACACATAAACTAGACTGGGGGAAATAGGCACAGCACATATAGACTGGGGGAAATGGGCACAGTACACATAGACTAGGGGATATGGGCACAACACACACAGACTAGGGGAAATAAGCACTGGAACAGTGCTAGAGCAAGGAATCTGAGTGGCAAAGATAACTTTCACTTGTGTGATTAACAGTGTCCTGATCTGACTTTCCTGGGACTTTCCTGGCATCATGTCTGTTAAAGTATCAGTGGCAGAATTTAACCGATGTGACCCCGTTGTTCCTCTCAGCGTCCGCAAGCGGCACCGGGAGGAGAAGGTGGCCAGCACACCTGCACAGAAGGGGCCACAGGTGAAGCCAAGGATGAACGACACAGAAAAGAAGAGGAAAAGGTAGCTGTTGTTCCGGACACCTGTTCCCCTTTCAGTAACCAAAGTCATTTCCTCTGATGGAAACACATTGAAACGCATCACAATGACGCTTTGCAGGACACACTGAGAATCTGGCTTGCATGTTTCTGCTTAACCAGAACTCCATTGTCTTCCTGTCACCAGTGCGTTATCAAACAGTGTGTACCTCTGTACAGGAGGGGTATAGGTGAACATGGAGCTGTTTGGCCAGGTTTCCGCTACATGGCTCTGAGAGGGTGCCCATGTGTCCAAAGCTTGCTGTGTCCAGCGCCAGTGCTAGGCCCTGTTCTGATCCGGACCAATCACTGTGTGTCGCCATGCAGGCGATAGGAAGGGGGAGCTTTCTCCACGCCTTCCCTCACTCCAAATCTTCCGACTCCAGAAGGATGAAGTTCCTGACGTCCCTCTCTTGTTTCCTCAAACAGCGTGCGCTGCATTTGCTGTACGTGACACACAGAGAGCTGTCCAGTGGGGGGCGCTGTAGCAGACAGAGTCCCCACTGCGGCAGCGGCAGCAGCACCATGAAGATTTAAACGAGGAACGCACTAACGGCATTACCGAGCCCCCCCTACTCGTACGTCACCCAGACAGTTCGTATGTGTCTGAAAAGCCGGTGTGATGTTTGCTTATTGGTGGAATACAGAGCGCTCAAGCATGGTGTGTGTGTGTGTGTGTGTGTATGCGTGCGCACTCAGGTCAGATTTCAGTATTATTTACGGAGAGGAACGTCTTTCAAAGAATCCCGTTACCATCGTCACAGCCTACTCACCACTACACTCTAAGTGTATATGAGTCATCTGTTTGTATTATTCCAAAACACTCGACAAACAGCCGGCAATGAAGATACGTAAGTTTCCATTGCTCTTTGAGATACCTCAGGCTCAGTTTGCCTGTAAGAGCACGGTGCTGGTCCTATAGAACCCATCACCATGGTATCCCATGATGCACTTATCCCAGTTTTCCAGTGCCAAATGGTAATGAAGTAGCCAAGGCCTCCTCGGCCATTGTAGTCCTAGCTGTGCTTGATGTTATCTTCCACAGTATAACAGTTGGCCACTTGTCTGTCCAGATTAGACACTGAAGTGAATGACAGTGAGTGATTGTCACTCACTAGTACCCTAATGTGTAAACACTGTCTTTTTTTCCCCCGTGCTGGCTTAATTGGTGGAGCCACACTGGCTGCTGTGTGACTGTGTGTTTTTGTGTTTGGGTTTTACACAACAATGGCATGTTTTGGTCTTGTTTAAGCACTTAATTGGACTTGCGTGGACATAATATTTGCCCCTACCTCACAGTTTACTGTTTGTCAAGCTTGTGATTTATTTATTTTTTTGCGGTACTGTGAATTGTTAGAAAGAGTTGCTTTGGCTGTCTCTTACCTCTCGTGCCTCTGAAACAGACATTGCTGTGGTTGCCTTTTTGTGGTGGAATTACGCTGTGGTCAGATCAAATTAAGCCCAGCAACTAAACTCAGAATGCTTTCCTTGCTGCACCATCAGGTCAAGATCACAAATGCCTGGGGGGAATGATTTTCTGAAATCCAGCATATTTGTCATTGTTATACCCTCATATGATCAGGAAAAAACAGTTGTTACATTCAGAGCTCCAGTAAATTGAAATGTTCGTCGGGGCTGAACTGCTATGGCAGTGGTTCTCGGTCCTTTTTTCTTTGGAATAGTTTTCAGCCTCGTCATGCTTGCCAGCGATCCTGCGAATTTCAGTTGAAGCCTCAAGTGTCATCTTAATGAGCCTGGAATATTTTAGAAACACTCCAGGGCAAGGCCCCAGACACTGCTTTCTGAGAGCACTTTCCCACGACAAGCTCCAAGGCACCAGTCCTAGCGAGGTGAAGTCGAGGTGAAATTTAATATTAATGGCACAGTGTGAAATAAGGAGACAGAGACAGAGAAGTGACACTGATACAGAAATACCCCCACTTCTCCATACCTGCTTATGGGTGGCACTAACCCTGACCTTCTGACCGCTTTTAGAAACCGCACAACCGTAAAACACCCCGAGCTGTACTGACACGGCACCTCCTCGGTTTGCCTCGGACCGTTGGAATGGCCTTGCTCTGGTGTGCAGCCTGTTGGGGAGGGGGGCGGCCTCAGCCGAAAACACTGTTCCTGATGTCTTTGTGTTTGTGTCTGTGCTCGTGTGTGTGTGTGTATCCGGCAGGGTGAGAACAACCGACTCCTAATGCTACAGACGCTCCAAATCGCTAAGTCCTGTCAGGGCAGTGAATGGACTTCGGCAGGGATCTCCAGCCTGACCCCAAATCTCACCCCCCCGCCACTCGGTCCCCCCTCCTGCTCCCCTCCGCACCCCTTAACTGTTTACAACGTAAACTTCGACATTCTTTGGATGAAGAACTTTTTTTAATAAAAACACCAGCATGGGACTTCTGCTCATGGAGTAGTTAATGGATATTGCAGTGTCAGTTTGGTTTGGTTGGGGTTTTTTTGGCGTCGTTTTTTTTTTTTCCCTCTTTTGCTTGCATCCATTGAAAAGGCAGAAGGAACTGCTGTAGGCCTATCATTGCCAATTTGTAAGGCTGTTCATACATATATTTTTTGAATCTTTTTCGATGGCAGAAAAATGTTCTCTATTTTTTATAAGAAATTACTTGAAATTTCCTACCTTGTGTTAAGAATGAATCACAACCCCACTTGTTAGTAATATTAAAAACATATGATGCTTGTTAGATGTGGATGGTGGTTCGATAGTGTACAGGCTGTACTTTTTAAAATGTGTCCAAAAAAGTATTTTTGATTGTACGAAAATGGACAAACAAGCTGTTTGTATTTGGTTAAAAAAAAAGTATCTGTTCATGGATGTATGCAGATTGTCATGTAACTGAACTGAAGTCTTAAAACTCCTTACCCAAGAGTATAATCAAATAATAAAAGTTGGTAACATTTTATTAATTGGCTTAGTCTGCACATGTAAGACCATCACTAACATTGCTTCTGTTTTTAGATATTCTGAGGGGTGTAAACTCATGGCTTAACAGTGATAAAATATATTATTGATACCTAAGCAATGATACAACATATTGGAATATGTCTAAGAATTCAGTTTGGCATGATGCTATGCAATTCGATACAATGCATTTCGATACAGTGTGATCCAACATAATCTTTAAATTATTAAATGCTTGTATAATATCTCTGCTATAGTTCATGAAATAACACTCTGTTCAAAGAGAGCCAAGTGCATTAATAATTGTGGAAGGTATGATTGCTACAAGCATTTGAACTCTAGATTCATCCAAATTTCTTCCTTAATATGAATAAAAATAAATTAAAAAATCAACAGTATGGATTAATTCTCTCACTGATAAGCTGTATTGTTGCTTTTATATCAATGGTTATAACTAGATATTACCCCTCTGTATAGTTGTGTGTTTCCTGTAGCTATTGAGGTACCTTTCAACTATACAACGACAGTACCAGGGATCCCAGCCAGCAGCTTTCAGGTGTCCTGTACACTCCTTAATCACTGTGCGTCAGTACAGCCCTCAGTGGCTTCATTCAAAAACATAACTGTGATCAGAGTATGACACATCAGCACTGAATAGAACACATCGCAGCCTCACAGGAAATAACAAAATTGGACACGCTGTTCAAGGACTGATTTGCCACTTTTCCAGACTTTTTTAATCCAATACATCTTCACTGTGGTGTTCCTTCTCTGACCTTTTAAAGAACTCTGTACAAGAAAAGGCTGTTTTGGCAGCTCGGTGACAAAACTAAGCGAACATTGCTGTTAGGAGAGGTGAGTGGTGGCCAAAAAGTGCCCTACCAAAGCACAATGACACTTTGTGTTCAGACCCGCATGAAACCTGGAATTCATCTCTGGTGTCAGTTACAATGCCTTCACACTGGGTCAGTCAAAGACATGTCTCTGTAGTCTCTGAAGCGGATGCATAAAACAAAAAACCAAGCTGATAACTAATCGTTTTTACTGTCTTTTTATTACCTATATACCGTTGTAGACCATGCATCTACATACAGGTGTAGAGGCACAATAAGTTTAATATTACATATGTGGCAGCAGTTCAGTTTGTGGTCCTCAGCTCCACCTGTAATATCAAACTAAATGCTGCATGCCAAAGTGCTCAGCTTCCACCTTTCCACCTGGCTGGTACAAAAGGCTACCCATATAAGGACACAAGTTTGTGTTTTAAATTTTGGTGCTGGTGAGATTCCAACCTGACATTCAGCTACTTTTGGCCATCTCACAATGCTTGGGTTTAACAGAACTTGTATATCAAGTCAATTGCAATGGCCCAGGCTGAAAGATTCCCATTGTAGGTTTTGTTTTGTTTGTTGAATTATGTTATTTCCCACACCGACACATTCTTAAACATTGTGAACGTATCTGCAAGATATACCTGACTTCATGCGTGTCCCTCTTTTTCCTTCCAGGGAGCGGTCTTGCCTAATCATGCACTGGAAATCGTATTTTGCACGTCTTTGTTTGATATTTCAGATCATGACGTTCTCACGAATACAGGAAGCTGCTGACATTGCTTTTGCTCAGCTTCTCTGATGGGACGTTTCCCTGAATCAGTGATTGTCGGTGGTGTTATTGCAATTTTATGTCTAAGATTCAAATTCAAACATGTCACAGCAGGGCCCAAACAGTGCTGGTGAACAATGAAGAGGTTTTGTTCTGGAAAGTAATGTGGCAACAAGGCTCTAGCTCAATTCAGTATGGACACAGGGGAAGCTTAGTGTTTATCCAAGCTGACATCCTCAATGAGTCAAATTCTCATGAAGAGAATCAAGTTTCAGCTGTAACAACAACAGCTGACAAAACTGTCAGACAATGGCATATAGCAAATGAAAGCTCAAAGTTCAAATTTACCACAATATCAAAGGCAAGACCATATAGGTAGATTTCAAGATCTTCTAGTGCCTTGTCACATAAACTGAGAGATGTGACAATTACATACTTTTTAAGCTTAAATGAGAATTTGTTGTGTTACCTGTAGCTCTATGACAGAATGGGAAATCTGACTGCCAAAGAAGCAGCCTGGAAATGAATGGAAAAGTACAAACTCATCATTTCTGTCTGCACCAATCTGTCATTTAACTATTTACAATGAAGCCTCCCAGCTTTTGTCACCATTGAAAGGACCCACCACACCAAATGGAAAAGCTCTAGAAAATGTCAGAGAGGAGCAACTATTTTTAAAGATTATTTCCATGTTTGAAAGAAATTACTTAGGAAGATGGACCTCAGGAACATAATCAATGTAACAGGTGGCTGAAGGGTGATATGACTGAAGTATTTATACTATTTAAAAGAAACAGTAAGGTTCAGCTGCAGGTGTTATTTTGTGTTTAAGTGATGTGAACAGCAGGGAAATTAGATTTCACACAAACACATAGTACTTCACACAGACACAGTTATAAATGCATGGAATAATTTGACACACTTTGTTGTTAACATGGTGATTCTTAAGGACCAAACCTATCACAGTGATTAATTCACTTCAGATTACAAACAAATGTGCATGGACTGAATGGTCTATTTACATTTCTATAATCCAAATACTTACTACCAATTACTTCAAGGTAAGATCAAAGTTCTTCACAGTTACATTGAATTTGGTCCATGGTATGCATTTACACACGAGCTCAGTGGCGAAGTATCTCAGCGTAGTTTCTTTTATTTCAACTGAAAACACTTACAGTAACAGTACCTTACAGTACAAATACAGTGTGGTGACCCTACTCATAGCATCAGTGCTTCATTTAGGCTTTACTTCATCTGGTATGGGCAGACCGCTGAGGGCAGCCACTGCGTTTCCCACCATCCTTTGCACCATCTTCCGCGCGGTCTGGTGTGTGTTGATCCCGATGTGGGGAGTGATGAGCACATTGGGGAGGCTGAGAAGAGGGTGGTCCCTGCGGGGGGGGGGGGGCAGCGGAGAGAGAGAAGAGGAGGCCAGTTGTGAGTCAGTCAGAGAAACTGGCAGCTGTCATTTAAAGAACTGGATGGTTGGCATCTCTGTGTGACACAAGGCCCAGAGAGAGGAGCCCGTTGCAGGGAGGGGGACACGGACCTCGGCAGGGGTTCGGGGTAGGTCACGTCCAGGGCTGCTGCGTGGATCGTCTTGTTTTGGAGGGCCTCGACCAGGGCGTCCTGGTCCACAACCAGACCTGCACAACCAGCAGTGACATCAGTGAAAGATGTTGGGGCAGTATTTCTGGATGAAGGCTTGCTTTTTATCAAGACCCTGTTCCTTGAAAAATTCGAAGAATGCCAAAATAAAATAAACTAATTCTCCCACACACTGTCGTAAACTGTTATCTGTCTGCTTTTTAGCAATACATTTCCAATCTACTCAAAAACATTAAAACTGAGAATTTTGCCTAAAAATAATCTTTCTGCCTAAAAAAATATCCCATGCTATCATGTATAATTCCAAATGTTGAAATCCATATGAATCATATAAATGTTATCCACAGTCTAATGTGTCCCTTACTTTTGGAGACATGGCGATTTATTCAACATATCCCTGAAGAAGCCCTTCCTTTGTTCACCTCATGATACTACTGACCGTCCCTCAAACATGGCGCACCTCTGCTGATGTTGATCAGCGTGGCGGTGGGCTTCATCAGCCCCAGCTCTCTGCGGCCCATGAGCCCTCGGGTGTGAGCGGTCAGGGTGACCGCCAGCAGGACGAAGTCCGACCGCCGGAGAAGCTCCTCCAGCCGCTCGCAGTAATGGGCTCCCACGGCCCGCTCGTCCTCGGCCGACCTGAGCCAACACAGCGCAGCTCAGAGGCTGAAACAGGTGGAGCGGCTTCTCTTCACAGCGGGCGCCACACACAGCTACAGAGGTGTGACGTCACAGCTCACGCCCTGCCCCAAAGGCTTCAGGTCCCTACCAGAGCCTTCTGCAAACAGCAGCTGCTGGCTGCTCTGATTCATGCATTTGATGCGTGGTAATAATCTCACATTACCGGGCAGGTGTGGCATGACGTTAAGGCCAGTGACGTACCTCCTGGTTCTGTTGTGGTACAGCACCTGCATGTCAAACCCCCGGCTCCTCTGGGCAACCTTGTATCCGATTTCACCCATTCCAACGATGCCAAGAGTAGCGCCCGTGACCTCTGACCCCATCAGGCTCTGTGGTATGCGAGTGGTCTCTGGGGCGACTGCGATCTTGTGACCTGTGACAGGGAAAGGGGAGGTACGTGTCGACACTTGGAGAAGGATTGTACTGTGTGACATTTTAAAAGAAAGACGGCGACTGTGTTTTGGTTAAGTCAGTCTGGGCCGTGAGTGCTTTAAAGGTCAATGGTAGGAATTTTAGCTTTTTATATATTTATTTTTCTGTATCCTCCTGTTTCACAGAAGGAATGCTAATGTGATGTGTGTGTGTGTGTCTGTGAGTGTCTGTGTGTGTTGGGGGAGGCGTATCTTGCAGGCTGTTGGCATGCCACACTGTTTAAGCAGAGATTCTTGCCCGAGGCCTCTCTTAATCCAAACTCTGTTCTTCCCACAGTGATATAGCAGCTCTTGCGCAAAGAAAGTTCTGAAAATGAGGATAAAACAACACTAACCAAAGGAGAGGTCAGAGGGGGCAAACAGCTGAATGAGAGAGAGTAAATAGAAGCTATAAGACCGGAGGTGTGGTATAGAGTTTGAGGAGCTGCACTTGTAATTTATAATCTAAAAGTTGCCAGTTTGACTCCCAAGTGTGGCACTGCTGTTGCATCCCGAGGCAAGCCGCTTAACCTGAATTGCTTCAGAACATATTCAGCTGTGTAAATTGATAACGTGTAGAAATGTAAGCAATGTAAGCTGCCCTGGACGAAGGCGTTCCCTAGCAACAGAACAACGTAACGACGTGATGCCGACACGCGGTCTCATTGGTGCAGGGCGCGGCCGGCTGCGGCCCCACCTTCCACTATCTTGCGCGCGGAGGCCAGGAGCAGCGCCATGGCGATGTCGGCGGTGGCGTCGCTGACCACGCAGGGGGTGTTGGCCACCTTCACCCCGAGGCTGGCGATCAGGGGCAGGTCCAGGTGGTCCGTCCCCACCCCTCCGCTGGCGATCACCTTGAGGGCGGGCAGGGCCCTGAGGAGGGCGGGCTCGGGGGCGGGGCAGTACTTCCAGACGAACAGGGCCTGGATCTTGTCCGCGTACAGCTCGCGGTTCTGCAGAAGCTCCCGGTGGCACACGGTGTGGAAGCGCTCCTTCACGATGGCCGCCAGCTCCTCCAGGTAGCCGTTGTCTCCCCCCACCTCCGAAATCAGCGCCCACGGCTTCTCCATGACCTGGAGAGAGGGGGCAAAGCCAATTTGCTGAAGAATGTCTATGAAAATCTAGTAACCATTTCTGTGTTTGCCAAAGCTGGACCACCAAAGGATTGGGCTGATCGGGTTCTGTCAGGGGCCAAACGAGGTGACCTCACTAAAACATATATCTTGTTCTGTTGCAGTCACAGCATGAAACTTCACCTTCACTATGATAATCTGTATTTCTTTCACCTCTGCTGTTTCACAGTGATACTTGAACTTTATAATGGGTTGTAGTGTACACTGTGTTTTAATTTTTAAATCATCTATCATAGATTCATATGATGTAAATGTAATATTTTAGATAGTGTTACTGAGCTTTACCAAATACACATTCTGTGTGTGTTGTGTGTAGCATTCAGTGATGTATGTAACTACAACTCCGCCAGCAGAAGCTTTGCCCTTTCAGAGAGCAGTATGTCAGAATTCCTACATAGTTCATGTAACACAATGGTAACCTGGCAGATTACAAATTAACCTTTCCCTGTAAAGATCCCAGGACACTAGACATCACGGGACTAAAGTTGCTATTTCTTATGTGTGCAGTATGTTTTTATGCCGCTTTTAAATTTTGATTTGTTCGCTGATCAGTTTTATGAAAATATCATCATCATGAGAGAGGCCTAACCAGCACCACGGGTGTACCTGTGTGCTTCCTAGCCTTGGTAAGATATGTCTCCGTTTGTGTGAAACTGGACGAAGCCGTTGTGCAAGACTGCCAAGCTTCAGCATGCCAAGTGTGTAGACGTCTGGTGCTTGGCACAGTTTGGCCTCAGGCAGTTGAGTTCCTGAGCAAAAGTTGAGAAGCATGAGAGGTTTGCACAGCCTGGATGGCTGCAGTGCCCGTTGAGAGTACTGAGTGTACAAAGGTTTGCAGAGCTGAACAGCTCCAGGTTAAAGCATTTGCTGTAAGGATATGTGCACCCGGGGATGCAACCCGTGCAGCTAATTACACATGCAAAGGCTACGGCAATTAAGACGGCGCTTAGATTTAGGGGGGGTTCCCATCCGGGGGAGAGGTCTTACCTCCTCGCGATCCGGGTGCAGCGGCTAACCGGTGGCCTCAGCTCAGGCGCCGCGAGTCTGGGAGCCGTCACGCGTGGCTGCCCGCGGCCTGCCCCCCCGAGCAGGGGTCGGAGAAGAAGGCGGGGAGATCCCAGTGGGACCTGCCCCCTTCCCCCCCAGCCCCTGTGTCATGCCAACCGCTCTTAAAGGGCCAGTCACGCTGCGGGGTTTCCCACCTACTGTACATCACTAACGGCCTGCTGCTCCACCCCGATTCAGTGTTAGTGCATAGTGTGGTATGTGTCTTGCAACGTTTCTCTCCAGCTGCATGAAGCTGTTAATGGGGCTGCAGTCATAGACATCAATTCAATTCATTTCTTGATGGAAACCACAATCTCCAAAGACAAATCATTAGGATTCCAGACCTGTTTCCTTGCCAACAGTCAAATTAATATATGCTTGTGCTTATCAATAACTCCCAAATACATTGTTTTCACTCAGGACCCATATGTTTGTAACTGAAGTCAATTCATTTATTAAGCTATCACGTGCATATGGATATTTATTTTATTTAACCACCCATCAGTCCTACATACTTTTGCAAATATTTCTGAATCGCTTCCAGAATTATTCAGAAAAAAAGAAAAGATGTGGAAGAAACATCTTCAATGCACCACGGTGTGCAGTACAGTGGCTAGAGATCTGGATCAGAGGGGCACTACTGCTGTACCCTTAGGCAACATCCATGACTTCAGCACATGTGTGTACATATAAATGAACATTACAATGTGAGACATATCCAGCAGGTGTCTGATAAGATAACATCACTGAAAAGTGTTTTCTTCCCAGCAAGGACTAATCTGGCCAATAAGGCCATATTCAGAAAAGGGGTAGGTTTGCACACTCCTATCTATTAAAACTATGATATCAGAGCAAAGATACATGCTACAAACATATTATCACTTCCTTTAATTAAGACCTGTCACATGATACAATGAATAAATATGTTTGGGAGTATGTTTGTGTGTATGTTCCTGCATATTCTTTTGTATTTTCTTGTGTCTGGGCAAGTTCTCGCTGGCTTCTTTTTGGCTGTTGACAGTGCCCACGTTTCCCTTCTGGCTCATGAAAACTGTTTTACTAACAAACTGCCCTGGAGTATACATTATACAACTACAACTGGCTTGCACAGCACTATTTCATTCTTCCTATTTCATTATTATTACACTATTATTCTTCTTATTAATTCACAAGCTTACTATGATTTTGTGTGGAAACTCCTTACCAAAGCTTTGATGAAAGAGCCAGCTAAAGGCGTGTTCTGCATTCATGCTTAGTGTGACCCCCTTTCCCATCGTGAATATTTAGATGTCAGGGCTCCAGCGAAAGCCCAGCAGACTGCACAACAAAAGGGTTCAAGGACCAATCAAAAGAGCCCCTCTGGCAAATTTCCACGGATGCCATCGCTTCAGTGGGTTGTCAGAGCAACAGCACCACTCCTGAAACTCACCCAATCAGCTTCTCAGATCTCCTCCATCTCCCTTTTTCATATGAGTCCGTGTACATAGAACACAAGAGTTCAGGAAAAAAAAACTGTCATAAAACACGTCATCCAGTTTGGAGTGTAAATCGCCTCACACTGATATTCCCACCTGTTCATGCTGCAGTGCAGGCACCATAAATATTGTATGAACTGGGGTGAAAACCATGTTGATCCAACCAGTAGAACAACATGATATCAAGCTCAAATAAGAGATGTTATCTGCCCATTTTTGGTCAAGGCATTGACACTTCAAAGACAGGGTTTAACACTACCATTGTTTGCAGTCTTGTCACCATCGAAGTTTGTGCAGTTCACATGAAGAAACTGCAACGTGGACATTCATCTTTGGTTTGGGGACCACTGTTTGAAATGGAGCCGAATCGGAATCATCTGAAAAAATAACAAATTAACAGGGTCGCCTCATACAGTGAAGCAACAGTCACGGCTCACAAGGGCTTGCTTATAAATAAGTAATCTGAAGGTAAGTAATCCTTTTATGCCAGTATACACTGGGTTCTTGAAAACCGGGGACAGACGACAGCTTCCATACGGTGCTGGGAGTGGAAGCCCCTCAGTCTACAGGCAGGCTCCTCCAGTGTGTCTGCACAAGTGGTTACCAGTTAAACCTTTGTTCGGTCATTAGAAAGAACCAGACCTCTTTGTACTGTGGTTTTGCAGGCTACAGTATCTGTATTTCTGCAGGAAGCCTTCACGACAGTGTGTGTTATTCCAGTGGAGAATTTTTCAACATTTCTCAGCAGAGCAGAGATGCTAGTCAGCTAGCTTGGCATGCAGCCTGATAGCTTTAAGTCAGCATGTGGTTACTGTCACGTGCTCAGGGGCAACACCTCCTAGCTTGAAAAAAGGTGTAAATATCTCTATTAGCAGCACATCCTGCATGTGAGTCTGATGCTGAGTATAAATACCTTGTCGCAATAGGCTTACTGTACCGACAGCAAGCCCGCATTCCAGTTATGACACAGCCAGTTTACCAGACTGTCACCAGATGTGCTGTCAAGAGTCTGGCTGGTCAACACATTACTGTGCAGAGCTTTCCATGGTATGTCTTGAAAAACAACACGTTAAAAATCTACAAAAAAAAAAAAAGATTTTAAAAATTTACTGAGAGGCAGAGGCCATTTTGATTTTTTAAATCTCATGTGCATGGAGCCCTTGACCAAACACAGTTTGCATACCAACAGTATCACTCAGTGGAGGATGCAGTGCAGACTGTGTTGCACCGTACATACACTCATCTGGAGAGACCACATTCATATGTGCACACCGTCTTCTTGGACTAGGAAGCCACACCTCCTCTTTGACAAACTGTGGCATCTCAAGGTTGATCCCAGCATCACCTTGTGGGTCGTGGATTCATGGATCCACAAGGTGATGCTGGGGTCAACACAAAGGGGAGAGACAGTACCCTGTGTAGTGTAAATGTAGTGTGAAATGCTGTCTTTAGTTCGATATAAATGTTCATTGTGTATGTGTATTGTGTAAATCTTGACTATTTGTTTTGCTGTTTTCTTCTGACTTCACGAAGTGAATTTCCATGTAAATGGACCAAGTACCTTAGTGTAACACTGTATTGTATCTTCTATATAAAATAAATAAAATGTGATTTCCCCAAATAAAAGGGTTGATTTTGTGAGGATTAATCCTTCTAAGCAGAGACAGACGTTAAACATGTATACAATGCACAGAATGTGGTGCTTCACTTCCTCGACATTCTGATCAACAGGCATCTTCAGCATCAGCAGAGCAGATGTTCTGATATGAGAAGTAAGCAGTGAATCTTGGCTCCCGAGGCGCATCAAACAGGTTCGCGGGAGCCGAAATAGACGCTGTGCCATTTTCAGCCCTGGCAGATCTCCCCGTGCCCAATCATACTCAGGTACAGTAATTGAATTCGGGCACAAAAGGAGGGCTGGCCGACCTTGTTGTTTGCCTTGATTCCTTGTTTGCCTTCCTTGTCCTCCTCTCCTCTTTGTTCCTTGCACATAAAGCCTTCTCTCCCCCCTCCCCAACCCACAAACTGAAAATGTCCTCCATCTCACAGGCTTGGCAGAAAATAAAAGGAAGCAGTGGGTTATGGAACAATGTCGCGGCAAAACGAAGCGACGCAGTGGAAAATAACCGGGGTGTGACTTAAACACGAGGAGTTTGTCTCCGAAGGCCGTCTGAACGGAGGGTCATTTCGGATGCTCTGTAATTGATAACTCCTTTTCACCGACTCACACAACATAAAACTACTGCCGTCTCTCCACTTTTCTTTTTTTTTTTTTTTTTTTTACCTCCACCTCCTCCTCCTCCTTGGGGTTAATAAACTTGCTTTAATTATTCAAGGTGAAACACTGTGTTTGCGGTTAGAGAGGATTATTGCAGAGAACATTGCAGGCGGGAAGGCGAACGTTGTAACAGTGGCAGAGTGTTTGATGAAAGAAAGCCAAAAAGCAGAATATTTAGATCTGGCACATCTGTCCTGAGGGTATTAGAAAATAAGGCAGGTGTCTTTTCTAATTTTCTAATCTAAATGAGGTGTCCTTTTTAATTTTGTGTGTGGAATTGGAATATGTACTGAATTAATGCCAAAATGTAGGAAGAGAAAAAATAGGAAAGGACTTACATATATCACACTCATTATTTTTTGCTCATTTCAAGTACTTTTGTTTGATATGTTTGAAGCCACATCATTTTATTTACATAAATTATAACACTATATTTCAGGGACATGAAGTTGAAGTTACACCTGTGTTGCATGGCAGAATCAGTATTGTGAATTAGAGGCTCGTGTTTAAACAACGGTATTTCAGTTTCAAGGTCCCATTTTTGCTTTTTGTTGACATTAACCAGGTCATTAAGGATAAAACAGAAAATGATGAATAACTAGCATTTCTAATCAGTGACACAATGAATTGGTCCCATCAATCAGGTTCCCTTGATTTGCACCTTGGAACAAATAATCACGCTTCTGGAAGCAGAATATTCATAGCGTTCAAACAATATAACCTTTTTTATTTTTAGACATTAAAATTTGAAGTACTGGAACCTCTTTGCCAACCACGAGCCAAACGCATTTTAAAATTATCAGTATATTTAGACATATGGTCCCTTACTACCATCTGGTGGTCATTCATTCCATAATTTTTTTTAACATTCTGATACATCTTCTGTTCTCGTAAAATCATTTATGGGCACAGTTTACAAGGTCTTATGGGGACTATTATCTGTTTGTTGTTTTAATAACATACAATCAACTATAATTTTCACAAAAAAACGGCATTAATCTGGCATCATGGTGGTTATGAAGGGTAATTTGAACATTCACTTCTGAGTTTGCGGACGACTATCCCTGGTGGTTAGAGATCCTATCTTATAAATAAATTATACGAGAGCATGCGGTTGTATTGTAATTGGTGTTTTCTTAAAAATAGTAAATGTTACGCGTTACACAAAAATAAAATAAAGAAAGATTATATATACATAATATACATTTTAAAGAAAAATAATGTGTTAGGTCTATGTATTATAGATATGAAGATATCTTTAATTACGAATATTCTTTTACTATATATTTATACATATGTATATTCTCAGACGTTAATCGCCATTACCCGGCAAATTGGTTGTTTTTACGCCCTTCCTTTAGCGACGTCGTGACGTCATCAGGCGTGTCTATGTAGTTTTGTACAAATATGCAAAGCAACAGGAGACACGAATACACTGAGATAAGTGCAATATTTTCTTGAAACAAAGCCAGGCTATGCGGAACGTCACTGCAGTTTTTAACTACTCATCGACACCACTTTGATGGGAGACCGACACAATAATACAGTAAGTTTTCTAAAAGATTACTTAGACTTAAGCTATGCATGTTAATTCATTTGTTGTACCGTGCGTCCGGTTTCAAAAAGTGTATTTGCTTCGTTCGGACTGATGCGATGGTGTATAGAGCAGGTTTCGAACCATCGGAGATTGATTTGGTTTTTATGATCCAGCAAACATTCTGCGTTTATATTAATGGTAGATATCGATACTTTATCCAAAAGAAGAAGTAATACCGTGTGATCGTACTGGCTTGCATGGAGGACTTAGTTGCTGCATTTTGACAAAACGGGTATAACTTTTGGATTTTTCTTTTGTTTTTAGCTTGCTCTAGTTTATAATAGTAAATCTTACATTAATAAACTCCTCGATCTCTATGTTCTACTGTCTCCTAACTCGACAGTTCGTTCGTTAAACTTGTTAAGTGAACGCGTTCGATACCATTGCACATTGTAGGCTATTGCTTCGTTTTCTGGGTAGTTAATTATTTATTGCTGTTACGCTTTTGTACTTTTTCATTTGCAACGTTCACTGAGGACTATGTACATTTGACTGGAATATTTTAAGCAATGTTTGTAGAACTATCTAAAGGCATGACTGGTGAATGCGGCGATCTCATACATCAAACTGCAGTTCAAAAGTTGAGCGACAGAAAGACGTATCCAAAGTTACAAGACTGGGTTATATTCTAGTCATCTGTGTAATCACAGTTTTAGTTAATAAAACTTTTTTCCGTAGCATCGGACGGCGAGTGTTTTGTTTTGAACAGCCTTCCGCAAATCAGAAGCAAATAAACGCAGTCAGTTTCCACCATCACAAAACCGAAAGCAGATATCGCACTTGGCTGTCTCTATACGTTTGTGTTGCGTGAATATGAACATGTGATAAGAGGTAGCGACGGATTAAATCTTGTAGTGCGCTACATTGCTGCAAACACGGGACTGCAAACCAGCCCTTCGGAGGTCAGAGGAAATGTGCAAGCAACCGACCATATATTCTGCTACCAGGGTAGCAGTCTTAGACGCGAGACATAGCTTGTTCTGTTGCTATAGGATTGAACAGATTACCTCTCCATACCGGGGTATTGGGGTAATACTGGTATCTCTTGTGTACAACCATCCTATTCTAACAGCGTCCTCACCCATTTCATTTATTACCTCAGTCCCTCGGTTAAAGGTTGTGGCTACAATGTATCATTTTTACTGGACAGTTCGTCATCAGCGGGTTTGTAAATACACGCTGCAAACCCCTCGATTTATTCATTTAGCCTCGAAGGTTTCATTGACATTAATCTTGGAAGCATGAAATGCAGAAATATTGTTAAAGATGTCAGTGCAACACTTTGCTGGTGCTTTGAGTCTTTAAAATTAGGGTGGGGCATTTCTGATTCCGCTCAGCATCTGTCTCAAACTCAGAAATGTGGGAAGGTTTCCTATCTGCTGTCGCAGAAGTCAGATATGTCACTTGTTCCGTTAAACGCAACAGGTTGTCATGTACTGCAGTTTACTGCCATGAGACAACAGGTGCATGGGCTGCAAGGAAACTCCCAGTGTTAGTAAGAGTGGCTGTGACAAGAGATTTTTGACTGGCCAAATCAAAGGATTTGTTTTGCCCCACAACGGAATCACACAGAGGCTGCACACTACACCACAAATACTACCAATCAAGCAGAAAAAAAATGTCTGCAAGGCAAGGCCGCGCGGTCTCTCATGGTGCAAGCAGACAAGGCTGCCCTGGAGTGCAGCTGTTATGAATGCACACATGTGCATGCTGTTTCTTGGGAGTGGCACTGAAGATAGCACTGCAGTACCTAGAACCCAGGGATGGCTGCATAGTTTTCAGCACTAGGACGCAGTTCTTTGTAAAACTAATTAATACCAGTAATATGCTGGCGCATACAAGTTTTATAGCTGGCATTAGTAGATACATGGCAAAGCGTCTGGAATGGCTGTACTGGGACATTGAATTTGCATGTGGCTATTTCAGATGTCATATAGGGAAATTATTGGACTCAAGAATAAATTACCCTGAAACCTGCTGTGCCCTCTGCACAAAAGAAAATAATCAGTGAGTGAGAAGGTTTTAAGCCAAGACCAAATAATCTTTACAGTCAGGAAATGTTTACTTCTGCAATTATGTCAAAATGAAACCTGCGTACATTACATAATCACATAAGAGGATAACGGCATAGCTAAAGAACCAGCTATGTTTTTTCCTGTTTGCAGTATTTAGAGCGTGGGACTGGCCCACAGCATGTTCTGGTACCCTGTTGGAGGTGTGTGATGTATAAATGGTTTTCAGTTTCCTGTCAGCCGACTGAGAGAAAGAGGCGAGGGTAAAACCACTCGCAGAGCGTGGTATTGAGTTTCCACGGTGAGCTCAGATCTTTCAAGGGCAAGGCTTGAATCTGCATTTCATGAAGCGTGCTTTATTCACATTGAAAGGAAGTGGGCCGGAGATTTCAGCAGAAAGACAAGAGCTCTACCTGTATTTACATTTTTCATGGCTGAGAAATGTATTTATTGTTGTATTATTTATGCGTCTGCCAAGCTCACAGTTACTGAACGCATCAGTCCTTTTGTGCCTGCAAGGCCATTATGTTCACGACTCTGATGTCCTCAGCTATGTTTTTGCAGTGTTGCCCTTAATGAGGTTCCGGTGCCGTTTAGATTTCTTGTTTGCAGGTGATTATGTGCCAAATATATCTATGACGACAAAGCAGGCGAGTAATTTCACTCCAGTCATCTCACTCGCGTTTGTCTCCTGAAGATGTGAAGCAGAAAACATCCTGCAGTTATTTACAGCATGAGTAGTGAGTAGTAGGTTATGAGGTAGGATCAGTCACAGTGAGGTGTACAAGTGTCAGCTGCCTCCTGCAAACTTCACCTTAAATGGCACTAAAGTGTTGCTTTCATTTTACATTAAGTGGCCATAACACCTGCTTAAGTATGGTGTAATTACAGTAAACACAATTGCGCACAATCTACATGTAAGTACAGTGTAAACACAGATTGTAGGATCACTGTCAAGTATGACCAAAGGGTTAAATGTCACCTTCTAACCCTGCTGTCATCCCCTTTTTAGCGCTATACATCGTATGGCATAACTTAAGAGTCATATGAGTGAGAGGGCCAAGAATTTGTCCAATACAGACTATGAATAACAATTAGAAGGGAGGAGTTGACACTCTCTTGTTTGTTAACAGTATTACGTTCCTCTTTAAGGTCTGTAAGAAAGTGACCTATCTCTCAACAAAGATAAGTTTAAAATGCTGCTGCTCAATAGAAGGAAGAAGGCATCGTGTTTTTTTTTCTCAGTGATATTTTCAGACCCCGTTCAGCATGTGATAGCCTGGTAGAGAACTAGGAATTTACCGGAAGAATCTGAATTTGAAGAGAATCTCGTCTTCGAGGTCTCAGCGTTTTCCAAGGCACTGCTCTCAAAGGAAGAGATACAGCTCCTCTGGTTGGTTTGATCTTCTTTTGGGAATGCTATGAGACCACTGAAAAAGGCCAGCTGATCTTTCATTGGTCATATTAATCTTAGCTGTGTAAATACGATCCTGTCAGATATCTAGTTCTTACTATTTTAAGAAACTATCTCAGGATATGTTTAAATTGCATGAGATTTGTGATTGTATGTCTACCCTTATTTAGAGATGAGACCTAGTACGTGATTTTTTTTTCAGTACTTGATCACAACATTAATAGTTGATCAGCATTCAGAAGCCTGGCAATTAAGAGTATGAAAAAAGCAAATGATGATTCAGTCTCTTTAGTTACAGAATGTCCTGCAGAATATTCAGAGAAAATGTGAAATGTAATCAAAATGCACATTCCCAACTGTTAATGTGCATATGGCTGAAAATAATATTCAGTCACGTTTGCAGTCTTTCTGTGCTGTGTCATTTTACTGTGGAGGATATATGGCATGAATAACAGTATGAAGGGGGTTTCTGAGCAAGGCTTTAGGGCTAGCAGCTTCAGAGATGGCCACTACCTGCCTCTGTTTCCTCTGCACTAGCATAACTCGGCTGTGTTTGTGCACTGAGCCACATAAAACTCTAAAGCCTCGTTTACCGGAAACCTGAGGTAAATTTAAACCTCTCACACAGTGTGGCCCATGAATTTCAATGGCTGCCATTACAGCCAATCAGAAATCCTCTTCAGTTACAGCAATGCGGCATGAACGCTAGACAGCTATTTTTCCCTTCACTGTTTGTTGTGCTGCTGCAGTTCTTAGAATTGATATTCTGGTGATGTGTCTACATTCAGACAAGAAATAATCTATTCACCTATCTTTTTTTCTCTATTAGAAATCTGTTGCTTCATCAAATGAAAATGTACTTTCCCCTGCTATTTCAATTTACCTTTGCTTGCTGCTATTATAACAATCCTTTTCCACTCCCAAATGGCATTTGATTTTTATCAGGCACAAAATAAACCATTGACAGTTTAGGACTTTTAGGACATCATGCAAGAGTCATCTTCTGCAATCCCATCGGCTTTCCAGTAAAACAGAGCAAACCTCTTCTGTTGGGAAGATGTCTTAATGGAAATGAGAAAAGTTTAGATGGAATAACCAAGATTACTGGACCTGAGAGCTGGGTGTCCAGGATTTTAGCTCTTAGCTTTCAGCTCTGTTTATTTGTAGTATAAATTGTGTTGTGGAAGTAAGTGACAGGGTGTGTAAGAAGTTAAATTTTGCATTTAAACAGGGACGTTTGTGAAGCACATGAATCATCCAAGGCAAAATGTGACATAATGTGAATTCTAACCGTGCCCCCCACCCCTATATCTCTCAGTAATTACAGAAGCCAGAAAAGATTTGACCCCCACTTGTGAGTTCCGCCTCTGAAGCTTCCCTGAGGGCCAGCCCCGTCCCCCCTGATCTGAGAAGAGGTGCCAGTCCGTCAAAGAGGGAAGGAAGCGCATCTCGGCGACTCACAGCACTGGTGTCCGAGGCCCGGGCCAGTCCCCCAGAGCCGCAGCCGGTGAGTGAGGGGGTTCAGCTCCCCCTGTCAACTTGTTAGAAAGTCACGTCTGGCAAGGGACCCCAAGATGCTCTCTCCCAAATGTTCAGTCGACCTGGACAGGGTTCCTGAGCTGCAAGGTCCAGAAACAGACTGAGGTGTCTCAGCAAGAATGACAGAAGGGCACTGATCTGATCATCGGCAGCCGGTGGGGTTCATCTTCCACCGAGCTGTTCTCAGCAGTGGAGTGGAAGACACCCATGCATTATTACATTGCATTATTGGCATTTAGCAGACGCTCTTATCCAGAGCGACTTACATAGGTTATACTTTTTTTTTTTACAATGTTATCCATTTATACAGCTGGATATTTACTGAGCAAGTGTGGGTTAAGTACCTTGCCCAAGGGTACAACAGCAGTGCCCCAGCAGGGAATCGAACCGGCAACCTTTCGGTCACGAGTCCTGCTTAACCACAGTGCTACACTGCCGTCCATGCAGTAGCAATCGGGTCAGGATGCCCATCCATACACAGACGGCCGCGGGTTCGCACCCAGGCCAAATCACGGAAAGGACTTAAAGTGGCATTCTAGGGGATATTTTGGGCGATCATACTGAGTGGGCGTTCAGCCCCATAACGCCACTGTGTTCACAGAGCACAGCTTTGCGCTGGATCTCGTTGTGTTTGTGGTGAGGTTAATGTATCTCAGCTTGCCACCCACACTCACTGTCTCCCACCCTACAAACACGTTTTCACTTCCTGCCATATCCGCCTCTCGATAAACTTCAAAACCTTGGCTCACGTTATGAGTAAATAGCATCCACTACGACATGTTAGCTTGGACGTATAAAGGAATATGTGAATATCGACCTTGTAAGGGCAGTTTACTCTGTGGTTGGTCCATCCTACTAAACACTTTCTCTGGAAGTATTTTGCAATGCTTTTTAACTTTTTGACTTTTCTATTTCTGAAAGCCTAACTCCAAGTTCCATGTAGGTGTCACATCAAAATTGTAAGGTCAGCTACAGGAAAATTGTTTGGATAAAAGATTGCATTAAACACCTTTCAAAATGATTGCCACCCAAGGGTCCTGACCAAAGCTTAGTTCTGAATTCGCTTGTCAGACTGACTGCTGTCTGTGATATTCAATGTGTTATGTAGTTAACAACCGCAGTGTTCCAGACACTGATCTGTATAGCTAAATTTGTCTGCTCTGACTGTACGCATATTGTAATCATGCATACGTGACAAGCGTGTTTCAAAAAATGAGCTGCAGTAAGTAGGCTGATATTACCGCAAGCACTCGACAAGAAAACCTCAACGCAGCCGACAATAGCTTCTCTGTGACATTTAGAACTCTTCCTCCTGCTGCAGTCAAAAACACCAGGGGTGAGATGAAGCTCTCAGTTGCAGTAGCACAGTAGGCCAGAGGATACACTCCCCAGAAAACATTAGGGTTGTCCTACATCAAACTGATTTACGGAAGTCCATTGGGACAAATTAGCATTTTAGTATCATTCAGGATTCAGGACAGACATATTACATATTACCAGTCTCAAATGGTCCTCTCACTAAGGAAAAAACAAAATTAACGCTACAGAACAGTTGGTGTGACATCATTTTCCTCTGTCAGGTCCACTATTTATATTATTCTTCTAAATGTTGATTTTTTTTCTTTCTCAAAACCACTGCTGCATAAATTGTACCCTTTACCCCCAGGAAACATGTCATTAGTGCTGTATGTGTCCTTTGGATGTATGATTGATGCCAGGACTGTTCAGGATTCCACATATACAAACTTAGTTAACTGAATCCCAGCATCTTCAGATTAACTCCCATTCAAATTGACCAATCAGATCTTGACAAGCCTGGCACCAGGAGTGGTTGGCTTTATGTAATTAAAACCTAATATGCATAACTTAAGAAAACAGAAGTATTCTGAGTGAGAAAAGAGAACCCCCCCCTCCCTTTCTCATGTGCTATGAACAGACTCTTTCCATATTTTCTGTGTGTGCCTTTGAAGTGCCTGGGTCACTTGATTGGCAAGCAAGGCCAGGTGAGAGGTTAGGCAAGTCCTGTGGGACTTGAGGTATGAGGCCCGCCCATCTGGGCCATGAGACTCCGCCCACTGACCTTTCCACCGATGACAAGTGGTGCAGCCGGGGCATTGGTATAGCGCATCTCTTCCCTGGGTTGAGGCTGTGATGGCAAAAGCTCAGAGCGCTTTGCGTCTCACCACAGAGTGGTTTCAGTGAGCCGCTGTTGGGATACTTTTCAAATACACAGCACTGAAGCAGGGAAGACAGATAGCGGATGTTCTGTTTTGTATGTTGACGCTCTCCGTTTTCTTAGAAATGTAAGACATGTGCTGACATTGTTCAGGCATCTTGTTACACAGGTCACATGCGCAGGGAGTCAAACGGGGAGACCAGCGGGTTCACATTCATACATGTCCAACACTGCCATATTAAACCCAGCCCGTAAAATCAGGCTCTAGTGCAATGTGGCTTTGTTGCCCTGGCAGAACACCCATGATGCTCTAGCGCAGCATGCATAGGCTCCTCCCAGATGCACAACTGCGCTGAGGTCTTGAGAGCAGGGCACAAGCTGTTACGATTTGGCTTAAAAATAGAATCAAAAAGATCTCCTTCCCACATGACTGTTCGTTCCGTGCCCACTAATTAACATTCCTGGATGGCAACACTGCTCGTTACTGTTCAACCTAAATGGTGGGATTGTAAAATGATGAGATGGGAAGCGTCATTGTTTTTACATGAATTACATTCTTTAGACAGCAAGGATCAACAATCTTGTTTTTTTATTTCCTTGTAATAGTTATGGAGCTTACAAAGTATAATTGTGAGAGATACTAAACTGAAAATGTTTGTCCGGGAGAATTTCAGTGTGGTAACTTAATGTCCTCAGATTCACTTCTAATCTGTTTAGTTTTTATGCACTTGTTGACTAAAAACTGACTTGTTGACCTGCAATTAGTATTCATAAGAAGTCCTGTTTTTTAGGAGAGACTTACAAAGATCGTCAGTTATACCAGAGGCCATGTGAAACGTATGAGGATTTGATGAAATTATGGTGTCATATTTTGTCCACAAAGAGGAGGAATGCTGTGAGCAGGACTGTAGCTCTGGATCAGAGGCTTTGGCACAGTAACGTTACACCATGCCTAGATTTACTTTTTTTAGTACAGAAATCGTGGCTCAGAAACTGGATACAATTAAATAGATTCAAGGTTCCTAATTGAAGTAGGTTAAATATATATATATATATAGAACGGCCTTTCTTTGCAAGATGAGAGGGTTGCATTGTAATTCCCATTAATGAAAAAGATGTAATTACCCTGCAGCTCTTGTAAAGTAAGTCGAACAGAGCAAAATGGTTTAAATACCTGACTCATACAGTGCATCTGTTCTCCATGCTTCATTAGTGCTATACTGTTACTTTACATTAACGAGAGGCACAATAAAACCCCCTCACCTTGCAGTCAAGGCTGCTCATAGCGTGTGTTTTTGGTTTTTTTCTCTTTTCTTTTCTTTCATTTTGACTTCATGGGACTCAAATGACTGTTTAGTGGATTCCCCTGTGGTTGGCATTGGAATTAACGCAAGTGGTGTTATGATGCGTGTTAGATCTTAGCAGATGAATTTTCTGTGCATGGGATGTGGTGTTGTGTTTATTTCCAGAAAAATCTTTATCAATTCAATTACAGTGTGGAGTTGTACTTATGTCCTGAAAAGTCTGTATTAATTTAATCATATTCGAGCTCCTTGGCAGGTTAAATACTCCTGTTTGGCTAAGATAGGAGAGATGGTGAGCACTCAGCCAGGTCAGTTTCTTCAGTGTCTCCCATGAGGGCAGTGTTGAGCTACTATCTGACTGTGTATGTGTGTATGTGTGTATGTATGTGTGTGCATGTGAGTTTTCACATGTGTGTCCATGTATGTGTGTGCCAGTGCATTTGCACATGTATGTGTGTGCGTGTGCATGCATGTGTGTAACCTTGGAATAGACAGAGGAGTAGGTGCAAATTGTAATGGTTCCAACTCTCAAGTGATTTCACCTTGACAAGGATGTATGGAGCCCAGTGTAGTCCAAATCCTTTATATTAGTCTTATTAAATTTTTGTATTAAAAGAAAAATAGGGCTGTCTTGATTAGTGGATTACAGCACACAGGATCATCTTAGCAACTGGTCAGCACAGAACAGTAGTTATTAGTGCATGTTGTAGATGTGCGAATGCAGGGTAACCTGAATTACATACACTTATACATCTTTCACTTTCTCTGACCCCTTTTGGTAGCTGGATCAAACGAGGTACAGCACTGAACCATACTCAGCAGTCTGGTATGGTGGTAATCAGGGGGCCTTGTAACCCGAAGGCTGTTGGTTCAATTCTGAGGTGGGCCTCTACTGTTGTACTCTTGGGTACAATACTTAACCTAAATGGCCTCAGTAAGTATTCACCTTTATAAATTGGGCATGAGATGGTATACTCAGCTCATGATATGGTTTATTTCACGAAATGGAATTCACAGCAGAAAGTTATCACAAAACAGTATTCCCCCAAGAAATAATGCTGAGAGGTAATAGTGTGGTGTTAGTAAGAAGCACTTTAAATGGCTAAAATGCAAACAGCCTTCAAGGGGAGTAATGACAGAAAGGGTAAAGCAATTGTAATTCCACTGACTTGATTTTTGGGGAATAGTTTTTGCATTTTAGCTAGTTTCAATGAAAGAATGCGTTAATGTAACTTTTCGACATTTTCTCAGGGCCACAGAACATTTTATTACTTTCACATTTTGCGAAATTCAATATTATGACATTTAGTATCATGCCTAGTGTATATGGATAGCGTAAAGACCATAAGCTGTGTAAGTCGTTCTGGATAAGAGCTTCTGCTAAGCGAATGTAATGTAATGTAATGTGTTTTACTTACACAGGATTGAGACCCACAGTCCTGAGGTCAGGAGCAGAGTGATCTCTCACAGTATCACATAAGCTATTTGCCCCCCTGAGAAGGCAGCTGTGAAGCAATCTCCTGGCTTTGCTTGGGTGACCAGCTGGCTCCTGTGGCCCCGGAGCAGCGTGCAGGAGAGGCTGGAGGTGCATTATCAGATTAACATTGCGTGAGTCCCGAATCCATTGTTACATCATCACCGCACAGCCGCACCACTCTCAAGACAACAAGCTAAGGACCTCCCTCCCCCTCCATCCCCCAACCCCGAGAGAAGTGTCAAGAACATTACCGCGTTCGGCCGAAAAGAGGAGATGAAGCCAATCAGGGCTCGTTAGTGTGGCCCCGCCCCTCGCAGCGGGCGAGGGACCGTGACATTGCGCGTTTTAGCGAAGTGCTGACTCACATGCTGGAGACAGTGGTCTGTTGGAGCGCACGCTTGTGCGCTCAGGCTCTTGAAGTGGGTCACAGTTGTGGAGGGTTTGAAAGATTCTGAGTCTTGAGGTGTTGCAGATGAAATTCGATGCAAATTTTGATCCAGCTGCATCTGATTCGGCACTCGCTGCGTGTTCACTGAGGCGCACCAGTCAGGAGCGCTCGTCTCAGTGTGCTTTTTAAAACGTGCAAGACCTCTGAGCTGCCAGCATAGCGGGAATGCACAACGTCTCTCACCTTGCAATGCAAATAAATCTGTATGTTTTAATGCATATTCCGTGTCCGGAATGCAGAATCAGTCTTCGCTTTTAAATGCGAAGGATTTTTTCTGTACATGACTGTGTTATTGGACACTTTGTACATCCTGACAAAATGTTTGGTTAACTGGTCCTCTCATGAACAATGAACAATTTATGTATCTCTAGAGCTCTCTACAATGTATATTTTTTTCTCTGCATGTTGTGCAGAGATCAGGTGGGGTTATTTCTCTCCCTCTCTCTCAGGTCAACAGGTGTCAGTGAGATTACAGAGGAGGTATTATCCTCAGAAACTCAAGGCACAGCACCATGTGACCTCCAGAGGTTATTTCACCTCAGAAGGGCCTTTTCATTTCCTAGAGATGGAATCAGCGCTCTATAGTGGAGGGAAATTGATTTGAGCCCCAGGAGAAGGGGACTGACTGGAGGGATCTGAATCCTTTTTGTTGGACTGGCCTTATACCTCTTTTACAGGAGCAGATATATTTATGCTCAGCTCAGCTCTCCTTTTGCTCTCAGTCTTCCCCCTGCTTTGAAGTCTGCCGTTTGCAGCCTCCAACCTTGCCATTGCACCTGCCTTGGCAGAGAGGTTGTGCACCGATGATATTGCGCGCAGGTGAGGTAGAATTAGGCTCAAGGAGACAAAGTGCATGACAGTCTGTCCCAGGCTCACCAGCCCAATTAGATGTCTTAACACTTAAAGCCTGGCTGGAGATCAGCATCCAATTATTCACAATGCTGACAAAATCCCCTAATTCGCTGCTCTCATCCCTTAAATAACGCCAAGCTCAGTGTGTCCTGACTTTTCAGTGTTTTTAAAGTTGAATTTTAGTTTTTGTTTTGAAAGACTATACAGGAGTAATCTTAGGATTCATTATTGATTCATTGCATTATTTGCAGACTGCATGCGGTCCTGCATTTACATTACATTTGAATGTAAATGCGAGTGGAATACGTACCGGGCGAAAGTGTCGGCTGTGAATGTGTTTGGTTTGGTTTGACGAGCCTGCTAAACGATTTAGCTGAAAATGCAGCCACAGGCACTTGAATGCGGTCTGATTTTAATTAACTTCCTCTAATTTCCCGTGAACAGTTATCTGTCTGTCAGCCGCTGCATGAGGCCCCCTCTCCCTGCGAAACACCAGAGGAACGTGCCAGGCATTTCTGGCAGCCAAAACAAACCGTCAGGTTTTTAGAACATTCGGATTCACACCCTCTTTGATGAGCCGCCACCTCTCCTCCCCAGTTTCGCAGCACTTTATCCATTAAATTGCGCTGAAGGAACATCAGGATTGCTAATTGATCATCAGATGGGTACACCGAGACTCAGATTTTCTCGGTAGATTGACTCTGTGACCCTGCTATCCTGAGGTGCTCATTTTTGGAGGAGGAGAGGAGGGGAGGAGGTTTTTCCTGGCAGTTACAGTGGTTTCGGAAAGTTTGCACACTTTGTTGTGGTATCGACTTAATCTTAAATGGATTAAGTGTATTCTTTTGGCTGTCAATCTACACACAATAACCCATAATGACAAAGCAAAAACTTTTTTTTAGAAATTTTTGCAAACATCAAAAACTGAAATATCTCTTTTACGTAAGTATTCAGACCCTTTGTTCAGTACTTTCTGGAAGCACCTTTGGCAATTACAGCTTCGAGCCTTCTTGGGTAAGTCTCTACAAGCTTTGCGCACCTGGATTTGGGAAGTTTCTCCCATTCTTCCTGTCACATGTCACACTGTCATATTGTGCCACATCACTGGGGTTTCTTGTGTTCTATGCCTGAAAGTTTCAGCCAAACCAAAAACAGCTTCAACACCCATGTCATCCTTACTATTTCACAAACGACAGCATACATAACCCTCTATGCGACAGCCTAAATGAATGATCATGACTCCTGCAAGGCCTCTGGTTTCATTTCAGCATACAAACAGACAGCGCATTTTATTTGCAGCCGTTAGTGCTGGATGCATCGAGTGTTGTCTCATCTAGGGAGAGAGTGAGACAGACTGCCCTCCTCACTCATAACAGACATATTGTGTCATCGTCCACCCACTTCCATTTATTTCTGAAGCGACTTGGATCCTGGGGTCCAGAGCATAGCGATAATATTTGAGAACGCTACCCCAACAATGCAGCGTACAATGACTCCCATATGCATCACTCTTTGATTTCCCAGCGCCGTTTCAATATGACAGCTGTCAGGGGTCCGCGAACCATCGGCGGTAAATTATGAGCGGTAACCGTTATAATGGATTGCATCAGTTGCTTTGTCTGACTGCTTTAAGAGCCTGCGGCTGGGGGACTGAAGGTCGAATTACTCTGGATCTGGATGCGGTGATGTGCCAAGGGTGGGAGGAGTACTGTCAGAAATAGGCCCCCCACGCCTCCTCTCCTACATAGATGAAAGGGCAGAGATGAGATTTACGAAAGGTTGATGGAAGGACACGCATTCGTCTAGCCCTCTGTTCTGATTATATGCAAAACACCTACATGTAATACAGTAATGTAGTGTAATGAAATTACCTATTCTAATGTTGGGGTCATTTCAAACCACAGATAACATTGACTGTAACCAGTGTGCCCTTTGAGCGACAGACAGGGGCATGTTATCTCCTCCCTTCTCTCTGTGGCACTGACAAGGGATGGGGAGCGAGAGGCTTTTTTTAACCATCTCCATTGAACTGGTAATTATTCAGACAGGCAAAATGGAAAATAAAGTCTTACACCCCCCCACCCCACACCACGCCATCACTCAAGCACTGTCTGATTCAACTGTTGTGAGACGCTGAGCGGTTTTACTGCGCACACGCACGGCCGCCTACACTGAAGGCAGTCATTTAAATTCTCCTCAGAAACGTGCCCACACGTCACACGATCATTCCAACATGCGTTTTGTCTTAAAAAAAATTCAGTATTCAACTTCAGTCGATATTAAACAAGCGGGAAAAAACCTTTGCGAAAATAATGATACTGAATGTTTTTTTTCCCCCACTACATGGAAATGTACAGTATAACATGTTGACATTAACACATGTCTTGTATAGTCTGGCATAGGGCAGATTTGTAAGGAAACCTGCATCCCATAACCTGAATGTTCTGCCTCGTTGGTTATCGTCGTGCCGTGCACCGTGATACGATCTCTAGATCCCCCTGCTAATGGGTAAATAGGATGATGGGAAAGGCCTGCACACCGCGGGCCTGCTGGAGGACGGAACGGCTCTACGGCTCTGAGGCTTTACAGCTTAGAGCCGGCTGGATTGTGCCGAAACCCCCCGGGCGAGCTCTTGCTCCTGAATAGCTTCACCTGTTCTGACACCCTCGCAGATAGCTCCACCTGTTCAGACACACACTGATCTCGGGCCGTAATCCAGTAAGCCTCCCTGTGCTGGTGTCACTGACTCCTGCCTCTGACGCACTCCGCGGGTCAGCCCAGAGGCCCGCTGATCTGCACCGTGTGAGAAAACAAAAAACAAATCTCTCCATCTCTTTTTTTTTTTTTCCCCCTGTCTGTATGGCGGGAATCGTGAGTAATATAAACAATATCATCAATGTTTTTATTTAAGATCTAGCACTCTTCAGTTGGATACTGTCCCTTGAAGGCAGTTAAACACACATGCACAAAAAAATATCATCTGGTATCTGGTTGCATTTGCTGAAACTTTTCATGATTGGCTTTTTGATCAGTTGCAGTTTTTCCAAGTATTTTTCTGACAAAAAGTCAGTGCTGGAATATTTAACCTTTGACCACTTCTTCAGCAGATGCAAGGAGGTTTGCACAGTGGCATTTCTGGCCTGCACTGCACCATGGATCAGCCTTTCTCACAACCCCAACCTTAACACCTGTTTTTACAAAATCGAGTGCAGTTTTATGGGGTGAAGAGCAGGACGTTCCTCTGCAAATAGGATTAGACTGCCACTTTATTTTGAAAACGGGCGCCCCAAGAGAGAATCCCCCAGGCGAAGTTCAAACATCGGTGTGTGGAGGAGAGTTTGTGTCTCTCCATCCCCCCGTCTGAAATAGCATCGGCACGCTTCAGTGCAGGGTGCGTGGTTAGGTAACGGATAATCAGAAAGACCTATTAGCTGTCCTGTGTCTTCGCCGTGCCGCTAATTAGCCAGTCGAAAGCTGCCATTATGTAAGTGTGGGAGCCCGTGGTTGGGCATGGAGCCGCTCCTGCAAGGTAGGGCTCAGAGACTCTTGGCTTCATCTGCGGTGGCCAGTTCAGGGAGGTGTGACTTTGAGAGAAGGCGGCGACCACAGTCCAGCTCACATGCAGCCACACGGAACGGGCCAGAAGGCTGTTCGAAGCTTCCAGAGCTTTGAAGGTCCTCCAAATTGTAAATACCGTTCAGGTGCTTTGACGACCATTTTTAATGCTTAGTGGAAGAAAAAACAAATGGTGCTGTTGCTCCACTTTTTCAAATAACGAAAAATAGTTCTTAATTTTTTTTGGCGAGAGAGCAGGTATATTTTTGGACAGCGGTTTTGAAAGATGAAATCAGTAACTGTGAAATTCACGCTGTCCATGGTGACCAGTCCTGCCTTTCCCCTCAGACTGGCCTCATAGGAAATATTTCACACTGAATTTGCGTCATAGCATTGACCTCTGTCTCTTATATGCACCCTTTTTACAAATGTTCAGAATCTTGGTTAGGAATCATTCTCTCGGTGGTGTCTGCAGCCCATCATCTGTAATGACTTGACGAGTAAACCCCCCACCAGAACTCTCCCAAGCCTGGGAGGGGGGAGGGGTGGTGGGCGTGCCCTCCGGCCACTGAACGCTTGAATGACCTCGCCCTTTTCTCCTTTCTCCTGTCGGCTGTCGCCACGGGCCCCTCTCTCCCTATTCACCGGGCCACCAGATGGTATTCAAATGAGGCCTCACAGAGTCCCGCGCTCCACCACACTTTTCCACACACACGCAGGGCAGAGGGGGTTGGTGAGGACAAAGACCCAAACTCTGTCCTGAACCAACATACCGGGGGGGTCTTTGCCTCTCCTGAGTGGAAATGGGGAAGTTGTCTTTGTAGCTCTATTTAATGGTCACCCATGGCTGCTCTCTCAATTACAATCAGTAGTTTACCTTCTAGTTTTCATTTCACAAGCACATCTACTTTACTGCTAGGACAGACCCTTAAGCATTTGAAAATGAACCACACATACCGAGCACACACTAAGTTTGTGACATTAACAAGGCTCATTTAGAAAGGCATGGTGCAACCAAACAAGCTTTTTTCCGTCATCAAATTCTGCTCAGTGTCGTCAAGCACAGAGACATTTATAAATGTGTGTTTAATCATAGTGTTTTAGCATATGGGTGTTTGTCATACTGCAGTGTTCATTGAGACACTGTATTGCACTAAAGCAGATTCAAAAAGGCAGTAATGCACCAACTGCCACCTCTTTCCAAAGCAATGTTTTAATTCTAGTGTGTGAAATTTCACAGTAAGTAACACTGAGTCATATATCCTAAAGGGTGCATATGGGTCTTCTCAAAAGTCCTCCAAAGATTGAAAGGCTTGCCTCTGATCACAGATCTTTGTCCATGTGAGTCAGTATATTTTCTTAGCGTCAAGTTTTTATCTTAAAATTGTGAGCACTGTAATCAGTGACACAATACTGTGTTAAAAATATCATCTGTTGTTGCTTCCTATTCTGTGCCCTTGTCCTTGTCCTTGTAACTCGTTTGACATGTACTGGGTGTACCTTACCATGGTGGCCTTGTAGGTCACACAACGTTGAGGGCATCAGCCATATAAGCAGAGGAATAATACCTATAATATTGTTTCATATCAATGTGACAAAGATGCATGTTTTGTGGCTCGTCTTTGATTTTTTTGAGCAGTTACCCTGTTAGCAGACAGATCTGTATTATGTACTTTGATGTGAAATTTTGACGTACAAAGACGTACGTTCAGCTTTTATCTTACAAATAGCTTCATGAGGGCCTCTATTGTTGTGACAACATTTTGCTCTCTGTGACGGCTTTGGTTTGTTTTGGATGCTGCAGCATCCCGCTGTAGTTTTAAACCTGCTGAATCCAGCACAAGGCTCTCCATTTTTCGAGCTCTCTTTTGATAATCTTAGAAAAGAGTATTGTCACCGTTGTATGCAGCTAACATCAGTGTACCCTTTGTCTGATGAAGTGTTCATTCTCATCATCCTTCACCTTTTCAGTTTATTCAGTTAGAATTTTTTTTCAGTGCAGAACTTTCTGCAGTCTGCCCAGACACTCCCATGAGAGAGTCTGACTCAGCAAGAGGAAAAATTGTTTTGTTTGTTTGTGTGTGTGTGTGTTTTTTTTTTTTTTTTTGAAGCCATTGAGAAAGAAGTCTGTCTAATTCAAGTCTAATGAGACGGACTTTAATTGGCCTAATCCCTTTAGGCGAAGCATGGCTTCCAATGTGATTGCAGACATCTGGTCACAGTTACGACCTCATACTCTAAGTCAGAATTTAGGGTGTTCAGTTTCCCTTCCTCAAATATATTCCTCAAATATCAATAAATGTGGCAGAAACAAACTAGAAAAAAATACAAGCATGCTTTAAAACAAAAAAAAAAGATTGGTGTTGACGTAACTTGTGTAGACTATTCAGATTTTCACTAACAAAGCTGAAGTTTCACAAAAGTTGCACGTTTAACTCTTTTGTTCAGAGTTTGACAGAAAGTGCGGTTGCATTTGTGTTTTTTTTTCTTCCCTCTGCGTCGCGTATGACAGACGAAGCCAAGTGAAATCGTTTCAGTCGCAGTGGTCTCGTTGCCGAGACAACGCAGACTCGCTTGTGCCTTTCACTCGACCATGTGACTGGGGGCTTTGACGTCAGCTGGGAGGCAGAGTTTGCTGCTCTGAGCTCAGCTGCAGGGCTGAAGGCTTGCGCAGAGCTCCTGGAGTTTAGAGTTGTCAGCTGCTGGTCCCTTAGAGCTGTCTGCCGCTCCCGCACCTGCTACCTGTTGGCACCGCCGCGGAAACGCCGCGACCGTAAACACTCTGGGAAGTACCAGGTTATGGAATATTAAAAGCTCTCGGTACAGTACTGCGAAGCGAGGTAAGCTGAGTGTCTTTCCTGCTCGGTGGTCTTTGTTGGACCTTTCAGAAGTTTTAGAGTTCTCTCTTGGTTTGAATGAGAGTCAATTCCAGCTGAGTGTTACTAGTCAGTGGAGTGCATGAGTGGGGGAAAATAGAGAGTTAGCCATATAGAGAACAGTCAAGGGTGCTTATAGTTTAACTTTGCAGGTGATGAATGAACAGGAAAGTGTAATTTGATTTGCCTGTGCTTCAGGGAGAACTGTCTGGTGGAGTACCTGATAGGAGAGACTAGGAGGGTGGAGTGGTAGGTGTTGCAGAGTGGGAGAGCTGAGATTTAATTGGTTTTATGAGGGGAAGATGCCTTCCTGCCCCCAGGGGGGGACTGCCTGATCTCCGCAGGCGTGTGGAGACGGCTGCCGCTGCCCACTCGGCAGACCCTCTCCGTCAGACGGAGCAGGAAGTGAGATTTACTGCAGATCTGAAGCAGAGTGATGAGAAGCTGTGCACCGGACCCCACGGTGCAGCTCTCCTTTCAGCAGCACAGTGTGTGTGCGTGTGCGTGTGTGTGTGTGTGCGCCTGTGGGACCCTTGGACATGGAGAGAGCCGGGGTGTAGAGGGAGGGAAGCAGCTGCTGTACGTAGAGGGCTGAGGGGGGGGTGGGTGGAGGTTTTTGGAGAGGGGGTGTTGCGGGGGGCTTGTAGCTGTCTGATCCGCTCAATGCGTGCCTGAGACCAAATTATCCCAGCCTGAGAGATAATGAGGACTGTCTGCTGTCTGCGGAGGGGAGAAACTCGGGTCTCTCTCCCACCGTCGGCCAACCTGGAGCAGCAGCAGAGGTAGCTTTCTCCTCTCCTTCTGTGTGTCTGTCATATTACGGGCTTTTTACAGAATTAAGAGGTAATTTTGAAGTTTGTGTTGATCGGTGCTATCTGACCTGGATGGGGTTTATTGTTGCAAGCCTTTTTCCCAGCTGTTTGGGGATCACAGGGGCCTGTGAACCACACCAAACGGGTATTAAGTATAAAGCTGCCATTAAAGAGTGGAAGTGGGAAGTGGAAAATTACCAGTAACTGCACAAGTGTAATGAGTAGGAACCGAAGGGGCCTGCAGTAGGCACAGCAGCAGTCCACAAGATGGATTTCTGTCGCGCGGGCGGCTATTAAAGTTTATTCAGGACTTGCGTTGTCCTTAGTGGAGATGCTACATGAGCTTGCAGGACAGTTCAAATCCTCAAGAGAGTCAGGAATGCTGAGCGCACAGATGACCAGGAGGGCAGGAGAGGTGATCCCAGACCCCCCCGTGTTCCTTTTCCGAAAGTTTAAATATTGAATTCTGAACATTTTGAATTTCCACCAGTCCTCATAAGTTTGAAGCAGCAGTATTCAGTGACTCTGAGTGCTCAGACTCAGCCTGCCTGGGGAAGAGAAGAGAAGCCAGGTCGATGTACATGTGTGTGTGAGGGAGAAGCCTGATGTGGCAAAGGAGGGAGACGTTAGTGGCAGCTGTCTGCGTAGGGTTTGCTTCTGGTGAGACCAACAGCAAGCTGTTGTTCCTGTGTTTGTCTGCCGCAGCCGTAGGGAGTCGCGCACAGATTTTCAAGCACTCTGCTGTGTGTGCGTGTGTGTGTGTGTGTGTGCAGGCGTGCGCATGTGTGTACATGTGCAAGCTTGAGGACCCCAGAAACAGTGACAAAAAGGAGAGCTCTGTGAATTGGTAAATGTGTTTCGATAGAATATTTCACCGCAGGCCTTTTGCACAGTCTTCATTTGAGTCTGATAAATGACTGCAGTTTAATATGGAGCCGGCTTGTCTGTTAAGATGTTTTATTACAGATTAGGCTAGGGAAGGGGTGATTTCAGTTTGTTAGCCCTTTGTTCTGTAATCAGTCACTCGCAGTGCGGAATTTCTGTGAGCCACTGCGTCACCTCTGCGTGCACCTCACTCCGGCGTGACTGTAGCAGTTTATTTTATGATTTTATGAAGGTGAACACATTCTCAAGCATTACCACTGTCGAATTATACTGCGGTAATTACATTTGAAGTGATGAGTTCCACGGAGGCTGGAACTCCACTCTGAGTGGAAACCCTACAGATATTCTGACCGGCTGATTACCAAGCTGTTGCGCTTCTGAGAGTGGGTGGGCTTTCCAGCATGCAGCCTTTCAGACTGAGTGTGCTTGATGATTGGTGCTCTTTCACCTGAGTAGCATTCCCAGCCAGAGTTTCTTCTGTTTTGGCACTGACTGATTGTAATTACAGCTTGCACACTTCAGTAAATGTAAAGTTTCGCTACTCTAAGTCTGCACAGAAAAGCAGAAGTGCAAACTGACGCACTGTGTGACATTACGATTTTATGATGTTCCTCTGTGGAGATGGTTAAAATTTGTGGAAATGAATCTGCGTTGATGGAAAGTTGAATAAAGACACAATGAAGAAAAGTTGGCTCCAAACAGTGTTGTGATTGAAGTGCAAGTTTGCGTGGCTCAAACAGCACGTGGGCATTCGGTTGCTTGTATGAGCAGATTGAACTTTTATTATTTTGTGGGGGTTTAGAGAAATGAAATTTTACATTTACTGAAGTGTGCAAGGTGTAATTACGTTCAATCAGAGCAGTCATAGATGGAGCTCCGGCTGAGAACAGTACTTGTAGTAAGAGCTGTGATCCCAATTAAATCTCAAAGCATATTGCAAGCACAGGCAGACTCTTGGAGCAACAGCCACTGGATAATCAGCAAGTCTGAAAAAAAAAATTATATATATGTGTGTGTGTGTATATATATATATATATATATATATATATATATATATATATATATATATATATATATATATAGACTTTCCCACCACCTGTGCCGGTACATGGATGTACCTTATGCATTTGTAAGGACTGCTTCTGGTCAGGTCAAGTTAATTTCAGAGTTGCATCGTTCTATTGCGTGGGCTGGCTCTCTGCTGGACTTCAGAGGTGAACTGAACAAAGCTCTTCATCCCTAGACGCTTCCCTGTAACAACTAGAGTGCAGTCAGGTGAAGGTGCTCCTGGGGACAGACTGAATCACACTCTGACATTGCTGGCCAAATTTGAAAATGAAAAAAAAAAAAAAAAACTGGTGCAAATAGTACTTTCAGACACAGATGATGATACCAGTTGAGTGGCTCATGGTAGTGGTTTGCTCAAAGTCTCATCAGGGAAATGAATCCACCTCCCAATAGATGCTTACGATGACGTACGTAAATAGTATGGGATTCCATTTTTTTCATCTAGTCCGTTGGAAAAATATCCACATGCATTAAAGGGTATTTACTGGCACGTTCAAAGGAGCACTGGCTGCCTTTAAGTCTTAAGATGTCAAGACTTAAACAGCCCTGCCCCCCCCCCAGGATAATTGTTTGTCAGACTTTTTGAGGATGAGCTCCCACTGGCTGCTCTGTGGAGATATGAGTCTGGGGCCCATAGCCTGGAAGCCTGTCCCTGATGGTTAGGGGTGACAGCTGTGTGGGTGTGGTCATTGTCTTTGTCGAAAAAGGTCCCTCTGTTTGGGGGGTTAAGTGGTCGCAGCGGCCTGTTCTTTTGTGCCTGATTCTATTGTGCAGGATCCACAGCTGTGGGATCCTGCCTCATAGGAACAGTTGCTTAGCTCCTCCGTGGCGATATCCCGGCACGGCGACGCGCCTTGATCTCCGGTGAAGTCACATGGAGGGAACATCTGCTCGGAGCATGTAGATTAAGCGTCACTTCTTATGGACGCCGCCACCCGTGGCACGCCCCGGGGACGTGAGCGAAAATGTTGCCTGCGGATTATTTCGAGAACCGGCCGTAAAAGGGAAGAGGTAGGGTTTTAACCGATGACCCCACGAGCTGCGGGGGGGGGTTATTTTCATGTTCATGTGCTCTTTTCATGTAATGGATCACATGTCTGTGGTCATCGCTGAAGAGAACACACACAAATTCCTCCACAGACCCCACCCCCTCCCCCGCTCCCCTGATGCCCATGTCTGGCCAGTGCCTTCTGTGTGTGTGCGTAAGTTATGCTGGCGTACCCCCTCCTCATTGGTGGCTACTGTACTGAGTGCTTAGCGAGCCCTTTCTGCTGACCTATGTTTACAGCCTTGTAAACATTGTCCCTAGAGGTTTCCTGTCAGGGCCAGCCACTGTAATTAAGTACTGCCCCCCCTGCCTCCTGTCCCTTAGTACTCGTGAGGGCTGACTCTTTCTGGTGGATAGAATTACACTCGTAGGACCAGTCAAACTGAAGCTGTGCTGTGTCTTTTCTTTCCAGCCTGGTCTTCATTGTTTTTACACTCACAGGATAGACTAGGAAATGCAGGTACTTTTATATTTCTAGCCTCTCGAATGCTTGCCAAAGAGTTCTGCCATACATCTGTATGTGGTTTTGGGAAATATTAGGCTTTAAATAGTCTAAAGGACCTTTGACTTTCTTGTGTTTCTCATGCTTTTTCTTACCAGAGCAGACTCATCTAACACAGCAGATGAAATTGGTGTACCATTCAATTTGGAAAGAAAAACAAAACAAACTACCAGAAAAATTGAGGGAGCGCTGACTGTAAGCTAGTGTCCTGAATGAGGAATGTGAGCCTGTTGCAAATACGACTCTTTTATGCCTGAGGCCAATTACCAGTATTTATTTTTGTAGCAGGTGCCCTTATCCAAGAGTGACTTGCGTGGTTTACATATCATCCATTCCTACAGCAGGGTATTTACTGTAGCTATTCAGATGAGCCTTCTTTCCCAAAGGCACAAAAGCAACGCCCCCTCTGGGGAACCAAAGTGATAACCTGTGAGTTACAAGACCTGCTCCCTACCACCGTGCTACACTGATACCCATATTTGTTCCCACTAAGCGTGTGTGAAGACAGAGGGCCTTTGCAGGGTGTATTAGCGGGGAGTGGGATCGGACTTGCCCCCCGGCCTGCCTAACTGCCCGTGCGGATTAGCGCTAAGGGCTAAAAAGCTAAGCAGCGTTGGCAGGCTATAAATAAGCACCCTCAATGTTGCATAAGTGTCGGCCTCCTGGTTAGTCCAAGAGCAACTGCTCATTCCAGGTTCAGACCTGGACTCAGCTGTCGTTTTGAGTGTTGGCTCTTACGGTTCAGATGTCTTATTTGAGTAAGAGACACCCCGACTCAACCGAGTGCTGTTCGAGCTGCGCTCAAACTGTGTGTGTGTATCACAACAGTCAACATCAGAGGTCGTGTTACTATAGCTGTGGATGCAAGGAGTGGTCGAAAAGAGAGGCAGTGTCAGGAAGTGTAGCCTGAACAAAAGTGTTTTGTAACTGTGAGATTCCCATGAAACAGGCTACACCGTGCTTTGAAGTAAACCAATCAACCATGAAATTAGGTCCATTAAATAGTACATATGTCACTGGTGAACAGACAGGCCTAATCCTTTGTGTAGGAGGACCATGGTCTGCTACTTCTTGTTTGGAATTGCATTGTGGGGGGTTTTGATCTCTGCATATTAATTACCTCACGGATACACTGTGTTACTCGTTGTGTAACTCTCGCCTGAACTTTTCTGATGCGGCGTACCTTCGGGTACCGTGGGAGCGGAGCAGATGACCGTGGCGTCCGGGCTGGGAGGGGCGGCGGGGCGGGCTCGAGCTTCGCCGCGGCGCGGCGACTTCCATCTGATACGGTGATGACAGCTGAGCGTACACGGTAATCCTGTAATCTCAGTGCCCCGAGCAACTGGCAAAGCTGGCACAGCGCCGCGGCGTAATTAAACGCTGACCCAGCGGCCATAATGAATCATTTCCCTGGAAATAGCCAGCTAACCGCCGGCGCACAGATGCAAAAACACGGGATTATTCGGGCGAAGCCCGGGCTGAGCTGAGCCGGGCTATTTGCGGTGCGGTGAACTCAGCGCGCTCGCTTTCTGTTCCTTTAAGGCCGCAGCACAATGCTGGCTGATTAACAGGAGCATCAGTTATACTGTCCGTCATCTCCCCTGTATGTCCTGCTGTTGCTGTGCTTTTGCAGGGTAGGGGGTAAACCTGAACTCAAACCTCTCCAGCATTGCTCAGTGATCCACCCAGCACAATGGCTTTGGATAGGGACGGTAATCTGGGAGGGGCCTAGAACCTGGCTTTTGGCTTCCTTGGTGAACATTAAGGGTGATGCTGCTCGATATCCTCTACTTTTGTCTTGTTAAAACTGTGAAAAAACAACACCAGGTAGATAGTGTATTACACTCACCACTTAGAATATCAGTGAGGTGGCATTCTGTGGCATTCTGTGGTTGTGTAACAGAACTTGAGTTTGAGACAACAGTGCCAAGTGGTCACTGAGGAGTTCTGCTATCACTGCTGTCACCAGAAGGCCTAAAATGAGAGTGGAATCTTAAACAGAAAGAACATTACACTGTAATGTACCGTGTCAATGTGTTTGTTTGGTGAGAGCCAGGCAATCACACACTGCATGTCACACTTTGAACCTGCATATTCCCTAAACTGGCCTTCGTGCTTTTCCCCTGCCATTGGTCTCCCCACAGTCACGTGACCTCCACCTAGCAGTTAACAGATACAAAGGCAGGTTTGTCCTTCTTCATGGAAAGCACATGGGAACTGGGGGCGTGGAGTTGGGGGGGCGGGCTGCCCTCTCTGGGGCGGGTGCCGGGGCCCAGCCGGAGCCCCGGGTCACTGTGGGCGGTGCAGATCACGCCGCTCGCCACGCGGCCCGACCCGTCGCCCTCTTACATAACGCCGAGGCCGTGATGCGGCTGCCGCGGATAAGAGCCTTAGGGTTAATTGCTGGTAACGATCAGGGAGCAGGAGTCCCCAGAAATAACCCATCCCCTCAGCCGCTGATCCAAAGTCCCTGCCAGGCTCCCAGAGTCTTATAAATACCCCCGCGGTAAGTCCTCCAGTTTCCCAGGAATCAAGTGGCCCAAGAGCTCATCCGAGATCATCATCGCAGGGTGCATGGGCGCCGGTTTTAGATTCAGTCACCTGAGGTCAAGGTGATTGGCTCTGAGGTGGCGGATTGTCTCTGGAGGAGACACATGTCGAAGCATTTGATGCCTCACATGTAGCTCGGTTTGAGCTCACCTTCAGCTCCTTTGGGGCAGGACCTCTGTCACGCGACAGACACACAAGTTTGTTTGAAGCAAAGCATAGCACTAGTACTCAATATAAATTCACTTTGTTTAGATCACTTCCAGCAATAGGATGCTTGGGTTTGCTTCTGTGTTGGAGTAAATAGTATTGTTTTGCACTTGCAAGCTTTTTTATGGCTACAGCGATTCATTTAAAAAAATGCTTTGGACCCATCGGTCTGCTGTTATCATTTCCTGGGATTGTATTGTCTGTTATACAGTCACTCAGGAATATGTGTTCATGGTGCAGGACCATCAACAGTACCTACAGGCATGAATGTCCTGAGTGATGTTACTAAGGGCCAACCTATTCATGGAGAAACCTTCCCAACATGCACATGGACTACTGGTTATTTCCTACTGGTGATATTGTTTAAAGTCCAAGTGTGGGGAGGGAATATGTTGTAAATATAGGATATAGGAAAACACCAGGCTGCAGTTTTGGATTGTAATGTTGACAGTGGTGCGCTCATCCCGTGTGAGTTATGGGGAAAACACCAGCGTGCGTGCCTCCGGGAGATGGATCAGGTAACCCGCCTCCCAGCAGCCCTCTGTGCAGCCATCAGAACAGAATGCACCCCGTGCAACATCCCAGCAGGTGGGGGACGTCTCCCCGGTACGGGAGTCACGGGGATCCTCCTCGGCAGAGCGGAGCTCTTTTAAAGGGGCCACTCAATCAAGCAGTAGGGGGCACGGGCATCTGGCGTTATCTGTTTATCTGAGGGCGATGGGCCCGCGGCGAATTCAGGGAGGCCCCTTCCCTCACGTGGTTAAGGAGCTCGAAGGGAAAGGTGAGATGGGGGACCGCACGGCAAGAATGTGGGCGGGGTTTTGCAGAGGAACACTGTGCACCCTAAGGGGGGTATCCACCACATCATGGCATCTGCGGTTACCTCCGAACTTTGAGTTGTGGTCTCATCACAGCTGGAATTCCACCACGGTGTTCCCTCTCAGAGTCCAACTGTCAGCAGCGTACCCAGATGGACTGTTTGTCATTTTGGACCCCCAGCAGTGAGTAATGTGCCATGGTGGGCTGTTTGGGGGGGGCTAACAGATTCAGGGTGTGTTTGACCTTTGCCTAACAGAGCAGGCTGCAGGAAAGGCTAAAGGTGTCTCGCCTCTAGAAGGATCTCCCGCGTAAACCATGCAAGGAATGCATAGCTAGTGGTGCACATGCAGCCACACGTTTCAGCGTAATGTTGACACCCTGGTTCTTCCCATTGAATTATGGGAATAGTTTTCAAGATACACACACTTAAGAGAAGTCTTCCGAGTGAAACTGCTCTGGTGGCGGGAAGAAGATCACGATTTTGCGGCGTAGATTAAGCTGAAGGTAACATGTCCGCACCTGTTTCGCACACGTGTCCCCTGGGTCCTTAGCTGCACTCAGTGCTGCTGTTTGGGCAAAGTCCTGGCTTCTTTATCAGTTCCTCCTCACATACACTTTTCGCCGTTACCATGGGAAACCATTGGTATTACTCTTGAGCCACTTGAATGCTCTGATATTAGGCTGAATTCGCCCACGCTGCTCTGGGCTTTTTTATCCGGCCCCTTAGCGTACCAAGGATGCTGTCCCAAAGGAAAGACGCAGGAGGGTAAAGCAGGGGGTCAGACAAATTGGTCATGACCCCAGAGCACAGGGCCGGCCCCCTGTGCTCAGCCCAGCAGAGAAGTGAGAGAGAGCAATTGAGGCTTAAGGCTGTGTGGGTGTGTGCAGAGGAATGCCGGCGAGCAGTGGCGGACTTACCTATGTTTCAACCGTTTCAATTGAAACGGGCCCCGCCCCCCAGGGGGGCCCCCAACTGATATAAACCAACTGGAATCCTCGCTTTTTTCTGCTCTTTTATGTTTATGTTTTATGGGGGCAGGGCCCCATATTAAGTATTGAAACGGGCCCCCAAATGCATAAGGCCGCCTCTGCCGATGAGTGAAGGCTATGAGCACAGTAGTATCGGTATCTTAACTTAAAGATCATTAAGACCGTATTCTTGTCCAGGAAAATGTCTGTTTTGTGATCTGCAGCGGTTCACAAATAAGCTCTTAAAACGAGTGAAGCGAATGTTTTTTTTCTCTAAAATGGCTTTGCTGCAAAGGTTCAAGATGTTCAGATCAAGCTGCAAGGTTAGAACTAAAGTAAGACTTGGATCATTTGAGGGCTCAGTGAGAGCCCTGACATTAAATATGCTCAATAATACAGCCACGCAGTTGTTAGTTGTGTCGAGGAAATGGCCTTGGTCATTGACGGATTTGTTTGGAGCCTTTCGCTGCTCTCGTCATGGAGTGTCTTTTGCCATGACAACCTGGTGAACCATTATGCAAATGATTTCCGTTCATTGCGGAACAGAATTACAAATATAAATATACTCTTGTCACTCATGCCTTTCACATTGTCTGACGGAATAGGTAGTTTGGGGGGGTGATAAATTATCACTGCCATACCAATCAGTCTGCCTCCCTGGCAGAGCTCAAGAGGGCAGATTCTGAAGCAGCCAAAACCTGTTTTATATTGCTCAATGTACAGTCATTCCTGTCACAGCTGAACACAGTTAATATGATTAGGGATTCTCAGCTGTCCAAAATATTGGACAAGAAATAACTGTAAAGCAGTGTTGCCATTTTGTATGGTGAAAATTAAGCCATTTCCTGTTATTGACCTTTGATCACCTATCAGCGATTCTTTTTGCATTCAGTCTGTGTTGTCAGTTGGATACTTTGACAGCAGGTCTTGTTGATGGGGGGAAATTACAGGCCCACTGTTCCGGCCATAGGCAACCAGCTTCTGTCTGTTCCAGCCAATCAGGCAGCTGCATTTTGCACACTCAGTCACAATTGTTCCGATGACTAAGATGTTTGTCTTGTATAAAAATAAAAAAAAGGAAAAAAGATATGTTGCCTCCCACCCTCCTGCGTCTGAGAAAGTCAGACTGTTTGACAGCTGCAAGTGGCGGCACTGTCCATCTACTGTAGCAATTTATCGCAAACCCAGGTTTCGCTAGTTCTTTTGAAGTCAAAACGTCTGTTTCCTGTGATTAAATATGTGGTCATTTTCATTTTTCCTGTTTTCATTAAGTGCAGCTATTCATAGAGCTGTGTACATGATCTTCTTTATGATAAATGTGGAAAACCGCTGTCTGCTTTTTTCTTTTCTGTCTTTTCTTGTTATTTTCTCACTGCTGGTCTTTCTTTGATTTCATGCGTAAGTAATCGGATCATGAGATTTGGAGGCTCTTTTTTTTCTTCACTGACCCTAAAATTACCAACCATCTATTTCATTAAACTGCAGTATCAGTTGTGAATGCAGCTTTTTTTTCTGTCTCTCTCTGAAGGGGCCACATTCTGCAGATTTGACTGTAATCTGGGGCATTATGGGATACGACGCAGAGCAGATGCTGCGTTGGGATCGCGCAGCAGGAAGTGACCGGCTTCCTGAGAAGATCCTCAGCGGCCGTCTCCCTGCCCTTCTGTCGGCAGCCTGTGTGGGGTCAGGAGGCGCGAGGGGTCGGTGGCGCTGTGAGAGCGGGCACTCTGCCTTACAGTGCGCTCTGCGGTGATGTCGCAGTCCCCACACCCCTTCCCCGCTATCATCATTATCATTATCGTTATTGCGCCTCTGCTAATGCTCAGACAGGCCATCAGCGGGCCCCCAGCCTCCGCCCAGCTGTCTCCGCCTCATCCTGTAAATCCTGGGAGCTGATAGATTGATACCGCTCTTTGCTTGCACCCTCTCCTTTGCCTTGCAGAAATGGGGTGGCAGTGTAGCACAGTGGTAAGGAGCAGGACCCTTAACCAAAAGGTTGCTGGTTTGACTCCCCGCTGGGGCACTGCTGCTGTACTCTTGGGCAAGGTACTTAACTTAGAATTGCCTCAGTAAATATCCAGCTGTATAAATGGATAACATGTAAAATTGTAACCTATGTAAGTCGCTGTGGATAAAAGCGTCTGCCAGTAATGTAATGTATAATGACAGTTGCCTGCTGAAATTATCCCCAAGGTAAAGGCAAATGACTCTGGGCTCTTTATGTTCATTTTTCATGCTCTTTGTAGTGTTCCCAATGGAGCACTTTGGATCATTGGAGTGAAATGAAAAGAGCGCTGGTCTTATCTTTCTTTATCATAGACCACCTTAAAAGGTTTTGCTGATACCAGTTATCACTGGTCAGGTAGACTGATGAATTATGCTTGGTTTAATGTATGCTTATCAATGGCTGAGAGAGTTTTTTTCTAAATGCCCAAAGCCTTGTTTCAGCTGCACCTGTAAAATGGTGGACTGGGGAGTACCATTTATTTTATATTTATTCATCACCCTTATTTTCCACATCCTCTAATTGTGAAGATAATATCCTCTCATGGATTAGAAAACAAAGTATAAATAGACAGGGCTCCTGGGAAGCTGTGTCTATGGGCCTGTTTGAGGGAACGATTCCCATTCAGACTATGAATGCCCCCTGGATGCTGTTGAAAGGTTCTGTCCACTAGCAGTAAGGGCATCTCTCTCAGGTGATATTAACCTGACTGTAATCATTTACTCCCATAGAACAGTGTCCCTCTGTGTGCCCCTGGACCGCTCTGGCTAATCATAGTATAGTAAGGCTTTGTACCTCATGTTTTTAAACTGTCATATTTTGCACACACCTGCACAAAGTCACGATACTGTGATCTTTTCCTGCAGAAATGAGTTTTGTTAAGCTGCAGGGGGTGAATATAAATACATATATGCAGAGTGAAAAAATTCAGGTCTTGTTAAGCTGCAGGACTGGGAACACTGTGGGAGATGCCTCAATGTCCAGTTCACCAGAGCAGTGCCTCAGCTGTCTGCTCTCTCCCTGCAGTCGTGATAGATGCTTTGAGATGTCACTGCTTGAGTCGAGCGGCAGTAGAGGAGTTGTCTGGCCGGGGTGCAGAGATTAAAGGGAGGAGCGCACCTGAGGCTGGCCCGTCTTCCGAGAGCGAGGGAATCGTGGGCCGTGGAGTCCTCCGACCCTGCATTGCCTCAGGCCTTTCTCTGTCCCTGCTCAGAATGTTGCCCGAGTGCAAGAGTGAGTGGGGGCTTGAGCCCTGAGGCACGCACATGGAGTCAGCTGCACGCAGAAGCGGTGCACACCCTGCTTTTATCTGCACAGGTGCTGCTTATCTCCACACCGCGTCGCAGGAAGGAACGGCGGAGCGCCTGCACATTTTTCTGCACACCGAGCAGCAAAAAAGGAAAGGAAATCAGCAAAGCAGCGGAAAGTTCAGTTAGCGGAGAAGTGTGTTTCGGGGTTGGTGGGTGGGCGGACTGCCATGTTCTCAGCAGTGAGCCGAAACCCTGGTCAAAGGCAGCAGGTGGTCGCTCTCGCATTGACGCGGCGAAGGAGTGCGATTCATGCGTGGTTTGTCAAGTGAAACAGCAGAACCTGACAGCTCACCTCTCTCTCTCTCTCTATCTTTCTCTTTCTCTTTCTCTGTACTTGCAGCTAAAACTACAAGATTATCATGGGGAAGCAGAACAGCAAGCTCCGCCCGGAGATCGTGCAGGACCTGGTGGAGAGCACGGACTTCACCGAGCACGAGATCCAGGAGTGGTACAAGGGCTTCCTGAGGGACTGCCCCAGCGGCGCCCTCACCCTTGACGAGTTCAAGAAGATCTACGGCAACTTCTTCCCCTACGGCGACGCCTCCAAGTTCGCCGAGCACGTCTTCCGCACCTTCGACGCCAACGGCGACGGCACGATAGACTTCCGGGAGTTCATCGTGGCACTGAGTGTCACCTCTCGTGGCCGGCTGGACCAGAAGCTGAAGTGGGCCTTCAGCATGTACGACCTGGACGGCAACGGCTACATCAGCCGGTCCGAGATGCTGGAGATCGTGCAGGTGAGCCGGCCGCAATTACTCTGTCCATTAGGCATTTTCACTGCACACACCTTTAACCTGGGAAAATTGCAGTGTTTACTGTTAATGTGTTTACATTACAACCTAGGGTCTGTCCAGGTCATCTGGTAATGTGGGTAAATTGCTCTGGGTGTTCGTACAGCAGTGGTCTGCTCTATGTGACTGCAGGGCAGGCAGTGGAAGAATAGTAGAGGGCTACTCTGATCTGGTCTGGAAGCATCTCTATCATTTTGGTAATGAAGGCCACCAACACAACAAAAGGGAAAAAAAACCCACTGCATCTAACTTTGTTTCCGAGTAGCTGAATTAAGTTAACCGTAATCCACACATGCAAGAGCCAGTCTCAAAGCTCACACCTGTTTTTTATTTTTATTCAGTACACGGAGCCACTCTTTAATTGATCTGCGCATGACAGCCAGAATCTCACACACTGCGTACCTCTGAGAAAAGGGTAACAGATGCCAAGTAGTCTTAACCCTGTTCAAAGAGTCTTATTTACCTAGCAGAGATTTCCTGACTTCCTACAGGAACAATTGGTGCCCTGGCAGAACGTGTTCTCCAAACAGAAACTTCTGGATGATTTAGCCTAAAGGCTGAAGGAGGCAACATAAACCATTGTATCTTAAAATCACATCCGTTTTCAGTGGAAAAAGACTGATAGTGCATTTCATGGTTTAAAAAGAGTGCACGTAAGTTGTTCTTGTGTAAATAAACCTTCTGCCCACTCGCTCCAGCGGGCTATTTTGGTCCAGTAGTGGCGTTTGGCTTCCTCAGGTCCCGCCTCCTTCTTGTGACCAGAAGCCTTGCCTCAGCCATTCCACAATTTTTAGAAACAAGCGGTTACGGCTCAGTCTTTGAGGGCACTTCCAAGTCTCTGTGTTCCCGTTTCAACCCAGCATGACGGCCCAGCAGGGGGTGTTCCTGAAAACCCCACAGGAAACACCATTCAGATGTCGCAGTGTTTTCTTGCGCTACCAAGGTAGCGTTAGATGTGCATGAGGGCAGACTGGTCTCTGTGATACGGAGAGGATCCACCAGTCATTAGATTTACTCTGTGGGGCTACGTGCGGCCCAGCTGTGTTTGAAAGAATCAGCATAGGACATGCAGTCTATGTTCTTTTGGTCTCGCCACTGTTTATTTACTAGCTCTGCTTGTGCTCCAGAGATTAGGTACTGTGTTAGGTACTCTACTGTTGGCTTTGTCACAAGGGATTTAAGAGGAGGCCCTGTGTAGTTTTCAAAGCTGACTATGCCAGTGTACAGCTGCTGGGGGTGCATAAGGTATCTTCTCTTGCACATTACATCATACTCAATGTAGTCTGACCTCAGAGTGACTTTAGCCTTCCTTATGTACTCGTGACTGCTCATCATCAGAGCAAGAGGAAAAAAGGAACAGGAAATGATTGGTCCCGATTACTGCTAATTTCAGGTAGCATTTTTTTTTAATGGAATTGCATCTTCTCATTGGAAACATTGAAGCCAGTGCCAGTTAAAATGATGATGGTCATCAGATGGTGAGCCAGAGTCTGAAAACTGATCTGCCTGTCCTCAATTAAACAATAAAACATTCACTACATCAGGCTGCTCTAACTGGGCAGAGTATTTCACCGGGGTCATTATTGCCCTTTCAAAGGCCGGAAAAACACAAAGGGATTAATTCAATCTGAAAAATAAAACTACAGAGAGCCCAACAGAAAGATTCTCTGTGAAGTTTGTGATTTAATTTACCAGTTGCTTCAAATGTCTTCAGAGGAAGAAGCAGACATTTACGTTGCTGAGGGGAAAATGCACTCAAACACCAACATATTACTCAAACAGCACATTTGGTTTCTTAGATGCCTTCATACAGGGTAACTTCCAGCTATTAGTATAAAAGGTCATGCATTTCATAGGGCATTCATATAGATTTTTTTGCTAGAGTGCCAAGGTAGGATTTGGTGTCTGAGCACTGTGTGCCAGCCTCTGTGGACTACACCATCACCGTAGTGCTCTGTCAGATTTATAGGGCAAAACAACTACTTCTAATTTTTTTTCACTGCCCCATGTCCCATTGAACAATGGTTTGTTTGAGCCGCGTGGCCAACAAACAATGTTTTTGTTCTGGGCGCAGGGGGCCTGAAAGAGGCCATTGTAGTCCAGAAGTGACCTCACAGACAGGGATGCAATCAAGAAGAGATAAACCCCCGTCCACCCTCTGTGTCCTCTTCCGGCGACAGACTGCCCCAGCTGGCGTTCCAGTTTGGGAGCGTGCAGTTTGTGTCAATGTTTGCGCTGCCGCCACTGGCTTCATTTAACCAGATGATGCTCCCCGGCCTGGACTGCTTCTCCTGTGTTTTATACAACTACACAGGAAGACTTATCTTTGCTTCTTTCTGGCACAGTAGCTTGCTAATGCAGTATTCCCACCCCCCAAGACTGTACGTTGTTCTTGTCTCTTATCGGTATTGAGGTGTTGGGTGAAGGGAGGGCTACCCTAAGCAAAATGGCATGAAGAGTCCCTCTTTGTACACGTAGATGAACTGTGGCATGGGATGTGCTTTTCCTGGTAAAAGTCTGAAAACAGAACTAGCAGACGCCGGCAAAGCCAAACATAGAAGCCTTAGAAATTCTCAGACCCGGAGGGTGGTTATTAGGCAGGTGGGTGCATGCAGCGATTATCCTGTGTCGAGGTTGCTCTTGTATTGACAGGCCTGGACAGTTTCTAACAGTGCAGCAGGGGTGAGCTTTTTAGTCAGCCACAGGTAGTCAGCAGTGCCACTGAAGTCATTCTCTAGATGGTTAGATCCCCTGACATTACAGGTTTGAATAGTATGCAGATGCTCGGTACGTTGTTGGCGGCTCGCTCCTGCTTTAGGAGACCCTGCCCAGGGGAATAAGAAAGCACTCGAAAAACATCAGTGGCGATGCAGGTGGGCGGGGGCAAGGGGGGGAGGGAGGCGCAAGGAGCAGGCTCCTCTCAGCGAATCAAACGCCGCCGCCTTCGTCGTCGGGCAGAGCGGCGCGCTCGGCGGTGGCACTTTGACGGACAGATACGACAATTTGGAGTCACGAGGGCAGGAACGAGCGCGGGGTCCCAGACGTGGAAATGGCCTGTAATCACACGAGCGGGAAAGCTGTCCGCCCCCGAAGAGCCACTCGCCGACTCCAAGGGCCAGAAGAGGGGTGGAGGAGGAACAATGACGATGTTGTTTTCGAGAGGAGGAGGAGGAGAGCGGAAAAATCGTGATCGCTTCAAAAACATACGAACGGCTCCCATGCTCCGGACAATCTGGCCTGTGTAGGAACGGGGACATGATAAAGATATTAGTAAAGGGATTACACCAGCTGTAGCAATGCCTGTGATATCTAAAAGCCTGTCATTATAATCTGTCAGGCATAAAGACCGGATCATCCTGCCTTATGGAAGACAGTCAGCTGTGTTTGTGTCTGCGCTCTTGCTCTGCCATAGATTATCATCTCTCAGTAACTGGAGATAGACTTTTTGTATTACCTATGAGGGTTTCCTTCATGTGTATGAGAGCACTCCCGTGCAATGTTAACATTGCCTCTCTTACGCCCTTATCTCTCAGGCGATCTATAAGATGGTCTCCTCAGTCATGAAGATGCCTGAGGACGAGTCGACACCCGAAAAGAGGACCGACAAGATCTTCAGACAGATGGACACCAACCGTGATGGTGAGCTGTGCTGACCATACTGGCAATCTTTCCCTCATGCCCATGGCCTGTTACCCTGTTGGCCCTGTTACCAATCGTCCAATCAATCACAACATCGACTAATACAGCACTGATGACTTCCATCTGATATATAAATATGCAGCCACTTGAAACAGGTTGGGTAGTTAATTAACTAAAGCATTTAAGCACCTCAGTGGATCATGCAATATATACATATGCTATATGAACAGGGCTTTGTGACAGTCTCAATTGTAAAAATGTGTTATAGCAAATAAAATTTGATTGATTGAGTAATATTTCATATGGGCAGAAACAGGGCTTCTCTCTTAATATACTGATTCCATATAGCCCCTTCCTGAACAATGCCAGTGGCCATTGATAGTATTCTTATGACTTTTTTGCTCTCCCATATGCTCCTCACAGTGCTCCAATTCCCTATTTGTGAGGAGTCAGTTGTAAGAGTGCATAAATTAACCCAGCAAAAGAAATGCACTTCCACCTACTGGTAGAAAACAGAACTACAACCAACTAAATACCTTTAAACCACTCTCTGAATGTTAGCGCCCAGCGGCACATTAGCCTTGGCCCGGGGTAAATTGATAGTGCAAAACATAGATTTGTCTCATTATTAATGTCTCATTATTATTGTCTTTTCCAGGCAAATTATCTCTGGAAGAGTTTGTGGAGGGAGCAAAGAACGACCCGTCCATCGTCCGTTTACTGCAGTGTGACCCCAGCAGTGCTGGCCAGTTCTGAAGCTTCGCTCCAGAATGCATTTTAATTTGCAATTTTATTTATTTAAGTCTTTTATTTCTTTTTTTATTCTCGCAGTATTGATTCTCGATCAGACCCTGTAGTGAGTGAAGGGCAGTGTCTCTGGGCCTAACCACCAGCACCCGAGTACTGGAGGTGGCAGAGGACCATTACGCTAAGTGTAGTGCATACACATGCACACATGCGCACACACACACATACTCATACACGCATGTAAAATTGCATAAGCATAACCACCCAAATATGCATGCTCCCACTAGCACAAAACAACACGCATATTGCAAAACTTACATCCTGTCACCTGAATCCAAAAAAACTATGCATTAATACACACACACACACACACGACACAAAACTTTCCAATAAACACACACAAGGTCCCTCACACTCAAGTGAAAAGCAGAACTTGTACACTTACATCACACCCTGCCACACATGCAGGCATAGATTCATGCAAAACATACACAAAAGGCACTATGTACCATCCACATATGTTCATACTAACACACACCATGTTTCTCACAGACACACAAACATACACACACACACACACACACACACACACACACACTCACTAATGCAAAACATACACAGACACACATACCTAACATGTGTAAGCACATATACATGTACATTCACATGCTCACACACACACACACACACACACACACACACACACACACACACACACACACACACACACACACACACACACACACACACGTGTATGCGCCACCCTTGGCCATTGTCTCACACTAGCAGTGCTGGCATGTAGGGGTCTTATCCAGTGTTATAGCATGGACCCTTAAGAGGGCAAACATGCAGAGGAGACAGGGGTGAAACTCCATTTTAATTCAAACTGTAAATACCCCCCAGATCCAGCATGCATAGGAACAGGAGAAGCTTGGTATGCTCAGTGAGGTTTTTTCCCGGGAGTCCTGCAGAGATTGGAGGCAGTTTGGCTGAATTTGTCACAGGAAGCAGAGTGGGACGACCTCTAGCCTCTCGGCTGTAAACCTTTGAAGACCAATGAGAAGTTCCTCTCTGTTTGGTGGGCACAGACAGAATATAGACTGCAGGTATCCTCTAGGAGTGTGTTTCTCAATGTTTTATTCCATTGAGAACTGAATGTGGATGTTTTGGGACTGGAATTTGTGGCATGTTTTCTTTTTTACGGTACCGTAATTTTGGGACTGATCCGTCCTAATCCTGGACTACTTAACCTAATTTAGGATAATGTAGTCAAACATATTTAATCAGGGTTTTTTCATTTACTCAACCTGCTATATTATTGTCATTGTTGGATTTAATGGCTAGCTCAACATGTTCTCACAATGTTTCTTTGATGTTGTGGCAACATTTTACATGTTGCTTCCATTTTGCAAGAATGTTATGAGACAAAACATCATTGTAGTTTGGTGCTGTTAAGGTGTATGTCAATCAAACTGAATTCATGATTGTCACCGGGAAGGGGACACCTGTGGCAGGTGTCTGCTTTGCAGCCCTCTGGCTGGAGAGACTGATGAAGAAACGGCATCTGAAAAAACAGAGGAAAAGAACAAGGGGGTGATCACAGGAGGTCCTTCCTAATGGAAAAAAAGAATTTTTTTTAAAGAAAGGAATGGTTACCTTTGGTTTTAAGGACCTATGTGCACTATAAACAATTATATGAAGATTTTACTACTTAAATCTGACTTAATTTTAAAATACAAATAGTGAGCATGGAGTAAACAGGTAGTAAGATTTCCTTTTTATTTGTTGGAATACTAGTTGATTGGGAATTGGCTAAACTTTATTTAATTGTATATATCAATGTCAAGACTTTACATTAAATCTTAACATGCTGGGAAGTCCATTTTAAAACAGTGATCCCTAAATAATTTTACTCTCTTGAATTGGATTTTATTACCTTTTTTACCAGCTGCTCACTGTTTGTAACAGCTTTTAAAAATATGTCATTCTTAACAAATAGGTCGCAATGTATATATCAATTCAATATTTTCGAACAGGATAAGTAGGCCCTTAAAATAAACTGTGACCACTGAAATTAAAAGGAACCTGAGAGTTTCACAAAATCCAAGCATTTTTAGGTTTCTTTGTGGTAGTTTTTGCTACCAGGGGCTCTCAAAAGCTTGCACATGCACACCACAATGACCATTCCTGTGTGCATCACATCTGGAGAGAGTATGAAGGAGAGAAAAAAATAGTTAAGCAGATAAATATATTATAATATCCAGACATCACATTGTGGCATTCGCCAGATCAAAAGAGATTCATTGAAAGATTTTTTTTTTTTTTTTCAAGTTAAACTGTTGGAATGTATCATGTTTTATTTTTCTTTCTTTAATTTCTGAATTTAATTGTGAACTTGATACACATGTGTACAGTATATTCATATTTGTGCTTAGGACTATAGGACAAAAGAGAGCGCCATGCATTTTGCTATGCATATACTTTTGTACGCCCTCAGTGACAGACCTGCAACAGCACCGCCGCTCCTGCTTCTGAAGAAGAAAAGCAGCCACCCTGAGCCAGTTACATATCACGCATGCATCTGCACTAACATGCTATGAAGCCCATATACGAAAGCATTTCTGTGGGTATATACAGCGCTTCAAGACATAAATCTTTAAATGAAAGGATGAGAATCGGGCAGTGGTAAGATGGAAAGCAACCTTGCTCTGCATTGTGGTTTAATTTGATTTCAATCAGGTTCAAAAAGTATGTTGTCATGGTGGCAGCAAGGATTCATTTTGAATTTACTTTGTTTTTAAAGCACAATGATTTATTGTTGGGGACATTGCAGAGCATTGGATGTGCTTGGAATTTCAAAGACAAAGCTTGTAAATCAGGTGGCCAGCTTAAAAAAACTGTACTTATATTTTTCTGGTTTATTGCGTGAAGAAACAACATTGCTTAAAATGTTGGAGTCTGTGCAAATGACACAGCTTTCACATCAGCGAGCAGGAATGTATTGAAGGCTTTCTACCATAAACTCATCCAAAGAATTCTCAGATCGGATAAATCCGTACCATTTGAGCATTGCAGCAGCGAAGAGAGAGGGCAAGCTGGTGCTCCCGCCGCTCTCCTGTGTGACCACATGCTCTCTGGAGGTGTGCGCAGAGTAGCGAGTGAGTGCTGGCGATGAAGGCGCGCCACAGACCGCGGCCGTGTTCTGCGCAAACGCAGAGACGCGTCTGATTGGTCGATGGCTTCCAATCAGACGCGTCTCTGTGTGACGGTTTGTGCAGGGGCGCGACATGGCTGATAGTCTGTGATAGGGAACGCACAAATGCAATGAGATTTTGAAATTCCCCTGACCCTCAGTCCTTGACCCTTAACTCCTGACCCCCGACCCCTATCCCGTCAGAGGACACTGATTGGTTAGGAAAACGAAGGTTTCCTCTCTTTTCCTCGAAGGCAACCACAGCTGAAAGGCCCAAACCCAACAGATTATAGTTGACTGTTATACAGGTCAGACAAAAATTCTGTTTCAGGTAATTACTGATTTGTACAAAAGAAAAAGGAAACGAGTGGGTTAAAAACAGAAAGTGTTGACTACTGTAATCACTGTTTTTTTTTTTTTTTTTTTCTCAAACACATCAGGCATAATATTTATGAGTCACACACAATAGCACCATGTGGTCAAGTGCCAAATATCCGATAAAACAGTATTGTATCAATTTATACTGTACAATTGTTGTCTGTCAAACAAAATGTTTGTCATTGTAATATTTTGTAGATTTTTTGTATGGTAACTTGTATTTTGTGACAGTGTAGTTTTTAAAACCAGGATTCTGTTTTGGTTATCCTATAAAAATAAACTCACAAAAAAATTCACTGTCTTGTGTTTGCTTATGTAAACAGAGGCAATCCATGAAATATTGATGCAACTTGCTGTCATGTAGATTCAGCCAAGATTCACACTTACCATTAAAACTTCCTTTTTTAACAAATAGACTTTCAAATTATGAGTATTTTGAGTAAGGGCTGCAACCATACAATTTTATGAGACCCGTTTGAAAATAAAGGTTTATTAAACTGATACAAGCACCAGGCCAGTTAGACTTTCTATACCAAAAACAGACTGATGATCATACTGTTGGGCAGTACCCAGCGTGACTTAGTAGTTGCAATAACTTCTGACCCTCTGAGAAATTCCAGATTACAAGCACGCACAAATACAAGACTGGGGCATAACCAGCATCCAGAGTTGGACAAGCCAGCTTTGGTGCAAATTCCTCAGTTTTCATTACACTATGCATGTGTTTGAGTGTCATGTTAGTGTAAAGCATTGTTCTGTTACAGTAGTCAATGCTGTGTTCATGATATACACAGGTTAAGGTGCCCTTTTATATAGCTGATGTTTATCTGGCACTGCCCAGGTTAAGCGCCTCTCCTCCCAGGCATAGCAACAATAACCTTAACGCTGTGGGCAGAGAGAGGGCCCAAATGTGTTAACAAGTCCAAGGTCATTTACCCTGCTGAACCAATCAAAGGAGAGGCTGTTACCTCAGAAGTAGCTTAGTGAGTGTGGATTCGACACTGCATGGTGTGGTACATAAGTGTACAGGTGTGTGAGAGGGGGATACAAAAGAGAGGTCACAGAGGGTACAGTCAATACAACATGCTTCACAAGGTGCTCTTTGTTCGACTGACCTCTTACACCAACAGCGGTGTGACACATTGGTTAGGGAGTGGGACTTGGAATCACACAGCTGCACTGAAGCCAAAGAAAGTGAAGCACTGCTGTTTGACCCTTGAGCAAGGAATCTGACCTGTTTTGTAAGTGTTATGTAAGTGCATAACACTGTATGTGCAATATGAACTACAAGAGTTGTCATGGATACGCACTTCCTGTCAGATATTAGAACGAATTTGAAATAAGTCTTCAAGGCCATACCATTCTGTTTCTTGATTGTCTTGAGGTCTGGATGTTTATTATGAAATAACACTGCTTTGCGAAGGTTTCCTGCTCTACTTTTTTTCCTTATTCTAGGGCAATGGCAATCGCTACACAATCCATTCAAAAACAAGCAAGCATCTGGATTATCACATGGTACCACAAGGGCAAATGGTGGTGACTATGTGACACTGAGGACTGTATGGCAAGTCTCTACCATGATGTCACAGCTCAAGGTCCTCAGTTTTCATATGCTGGCAGATCGGTTAGTTCCACTCACATTTCCCAGGCTGCTGCAGACTGGGGAGCAAGTGGACTGCCACATTCCCACAATGCACCTCAGACTGACATTTCATATACAAATATTTATTTAGTTGTCAGTAAGAAAAATATGTCCACAGAACATTTCAGCTGACAAACAGGAAAATGTTGCACAAGAGTCCTTAGCTGCTCCCACAGAGCTGACGCGTTTTTGAAGGTTTGGCAGACGCTTCGAGCGTGACCGACAGAGGAAACGGGCTCAGCTTACAGCGATTTTTGAATTCATGTCATTTTCACTGTCTGCCAGCCATGTAAGACAGTCGTTGTAGACTAATCATTTACACCGAGTTTTGTGGTTTGCTTTAAATATTTAACAGGAATAAATATTGCATAAATGTTGAATATAACACTATGAGAGCGCAATATAGCATGATGCGCTGCAGTTCCCCAAAACAACCAGCTCTGGAGCCAGCTAGATCTGGCCTCTGTACGCTGTGAATGCAATACATTATAAACTGGAACGTGTACACTAAATATACAAGCTGGCCTCACATTTCAAGGCATAGAAAACATACAAAAAATACAAAACTAACTGTACATTGCCTACTGAAAACATGATATTTATATAAAATTATGATTTTTCTATGAAAGAAAATTGCAGCAAACATCAATTGCTGCAGTAGTGAATATGTATCACGAAGCTTTTCATTATTGAAACATTTCTTTCGTGCCATACATGTATGGCTTCTGTTTCAGACACAAATAGGAACAGAGGATTGCCTTTCTCTGATATTTGTTGAAATCACCCCCACCCCCCACCCCCACATACACACACACTCACACAGTCACACACACACCCCAAATGTGTCTGAACCTCAGTGAGTTTCACAGACAGAGTCCACCTTAAAGACAGTTCCAATTCCCCTTATGTGGAGAACTCCTACCTGTTCTGCTCTGTATAGAGGTTTGACTGATGTCATGCTCTCTGCCTGTAGGGGGTGCTGTTGGGTTAACTGCTGGAGGATATCCAAGTAATCATCTCCAACATGTTGACTATACTATTGCTTGCACGAGTGAAAGCATTGTCATCGTATACCACTGTACTTCTGTTGACCTGTGAGTTGCCACGAGACCTCTCTGCTGGAAGACATGACATTGGAATTGGAAGATATTTTTCAGTCATAAGGGACCCCAAAATGGGTATTCTTCACCTTTTAAGGGGTGCTAGCAGAAATCCCAACCCTCCTCCACAGTTTCACTGGCTAAGTGTTGTACATGAGGAGCAGAATACTGCACAAAACCAAAATAAGAGAGTCGGTCCATTTCCTCAATGACAGCGCATAGTGGACATGACTGTATTTACAGAGTTGGTCCACAGAGAGATGCCTGCTCTGTTGCGGGAGGTGCTTATCTCCTAACTGTCGAACCATCCTCGGTTGCTAGGGTGACGCCCCGCCCCCTTGGCCCAGAGCAGGCCTGAGCCGTGAGTCCAACCCAGTCCTTTGGCGAGCCCGTCAGATTTCGACGAGAGCCCGTCAGATTTCCGTGAGCGTGACTTTGTAGGCGTCCCCAAAGCTCTCGATGCCCAGGATAAAGGTGTCCTCATTGGAGTAGTGCTCGATGATGTTGTCATCCATGTTGACAAGAATCCTGGAAAAGGAGGGTCACCTAAATGTTTTGCCCAACACTCACACAGACTTCACCTTACATGTCTGCAGTGTATTCACATTTAAAATTTATTCATATAAAGAGTATAATATGAATATAACCCTTTTGACCATTGCTTCTTACCCTTTTTTGCTTTTTTTGTATATTTTTGCCATCCTCTCTGTAGGGACACTGTATTTTTCCGATATCTGTGAAGGCCCATACAAATGGATTCAGTTCATTCAACTGGGACCATGAGACATTTTGAAACTCCAGTTATCTTAACAAAGTTACTCACAAAAACACAACCACATACAAGCAACCCATATAAAGCCCTGCTGTCAAGCAATAACCATCCTCCACCAACACAGCGTCCCTATGGAGAAAATCACTTACTGCATCCATAAGCCCTTTCAAGGTTGGGGACTTCAGCATCAAGGCATCAAACACCTCGTCAGACTCCCTCCTCACGTACAGAAGAACTAAAGAGACACAGTGCAAACAGTGATCTGCATCCACATGCCTGCTGTCATCTCCATTTTCCTCTCGGTTCTAAACACTGCAGCGCTATCTGCAGAATAACAGGAGCCATCCTAAATAATCTTCAGTATAACTCCCATATTTTGACAGCTCCTTAGCTAGCTGTCCTTAACTAAACAGGAGACAGCATGCAGCTGAGTCCATAGAGGAGGATTATGTCACTCCCTGGAGTCATGGTAACATCAGGCCCCTATATACAGGGATTGGATCTTCATTGCAGGGAGATAACAGTGTATTTTGTCAGGAGATGTACTGTGTGGTTTGAATGTGAGTTTAATTCTTGATAGGCCACAGTGGTATTGCTGGGAGGCAATCAGACTAACCTGTCAATCTTGCAGTGTTCATCTCTGTTAGGATCAGTTCCCTTATAGTTTACACATATTCTACAGCTCCATTTCTACAGCAGTGTTGCACTACAATAACTGCATGTAACTGTGTTATACAACATTAGAGATCCACACCTCTCTTCTGAGTCTCCTCTTTGATCTGTTTGGGAGGGGGGCAGTAGTCATCCTCAGACGTCCTGAACATCCTCTTCACCAGCACACTCCTGTGACAAACAGCATAACGGCTCAGTTACATGCTCAACTCACATTGCCAACCAGTCAGAGAGCTCTGAGGCACCCAATTCACAATGCCAACCAATCGGAGAGCTCAGTCATATACCCAGCTCCCATTACCAACCAATCAGGTAGCCACGTGACTCTCCCAAATCATCACACCAGCCAATGAGATAGTCACACTTAAAGAAATTTCACACTTCTTGTGTGCAAACCGTTGATGTAAAGCAGGGCTAACAAATTAGCATTAATCCTCATCACTAACTATCAGAAACTTTGCATTGGCAGGGATTCTATCGCTAGTACAAATGAGTGTTACCCCACACTCACCCTTCTCTCTCCAGCTCCTCAGCACTGAAAGCAAAGACCTGAGAACAGAAGGAGATGTGCAGGTGTGGTCAGTCATGTATAAAAAGCCCTTTCAAACCGTGAGTGTGAGTGAGGGGGACGGGTGTTCATCCATACAGGATCCTACAAGCCATTACAGGGGCAGTGGAGCTGGCGGGCCCACATGTGGTGCCTGTCACACCACCGGCCCCAAGCCCCTCATTAACAGGACACAGGACACGCTGCCTTTTCAGCCAGGAGACTGCGGCGTTTCATCTTCCGCAACATTTGTCGATTCCTTTCAGAAAGGTCACTGACCACCTAACAAGTCCTCATTGGACCAACACTGGGGCGGCGCAGATAATTACAGCATACTTTCGGTGTCAAAATCAGAAGGACTTGGGGCCGGAACAGCATGTTTCTACCCTGACTCTAGCACAGACACTTACACAATGCAGCCATGTTGGGCTTGATTGTCTCCAGCAAACATGCAGTTAAGGAAAAATAACAAATGAAGGGTTATGCTGACAGGATGGCACTCCGCAAATCAACTTATCACCCTCCACATGTAAGACACTAAGAGGGTGCTTTTCCTGTCCGCTCAGACCGATCACATGACTCCTCCCCGTGCGCTCACCTGCCCCGCCCTCTGCAGGTTGCCGAAGTGGACATCCGGGATGAAGAGGACGGGCTGGGAGTCCAGGTCGGTCATGTTTTTGAAGTAGGTGACGTCGGACTTCCTGAGCGCCGGCACCGCGGCCAGGTCGCCGTCCTTCCCTGACCCCCGCCGGAGAGAGAGAGAGAGAACAACGCGCCATTGTTAGACGGCAGGACAGCATTTCATCTGCTGCGTCCGCACGTACTCCCGTGCCCCCGGCCCATCAGTAACCATGGCAACCACCTCAAAGGTGAGGGCTCTATTCATGCAGCCTTGTCGTCTGAGTGTGGCTGTACTTCCTGAATGTTAGTCTTCAGGCTCCCGTTCTGCTAGTTAACCCGGGAAATGACTGCCACATGGTTCAGATTAGCCGGCTGGAATGTCAGAGCCATTGACAGAACAGTACTGGATCTGTTTAAAGTTCTGTGTCAAACTATCCAATCCAACATAGCATCCTAAATGGATACGTACACAGGGTGAAGCAACCCGGCATTCAAGTACCACAGAGGCCTCTGATTTACATAAAGCATTACATTTGAATTTCAGCAAACTTCCTGATTGGTCTCTGTCCAATGTGGCCGTCCAGCTACTGCATACGTTAGGAGATTCCTTTTCATTAGAAGAATTAATCAGTTTATGTTTCTACGCTGACGGTCTCCCACCGCGGCTGTGCGGGGCTTTGCAGCTGGGGGCCCCGGCCCGGCCCCTGCGGAAGGGCCACAGCGCACGGCACGGGCCCCGCCCCCTGGCGGCTGCCTCACCGTTCGCATGCTGGGGAGCGGACGGCTGACCTTTGGCCTTCTTGCGGATCTGCTTCCTCTCCTCGTCCCGGATCTTCCTCTCTGCTCCCTGACAGACAGACAGACAGACAGACAGACAGACAGACAGACAGACAGACAGACAGGGGATTTGTGTTACCTCCTCTGGTGAGTGCACAGGACTGGGCTCCAGCATGTCGGAGTCTTCTTCAACCAGCCTGCACTGAGCGCCAGGCCATAACTGAGGCGCAGGCGTGCAAAAAGGCATGTCACATGCAATATAATAATGTGTGGCCAGCTCTCAGTGATATCATCTTATATGTATAATGAGGTTATACAATTGCTGTAATTATGTTCTGCAGTATGGTCAATACAATAAATGCCAGTAATTCTCAGTAATACCAACACTGATGCTGACTTGATTTAAACACAGTGAAGTGCTTAAATCTTTTACATAACACTAAATTTACATAACCCTAAACAGAGAGATATAAATAAATACATGTATTTATTCAAATTAAGGGCAGTGTTCAGCTAACAGCTCAATAAAACCTAATAAACTGAGAGCTCAGCTGGAATGAAAACCAGCACACACAGGGGGTCCCCAGCATTTATGATTCAGAACACAGCTCTGAAGAATTGCTTTTTTGGGTACTTGGCAATTTCACATTTAACCACTAGAGGGCCACAGAGCTTCCAGAAAGCCAGCATGGTAGTTGGTCTCTATAGCACGGAAATGGTAACATTCATCTCTGAGCATGAAGAACCCCCAGAGGGTGGGCAGGCAGTGGAGGGGGCAGGGTCACCTTGTCACAGAAGACCTTGATCTGGGAGTAGGCTCTGTGGAGCGGCTTGTTGCTGCGGTTGTTGTAGCTGTAGGTGTCGATCTGGATCATGAGCGGGAGACCCTTCACGCCCTTCTGAGAGGAGAAGTCCGTGCTCAGACAGTTCACCGTGATGAAGATCTGCCAACCAGAGAGAGCACAGTGAACACATCTGCCAATAAAACTGAGCCTGGTGATCAGATCTGCCAATCAGTGTGAGTCTAAGGCTGGCCAATCAGAGAGCAAATGGCAGATTTTCCTTTCAAAGGGATTACAGTCAGGACATGGATGGCAGTGTACTATAATGGTAAGGAGCAGGACTCGTAATCGAAATTTTGCTGGTTCGATTTCACACTGGGGCACTGCTGTTGTACCTTTGGGCAAGGTACTTACCCCAGAATTGCCTCAGTAAATATCCAGCTATATAAATGGGTGACATGTAAAAACTGTAAACTCGCTCTGGATAACAGCGTCTGCTAAAAATGCTAATAATGTAATAATGTAACATGGCTCAGAGACAGCAGTATGTAGATCAGCCAATCAGAGAGCAGAGCCAGCCATCTGGGTCTATCTCTGTCTCTCTCCATTAACTTAGTTCCACAGGTTAATCTAAGCATTTGAGTGACTGTACCATCTTTCCAGTGTGTTGCACAACCCGTGAGCTCAGGTAGTCACTGTATATACAGGCGATTGTGATCTTAACGGTCATCTAACGGTGCTTCTGAGTACTGGAGCTGGATAAGCCCTTCAGGGCACAGAGAGGCCGTATCAGTCGGTGATCTAAGACCATTTGTAAATACAGCTGAGGTCAGGAATTCAGAGGTAGGACACAGCCATGAAGCAGGGCAGTTCTGACTCTTCATTTTGGAACATTGGCCCTTTTCTTGGATTCACACTGCCCTCTGAGCTCCTGTCAAGGAAAGGCTTACTGCAAGAAAAAGGAGATCCTCCACTAGTCTGAATGAGCTCGGTCACTGGCCCCTAAGCGCTCCACCAGATATGTGCACTCAGGGACAGCTTCTGACTGATCCCACATACTCACCCAGGTAACACAAAACATTAACGCAACATTGTTGCAATGTTGTGGCAATATGATGGCATAGCTTCAAGATAACAGAAACACAGTAAGAACACTGCGTTTGGCTACGTACTTGCCATTGAGAAATAAACCCTGAGCTTCAGGGCTTGTCTGGCAATCCCACCCACTTCACAATGAAATGCTTCTGTCAACATCTAAATTTAGAAGCACCTGGTAGTCACTATCCATTTTGAATTCTGTGGCATATGTGAGCATTAAACCATTGTTCACAGACAGAGAAAGCTACTTTGCATCAAAAGATGGCTTTCCTTTCAAATACATGGTTTTGCATCAAGGTCAGAGGTGCCCCAAACACCCTCTTTATTTAGTATCCATTAGTAGATTCACTCTTTATGTTTAATGTTAATGTCATATGTTATGTTCTGTTTAATGTTAATGTTAATCCTTAATGTTTACATTCATCTGAATAAAATAAAAACTGCAAAATGTGAATAAAAGACGGCAGCAATACCACATCAATAAACCACTGGCTCAAGGCATCCTTGACCCTGACATTCATGTCATTCAGACAAGCACTGGAGCATAAGGAAACTGAACATACTGAAATCGAATGACAGTTGTGATTGTACACATGCCCAACACAATGTAAAAATTCACACCTTGACATTACCATCTAAATCTGAACACATAGTGTGTTATAATGGAAGGGAACACACTGTCTACACCTGTAGCTAAAGGGCAAAGTAAAAGATGAATGCATCTACTGACCTAGCCACACCCAGTCTGCCCTGGCAGGCAGAGACAGAGGTGAGAGGTCAGAGATCAGGGGTCAGCTAAAGATGGATGTGCCAGAGACACCTGGGGGGTGTCATATTACAGAGGGACGAAGGGTCACCTGAAACTCAATCCCCTGGAGTGCCTATTGGCTATCCACTGGGGTCCAGGGAAAGGGGATGGATTGGAGGTGAGGTTAAAGGCTTACCCTTCTCTGTAAATCTACTGGCTGAACCCTGCCTGCTTGCACAAAGGAGAGTACAAAGTGGACATACAGGCAGCATCCACATATTTAAACTACCCAATCTCTCTTGTCGTTCAGAAACAGACACGTTCCTTCATTCAAAGCCACACACAGTGTAACGGTCACCTCCCTGAAGCCCGAAGAGCAATTCCAAAGGCAGCGCACAGCAGAAGAGCTTTTTATAATGATAAAAAGCAGAGGTAGAGCCACCAATTATGTAAGGGCAGCGATTGCTCAACGTCTTTTTACAGCCACTCTGTCTGACACAGCGGAGCCAGCAGCGAGGCGTGGCTCCCCACCGCTCTCCTGTCAGATGCCTTCAGGTCAGGTCAGACCTGCTCCAACATGCCAGCTACAAGGCAGCCTCCCTCCGTCCTACTGAATATCAGAGAAAAGCCTGCGTGTTCACTTCAGTGAAATCGTAATAAAACTGTAAAATTTTACTAATACCTAATTAATACACATATACATCAAATGCAAGGCTGGTGTCTAAGAGCAAGTTAGTAACACTGGAGGCTGGTTTCTGTAAAGACAGCTTGACCTGGAAACCTTCTTCGCATAAAGCTTTAAGGTTATACTCTGGACAAACCCTGGGATGTGGAGGCAGGAGTTTGAAAAGAGTGTGGAAGCACAAAAACACAGACAGCCAAAAATGAGAAGATGCAATGAGGGAGTCTTGGATGGGCATAAGTAGTGCATAATTGTTTAGGATGACACAGTGAAATATAGAGTGGAGGCCAGGACGAATGGAGTAGTAACATGATGAGGTGCCACTGCACAAATGTTTAAAGAATAAAAACATGTTTTGAAGTTAAAGGCCCTTGTGAAAAACACTGGCCATGACATAGCTGGCATTACAGAGCCTTGGAAAAACACAGGTAAAACATAGCTAAGCATTAACTGATCCGAAATGATAAAAGTAACGAAAAAAGGAGGGCTAGCCCTCTGTGTGAAAGATAAAATACTAAGGAACTGACTCTAGATCCAAGCAGAGATATTTGGATTACGAGATATCCATGATATTTGGATTACTGGGATGGCCGACTGCATATTCAGATCGTCTCACCACACCAATCTCACACTCACACAAGAGTACTGGGTATATGCCAAGTGTAATCCTCCAATACACTCATACGCCATGTACTGACTATTTCTAAAGACGCAACGAGTCTCACAGCGCAAACACCAATTACAGGACAGGCACGCCTCCACTGTAGTCATCTGATCAGAGGTACCTGACGAATCGCAGGTGACCAGAGAGCCGCAAGACAAAGAAACCCTTGTCAATGAAGCCAATTTGTCCTGTTTTTGCAGTAATCCTGACAGAATTTGCAGCTCTGATGTAGATAAGCCACTGAGGACAACAGTCACATTTTGACCTGTATTTTGGCAGATCAAAGCAACCCACTCCAACTGATTTTAATTTCAGATGAGCCTATTTGAATAATATGAGAGAGAATTAAGCAACACAGACTGAGGGAACAACTGTGTGCCAGTGAACAGGAAATCTCCTTTCTCAAACAGGATCATCAGTTATAACATTTTTAAAAATTCAAACGGGTACTTTAGCTGAAGGGAATTCATTAATTAATTAATCAATTAAAGTATGGTAAATACTCAAAATTTCAAACCAGATTGAACTGGATGCATGACCAAAAAACATTTTCCCCACATCCTTACATTAAAGGCACAGTTTTCATGTTTCAGCATGCAGCAATGCTGGGTATTGCCCAGGGCACAAATAACATTCTTTAGCCAATGCAGAGTGCATGCCTGTGTGTGTGTGTGTGTGTGTGTGTGTGTGTGTGTGTGTGTGTGTGTGTGTGTGTGTGTGCACGACCCCAGACTCCCCAGCAGTTGTGAAATAAGTAAGTTAATACCTCTGCTCCTCTCTAAGGCATGTTTTCATTTCTTACACCTCTGCCAGTGTGAAATATGCGGCAGGGCACTGGACCAGAGGGGCTTAAGTTCAAAACCCAGGTGGGACATCCCTGCTGTGCCCTTAAGGCGATGCACTTTGACGAATGAGTGATAATTCTGCTCACGGGCAAGATGGCGTGCTGTGAATAAGCATCAAAGTCCCACCGTGAAAATTAATGATAAAGTTCTCCTTTGTTTAAATAAGTCATAATCCGATTCCGACAGTTTTGTCTTTACTTTTAGATAAAAACGTACAAAGTTTAAGAGCTCAGTGTTTTTGTACATGTCAATGTCTCAGTCAGGACCTCAGTTTCGTAAAGCCCCCCCACCATCTGCCTTCTTGTTGGTGGCTTTTGTGAGGCACATTATGCCAAATAACTTTGTTATTTGTCCACACTATACAAATGTGCTTTTTAATGGCCAGCTTTGAAATTAAGTGGTTGGTTATTAACCTTAGGAATATAATTAACCGTTCTCAAGATTTACAACCACGGGAGAAGCTGGGTGTAATAGGCACAGGAACTGCTCCACAACAGCTAACCACCTTCATGGAAAAAAAAAAGCAGCGCTGGTCTGTGTTTCTCTACAGCTTTGTTTTCAACACAACTGCTGGCAACACACACAGAGGAAAATCAGTTGTTAAAGACAGGAGACAATGCAGGTAATGCTCCATTTAAAGGGATGGCCCACAATAAAACAGAAAGGGCTTTGCTCTACTTAAAGGGGTGGGTCATATCAAACAACTATATAGTCTGCTTCATTTAAAGGGCCAGTCCATCACCAGACAGGGAGGAGTTTACTAGCACTTTAAAAGCATAGCATACAGCTGAGTCACGAAGGATGTGCTAGATATAGACCTCTGTGATAATGTACTGCATAGGCTGAAATAGAGTCAAAAGTCCCCCCACCCCCCAATTGCCAGCCATCATTCCTGCTCCACAGATCAATGGTAAATGTAGGAAATTAGCTGTCGTCTCCTCCATTCCAGCTCCTGGTGGCCTGTGTCTGGACCGCCCAGGCTGGAGACAGTGCTGCGCCAGGCGGAGCCGTGCCTTATGGGCCGTGAGCGGCCTGGCTGATGCATATCTCCCCCTGGATTCACAGGGGCCCAGGGTGGGCTTATTAGCCCCATCCGCATGCTGACAGACTCTGACCCCCAAGGAAGCTCAGAGACCTGAGCCCTGTGAGACTGCGGATTTATCCTCTGTGAGCAAGATGGAGTCTGATTCTGCAAACCCAGTTTTAATCTGCAATGACTGGTTGAGCATTGAACAGCTGGGGGTTACACGTGTTGCAGGGTGGGTGTGCTTTGGAATCCATGAAAGGTACTATAAAAATGTAACATAAAATACCAATAATAATAATACAATAAATAATAGGTTTGAAAGACATCTTGGGTGACCCTGGCAAACACCTGAAATATCAGCATTTGATAAGAGTACTGATGATTCAGTCATGGTGCTCAGCCTAATAGATGCTGTATCCAAGTGACCACTGCGCAACAAACAAGCAAACAACACACACACAACTAGCAACTGACATGTTGCTAAACACATGAATATAAGTCACCTCAATGACACCAAAAAAGACAGGATTATTACAGGTGCACGCATTGTTGTCCAAACAAAGAGCAGGTCACTCCGCTGCCACAATAGGTGGCTGGGAGCACTCAGGGGTCCTGAGTCACGTGGTGCTCGCTAATGAGTTCAGCTCTTTTCAGACCAGCGACCCGTTGGGGGGGGAGCCCATCCCGAGAGCAAATATTTGACCAGAGAGTTGGAATTGAATTTCTTTCAGAGGTGTGTTTGTTCGGCCCTCGTTAAACACTGGAGCCGAACAGGCGGTCTACCGGAGCAGAACCAAGCCGCAGACCCCAGGGCTAGTTCAAAGGGCCGTCTACGTGCGACCGGGGCCCTGAAGTAGCCAGCCTGGGGCCCGCCCTTTTCCACCTCTGGTTTTCTAACTGCTGAAGTGAAGGCCATGACAACGAACTGATGGAAAAACACCAACACGCTGACAATAGTACCAGTTTTGAAACTTCCTTTTTGAACACAGCATTTTTTTTGCTGATAGCAAAGTATTCCATACCATACAGTACAATATGACTTGCATTATAATTTGAAACTTTTTTTATTGAATAGCCACAAGCACAGATTTAAGTGAAAGTAATATAATCTCTATAAGAAAGCTGGAAGTAAAAAAAGTGAACTCTGTTTACAGGCTCCACTTTATGAATGTTTGCAACACAGAGGTGAAATCTGAGCCTCTTGTCATGAGAGAAGCAGCGTGAAAAACAGCAACAAAACAAAGGAGGGGGCAGGAGGATTACAGTGTGGTCTATACGTCTTGCACTGCATTGTGGGCCGGATCATCAGGGACACAGCCAGAGAGGGAAAGATAAGGAAAAGGACAGCTCATGTTTCAAAATACACCTCCCTGTATCCACAGTGATATGAGAAGGGATAATACCATTTATATCAGAATGTCTCCTACTTTATATGCACCTGTATTGGTTTAGCATGGGACAAAAAAAGTCCTCTAAATCAGAATCAGCCTTGGGGTGAAGACACCACCACCCATGTACTTCCACTATCACCCGCCTCAGAGTTCAGGCACACCTTTTCACAGCAGTCACACTGAGCGAGTCTGTCAGTCTTAATCCAGGCTTCATAGATTTTTCATAGACATTTTCCAGAGGAGGTCAGAAGGAGGAGACCATATTTAATTAAACAGCCTACACCATAAAGAATGGGCCTTCAACTTCCATCATGCTCTCTGCAGAGTGTTTCCTGCTCCACTGTCACATACCCGACACAATGAGATTATGGTCCACTCTCCAACAGAAAGTGATTAAAAATTCAACAAAAAATGCGAAGTGAGGTGAGTGAAGTGAATGTGAGTGATGAGAGAGAAAAGCTGAAGCCGTGTGAAATCAACAACAGTTTGCTTACTTTAGCCTCCTCATTCACGTCCCAGGTAAAGGAGATGGCGTTGTAGGCGATTTCCTCGATGTTCCCAATGGTGTTGAAGCTCTCTTTATAGTCAGCTGCAGAGGGAGAATCAGAGATGTTGGAGTGTCACTGCCGAGATCTCCACTCTATTCTAACAGACACTTGGAGAGCCCACATCAGGCTTATCAACATCCTGAAGCTCCAGCTTCAAAGACCAATCATCATCAACAATACAAAATTTAGCTTAGCTTAAACGTCACCTTAACAATGAGAACTGTTCTTTGTCAACAGATGTACAAACGTGATTCTAGAGTGTGACTCCCTCTTAAAAGGCATTGTCTACTCTTAGCAAAGCGCGTAACTGATCCTTTCTTATGTTTGATATAGACTCTCTCAGATTGCCTGAAGTGGCTGTTATTGGTAAACCTCAGCCATACTATTACGAATGATCAGAGGATTGTACTTAACGGTTTTAGAAATGCAAACCAACATGTACTAAAACTGAAAGCTAAGATTAAATTTGATAATGGCTCTCATAAAATCAACTGGCGCACCACACGTCTCCAGATAAAGTTTATCTGATCTGGCAAACAAGCATGCCGCCTTCAAAACCCCACTCGGCGGGGAGATCAAAGAGAGGCTATTCTATACGAGAGCAGATATGAAGACATTCTGTGATTGTGTCAACACTGCCATCCTCCACATCTGTAGGGTGCAGGTGCACTGAAATCAGTGTAAAAAAGACAGGAAACCTTGATCCTAAAAGAAAACACGGTCTTAAATAAGTTATGACATGCAGCCTTTTATAATCTCTCTATCCACACAACAGCACTTCATCCAGGTTGAAAATGACAACAGCTGTGTTTGCACCTATAAGATGAGCAGATATTGCGTAAGTGCTCATTGCTTCTTATGGTGTGTTTACACTAGCCCGGATTGAACTGAATGTAGCCGTATTTTTGTTGCATTCCCATTATCTCCAGGAATACCCCAGCTCAGACCACATCCAGCCCGTTGATCCTTCTGGAAAGGGACCAACAGTCAAACGCATCTGTACGTGCGGAAATGAACGAAAACCAAAATGACCATTTCAACTGGTCCCAAGGAGACGCGGTATGGACTGGCACTCTACTGACCAAGGAGGAGGAGGCGTAAGTGTGGGGACGATGTCCCGGGTGAGCCCCGTCTCCTGACTTACCGTTAAACAGCCCTATTCAAATCCCAGAATGTGTGGATTTACCCTGAGGCTTCTGGAAGAATCCTGGCTCAACTGCTATTCAAATCAGCGCAGGGGTGTCAGGTTGCTGCCAGCGCTGCTCAGGGTTGCCATATGCTTTCACAGAGTCACCAGGCCGAGACGACACCCTACTCCCTTTCCTCTTTCCTTTGGGGGTCAGCATACAGTCTCCCCTAAACCCCCTATTCACCACCTGTTAGACTAGCCGACAACCAAAGCCCCATCCCACAGCACAGCTACCTCTTTACATTTTTCAAACTTCTACAGTTGCTGAGCTTTTACGAGAGGCAAGGTGAGGGGGGACAGCAAGAAGAGGCACCACTTGAGTGATTCTGTGTGTTTTGAAGACCCCACTTTGTGCAGGCCCTGGTCCAAGAGGTCCCAGACTCCAAGCAGGTTACAGAGCAAAATGCTGACTCATGTGTCAGACCCAAAGTCTCTACTCTCCGTGAGGAAGTCTAGGTCTAGCCTGTGGACAAAGAAAAATGCACCCCTAGTTACTGTCATTTCAACTGGTGTTTCGATTAAATGCTTGTTCTTTCCTTCACTATTGGCGCTAAGAGGGCATGTATAAAGTAGCTCTACCTTCTGGCAGAAATATCTAATTGTCACTTTGTTATGGTTAGCTCAGAAACAAATACACTGCAGAAAAAAAGTATCGCAGTTGATCTTCACACAAAAAATATTTCTGTGGTAAAAGTTCTTTAGTTTGCCCAGCCAAACCACTCAAATTTGCCATTGCAATTATGCTATGCCAGTTTATCTTATCTTTTTATGATTCATTTTTGTATTACTATTATTATTGTGCATGGAAACTATTTTCTAAGTATTTTTCTTTGTGTCAGCAACAGGGCTTATTAATTTATGTATATTCTGTATAAAATTTAAAAACTCGATAAATTACCATTAAAAAAGGTATAGCTGATGTGTGTTCTGCCTCAGGAGGTTTTTAAGCCTGAGCCCAAACAGATTAGCTTGGGTTTCAAAAGGCCAGTGAAAAGTTTAGTTCAAGGGGGTTTTGAAATACTCATATTCTTCACCATAGTGCAACAAAGTAGCTTCTCTCCAAGTTTTGGGCTTCATTTCCAAATAAAAGCAACCAGCCACGAAGGCTATGTAAAATACAGGACAACATTCAATTCATATAAGTTCCTTTTCAGAAAATCTGTCCAAATAATGACACATAACATGAGAGGCAGTTCCGTGAGCTGGCTGTCTGTGACCTCACCTGAGCTTGCAATGGAAGTTCTGAGATATCTGAGCTATTCAAATGCATCAGAAACTCCCCAGCAAAGCTTGGGACATTCCTCTGTCTGTCCGTACAAGCCACATATTTCTAGCATTCAAATTTTCCCTCACACAAAACCGTTTTCCACAAAACACATGCTGCAGCATGTCTGACACAAGTATTTCTACACATCCTTGGCCGTCTCATTCAGTACAGACTCCATACAGTAGCTGCATCTGACATTTAAATTCACACAGTGATTCACAATCCAACACCATGGCATTAATATTGACCTTCTCTCATTTCTGGAACTTGTTCAAAATGAAAGGTTTGTTTGAGAAGTGTAAAACCGCAGTGCTCCTATACAACACAAAGTAATCATACCTTCATTACCTTCTACCATCACTCTTTGTAACTCTACTCACAAGTTCGTCACCCTTGAAGGTTCATGGAAATTGTCTTAATGAAGTCTGTGTGCGTACATTATTAGCAATACAAAAAGCCTTTTTAATGAGTCACTGGGCACTGAGGGGAAGCCAGTCTCCTCTCAGCCCAAGGAACAGAACAGAAGTAGTAGGAAAGTGAGGCTTCATGGAGTCCATGAGACAGAGCTCTAAAAATCTGGTTGAACCAATCAAAGGACTTTTCTCTCCTCTATAAAATACTAAGATTGGTCCAAATCAGCTTCTTACTATTGACAAGATAGCTACACCCATTTTGGGGTTTATGAAATCTCACTTGCCCATCACTATCATAATGGGTACCATTATCCCTGGCCTATTGATCAAGCCATGCTGGGCTAATTGAGTTTGGTTGACGAGGCTTGATTGGTTTTTCACTGAAGTATCCAAGCTGTAATACTTCACAAGAATTCAAGCAGAAATAGTAATATGTCCCAACAGGAGAAAAAAATGTAAATATGTAATGCTACATTTAGCTAAAATCTATCCTAGCTAGACTGGTGCAGTTTAATGAGCCTTCAGCCATTTGTGCTTACCGCAGCTATTGACAGGATAGCAACTGCTACAAGCACACCAATCACACATGCAATCTCTCAATAGCTTCACTGATAGCTATGGAATACCACCATCATGGAACATTTCCTCCTTCCCAACGGCTTTAGAGCTGACAGACAACGGAAAATTACAACACAGCTGCAGGCGAAGGTGGTCGAGAGACTCTTGGAAAACAGTGGAAGAGGAAAGAAGCAGTGGAGTAGGAACATGAAAGCTAGGAAATGGAAATATCCCTCGCCTCACTGCCGAGCCCAAAAACTGTCAGGTGGCCAGAAGGATGGCTATTGGTCATCTCTGGAGGGCTACAGCTGGGAAGCTCCCACTCAGCAGAGGCCTCTCAAAGACCAAGGGGAACCTAGTTACAGAATGTATCTTCACCCAGCATTCCTCACTGCTACTCAGCATGACTGACCCAGACTTCTGAATGACACTAATGACACTGGTGCCGTTGTGGAAGGGGTAACCAGCAGTTTGACCAGGGCTCAGAAACAGCAGCATTCTGGGGGAGAGGGCAGGCATCTTACCGATATCCAGGACCCTCTGCTTGGCCGTGTGCTGCCGGGAGTGCCAGTATTTCCAGTACTTGAGCTGCTCATCTCGGTTCTTATCCTCACTGAACACCACCATGATCACGCTCTGGGGAGGTGAGGAGAGGGTGACAGTGAACCTCTCACAGCCCAACAGCCTCAACATTAACATTACCAGATCACAAGCAATAGTTAAACCTCCATAATATATGGGTTACCTTACTGGATAAGACTTAATCAGGTTACTTGATCTAATTGAAATGTATTCTACCGTTTTTTTTTTTTAATTTTATTTTACGTAAGACAGGAGCTGTTGGGTGTCATGTGCATATACCAGCGCCCCCTGCTGGATGACGCCACACTCACCCTCACTTTGCTGATGGGATGTCGCAGGCACTTGTTGGCACCCGTCTCATTCAGGGTCACAGCATAGAACTGCCCTTTGTTCAGGTAGGTCATTGGCCCTTCCCCCTGCTTCTGACGGACAGATCTGGTGGCTTCCAGTGTGTACTGAAAAGTGTCCCTGCCAGAAAACAGAACACATCTTTTTTTATTTTGCTATAACTTTAAACATCCAATATGGTGGTATACCCTGAAGTATTTGCTCTGGGGTCTGTTCGTTGGTCAGAACAGTAAGCATGCTGAAACAGTGAAAATTACAGGAGTCTGTGTATGTATTGCCAGTTGAGGGAGAACACAGGCAGCAGCTTACACTCCTTGTTGGTCGTAGACAAACTCATTGGCTCCCAAAGATGAGGTGTGGAATTTCTGTTCACAAACAGAAAAATGGAATGTGAACTAGTCGTAGCCACAAAGTTTAATTCATTATGGTGCCTTTTGCAAAGAAAATCAGGAACAGTTGTGAAATGTACAAACACTAGATTAATAATAATAACATGTGTCAAGTCTTTCAAGACCACCAAATATCTATATTATAATCATATCTAAAACATAAAATAATACCCCAGAAATAAGCATAAAGCCCTCGTACAATATTACAGAGTATAAGAGCTGGCAGACTGATTAAAAAGTGCTCTTTTGTTAATTGTTTTTCAAAAAGACACTGTGGGAGGAAGATACGTCTGTGAGAGGAAACCAGTCCTCATCTTCCTTAAACTTCCTTTTGTGCTTCATACCGCCTCACTAAATCTTGCCTATTGTAATTTTCCCCCGTACTTCCCAATATCCTCTGGTGCCCTGCACCCATCCTCCTGACTTCCTCTTCTCCCAGCACTCACATCCTGTTCTTCCTCGTAGATGCTGTCTGGGGTGCTGCGCTGGTCCTCTTTGGTGTACCCGGCGTGTTGGACCGACGACACCTCATAGAGGTCGTGCTCGTAAACGACCCGCGGCGGCTCCTCCCCCTCCACCCTGTAGTGCGCCGCCGCACTCACGAAGACGGGGCTGCACGCCTCGGCCTTCAGCGCCGCCGTGGCCCCGCCCTCCCCGGCCGCCGTCCCGTAGGCTTCCCGCTTGCCGTCCGGGTGCTCCGTGTTCAGGGACAGGTTCATCGGCACCGACTTCAGCACCTGCACGTGGTTGTCCACCGTTTCCACGGTGCCCTGGCTGCCGTTTGCCACCAGAGCAGTCCTGCTATGCAAACGTAAACACACACACACACGCACGCATGCACGCACGCACATGAACAGACATACACACACACATAAATACGAGCATACATACACAAACACACACATATACACAGAAATGCACAGCTATTATCACCATGTTCAACAGTGGCCTTTTAGTTAAACTATCTGCCCTGACCTCAGAGGTTGTGGGTTCAATCTCAGGCCAGTCAAACCAAACATGTTGGTGTTAGTGAAGTCCCTTCAACAGACTGCCATGCTCTCAACTGGGATCATGTTTAAATCAAGCACTTTAAAAACACAGACAATCTGGATACACTCTGTCTTCAATATCTTGGACGATGACTCATGTTACCAAAAAACCGTAATGCACTGTGGATGCTACAAGTGAAAATCTTTCAGATGTCCCCCACCAATATTACACGTCTGCCACAAAATGCGCATCTAAAAGCACTGACCTCTTTTCATGCTCCTCTGAAATATCAACCACTTTCGCGATGGGCAACAATCTCTTTTCTTTAGGAACCTGAAAACCAACACAGACCTATGTCATTGAATATGAAAAAAAAAACACTGAAGAAGTGTCACATAAGAGCACACTATTGGCAAACTTGAAACATCCTGACACCAAACCTCTACAGAGCACAGAGATTATGCTTTTTAAATCCTCTTAAAAGATCACAGCAAATAACTGACAGGGCATTGTTAAATTTCACTTAGTGGAGCTGTCAGTATTGATCCAAGTGGGTTAAGGTCTGAACATTGTTTATTTCTGTAATTAGCTGCGGATTACAGCCTGTGGGAGGATGTAGAAAAGGGAGGAAGGTGTATTTACTGTTAAACTTGAATCAGCTTCCTGAATTTACATGTCACTCATCCGAGTTGTGTGAAATGTCCAAATATAACCAGTCTGACAACAGTGTGCAAGTAAATAATCCAGTTTACAACACTGTGCAAGTAAATAATCCATTTTACCAACACTGTCACTGCAAACACTGCTTACCAACCATTATTACACTGTCACAGCAACATTAAGAGAATGCCATGTCTTTGCATTAAATACAAATCTGCTTAGCAGATACTCTTATCCAGAGCAACTTAAATAGTTTACAAGTTATCCATTTATACCTCTGGATTTTTTACTGAGGCAATACTGCCAAAGGGTACAGCAGTACTCCAGTCAGAAATTGAGCCTCTGAATTACATTACACCACACTGCTGCAGAGAGCTTCTTGTTGAGCATTTATTCTGTTTAATATTATACCTACACTGAATCTCATTATAACAGTGGGCTCTTCATTAGTGTGGAGTAAGTCCCCCATGGAAATGACATGGCATAACGCCCTGTGTAGTAAACAGCCCTTGACGGCAACCCCGCACCCCTGACCTTGTAGTAGTCGTACAGCAGCCCCAGGGCGGCCGCGCTGTCCTCGTCCCCGTTGATGCTCATCATGGCCTTGGTGGCGGCCGTCAGCGGGTTCTCCAGGTAGGACTTCCAGGCCTCGTCCTCGCTGGTGTAGGTCCGCCGCGGGTGAAAGGGCGCCTCGCCCGGCAGCACCACCACCAGGCGCTTGCTGTAGCACGGGCGATACACGTGAGGACAACAATAGCCTCTTACTGGAGGCTGTATAAAACAGAAACTCCATCTCCCCCCCCCAAAACACACCCACCCATGGCCTTTACTTCAAGAAGCAGAGGACTGCTCAGCATTGCTAATGCCATGTGTTTGTAAACCACTGAGTTATATAATATCTGAAGGAAGTAACTTGTTACAGTTTTAAATTTAAATTTCAAGTGGTTGGTGTTTTTGTTGTTCAAAAAACAACCTCCTTACTGCCCAGAAAACACGATTCAAACCTTGACCATTACAGGAAATTGAAACTACCAGTGGTTCTGAGACACTATACAAGTTTACCAATGTGGACTCACCAGAGTCAAACATGACATACAAGTTTTGAAACTGGGGAGTGCAAGCATGTCACAACCCCAAGATAAGGCCACTGTTATTAGCATGAATATTACACCACATTACTGTCATTTAGCAGAGGCTCTTATCCAGATCAACTTACATGGGTTACAATTTTACATACTATCCATTTATACAGCTGGATGTTTATTGAGGCAATTTTGGGTAAAGTACGTTGCCATAGGGTACAATGGCAGCGCCCCAATAAGGAATAAAACTGGTATCCTTTCAGTTAGGAGCCCTGCACCTTACCACTATGCTACACTGCTGCCCAAATGTTTGCTATTACTATGTTTGCTTGAAAATAACCTGTCTGTACTGAGCTGCCCAGCTAATTCTTTACATTTGGCTTCCTGTGTTTATTATGGAGGTGTGGTGTCTGTGAACGGGTGAAATTAACACACAACTCAGTAAACTGCTCATCGTCTAGTTCTTTCCAGTCTTAGTTTTTGCCTTTGAGTTTGTTTCTTATTGCCATTGTGTCTTTCTTCTTCCACATTTCTGTGTCTTCTTCTTGCAAGAAAAAAAGAACATTTTGTGCATGATCATTTTTCATTTGCTGTTGATGGTCCTCCTTGTCAGCTTGGCTCGTAACATTCGACAACAGAACACAATTCCTGCAAACCTTAATGACCTGACAGAAACCGACTTGCTGTTTGCTCATGGTTATTGTTCACACCTGACACACAAAAAGGCCTAACCTGTCAAACTGATGGATGATTTTAGTGTGCATGGACACACTAAAACAATATTACTGAAACCCTGAAACAACTATTACAAGGGCTAAACTGAGGTTAAAATCATACTGTAGTTGTAAGCTGCAGTCAAAACACTAATACAAGTTCCTTCATGACAAACGGGTAATGGGTAGTTCTGTTTATATTTGCATGTTCGTGTGGGTTTGCCATATACCAGTGCTTCATTGTCACGTCATGTCAGGCATTCCTCTGTAAAATTCTTTAACCGAACTGCACCTGGATGGAACTGAAGACGCTCCAATAAAAACTGGTTTATCTGTCAGCAAATGGACTGATACACTCCAGGGGTAAAATGATAAACATGAAGTGGCTTAGTCTTCCTTTCTTTGGAGATGTGGAGATTTCTGAGTTTAAAGGAGACAGATTGCCCTCTGGGCAAGTTCAATTGTTCTATAAAAGACAATAATTAATACATGATATTACAAACTCCTACTAACACACTAAACACACTCTCTCTGTTTGTTTTAGGAAATTATATATACAATTCATATGAAATACACACATATGATCGTGCATACCAACTGCCAATTATGAAGCCTTTCCTTGCATTAAATACAAATCAGTTATGACACACACAAGCAGCAGCTGAACTGAGTTCACCGTCAGTGTCTTTATCCGTTTGCTTAGCGCCTGCCCTACAGGACAAAGTATGCTTACTGTCATTTTAAATTACATACATGCATCTTACGTTATACAAATCATTCATTTAAGAATTGGGATATTCCCTGAAGCTATTCAGGCCCTTTGCCGTACTTGGTGGTATACAGTCTGTAACCTTCCCAGGATTCAACGCTGTAACGTTCTGGTTACAAGTCCTGTTCTACAACCATTATGACATGCTGAGCCATCACTCATTTCAAAGGACTGCTTTTCATCTGATACAGGAGCCAACCAGACCTCTCACCGCCTATATTCATATATAAAGTAAATAATGTGAAATTACATTCAAGCTATAAGGGATACCGTAGCTGTATCGGACCACATTACAATTATGCATCCTTGGAGTTTACAGAACAATTCTGTATGGACAGCAAGCATTGAAATATGGGATGCCTTCATTATTTTCAATAGGTATAGCTGGTGTTGAAAGTTGCTTATGAAAGCTATGCTATGCCTGTATATTGTTAGCAGTAAACAGACCTGTGTATACATTGTGTGAATACTGTGGTTGACTTGATCACATACTTTTTAGATAAAGATAAAGATTAGTTTGTGTATTACTGAAATGCTTTAGCAACAGGGCATTAACTGCAAAACACATTAGCCTACCTGTGTTTGATTTGTATACTATAGAGAGGCACAACCACAATTTGCAGTAATAGCCTATATGTGTTTATCTGTGAATATGCAACCATTTGGATTTAAAATTCTATAGCTATGCTGTTTAGTCAAAATGTGAACTTTAACTACAGGCTGGACATACTGTTGAAGCTGTTTGGACAACAGGTTTCTCATCCTAAATACCCCCTTTCCGTATCTGATTAATTACGCACTGAAGTCTTTAGATAAACCTGTCCAGTTCTCACTTATAAACATGACGGGGAAAACTGAGGACTGGACAATACAGAACAGGACAGGATCCGTAGTTCTATTGGTTCAGTAAATTATCGCACACTGATTTATCGCTCAGAAGTGTGCCTTTCTGATTCACTTCTGATTCACGATTTTAAACACAGTAAATCATACTATTCGTTTTACAAAACATATGTTTATGTTATATGAACCTTTATTTACATCGTGCCATGGCATGCTGTTTCTATATTTACTCTGTTAACTGCCATTTCAATCAGCAAAGCCATTATTAATTCGATATGATAGCCTGAATACAAGTGTAAAGAGTTATTTTATCACAAGGGAAAACAAAGTCGGGCCAAATGAGAATTAAATGTGAAGGTAAACAAAACGCCAAAACCACAAATGCTCATATCTAGTTCCTGCGAAAATGGCGTTTTGTGCTTTAGAATCGTTTGTTTCCTCACCGCCATCTCAACTTCTTTGCCACTCAAATAATTTATCTTACTTTAGTCCGCGATTAGCCCACAATAAATGCATCAATCCGAAAACAAATTATAATCTCTGGTTCATTTTTAAATCTTAAATGTATCAAGAAAATAATTCTAATCAAATTAATACTGTACTATCAAAAATTCCAGATCAATTCGTATGCTGCTCGGGATATCAACGTAAATCTGAAACCTGTATGATCACTTACTTGTCTGTCTCCTGTGACATATTTGCTTCCTCTGTTTTTCTTGCTTGTGAAACTGGACTTTCAAGTCGGTACAGGTAATCGTGTAGAAGAACGGGATAAGAGATGGAAGAACTCGGGCTACAGGTAAGACTACTTTTTTCTGCTCCGATTTTTTTCGCAGTCGCGTGGCGTATAGCCTAGCAGGAACAGTGCTCCGCTCTGCGAGATAATTGAAGCTGTTTATTATTTCTGCTATCAATATGAATGTTTATTCCATACAAGGACTTTATTTACCCCGCTTGCAGATGGCTGCAGGTAAACTTTGTTGAAATTCTTTCAGTGCGGAGTGATTGAGCTCAAGGAGGGAAGAACTTGTCGTTGATTGGCCAAAGCACACTGATCTGCTGCCAGCGATAGGTTGTATGAGAACAGGTAAGACCCGCCTTGTGTTGTTTTGTATGATGTATGATGTTCCTAATAATACGGCACATGACGTTCTCTTGCGGGAAAAAATACATGGATTTGATGGATGTTGATTGATTGATAATCTTTGGGTACGATCGCACCGCGTGATCAATCAAAAAAACAGCAGTTATCCACTGTAGCGATGCTTTGATGTCACTTGAAATGCTAGTGCTGTCAAATTGAATGTCACGCAGGGCAAAACTTGCTAAAATGACAGTGTGACACTCTCCTGGCTTTTGATCCACCTGTGCTCGAACGATAAGCAGGGAGAGAGAGTATCCAGTCCCTCCGCTGTTTGTGACCCTGTATTGATCTGTGGTAGATAGACATCAGGGCCTGGGGCATTTCAGGATATCCCTCGGTAACCTAGAAAATAGATTTGAGGGCTGACATGAAAGCAAGGGATATGCATAGTGAGTGAAGCAACTCTTGCACGCTGCTTTTTGCAAAACAGCCGTTCCTCGGTTGTTTTCCAGACGCACCTGCCAGAACCCCATCCAGGTGCGCAAACGACGTAACAGCAAGACTGAGTATTCTAACCGCAAAACAAATGATTGACCTAAGTGGAATGCTAGCACCCAGTGTTTTTAACGCAGAAAGTGGTAAATATGGAACACCTTAATTCCTGAGATGATGTGGCTACAGGGAAAGGTCCACCCCTGCCCGTTTTGAAATCAGGGAATGAGGGATCTTGGCATGCCAAGCGCTGGCAGGCTCGGACCCCATTCTGTAACGCTCCCAAAACACGTTCGACAGCTTCGTCTTGTTAGACTACACGGTACAACCAAAAAGTGTGTGTGTGTGTGTGTGTGTGTGTGTGTGTGTGTGTGTGTGTGTGTGTGTGTGTGTGTGTGTGTGTGTGTGTGTGTGTGTGTTTCATGAATGAAACAAAGGGTGAATGGCTGAGAGGTTTCCTGTGCAGTGACGTCAGGATTTGTTACCGTTATGATGTCCTGAGTTTTTGCGCGCACAAGATCAGGAAGTTACTGAAACTGTGATTCTGGGAAATTATGCATTAGCAATCCTGCATATAAAGCTCAGTGCCGAACGTTTCTATCTGTGGAATGTTTATATTTGTTTATTTGCCGTTTTGCCATTTTCCCATTATGGTCTTTACTCATAATCTTTTAAAGACTAGTGGTAAGTAAATGGGAAGATCCAGCCTAAACTTGTGTTTGGATTCTTAGATAGTCTTTCAACACCTCCAGATGTTTGTGTTACACATCATACAATTCCTGTCATTGGGCTGTGTCAATGAGTAATCTGTTTACATTTCTCCATTGTCATCCTAATTAACCCATTGTGTGGAAAATGGGACGTTTGTTATTACCCCTCCAAGCTAACTAATTGAGTGGCACCATTATAGTTTTCCGAGCAGTATTTTAATAGGGCACTCAACAGTTTAAGAGCAGTTAATACTGAAATAAACAAACACAAGTTTTGTCAGAGCACATGTCTGCATGCAGCAATAAGACCTATTCCCCAATTTCTTGAACTCTGAAATCCCTCAAAGGCCAGAAGCTGAGGCCATTAAAAACACTAGAGCAATGAAGATACTGCAGCTCTTCAATACAGACAGTGGGTGATATAACGATCCACTGTCTGATTATAAGAAGCCGTTTTAACATCTAATCACTCAAGATAATACAAATTATAGATATCTATAATTCATTTAGGACTAGTATTAATTCCAAGCCAGCATATCCATAATGTGATTTGGACTAGTCATATTTCCAATTCAAGATATCTATAATGAAATTATGACTAGTCATATTTTGATTTTATGATATCACTAATTCTGTTATAACTAGTCATCTTGGATCATTGACTGCTATGGAAGCTCCAATTTAAGATATCTCTAATTAAATTATGACTAGTCATACCTGAAATATAGTTATGACTAGACAGAAATATATTATTGATACCTTGAGGCATAATTTCAGAATGTCATTTTGACTAGTCATCATGGAGCTTTCACTTTTAATCATGAAATTTTGGATATCTGAAAGGAAATTATGACTAATAAGAATGCAAGATCAACTAGTCATAATCAGCGCTGAGACATCTAAAATGGCTTTCATGACTGCATAGTCACGAGGATTAGTTCAATAATTAGGATTAGTTGGTGGGGGAGGGGAACAACACTTTATGCTGATTCTGTATGACAAAAGATATACAAACAAAAATAAATGTGGGCACATTTTCCCGTGCGGAATATTTGCCTGCCATATTTGTCTGTTGATAATGGAAATTATTGTCCTGTTCCACTTTGTCTGAATGAGCTGGAGGGCTATTCAGTGCCCTGTTTAAGGTGGTTGTTAGATAAATACAGGTGGGGTCCTCTTGCACAGGCCTAGTCGTGCTTTCATTGCTCCCTGGATGGATGGATGGATTACAGCTAATGTGAGGGAAACCGCAGTGTTGAGAAAGAGCCTCCCTCTCAAAGCTGGATCGCTGCTGGGGAGGGGCGCACATTTAGACGGGAGAGAGGAGCAGGCAGCGTCCAGGTCTTTGCTGCCCTGTGGGCGCAGTCTGTTTGTCCTCCATTGTCCCTGCTGCGCCCAGTCCTGGGAAACTCCGGCAGTCTCTGCCTGGCTCATCCAATGGCTCGTTTGTCATCGTGCGGTAGCTGTATTCTCTCACGGGCACCCTCGTGTGCCAAACCCAACCGCATTGCCGAATATTTACACTGAATATTTACACATGACCTCTATTGATATTCCCCCAAGTGATGTGAGTGCTAATTTTTTTTAAAGTCCCCATACTTATAAACTCATTTGATTCAAGTGTCTAATATATTTTAAGTAATATTAGTAGTCTTTAGTAATCAAGAGGCTTGGTACCTGCCTTAAATACCTAATTTATTTCGCACCTCCCATCTCAAACTCAAAAAATCTTGTCTGTTGCAGGGAGAGGATAAGGCACACCTCTTGCGTAGAATTTCCAGGGAACTGCCTGCCCAGGCCTGGCCGAGTGCTCCCTGTGTAACAATCAGACAGTGTGAGCGGGAGGGGGGCTGGAATGTGGCCGCTTGAGGCCCATGCTGGCACATCCGCTTTACCTGTGAGGCAGGTGTGGGCCCGGGCTCGGCCGAGGGGACAGAGGTATGCACGGCCCGCACGTCCAGTCCAGTTTTTAAAGGCACAGTGGCGCCTGCGGAGGTGATGCTCAGTTAAACTCGCCCTGTCGCCCCCCGAAACCAGTCCTGCAGGCCCGGGCCAGCTGCCGAGCAGGTACAGCAAGAGCTGTGAGATACCAGATGAGGAATTGCAATAAAAAGTTGCACATTCAAAATAAATGAGTCTGTTACATTCATGTTTTCCAATCTATAATAGGCACATACTTGAGAAAATGTGTACCCACAAGTTCCAGAAAATTGAATGCAACAGGATGTAATATTTCGAGCCCACAAAGGGGAATCGAGTTTCTCATTGTGTCGAAAAGCCCTCATGTGGTTTCGCAGAGAGTGAGGGGGAGAATCCCAGGCTGTCTGCGGCAAATCCTGCCCTGTGCAGGGACAAAGAGCAGCCATATAGAATTCTCCCATTCTATGGAATGGTTGACACCTGTAAGATTTACTTTCAGAGAGCCTCAGGCCTGGCATCTGCCAGTTAATTAACTCTCCTCTTTCTCTGAGAGCAGATGACACACTTCTGGAAAAAATGGGAGGACAATAAGAAAAAATTTCAACAGACATTGTACAAAGGAAAATGTTAAAGCAGATTTTCTACTGCCGTGAATGGGATTAAAAAATAGGCTTTGAAACTGGGTTAATGCTTTTTTGTCTAGATTGATTCCAATTTTTTAATGAATGCACTAACGTAATTTTCATGCTCTTGTAACTCTTTAACTCTGAACTAACTTAAGAATCATCCAATCATGTATTATCTTTAGCTGTGTGGACAGATGTGTGCGAAGGTGTCCCCAGTCAGGGAGGAAGCTGACGTCTTTCCCGCCTTATTCCAGAGGCGATTGTCTGCCTTTCTCCTGAGAGAATCATATCCCTTCACAAAGTACAGCAAGAATTCCCTTTCTTTTTCGTGGGATGAAAAGTGGAGAAGCACAATAGCTGCCACTGCGAGGGAGCTTTTCTCACAATGATAACATTTCATTGATGTGAAAGGGCAGGACGCAGCATGGGCCGGAGCAGCCTACATAGCACACTGTATCACCTGTATAGATCCTGGGGGATGGATTAGATATGAATAACATCTTCTAATATGAATAAAATGTTGCTCTTTCTGCAGTTTTGAATTGGCATACTTAAATTCACCTTTGAAAGGAATTCATAAATAAGATATAATTGTGTTCACTGCTCAATGATTTTTGTGAAAATGTTGCACTTTTTTAGTCACTCCGAATACCAGTTTTTGAACACATTTTTGATGACATTTGTCTTCAGGGCTTTAGGGTTAGGGTTAGGGTTAGGGTTAGGATGTTTGGCAGTGAAGTGTCAAACATGATGTCATTTTGTAGTGCTCTGGTATGCCTTCTTCCCATCATATTCCATAGGTGTCTCTGGTATGCATGGAAAAAAGACATTGTGTCCCTTGAAAACCAATACAGAGAGCAATGTTGTCTGCATTGACTGAGCTTTTGAAAATACACCTCTTTCAAGTTTCAGCTGCACGCAAGCTAGCTGTGCACAGATCCTGACCTGCTGTCCTCAGATGTGCGATGATGAGGCGTGTCCATGGGTGTGACTCCACTGTGGAGGTGTGGTGCTGTTGTGAAAGTGGGTGTGTCACACACTGCACATTAAGACAATGGATTTGATTTTAATCCATTAATGACATATGCCAGCCAAACTGTAAATGCCCCAGCTAAACTGACACAAGTTAATATATATATAAAGTAAATGATCCCCTAATCAATACTGAGTGTTTACCATGCGCTGCCTTGTGTTTACTGATGCACCTGCCTGCATGAGGGAGTGTTTTTCAGTGTGTTTGTGTGCATGTGCGTGTGTGTGTGTGTGTGTGTGTGTGTGTGTGTGTGTGTGTGTGTGTGTGTGTGTGTGTGAAAACATATGCTTGCTTACAAATGGGTATGCGTTCATTGAGTGCTCATTTATGTTTGCATGTTAACTACCTGTGTCCTAGGTGGAAAAATCTGTATAGAGAAATTCTACTGCATAATTTAATACCATTGTTTTCCTACAATCTAACTGCACTGTGGAGCCACATTTTTCTTTCATTTTGTATATTTTCTCCACTAAAAATGGATTTTCTGTTAAACCACCCAAAACATCACTTCCAATGTGAAGATTTTCATAAACAGATACTACTAATAATACAATACTACAGATACAACTAATAATAATATCAGACCTTTGCATTCGTGCAAGCCTTTTGCCAGCTCATTGAACCATTATCTGAAAAGTGTTGGCTTGTTATTCCAGCTGTCTCTAAGAAATTACATATTACAGTCCACAATCTTATTTATCTATTTGAGGTTTTGTTACTTTGTTATATCAGCATTAAAATCAGCCAAGATCAACACTACGGCATTTCAGGCACGAATTTCAAGGAAATGTATTTCACAATGATCACTAAGCTGATCACCAAATAGACTGAGTGTTCAGCTGATTAGAAGTTTCATTGAATTTGTCACACAATTAAATTTCATGTTGAGTCAATTTTTACATGGTGGAAAGTAGACAGATGTTAAGGTTGGACTGGAAATGAAACTCATTTAAAATATTATTAGGTCATTTTGTGTGTGTGTGTGTGTGTGTGTGTGTGTGTGTGTGTGTGTGTGTGTGTGTGTGTGTGTGTGCATGTGTGTGTGTGTTGATCTCAGCTGTAATAGAGGACTGTCAAACAACATAGTCTTGACAGCAGTAGATGGCTGGTGTTTATGTGCGTGTGTGTGTGGGTAATCCTAAAATAAATAATGAATATGACACATTTACTATTGTTACTTTCATGTCTTCACACATTTTCTATTTATAGCTATGAAAATATTTGCTCTTATCGAAATATTTGAATGTGCATGATCAACTGTGTGGTCCCAGGGGTGGCGTCAGAGATTTTCTTTTGCCGGTGCTATGGGGTCGCTTGACTTTTCAGCGAGGGTGCTCTGAAATTTAGGGTTTCCCATTAACGTGCCGGTCGCCACAGTTTAAATTCTACTGCAACACCCCCGACACACGTACACACACACGCGCACACACACGCGCACATACGCAGTACCCGCTCCGCGACAGTTACAATGCCATTCTGTATTAAACACAAGGCTGAATCAGACCACCTGTGTTGGCTTTATGTTTTTTGGTCTAAAAATAATCGGTTTGTTTTATTAATGTAATTATTTATTTTTCAAATTATAAATTATAGTATTCACACATTAAAAATTAAAAATTGTAAAATAAACCACAGAAATTTCTTGGGGGTGCTAGGGGGGTGCTATGGCTATCCTAGTGGTAGCTACGGCACCCCCAAGCCCTTCCCTGGCGCCGCCCATGGTGGTCCCTGAAATACAATATACTGTACACTGCAAGCATCTACATCTATGCAAAGGAAGATAGCTGAGAGACCCAGACTGACCAAAGGAAAGGAATCTGACTCACAAACACATGCTCTCCATTGGAAACCACAGCATTAAGCCAAAGCCGGGATGCAAGAGCCTATGGCTGTTTCACAATGGCTTTCTCGGAAACCGCCAGAATAATTATGGAATTATGTGTGGCTGGAGCTTTAAAAAGACAATTTTTAAAAAGACCAGGCCTATCCTGTTTCACACGGATCCAAAGGGTTTATTTATTAGACAGTAAAGTTTACCCCTCCAGCGATATTTACTTTGTTACTGGCTGCTCTGGACCTATGATGTTGTAGTATTGGTTGTTCCTGTGATGTGCATGTAATACATCTTTTGATGTGCATGTAATACATCTTCACAGGATGCAGTAACTTTGTGAGCCCTGCTGAATACATGTGTCTGCCAAAGTAACAAATAAATAAAGTGAAGAACATTAATTGAAAGCCAGTGCCCCTGCATTGATGTCTCATAAGGTGGAAGTCAGCAACAACAAAATAAGATGGCAGGTGAACACATGATGCGTCCTCTGTGGGAATTGGCTTAAGGTGTGTCAACATGTTGAGGCACGCGATCTGGTGAAGAAAGAGCGCATTCACTCCCTGTTTGCAGCTCGGGGGTGTTTCTTCCTTTGACACACACACACACACACACAGGGCACACCCATGTCCAACACAGTCAGGATGGACTTGGTGAATGGAACAGTAACAACTACAAGCAGCATTCACTCTACTGGCGTAGCTTTGCAAGTGTCTCAAATAATCCACATGTCTCTCATCAATGTAATGCATGCTGTAGCTAATATCCCGTTGGTGATGATAGCACTGTGTGGTCATCTATCATCTCTTTAAACTGATTTCTTTGTATATCTGCCCACAGCACAGTTACGGATAGGGGGTATTTAAATGCCTGTGCTTTATTCTTTTCCATGGCTTTTAAGATGGAGACGCCACATATATCCTTGCTATGTGGTATCTCTGCATTGTTAGGTATGTATAAACCAGACCCATGGCTTCCAGACATGAATACTTATATCTAAGCCTCTTTTTTATCCAGGCTTAGTGTGCAGAGATATGTAAAGTTGCTCAGGTATATAAGCCCTGGATAAGAATCTACATTTTCTGTGTTCCCTATTTACTTTGATGACATTCTGAACAGGGGTGAGGTTACATTTTACATGTCATTCCTTCAAAAACATTCACTGAAACATTTCAGGAAATATGTATTGTCGAAGGGTTACCAGATTAGCATTCAGCCCTCTGTAGCCCCTTTGTTTCAAGTCCTGACTGCTCACCACTGCATAGTGCCCTCTCTGATCCTTGCACAACTTATAGCAATACCAGTGGTTCTCCAAACAGAACAGAACACCCCACCCTTGAACCCCAGGTTTGACTACTTGGTCATAGTCCTCAAGCCCTCCTTGAACATTTAGGCCCAGGGTGCCAAAAGTGGACCACATTAAGCATGGTTGTATACAGGTACACAATGCTCAAAAAACAATGTTATTATTGCATTGACAGTAAAGCTTTTTCAACTTTTTGCTTTTTCCTGAGGGAGGTCAAAACACTTGCAAGGCCAATGAGTGTTGTAGGTTTTATCTAACTGAGCAAACACAGGCTTGAGTGTTCAACAGGGCCTGGCTTTGTTTAAGTCATTACATACTTGTACAATTGCAAATATAAAAGGAAATATGATTGTTTATACTTTATGAAGCATAGTGCCAGGTTTGGATCAAAATGGCTTTTTCTAATTTTTTGCATAATTTTCATAAATGGAATAAGCACATAAACATGCATACATGCACGCACACACACATGCACACACACATGCCTGCTAGGTTCTTTTGTGGAAACTAGTGGGTACATCAATATAACACCATTACGTAATGCAGCGATATTTTTATTTGCGTACTTCTTATCCATATATAAGGAATTAGAGAGATGGAAATCTTGTTAATGGTCACTGAACTAACTTGCTGGCTCAAAAGCATCATTACCCTTTTTAGTATAAAAATTTAAACATTATTAATTAAATAGATTTATGAAAACATGCAGATCATTTCACAAACATTCAAAGAATTCTGGGCTGTATATTTGTATTCTATCCTCAAATAAACTGCAAGAGCCAGTTTGCTAATTTTGTGGATATATCGCCACCTAGTGTGGAACTAAACAGCGTGGATAGAATTTATAGGGAGAGGCTTAGAATGTGGTCAGACATCTGAATTTAGACTAAAATGCAGTGCTGCGCTTCGCTAAATATACCCGGTACATTCTGGTGACTTTACTGGTAACCATTCATTAATATTGTATTGAACTGAACTGGATGCTGTTTTGGTTTAGAGCGAGCTCCATTCATGCTGCGGCGCAAACAATGGAATGAAACAGGGAAAGTGAAGTAGTATTGATTTTCCGGGCTTCATTTCAGTCTTACTTTGAGTCTAGCCTAACAGCGCCATCAACTGGATGCTTAATCCCCCTGCACGACAGAAGCCACCTGCCCACACCACTGATTCCCAATGCACGTGTCCTAAATGAGACAGACACCTGTCATTATCTGCCCTTGAAAACTTCACTTCATCAGTAATCAGTCACATCCCTCATGCTTCTTCATACATGCCACATGCTTTAAGATCATTATAAGTGTACCATGTGACCAAATTAATTAAGAATGCTCATTCTGGAGCCAACGTTATAATTAGAAGGGTTTTTTTTTCCCAGTAATAGATTCTGGCCAACCATACGGACATATTTTGAAAATCTGGTGGACATAAGAAGCTAATAATCATGTTGGACATATGGTATAGCAACAATGCTAATTTATATTTTTATATGTTTTATCTAAACAATGTAGTTATCATTTTTTGATCTTGCACACACGATATCTTGTAACGTAACAATTCATTATAGAAGAGAACAGTCCACACATGACACCATGGCACTTTGCGGTGGCCATTTTGAAGTGAAACAGATGTTCAGAAATGAATCATGTGAGATTGCCACTTTTTAAAACTATCTTTGGTGTTTTGTTTATTCAATCCCCCAGCCTTCCTTCCTGCCGGCGTTTACACTGTGAGCTCACACCTGAAGAAGGTTCGCCTCCGCAGGCTCTCAGTAATGACCCAGTTTAACCATCTCCCCTCTGCCTCTGACATTCTCTGTTGGCCTGCTAACGCAGAGCATCAAAGATTGATTGCTCACTGTGGCTGACCCAAATTGCTGCAAGTGACTGAGAGCTGGCAGAGATTATGATCTGAAATGTATATGCTCACTATCACAGAGGCTGCCTTTTTAAACTGCAGAGGGAAACTGTAGTGAAAGACCAGTACTGGGTGATAATACTGTCTGCCTGAAGGTGTGTTTCCTCAAAATGTCATTCTTGCTCATTGAACACAATGAACAAATTCTAATATGTTCTACAATGCATACTTTGCTCTCCATTTAGGATCTTTTTTTGTAAATTGTGTTTATTTAATAAATACTAAGTAAGTAACTGCACAGTGTGCAGTATATTTTTTAGAATAATTTCAGTTTTTTATTGCACTTAACTGAACTGTTATAAAGTCCTACAAAGCTGTGCTAATAGGATTCAAATGTGGCCTGATTTCTTGCACCTTGGCTTTGTGTAAGGCTTGTGAAGCTGTCTCCCTCACTCCTGTTCTCTCCCATTACACCTGAATGGAAGCATTCCTCATCATGTCACAAAACACAAGCACAACAAATTTTGCATGGAGGGCAAGGCACTGATCTGGTGCTACATTACATCACCGCAAGTGTGAGCCCAGCACATGACTGGGGTTTTGGGGACCACGCCCATGTGGCTGCACCTCAGTGCATGTTCGCACCAGATGGGTGGGAGGGTGGGGGGTAGGAAAGGGGGGTTCGAGGGGGCGGGTTGGTAGGCTCAGCTGTGGTTTTTCTTTCACCGATGGGGCTCCAGGGGACCCCCCCCCGGGTGGTTCCTGCTGGGAAGAATGACAGACAATGCCACCCCCCTCCCCACCTGCCCCCAAGCCAATGATGCGACACACTGCCAGGCAGCGACTACACCACAGAGCACCCAAGGCTGCAGCTACACCAGCAAGGCAGAGCAGGACCAAAAAGGATGGAAAACAAGCACAGCTCTACAGTGGGTCTTGGGTGGGCCAGGCCCACCCTATCTTTCACTTAAACCCACCCAGTATTATAGTCCATGACAGAAATTTCTGACAGACTGTGTCATGGTTTCTAAGCCCTCGCCATGCTTTATTTTTCTGTCTGAAACTGGATGAAATATAGAAGAGTGTCTCATTAATGGGTGATTGTGAAAGTATGCAGTAAAGTCACCAAAAAGTATTTTTGTGGTTCTACTGTTGAATTAAATGTAGGCATTATCTTCTGTATAGAACAGTTATTTCATTTCATATACAGTATTTCTGCAACCTTTATTTTCATTTATTTTACTCTTCAGTACATTAGCTTCTCTCCATGTAGCCTAGCAGGTGCTGTGTTTGACAATCGTTCAGCCTACATTGTGGAGATACCTGCATGTTCAGTATGAGGCGTGCCTCTCCAGGGTTGATGGAGGAACAGAGAATCCTGTCCTTTCTTATCTCTTACAACAGAAATAAGATTCAGTCATTCTTTTGATGTGAGAGGGGCGGGCCACTCACATCTCTGAAACCCTGGTTGAATAATTGGGTCACAGAAGTCTCCAAGCGACAGCTCAGCAATGAGACTGATGAGGAGAGCTCACCCCTGGTCTGCAACAGGGCAAATGAGTTATTTCACATCAGCACTATCTGCAGTGAAGACTCAAGGGAGAAAAATATTACAGCAACAAGGCCAAAGGGAAAACTATTTGAGATTCTCTGCACCTCAGTTAACCTGGATACAAACAGGTACAATCAAAATGTTGTCTCACAGATGTTAAAAGTATGGTACTTAACACCTACTGACATGCCAACATCCACATGTTTGCCATGAAAATACATCCAACTAATGCAAAAAAGATTCTTATTTTGAGAAGATATTTAAACAGAGAGGAATCAAAGAGAGGAATCAAATGTATAGTTCCCTTCTTTATTTCAAGTTGCAAATCTTTGCAGGTCCAGTGAGTATGGGAGGGGGTTTTGAAACTTGTTGGATGATAATTGCACTGTAGAATGGCGAGGTATCATTAGAACTTGAGTTTTGTGATGGCAAGATGCAAAAAAGATCAAAATAAGCACCCAGATATACCCTGAACATTAACTATTTAGAATCGCTAGAAAACTAATTAAGAATCTGCATTTTTCACAAGTTCTAGCTCCATAAAGAAATGCCAGTCCCAATATACAAAAATCAACTTAAGAAAATATCCTCAATATTTATATATTTCACCACATTCAAGTTCACTTACCCAATCAGTTTAAATCAATTATGGACTTCGTAATATATTCACAAAATAGCTAATACTGTAGTTAATGATTTATTTCATTTAGCATGGAAACTCAAACACATTAAATGATTTTGCATATATCCGAGCACTTGGGATTCATTTAAATTTCCAAGCTGCTCTCTGATTTGCATAGATATTTTCCTAAAACACATTCATGTTAAGCTGGTACTGTCAGTCCAGAATCTTCTCTTGTGCATGTCCTCTATGCATCCCTCTTTTCTGTTATACAGGGTATCATTTATAATTCTGCCTTTTTTGCACAACTAATCCTGTGCTCTCTTGTTATCTCAGCACAATTTTAAGGGCTTTTCCAATTATTTATTGCCAGTTGTAATTATTTATCTGTGTCCCTCCTGTTTTTATGTTCTGCATGGATCTGCAAACTAGTCAAACCAGTATTACAATCTTCCCAACAGAACCACTGGTGTCTGGCCAATGGTTCAGCCAATGGCTGGTGACTTGGGTAAGACAGGGGAAAATGCTGGTGATGGCCTGGACACACCCACATGCTCAAAAGTGGACAGACTGGTTTGCTGAAGCAGGCCAGAGCTTGCGCAGAGGACTCTTCTTGTCCAAGTCCCATCCAGAGGGTGCCTGCTTCTTAGCCTGGAGCCCGAGCTGACTGAGTCACACAGTTCCAGGAAGCGTGGCACAAAATGGGAACAGTTCCTGGCTTTGATGCCAAAATTCTTCAAAATTACTGAGAAAGACATAAATGACCTATCATCTAATATATTCCGGGATCTACATTGTGTTATTTCACAACATAAGCCATTATTCACAACACATTAAACATTGCATGTTTTGCAACAGTTTTGAGGCAATACATTTGACCATAGCACTTCTTTAGCTGGGTCAGAGGCATATATATTTGCATCTGTTTTGTGGACAGCACGAGAAACAGGTTATTAGACCCAATGACTGCTGATGTGGAGTTGGTCAATACTGTGGATCAGGAGATGTGTTTGTGGAGACACACATAATCTTGGATTCAGTCTTTGTGTGAACTTATGATAATGTCATTGCAATCAGAGGGTGCAGGTTCACATTCCAATCGGGGCTTCAAAAACATATGAAAATCCCAGAAATACAAAAATACATATGAAAACCCAAAAAACATAATCCATGTTGTTGCTTATATGGAACTGCTGTTGTAGCAAACCAGTTCACAGTGAGGGTACAACATTACCATAAATACCCCAGCTGTATAGATGTGCTGCTGGCCAGTATGTAAATTGTAAGCCAGGCAAGTCACCCAGGATGACTGCTGCCATGCAAATGTCTTGGAAACCATTGACGGGGTGGATATTACAGACAGAACACAAGTAGACGGAGGTGATGACATCATTGTCCAAAATGGAATTTGAGCCATTTTGTCGTTGGTTGCTTGACCAGGCTATTCCCTGCTTACCCTGTTTCTCTACTAAGAAGAAAAGATACACCCATGTGATACCTGTAACAACGCACCCCCACACACAAGCACACTCCTCCCACCTGAGGCTGAACACTGAGGGAAAACATTTAGCGCTTTGTGTGGTGGGGTCTCAGGGGGCTGCTGGAGTAGGGCAGAGCTGAACCATTCGTAATTTTAAATGAATTTGAAAACACAAGGCAGGTACACACAAGAATTCATCTTCAGCTTCAGTGGCGAACAATGCACTGTGGACTCAACTAAGCCAATGCCCCCATTCAGCAACGAAGGGACACAGTCTTCAACATTAGGTGTTATACAGAGCTCCTGACTCAGTGTGGTCATCAAAGATCCCCCAGCACTCACCACAAAGAGAGGAGAGTTTCCCAGTCTCCTGATCAGGTTGTGAATCTGGCTCTTTCAATTTGTCTATCTAACTACCTCCCCAGGTCAATTTGCTGAATAAATCTCTCACCACCTCAGGTAGTGCGTGATGAGTGTTTTGGTGCAAAAGTGGCTGACGGGCATCTCCCAGACGGGTGCTAAAAATAAACAGAGGTGAGTCACCCCCCACCCCCTCGTATAGCATTTTGAAAAGTCCATGAAAATGCAATATAATGCAGTAAATCATTGTTATTACTTACTATTAACTTCATTAAAAGGCATTTCCAAAAAGATGCGTAGGAGGCTCAGTACAGCCTTTTCCTCATCACTTCCAGCTGTCAGAGTGTCTCCAGTCATTGGAGCCAGTTTATGCATGGCTGTCAGCCTGAACACAAACCTGCCCTACATTAACCGTAACAGTAAAAGGAAATGTTCGCTTCCTGCCCGTACTCTTTTCTAGCACTGTAAAAAATGATTTCCCTGGGATTTTGGCCTCTGTCGATATTACACTTACATCAGCGCTGTTAACAACGTATCAGTCTCACATTATGCCACTGGTACCAGCAAGCCTTTCTGAAATAAGTTACCGGCTTAAAATTGAGGTCTGAGGGGAAAATGTGTGACATTGTAAAAATAGATTGCCTTCCCCCAGAGAAACAGGCAGAAAGTGAACAGAAATAGGGCTTTTATCAGACAAGCTCCATGTGCCATGTGCCCCAGTTTGCTTGCAAGACTCTCATCATCGCTTTATATGTGGTTCCTCTGTGTCTTATGAAACCTCAGTTCCAGCCCCCAGTTCTGAGGCTCTTATGTGTGTAATTGAGCTATATGAACCCACAGAAAATGGAATAATGACTTCAATGCAAACACAAAAACTTCCCTGGAATGCTTCCAAGAGACACAAGAGGAGCAATTTTATTATTTCATAAAAATATGGAATACAATTATAATGTCTCTTCATTACTTTAACTGATTGGGGAAAGACATACAGGTCAGCACACTCATTAATTCCAGTAACTAATTAAGTAACTCAACAACTGAATACGTCCTTTGGCATGCACTGTACAGACAAAGAAGACACGTGTTAATTGACTCATAATTAGACCTTTTATCCCTCGTCTGTGAACAATGCAACATGTGCAAAAAGTCATCCGTCCGTTCTCTGATTTAAAAAAAAAGCTAATAAAGAGATCAGATTAAAATATAAACACCCGGTCTGCAATGATAATCATGCTAGACTGTAATGTCTGGGGTTTAAAATGTGTGAGATGATGGGATGTCGCCAGAAAGATCTCGTCGCAGGATGTTTGTTTTCCCTGCCAAAGAAGCGAGAGGTCTGTATATTCGCGCATCTGTTGTTTCATCTGCGCACAGTTACTACAATTAGAAAGCATTTGAACTGAACTGGCCGGAGGAAGGAAGGAGGGGGATCGTTGTGGAAGGAAGACGGAGAGGAAAAACAACTTCGCGGTTGTGATTCACCACCTGTGACACACAACGTGGAGGAAGGCGCTGTAGCCGCTTGCTTTTTTGCGAAGCGACACGCGTTTTACAAACGCAATCTGTCCCTCACGTTAAAGCCTTCAGACCTACTTTGACAGCTACCGCCAGACACTTATCTTCATGTGGAGTTATAACATATGCAGGGGTTTTTGAGGCACAGACATCTTCTCCCTTCATGGCCCTCCCCATTCGGGAAATTACATAACCCACCAGCTTGTCCTCAACTGCACTGATAACACACATTAATGGTCGGCATTGGAATTTTAAAAAAAACGTCAGGAATGTGGGGTCTCTGAGACACAACAATGATTCTTGCCTCGATTCCATTCCATTGCGCATTCCTGAGAAAGAATTTCAACACAACAATAAGGCAACGTTAGCTCAGACGTTTCCCTCCTGCTGCGTTCGGTTGGTAACATGTCTATTTTTGGACATCTGCTGTTTGATGGAAAGAAAGTTAAACAAATATCTATCTGATGTAGCAAGCGTGACCACTCATCTTATTTCCCAAGAGTTGGAGTATGAGCTGTTGAAAAGATAAGACTGCATGGCAAATGAAGGAACCTCACTCTTAATTCTCCCCGGAGCCAAGGGAAGGAAGCGTGATTATTAAAAGAAAATTGAATATTACATGCACAAGCAGCTGTTGCGTCTCGTTACTCCTCCATTAATTGTCCACGGATGCACAGTAATAAAACTCAAAATAACTCAAAGTAATTTTATTACGGTGCATATCAGAGCAAATAAATATCTCTACTCTTGGGTTTTTAAAAATGGCACATTCCAGAATTAGTTATAGGCACAGGAAGGTGTAGCATGGCACTGTACCTTCCATTTACAATGTTCTGATATTCTTATGAAGTGATTCTTAAAGAATGAACTGCCTGCCAACATGGAACTATCCTGGTTGATGGTCCCGAGAGGTTTTCGGCTGCTTGGACCCCTGTCCATCACAGACACAATACCATACACAATGTCTGTGTATATGGAAAAACTCAGGGGTTTCAGGCTTTCTGACCTGTACCAGTGGCAGACATAACTGTGCAGTGTCCCTCGTGTTTTGTCCGCCCAAGAGACAAAGCTGTTTACACAACACTTATGAATTTCCTTTTCTGATTTCCAATTTAATGTACTCACACCTCATCTAAAGCCTTCAATTTACTGTTTAACATAGGCCTATAGGTGTCAAGCCATCTTTCTAATAATAAATATTGTCGTTATAATCTGTCTGAAATTGCTCATGAGGGTCTAACTATTACAACGAAGGTGTAATCTTGATTTTTTTTTTTTTTGTCATTACATGTATTATTGCTTGCATTGTAAATTGACTTGAGGAAGGTCATATGCAAAAAGACAATTTAAAGAGTCCCGATGTTTTCAAAGCCCAGTGTATTGAATGAGAGACAGCGGCGTTAAAGAAAAAGGGCGGGTGTGTTGGGAGGGGTGCCTCAGGTCTTTTTTCGAGCAATCACGGTACACGTCAATCATGGGTTACCTTGGAAACCCTTGACGTCACTGCTCCCAACCCTGTCCCAGAGTCTTGTCCCTACTACTACTGGGGATCTGGATGGGAGGGAAACCCCGTTGATCGCAGAGAGAGTGAGAATCAGCTGTGCTGTTGGAGCAAGAATACTATTTTTCGCGTAATCAGGTAAGCGGTAGCAAACTAATGGGAAATTATGACTAGCAAAAATGTGTGAGGTAAAACAGCGACACGACTGATGTTTCTTTGTCATCCTTCTTGAATGATCAAAAGATGGTATCTTTCTTTTGTAGCTAAAAGGTTGATGCAATAGCGGTGTAGACTAGCTAGCAAAAGCTTACAGTAGCTAGCCAGTGTGACTTCCAGGCTTTGTGTTAACGCGTTTGCAGCCAGCCAAGGGGCTGAATGATTCTCCCCATTGATCATTGAAGAAAATCTTGGTTTTTCCACACGTAACGTTGCCTCTCAGGTGCATGAATTACTTTTTGTTTCAACTAGCTATCCGGCCACCTATCCTTATGTGGGCACGCCCGGTGCGTTTTGTATCTATATTGTCAGGCATTTTGCGTTTAGGTTCACGTTTTAGCGCTATGTTGAGACTTCTTTACAATTTAAAATGAATGGTGTAATTAACTAGCTAACTAATGAGTATAACTTTCTTGCGACCTGAGGTCGGCGGAGGCGAGATAAAGACACAAGAAGAGCTCCATCACCTAATATTCTAACAAACATTGGGTACTTTTCTGCACTAACACTTGAGTGCTGTGCGATCATGTAGTTGTTGCGATAGCTAACTAACGAAATGGTGCGACCGAGGGCGTTCACCTCTAGCCTGTTAGTTTAATACGCTTACTTGCAATCAAGCTAACTTAGCTACAAATAGATTGTAATATAGCTGTTCAGCTACCATACAAGACAGCTAGACAAACTGACTAGCTGCAGATAACCTAGCGACAGAATGTGAACAGTGCGGAGGATGGGGAAGGTCCGATCAAGCCTATATTTCTAAACCAACAAATTAGTCTGACCTGTCTTGGTAGCTAACGTTTGTCAAGAAGTGTAAGTGATAGCTAACGTAATGTTAGTTTAGACATCAGGCGGTGGAGCTTGGCATGCTGTTTGAGAGCAAACGTCTAACGTACCTGACTAGCGGAGTCTGCGAAAACAGTTTTACTAGTTATACTAGGTGGTCGTAGACTTTTATGTGTTTTCCGTATTTAACTAGCTAGCTTGATAGCAGACGATAACACAGTCGGGTTTTCGTTGTCCGCTCCGCCGCGTCTGGAGAAAGCAGGTCACGAGGATGCTGGCAGCTGGTAGCTAGCAGTTAGCTTCCCTTGGTTTAAAGACAATGAACTGCTAGCTAGTAAATTTCCGGATCATCCCCGTCCAGTGGACTCGATTTTGATAGCTAGCAAACGCACGGAATACAAGAATACGTAACCCTGTATGATAATCTTCAGGCAGCTCGTTGTATATTTGCGTGGCTAGCGTTACTGTACTCCAACAGGTAGCTTGCTAGCTAATGGGATTGGGTGTGGTGGCCGGGGATTACACTGCATTTCCCCACATGGTGGCAACTAGCTACCCTGTATTTTCCAAATGTAGGTAACGTTAGCTAGGTGGCTGGCTACAAACAGTTGGCCAAATTACAAATAACGGTCATTCATTGCGTCAGCTCATGTTAGAGTGGTACATAAAACAATGTTTACAATAAAGTTAGTTATGCATTACCTGTGAATATTGGTTCATGTGTTGCAAGTCACTGGTTTCTGTCCATAGCAACACATTTCTTCTTGCTTTAGGTAGCAAGCCATTGAAACAAAGGATTTTTTTTTGCTTAAATGAACATAAGACAGCAGATGTATGAATGGCATACAGCGTACACTGACATGCATTGTATTGAAATCGTGCACTGTCCGAAATTACACTGTTTTAGATTGTGTTAAGCGAGATGTCAGTGTACATCCAAGTTTCGTTTTGAAACTGGTCCGTGTCGTTGACGGAAATGGAAAATTAGAGTGATCAGTTCCGTCTAGTGGATCCGTGGGATCACCGAAGGTTACAGGGCCGTTGGGCCTGTCTGCGTGATGTAAGAAGAGGAAGGGTTATTGATTTATTGGGGTATACGTGCTCTTTGAACGCTCCCTTTGGTTATCATTGTGCAGCTTTTCTGACTGTATACGGTGAGATTTCGCGTTGGAATTCCATTGTAATCAAGCAAAATCTTATAAAAGCAAAACACGCTGGTCTGAATTGTTGGGGAGTATTGTGAAATGTTTTTTGTAATTGATAAAGTTATGGGATTACATAACTATACCCTGATGTATCAGTTCATTTAAATTTGTATGTATATACATTGTTTCTTTCATGTGTTCCACATAAAGTATATGAAATGGTTATTGTTGTACGTATGTAAAATAAAAATGGGTGCACGTATAGCTGAAACTGGATGAAATTTACGAAAGATGTGTTTTAAAAAATTTTGGTTTGCTGTTTCATGAATCCAGCAGTAAGTTCCTTTTGTACTAATTTTGATTGCTTCACTGTTGGGACTTGTCTACATGAAAAAAAACACTTAGGGGTAATGCCTGCTTAGCATACATCAGAAAATATTAAAGAAAAAGTAAGAGGGCAGGAAAAAATAAAGATGAATCTGAATTACTTTAAGGAATAGCATTGTTAACCATTCCTGATGTGACTTAACACCCCTCTGCTCTGATTAAAAAAAAAAACAACAACAAAAAACTATGAATTCTGCAGCAGGATTAGCTTTGAGTTTTTGTAACTCATGAGAAAATGCATAAAGAATGCCCTTGAATTATTATGTTGCACTCGACTGGTTGCAAAACACCAAGTTGCCATAGTCACACCATATTTGCATTAACAACCAAGCGGATGGTGACTAAGTGTGTCCAGCACATTAATTTGCTCGCTGGTATGAGGCGATGTGAGTGTTTACAGGGCCATGGCAGCATTTGCATTGGCTTTTTTGGGACCTAAGAGAGCGGTTGTGGTTTTATTCCCGGTTCACACTGAGATGAATCCTGACCTGGCAGTAAAAGATGTTTTGGAAGAAAACCAAGTGACGTTTGTCCTGTTTGAGGCAGGCCTGGCTATTCATCTTGATAAAAGGCTTTGTGTCAGTTCACAGACACTTTGTAGCAAGTAGCTGTCATTGGCTGACTGTGCAGCCAGTTTGTGGTATCTAGCTGTCGTGAAGAGTCTAATAATAATGTTAATAATTGTCATCGTTATTATTCATTGATAACAACAGTTGAGGCTGTTGATCATATGTCATATATTCTTTAAAGTCTAGGGCCCTCATCTGGCAGGTAGACATCTCTCAAAGAAGCAAATGTCTAAACACAGTTTGCTCCTAAAGTGAATTCCTTTTGGCAGTGCGCACAAGACAGTGTTTTAGCCTGGGGTGGATCTTTGTCAGGACAACTGTACCATCAAGTAGAATATATCAGGCAGCATAAGTTCATTTGTGCCATACCATTTTGTGTGTTGACTTCCCCTTGCAAACATAAGTAGAATTTGCACTAAGCCAAAGCCTTCTGGCATCTGCTCAAAACTTAAACAGCGGTAGATGCTTTATTTTTTGTTTTGCTGTCCCAAGGTGTTTAAGGGTGTCAGATCAATTTCTTAAATCTCCACATTTGGATGTTTTAGGAACGAGGATGTAGTGGTTTGATTTGTCAGTAGTCTACTGTCTCTTGTCCAGCTAGTGGTGGAATTTTCCCTCAGAGACAGTTTTTCTATTTTTCAAATAGGGGGGAAGGAATAGGTTAGCTGTCCAGGTGTCATTTGGGCTTCATGCTCGCCTTAATCCAGCCTGTTGGTGTCAGGTTTCGGACATGTGTATAATGCAGTCAAACTAGTGGTGATGCTTATCTTTCGTGTTAATCCTGGCAACTGCTCGCTTTGTTTGGCTGGTTGCTGTTTTTACTCCATCACATGGGCCTATACCATGCACAGTTTTACATTTGTGAAGCAAACTCTATCATGGCTCTAGTCCTGTTGTACTTAATTTTATATGAACATGCTGGCATATAAACATATAGTGTCTTTGTTGTAACAGGTGAGAATGGCTTAGATTTGGAGGACTGGTATCCGGTGAGCAGGTGTGTTAGGGAAATCGTTCCCCCATGCCTTCATAAAGAGCCTTTATAAAGCTTTGAATGCATGGAGGTGTTTGTACTGGCCGGCCATTTGAATATGAGATCATCCTGCGATACTCCCTTCCCAGCATTGTTTTGCCTCACTCTTGTGTGAACTCACTTACTTGAATCGCCCAGGAAGGAGCTGTTGCACAATACAGTAACAGTGCAGGATTCTGTGTGCATGTCTTTGCCATAGTTCACACGCGGCTGTGCAGACCTCCGGTTTCAATTTTATATGGGTGCAGGACAAATGATGCAAATCCTTATTTGACTTTGAGGCTATAATTCACACACAGATGGTTTTGGAGTGTCGGTGGTTGCAGACATGCCATGTACCCCCCTATTCCCCTTTTCCACTGTAGAGCTGGAACCAGCGTGGCTCATTACACTCCTTTTCCCCTGTAGTCCTAGAACAAGGCTAGCATGAGTTTGAACCAGAGGTGGATGCTTTTCCATTGCATGACCTGCAACCAGAGGTATAGTGCTAATGTGCTGAATGCCCAAATCAATGCAAGTGGCTGGGCGTCTTCTGCAATCTCAGGCTCAGGGTCTTCCACAAAAAAACTAGACATCTTTCTCATGTCTGCCTCTGGTTGTTTGCCATAATTTCCTTTATGGCCATTGCAACTTACGAACCTATGAACCTCCTGAACTTTGTAAAACACATCAGTGTAATAATTACATACTGTGTGGAGAGCCAACATGACATAAAAAGGCACACGCATACTTTTTGCCCCTTGAATAAACTTGGGTTACAACTTTTCAGTCCATGTGCATCCATGTTAGTAGACGATTAGGCGAACCTGATGAAGATCCACATGGAAATGTAATGCCTTAAAAGTTTAAGGAGTAAAAAGAGTGAAAGAACCTTTCATAATGTGCTCCTCTGTGTTTGTCTCCACTGCCAACACTAATGGAAGGAGCGTAGTTATGTCCGCGGCTCGCTTGTAAGTAGGCCAGCGTTAATGATGCTAGTGTTCTGAGCTGACACAGGTCAGCACGGCAAGAAAAGATAATGGAGCACCAGCGGAAATGTTAAGTGAGTGAGCCAGCCTGGTTCTAGTGTTGCAGTGGAAATTTGACTAGTGTCGGGTTTAGAGTGATGCTTTGTTGTATCTCGGCTTAGCTTCTGGCCAGTGCCTTTTGCTGATGCTGGCTCTGCGTTTACATTGCAGTTGTTTTCCACGCTATCTTTAATGGTGTGGCAAAGCATATTGCAGGCAAGGGGTTGTAACCTCAATGAAGTATGTGGCCTTCTAATCAGTTCTTCTCAGGTGCTATTGGCAGGTGCGGGCACGTGTGTCCGTCCCTGATTGAGAGGTTTCCCACGTTAATGCCCGCTCCCATCTCTCCCCAGTCCTGAACCGCCATGGAGAAGGGTGACGTGGAGCTCAGGGCCATGCTGGTGCAGAAGGCCAAGCTGGCCGAACAGGGGGAGCGCTACGACGACATGGCGGCCTCCATGAAGAAGGTGACGGAGCTGGGCGAGGAGCTCTCCAACGAGGAGCGCAACCTGCTGTCGGTGGCCTACAAGAACGTGGTGGGCGCCCGCCGCTCCTCCTGGCGCGTGGTGTCCAGCATCGAGCAGAAGTCCGAGGGCAACGACAAGAAGCAGCAGATGGCCAGGGGGTACAGGGAGTCCATCGAGCTGGAGCTGAAGGACATCTGCAAGGACGTGCTGGTGAGAAACGGCTCCCTCACTCGTTGTTTTTTTCTGCTACGTTCATTACTCGCTTTAGGCAGACGGCACGTAGATTATGATCGCGCGATTTATGCGGCCTTGCACCGGACATGCGCCCGGGAACCCCTGTCTGCGAGGGAGAGCCACGTGCTACATTTGCTGCCAGGCGTGTCTGGAGATCCCAGACCAAACAATGGCTGTCTGTCACAGAGTTTTATTTTCTCGATGGTCCAGCTCTTAAAGTGCCATGGACTCCGTATAAACGGATGACAGCTCATTGCATAATTCATTTCAGATTTAAGTAGGAAGTTGGGCCCACTTCAAAGTGGAGCTTGCCTCGATTAAATACAAGTCGTTTAAATGCTTAATGTGTTGCTTAGGTGCAAAATGCCGTTTAGTCACATTATCCGTTTGAGAATGCATTTTGCAAAGCTTTTGAGAGCTTCTCCTGGGGGTTCACTTGTTCTCCTGGTGTGTGGATTTGTACACATATTGTAAAAGATGCTGTGAATGTTTTAAAATGGTAATTAGGCCTACTATTCATGAATGAATAGAAGTGTTCTAATAACTGAATAGATGCTCAGTCTAGTTCAGACATGTCGTACTTGCTATAAAACAATGTCTTGGCTAATCTGAGAATTTCACTGCTAACTGGTTAGATTGTAAACTCGGAAAAGCTGCAATGCTGCAAAGTCAGTCTTTGAGTTAATGTTTGCAAGCTGGGTAGCCAGTGCACACTGAGCCATTATTTGTGTGTGTGTGTGTGTGTGTGTGTGTGTGTGTTTTTTTTTTTTTTAAGAAAGTAACCACCGTGTATGTTGAGACCCAGTTTTTCAAGGAATCGACGCTGCAAAATTGTCCTCCTAGTACAGACACCCAGCTCCCGCAACAGTGGGGTTAAAATGGAGGCGGTTAATTAGCTTTGATGGCTGATGGATTCTCAGTGACCACTCTGCCTCCCCCACCCGCAGCTACAATCATCCGCACCGCTCAGCCAGAGGATGTGAAGCCACAGCTGTTTCATTGATTATCCGCGTGCGGCCAGATGGTACGATTGCATGACTGTCTCTCCTGCTACGCTGCTGTTAGATTTTCCTCCCTTTTGAGAGGAAGATTGACAGCTACGTGCTCAAAATGGAGAAACGACGGCTGTTTGAAATGTAGGTAATTGGCTGTTGGGAGAGGGTCCATTCTCCTACCCAATGAGAAGTGAGGGCTAGCGCTGCGGCCCTGACCGCAGGTGTTGTGTGAGGCTGCCGCTGAGTCCCAAAGCGATTATGGGGTCACTCACAGTTGCGCCCCCATCCCCAGGAGCCCCAGTTAGGGTCCTCTGGTCTTGAGTCATTAAAAGCCTCTCAGTTAACGTTCTGGCAAACCAGAAGAGATCAACTGTGCCCATAATTCAGTGTGCCCATTGGCAATTACTCTTTGTTGACTGAAACATTACTGCTGTATGGCTGTTTTGATAGTGACTATTTCTAATTTCATTTGATGTAGTGCAGACTGGATTGTCAGCATTTCTAATTTCATTTGATGTAGTGCAGACTGGATCATCAACTAGCCAAGGGGCTTGAGGTGGAAGGCCTCTAGAGAATGTCATTTGGGTGGACCACTAGGTGGTAAAGCACAAAGACCATGGAAAGGATCCTTCACCTAGATGCATTCACTGACAGTAGATTTAGCTGTAATGACGTCCTCAGTCAACCTGGCTTTGAAGCAGTATAGCATTTAATATAAAGGGATATCTTGCATTTGTGGCATTCCAGTCATTTTCAGTCATCAAGGCAGCACAGAACAGCAGCTAGCAAATTGAGTCAGACATGCACTTCATGTGCTTTATGTGGATCAGCAAAATATTTTCCTTCATATATTTCTTGAAAACTGGAGTATTACACAGAGATTTTCAGGAAAAAAAGTAGAAAAACCACTGTAAAAGCTGCCTCTATGTCATCTTTTCCCCATTCCCTCGTCTGACACTGGTTTTCCAACATAGCAACAGTAACCATGGAGGGTGTCTCCCCATAGATGGGTCAACTCCCACTCTAGCTTCCCTTGAGAGAGGCGAGGAGAAAAAAAAACACAGCATGAAACGCAGGTAAAGGAGGCCAGACCGACCCCTGCCTGGAGTTTTTGCCTTTCAGCAGAAGCGGTTCTCAGCTGACCGCTCGGGAGATGTGTCCCTTTGCGTGACGGCGTGCGTAAGCTGGTTTAGGCGAATCCTCGGGTCGTAATCCTCTAATGACAGCATCTGAGCCTGACGTGCTGGGCCGGCGACCTCCAGGACCTGCAGGGGACACGGGCTGGAAAGGCAGCCCCTGTCCTCTCTCCAGGCCCGGAGCGTTCCCGCCCTGCTGTTCTGTACGGGCGCGGTGCACACCGGCCCTTCCCTGAGGAGCCCTGCGGTTGCTAGGCTCGGTAGCTCCAGCTAAGGGAGAAAAGCAGTGCATCTCAGCAGTGACAGCAGGCTGTTTGATCCCGTTCTGCCCATGCATGTTTTTATGACTGACGCTCATAAGAATTACTGCATCTGCCACACAGAGTAGAGTGTACGGTATGTGTATGTTGTGGTGAGATTTTTTGCCGGCATGAGCTTTCAAGTATATGAACTAACATTGAAAGTCTCCAACCTCGAGGATCAGCAGAAATCAGACAACTGTTTTGCTTATTGGTGAGAAATTAATGGACAATTCAGTCAATTCAGGCATATAAGATACCATAGTCTTGTTTCCTAGAAAACAAGAGGCACTGTTGGCTATGCTGTTTGTACAGCTTAGTTACAAAAGGAAGATGACACAAAGAACAGTACTAAAAATTAGCTGACCAAATGTGTTTTGTAGCTGGTTGAAACAAACAACTGAAACAAGTGGCTAACTCTAACGCATTGGCTGTTTACATCACAGCAACGACACATGCAAATATGCTTTCAGCACACTGACTCTTCACTTCTCTCAACAGCTGAAGCCCTCAGAATTTATGGATATCCATAAATCAAAATTACAGGAGGCCTTCCACATGGAACTGCTGTGGGAAAAACAAAGAATCCTGCTGGAAAACTGTCTAAAGGTGGTACAGGTTCTAAACGAATGGAAGGACTTAGACGTAGGAGTTCACTGACTGCTTTTCCTGCTGGAGGTTATGTCGGTACAGGCTCGTCCACGGGATAGCTCAGAACTTCAGGGCCGCTGCATATTGTAATGTCAGCCACAGTGCATTTGGTGTGTGACTCTGCATATCGGATTACAGCTGTCAGTTTCTGCCGAGATGGAATCCTGACAACATATGTTCCATCCATTTGGAGCCGTCGGCCCCTTAAGTCTTTTAACTTCTGTATTGTGTCTGTGATAAAGTTTACAGAGTCAGGGACGCGTGATGGCTTCAGGTTCAGACTCGGGCGTGTCTGGCAGTGAAGCGCTGCAGGCCCCCGGAGTGTGCTCTCGGCCCCAGGAGCCCTTTCGAGGGGCTGTTTGTTATGCAGCCTCGATGTGTTTTCCCCGCAGGAAACAAGGCCGTTTCACAGTGTAATGCTTTTAAAGGTCACGCTGCCTCTTAGCCTTGGAAAAGTGGAGAGGTCATTGACAGGATTGTAAATTACATACCACATCTTCCACTTGTTGACATGCTGCAGGCTGTCAGTAACATTGAAGAACTGAAGTAAATATATAAACTCTAATTTCAAAAAAATACAATCTGTCTGTTCCTCCAGCCCTCTGTTCATTGTTGCTTTGCAGTCTTTTCTGGGCTTGGGAAGTCATTTTCCAGTTTTTCCTCAGTTGACTTCAGGCTTTGTGGGGAATCCCTCAACTATTTTTATGACAACACTATTATAAAAATGCACTGCATTGAAAACGCTTTGCCCGTTCGACTCCTGGGTCAGCAGGAGGTCATCTTTGTGGCTCAGTGAGGGGTTCTTTTGCTGTAGTGTATCCTTCCAGCTACAGCAGAGAATGAAACACAGCTTAGGCAACGGTCGCCAAAGCATCCGTCTCCCCAGGCAACCAGGATGGTACATCATATGGATCATTTCAGGGGGGTGGTGTGGGGATATCAGCATCTGAATACATCCAGTACAACAGGTGCTTGAGCTGTCATCTGTGCCCTGTATATTACTGATCTACTGACCTCAAACCCAGGGGTAGGCTTTGGTCGGCCCACAATGCACAAAACACAGTCAGCATGTGTCTGCACTTTGACTTGGTGACTTACATAAGTGGGACACTGTGCGCACCTGTAACATTTTGTCGTCTTCATTTTCCCTGCAGGATCTTCTGCAGAATTACCTCATCCCCAACGCCACTCCCGCCGAGAGCAAGGTGTTCTACTTGAAAATGAAGGGCGATTACTACCGCTACTTGGCCGAGGTCGCCGTGGGAGACGACAAAATGCGTAAGTGGAGAAGACCTGCAACACCGGTCTGATGTGTAGGTTGGCATGAGTGAAAGATAGGAGGAGTGCACAGAGAAGTACACAGAGACCTGTGGAGCTTTCCTGCTGGTGCGTGCCTGCTTTTCCTGGCTTCCCTTCATGTTGTGACATGTTCATGTAAATCACTGTTTAGTGGTTTTGTACACACCTAATGATAGTGTTCCAGCCAATAGTGTATACATAACGATTCCCATTACAGTCTGTCTGGGCTAACTGCTGTTAAAATGAATTACACTGAAAGACACAGCTCTGCTTTATTATGGTTAGTTAAATAGTTGGTAGTTAAGTACTGAGAAAGATTCACAACAGTAAGCTTAAATACACAGAGATCCTTATGAGACAGCATGGACAGGGTGAACCATGAGCTGTTTTATGTTCTGAGTTTCTGAAAACTGGAATTAGCCTTGCCTTAGATCAGTGAGAAACCATCATGTCTGTTTTACATGTAAAGCATGGGTGAATGACTGAGATTCTGGCCTTTGGATAGCCATTCAGATGAGCATTTATGTTTTGTTTGTACCATGCAGTGTTTTGGCAATTTGTACCTTAGTAATGGTTAAAGGTCTCATGTCCCATTTTAGACAATATTCACTGAGTTTGCTGGTCTGGCTACATTTCCACACACTGTTGCACTTTTAGTTCTGAGATCTGGGCTTGATCAGGACTTGATTGTATGTGGATAATGGTTGTAATGATGGATTATCACTTGTATTATGGAACATAATCATGTGATTCTCCAAATTATTGACACATTCCAGCTCTTGCGTTGTGGCTCGGATTGCCATTGTTCCAAGTCACTGCTTTTGCTGAAGGACACGCACAGAAGTATTTAGTTTCATGCCCTGATTGTATCATTAAAAGTAGCCTCTTGCCCTCCTCCCTCTTCTCGTTCCGTAGCCTTCCGCGCTCAGGGAAACGGCAAGGGCGTGCACTCGACCTTGGAAGGTTCGGGAGGTTCCGGCGCCCCCTCTCCGTCTCGGGGGCGGAAGCCCCTGACGTGCGTTTGCGCCGTGCGCCGGGCTTATTAATCCAGAATCCGCGCCCCCCGCTGCGCCTGGCCCGTTGCGGCAGGCGCTCGGTGCATAATTTATGGGGCAGACTGAACGCGGCGCACGCCGCCTCCTCTTTACCGCCTCAGCAGTCTCCGGCGCACGGTGCCGAGCGGCACGGCTACCCCCCCGCGCTAATGAAGGCCGCCTCGCTCTCGCAGGCACTTCTGCCTCGTTAGCGAGCCCTTTCATCACCGTGACAGAAAGCTGTAAATTCTTTCGACGGGCGCTAAGCAGCGCCCGCGAAGGCACCGCGCAGACTGCACAGGGGTTTTCTGGGGCCGCTGCAGAAGTGTTCGTCGCAGTGTTTGTGCAAGAAGAATTGGAGGCTTGAGAAAAACCAGCTGAACAGACGCCTGTAGTGAACGTACGGGATATGTGACTCAGCGCCAGCCAGGGCTGGGCTGTGATTGAGTCTTTCAGCGGTGACACAACCTGTGATGAAGGGGACTGTGGTGACTGTGTGACCGTGTCGTGAAAGAGCATGTTTGGTGATGATGTGACCATGTCACGACTGAGCAGATTGACAGTCCCTTGTGATAGTGTGTTTATGGCTCTGTATAAAATGGCCTGCAGTATCCCCAGTCCTTAATTCTGAATTTCACTGGATACATTTAAACATACTTGTGCTCTGCAGCCCAGTGAAAAGAACAGTCATGCAGTAATTCTGGGAATGACTGGAGAGCAAAGAAGCTATGTTTTAAAGATAAAGTAAATAAGGGAATAATCCAAAGAGGTTCAGTTTAATTTAGTGATGTTCAGGTATCATTATATGGGAGGTAATCCAAAAGATGTATAGATTGATTGAAAATTGTTACTGTTTGGCAATCATTTCATGGAAGATAGGCCTAAATATTGTGATGGAGAGACTCTGTAATCCTTCTCTGTTACCCAGAGCCTTACAGTGTAGCACAAGCTTCTAGTGTGTGTGTTTCTGTGGGTGAAGCCCTGACCCCTGCCGTTTACCAGTCCGATTCCTTTCCCCGTTCTGCTAGGTCTTCTCACACGCTAACAGCTTTGAGTGACAGCCTGAAGCGACCAGAGGGGAGGCGCTTCAGTATTGTCACGAAATGGGAGCGGGAAGGGAAGGGCAGCAGAAATGGCGGCTGGACGGGTTGGACCGGGGCGGAGGGCGAGCGAGCCCCAACACGCCAAGGGCCGGCCCAAATGAAGGCTGTCCCGGGGCAGTTTCGGGTGGAGGAGGGGGTGGCTGGCTGGCTCCCCGTGCCCTTTTCAGCAGGACATTTTCCCAGGCACTAGGCGTGCGGAACGCGTTCAGCGGGAACCGGCGCAACAAGTCTCTACCCGCATGCCCTCCGGAGCGAGAGTGAATGGATGAGATGGGGCAGGCTTTAGGAGAAGTTTTCAAAAAGGCATGTTTACGTTAACTCTGGAAAATACATGCATCTTTAATGGAACAGATGTCCAGTGTCAAGGCAGGTTATCACCAATGAGCTTAGACATGGGCCTTTTGAAGGCCAGATCAGTTGTTATTCAGGTGGTGACAGGTCCTGAGATGGTCTGAGGTCGTTTGCTTTGGTGTCTTTGTTTTCTTATTGACTTGCAGAGGGTCACCCTTGGTCATGACTTGAATTCAGCTGTAGACAGATGCTGTTGCTTAATGTTCACCGCAAGGGACAAAGAATAGCCAAGGGGCGGGCTGTTTTCTGCAACAGTATATGTTGTGCACTTTGCCATCAATGCCTATGCGCTCCATTTTACGTGTGAAAAGTTAATGTTTTCAGCTATTTGCCAAAGTTCGTGAGGATACAAGTGTTGTAAGATTGTTTAGATAACATGACATTATCAGCTATATTCCTATCTTGATAACTGGGTAGCTGAATTTATCAGTGATGACCAGTAGGAGAAAGCATATAATTACTATTTGACAGGTTTTGCCAGATGTGATGCTTAGGAACTGAGTTTTTTCAATGTGTTAGATAAAAATGTTTAAGATGTGATAACTGAGGCCACAGCTAGCCAAATGTCCATTCCTGTATTCAACTGTCTGTTGCAGTGATTGTAAGGGCTGTACAGACAAAATCCTTGAGCAGCCACTCAGTCCAGATTCCAGAGAGGTTACTGTGATATTGAAAATCCTGTGATTATTCTTTGAAAATGGCTTGTCTTATCCAGAGCGACTTCCTTAACGGATGTGGTCACTGAAGAAATTGAGGCCAAGTGGCTTGCTCTAGGGCAGCGGTGACATCCCTACCTGGGATCTGGGCCTTCCGCATTTCAGCAGTGTGTCCTTTCCTCCTGGAACGTGCCTCACTGCTTTTTTTAAGTGGGCCAGAGTGGCATTCTGTTTTTTCTTGGTGTGAACCCAAAAACCTGACCTGTTTGTAATGACACACATTTACTAAGCAACCTTAGTAAAAAAAAAAAAAAAAAAATCCCCCAGTTGTTAAAGTTGTCTTGTAAGGGGGGGTTGAAACTCAAGTCCCTTTCCTCTACTTCTGCAATGAACTCTGTGTGTGTGCGTGTGCGTGTGCGTGTGCGTGTGCGTGTGCGTGTGCGTGTGCGAGAGAGAGAGAGAGAGAGAGAGAGAGAGAGAGAGAGAGAGAGAGAGAGAGAGAGAGAGAGAGAGAGAGAGAGAGAGAGAGAGAGGCAGGGCAGTGGCAGTGGAGTGAGTGTTTGTGTTTGGCCATACATCAGGTCCACTGCTACTTCTCACTCCTGTCCCTTTCTTCCTCTCTCTGCCATGAGCAAAATGGATGAATGTATCTGTTTAATGTCTCTCTGGGGTTCCTTTCAGAGTCATTTTTCCTTTGCCATAAATCTTGCTCTCACAAAACACTGTGTGAAGGTTGATTATTAACCCACTAGTTCCCTTTGCACAAAAACAGGAAGCGTGGATGAATATGCCTTCGTGCATTTCATTTACTAGCCTCTGTGCTCCTCTGTTCCCCTGTCGGCTTCCTTTCCCACTGCTTCCCAGTAGCCTCCTGCCCACCTTTTCCTGGGGTCAGGGGATCGTTTTCCATGCTCTTCCCCGATTGGCCCGCGGTTTTCTGGTCCCTTCTGGAAAGCGCACCCCGTCCACTCCTTTGATAATTTAAATGTAAAAAAGCACTGTAAGAAATGGATTTTGTCAGTTGCAATGACTGATTAGAGTTATGTTTAGAAGGACAGGGCAGTGTGGTGAATCAGGCCGTGATTCCTGTTGCGTTGAAGAGTGGAGTGCTGTCATATCACGGTGTTCCCTGTGGGAGGAAGTGGGGGAGAGAGCGCGATTTTACCTCAGGCATAGATCAGCTCGCAGAGGAGAATGGAGGGCGTGGCTGAGGGGGGCTGACCTCCTTTTGGCAGGATACTGTACAAACTGACACTCCTGTGGTGAATGAGTTTATGTGCATGCTCAATGGCTGAAGCATACCTTTGATAAATGCTGAATGCTGTAGTCGTGTGGCCTCAGGTGACCTCACAGACGTTTATTCTTTCACAGGCATTGTGTCATCACTATAGCCTGCCCCACCCCCCTTGGTTTTTTTCCCCTTTTCTGTGAAAAGCTCTCATCTGTACTTGGAATCCCTAAATCCACCTCACTGCGAATCCCATCAAGTTTGTCGCAATGAGAGAATTTTCTCCTTGTCAGTAGTTTCCAATCCGGGGTGCACTCGGGCTGATGAGGTCAGCAGCGTGGTCTGCTGCAAGCATCCATGTGCTCCGAATGTTGTGCATGTAGCAGCTCTTCGGGAGGGTTATAATCCAGGGGCCTTGTTCCTCAGCATTTTGCTTATCAAATCCCCCATAATGAGAGTAGTCTGGATTTTGGAGCCACCTTACAACAGCAAAGCTCAGTGACCCACTACTGTTGGCATGCTGCTCGCGCTATCGCCACGGCGACGCCAGCATGGCTGGCTGGGTGGCTCTCCCTCGTCAGTGCTGGCCGTGTTCTCAGAATCCTGGACACCTTGTGTCACTCTGACTGATTGGGGTCCAGCTGTCTCCCTAAAAACCCTGTTACACTTCACAGTAAAATGGAAGCCTCTCATTGATGGCCTTCACCATCAGTGACCCAGCCAGGGCATGAAATGTACTTGGATGAGTTGCTGACTGGTTCGGCTCAATCGGTCAGTGTCTGAAGTAGATCGTGCAGAAATGTAGGACCTCTGTTTCTGGCAGATCACTGGAAAATGAGCTGGTCTCTCTTCTGCGTGGTCGTGACACATATGGCTGAAAAGTCCATCTGTCTCTGAAAGTTGGCGTTTCTCTCCAGTGCGATGTGCTTGACTAGCAGGGTGTGGCCGTGTTGCTTGAGATGGCACTGTAATCCCCTCCCTGTGTGTCTGCAGCCATCATCACCAACTCGCAGGAGGCGTACCAGGCCGCCGTGGACATCAGCAAGAACGACATGCAGCCCACGCACCCCATCCGCCTGGGCCTGGCCCTCAACTTCTCCGTGTTCTTCTACGAGATCCTCAACTCGCCCGAGCAGGCCTGCAAGCTCGCCAAGACGGTGCGGACCGGACACACGCGCACACACACAAAACACACACACACACATCACACACACAGGGTGGGGGAAGGGAAACGGATCTCAGACGGCTCTTGCTTCCTTTCATTTCCTCATTCTGTTTTTCCAGGCTTTTGACGAGGCAATCGCTGAGCTCGACACACTGAATGAAGACTCGTACAAAGACAGCACGCTGATAATGCAGCTCCTGAGAGACAACTTGACAGTGAGTACTCAGTAATGTAGACTCTCAGACCCCAGAGCAAATATTAACTACATGGCAGTACCTCTCCAGTCAATTCCTTGGGCAAGATAATTGTATTGCTTTTGTGACCAGAGGTACAGGTCACTCCTCTGCAGTGCAGCTCAGCTGTCTGGAGGGCAATTGTAAAATAAGCAACAAATAACTTATTTATGCATCAGATGTTTTGTTGCAATCTTTACACTGTCTTTAAAATGCCATTTGAGCTGCTTGCCACTCTTTGCTCCTGTTGTTGTAAAATATGATGATGATTGAACATATGTTGTACATTAGTGAGTAGTGCTGCAGTCACTGAGCTCAGTGAAGCACACAGAATACACCAGGCACATAGAATACTTTAATACCCCTTTAGGAAATTGGTTTTGAGAGTTGCAGCTATCTTTTAATAGAGGTTAAAAGATACAGGTGTTGCAAAAAAGATGATTTCCTGTGAACACGGACTTCTGGATACCCTCTAACATGTCCCTGTCTGGGGCGTTTTTTTCTTTCCTTTTCAGCTATGGACCTCAGACAACCAAGGAGACGGCGACGACGCCGAGGAGGGCCGAGAGAACTGAGCCCCGCCTCCACGCTCCCGGCTACCTGTCAATCATCCCAGCTCACCGTCAACACCGAGACCACCTCATCTGTCCCGCTGTTCTTCACGTCTCTCACCAGCCTCCGGCACTCGTTTTTAGTGTACATAGAGGGAGGGGGGGGGGAGGAGGATGGGATGGGGGGTGGAGATGGGGGGAGTACAACAGGGTACATGGGCTGGGGTGTGCTAGTTGTCATTTTCCTAAAAATCAAAATGGGTTTTGCAGAAAGCGGTTGTGGGGGGGTGAGTTTAGTTAGCTGATTATATTTATTCCTTATCCATGTGTGAATCATCTAGTGTTCATCATTGTTGTTTTTATACATCTGTGGTTCACATCATGAAGCCAACGTGAAAATGTGATTGGGGGGTGGAGGGGGGTTGTGTCTGTAACTAGCCAATGGGCAGGAGGACCTTCAAAAGCAAACCAAATGACCGTCGAGCACTAAATCTGTAAAAGATGGGCAGGTAAGGGAGGAAGTGTTCCATTTACTGCCATCTGCTCAAGTTAATAATCTCATCTTTGGTTACCCACAAAGTCATTTTTTATTTCTATGTGGCAAAATTATGAGGTGTAGAATACCTATGATCAGAACAAGCACTTGATACTGCTTGGAACTTTTAATATTGTATATTGAGCAGAACAGTAAAAAAAAATCCCATGTGCTTATCTAGTTACTACTATTTCCTTGTTAGGGTTGTTATTTGTTTTTTTATTATTATTATTTTCCTTTTAATCCTTGTTTCCTATTTTGATACCTAAATGCATGTGGCTGAGAGGAGTTTGAGGCAGACCTGGAGATCGCTTTTGGGCTGGCTAGCTTTCATGTCTTTGGAATTTTCATATGAAAAACCCCAAACATAATTGTTATTTGGAGGGGGGACAATGTACTTTCATGTAAGTGAAATAAAAAAATACTTAAATATGTTTGACTTTGATTCTTTTTTTATTTATTATTGGTTTACCTGAATGTGTCAAGTTCTCATTAGGCAACTGAGTAATTGTTTGAATTTAGGGATGGGTAAATGGGATTCAGTGTGTCCCCTCTGGCTATGACATTTTACGGGATTCCTTTAGGCGATAGTAAGAATCTATTATTGGGTTTTAACTGTAAGTGCTTTCCATTTTTATCTCTCTAAAGGTGTGTTCCCGCTAGCTGTTCAGCAGGGGTATGCGCTGTTAGGGCTCGGGTGGAGCTTGTTGCTGCTGCATTCCTTCCCCATAACGAGTTTACTCTTTTGAGGGTTTTTGTGCGGCTGGTGTCTTTCTGACAGCATCGAGGCTCGGCGGGGGAAACGCGCTCCGCCTGTTTTCGGCGCTTCAGAGAGGGGGGCCGGCTTTGAAAGTAGCAAGCGCTCCACGCTTTAACGCATCGCTCTCGTCGGAAAAACAAAGACCGCCGGAGCAACTGAAGTTTTCAAAAGCCGGCCGTGGAGGTACCTCCAAGTGTAAAATTCAGATTTTCAGAAAAAACACATCCGTGAAATTGTTGTGTATGTGTGAACTGTGCATTATTGAGACTTGCAATTTTGTGGGGGGAAGCAAATCTTTATTTTTTGTGTGCTCTTATCCAGAGAGAATTACTAGGCAGCCATAAAATGCACTAAACACATAATTATGTATGCGTACCCTGGGAAACCTGAGCTCTCTCCCTTATTAGCATGTATGGAACATATTAATGTGAACAAAATCTTTTGGATATTTAAATCAGTGAAGTGTGACTGTAAAAATCTGATTTGCACTTCAGCCAATGGGAAATGGCTTACATCAGCTTTCGGTCATAGATATGCAAATTGGCACAGACACATGCTGAGCCAGGTCACCGGCCGTGGAGATGGAATGGATCCGGATGGAAGGAGTCGTGTTGGAAACGCTGACCGTGCCCTATCAGATCCAAGCTGAGCCTGGCTGGCTGGGATGCAGAAGGTGAAGATAAAGCTCATCTTATGTGATCAATCAAGACCCCCCTGGTCACGTGACCTGAGGCCTGACTAGATGACATTATGAAAAGGGCATTTCATTTGCACACTGATATTTTATCTTTATTATGTATTGGAAAGCTTGTGAACTAGCGAGCAGATCTGACAGGAAGACAGGGTCCATCTGCAGGTTTTGGAAGCTCGATGAATCAGCAGAACTGTTTGACGCGCTCACCGCCGACTGACTCACTGTCTGTTAGCGACAGTGAGTCATAGCACGAGTCACCCGTAGGCACAGCGTGCAAAGCAAACTGACGCCTCCCCACAAGTAGTTATTACGGTTTGCAATTTTTCACAAAGAGAAGCTGACCGCTGGAAAGACCCCTGCCAAGGTGACCTTTTGGTCGCTGGTTGACCAGGGCCACTACTTTTCAGAGGTCTCTGCTGACCAGGAATGCTGGGTAATGCTCTGCACAGCCGCATACGGGCGTGGCGGCTCACGGCTCCTGGCCCAGGGTGCGGGGCACACTCATGTTGCCGTGGAGACAAAGCACCACTAACCACAGAAGAAAATCTGACGAAGAGAGGAGGCGAGTGGCCAGCCAGAGTTCTGGTGAAGTGCTGCCACTAAGCACAGCGGTGACGTACAAGGAGATGAACCGGCACTTCACACCAGACAGGCCTCCTGGTGCGGGGCGGGCCGAGCGTGGTCAAAGTTACGGCTGAGTGCACACTACCGGCACCCACAAAAACAATCTTTCACGAGTGATACAGCAACACCCCCGACACCAAACCTGAGAGCGCGCGTCTAGGTGCAAACCCTTCCACTGAAACAGACCCTGTGTTTACGCTTCAGGCTAGGGTGCCCTTCTCACCTGCAAGCCAACACCATTCTCATCGGCCTGGGTCTTGTTTGCAGCTCGGGGGAAGGACAAGCACACTGTCCGCGCTGTTCAACTGCGCTGACCTGCCATCTCCCAAGGTACTCAGGGGGCTTGGAAAACCAGTTTGGCGCAGAAACAAAAGGGGTGATCTCACCCGCCTCTCATCTGTGCTGGAGTCCATCTTTTGTGACAGCTTGTGTAAAAATAATAGGAAGAGAAATCAGGCTTGGGTTGCACCAGCTAAATGCATGCCTGTTCCCTGTTATATCTAGTAATTTGATTGCTAGCTCTGCCTCAAATCCCGTTATACCAGAGATACTTATGATCTAACATATCAGGTATATAGTACATAGCTATAGTTAGCAACATTACATTATTACAATTACAACATTACATTATTGTCATTTAACAGACACTCTTATCAAGAGCAGCTTACATAAGTCTCAACTTTACACGTTACCCATTTATACAGCTGGAAATTTACTGATGCAATTCTGGGTTACGTAACTTTCCCAAGGGTACAGCAGCAGTGCCTAAACAGGGAATCGAACCTTCAACCTTTTGGTCAGGAGCCCTGCTCCTTACCACTATGCCACACTACTTTCAACAATCAAGAAATCCTTGCAAGGGATGACCTTCCAGTACGCTAGCATCCCATCAGCCACTGCAAATTAATGATTGACACTTTGATGTTTGAGTTGGGGATAATTCGCTAGCCACCGTGGTAGCTGCTTAAAGGTCCAGTGTTACATATGTCCTGTTACCATGAGTCCTGGCAGGATGAGAGTTGCCGGATCTGGGAACATGCTTCACTTGTCCTCGTTTTCCACCCTTATGTTCTTGGCGCAAATCCTCAGACAGATTCTGCAGGCCACCTGCATTGCCTGGGTCCCACGGCGCTCTGAAAATAGCCTCCCGGCCGCCCCGAGACACTTCCTGTTCCGTAATAGCATGTCCTCCACTCAGCTGAACCGGCAGGTAGGGAGCTGCAGCTCGGCTCTCAGTGATGCACCTTCACTGAAGCTCACCCACGGATCCTTACGTAACCCGGATGGGCTGAGAGCATGCAGAGAGCATGACGCGAGACGTCCGGATCAGCTAGACCATCGCTGAGAACACGCACACGCACCTTTGATGATGAACTAGTACAGTACCAGTCAAATGTTTGGACACTTATTAAGATAATGGGAAACGTACATTCAAAGACAGTTTGATCCAAAGACCTAAATGCTTGAAATTTGTTTCTTAGACAAGTAGTTGATGCTTGTGTATGAATTTCTTTCCAGAAATGTTATTTAAAAAAAAAACTTTTTTGGCTTGTTTGAACAATTTTAAATATAAGATAGCTTTGATTTAAGACTTTTTTGGTCACTGCATAATTCAATTTGTGTTATTTCATACCCTTCTAGGAGTAGGTGTGTCCAAACTTTTGACTGGTACTGTATGTACTTGGCTTGCAGACGTCTTTGCCCGTGACAAGTTACCATGTTTGCCACTTTACATGGCACACATTCTCAAACCCATTTACACAGGGAGTGTTTTACCAGGGAAACTGAGGTGAAGTATCTGCCTGGAGGATATGAGAGGGCATGTCCACCTGGTATTCAAACAATGTGGCTCTGAGTGTGACACCACACACCCTGGCCATACACAGAGTAAAACCAGCCCTGTCTGTCACTTTCACACAATGTAACAATGGCCAGGCAACCTGAATACAGTGAAGCTGACATTTTGGTGGATGAAGGAGACAGTCTGAGATAGCAGAGTGGTTCAGCTTGAAACGCTCTGATCCCAGTGCTACCGTTTCAGGGCCCCTATGAGTCCTGATAAAGTAATGAACCATACAGGCTGGGTTAGCATACCTACAACCGGTCTTCAAACCGTATATTCTGCTAAGATCACTACGCTCTGCAACCACGGGGCACTGACTGTCCCATGCCAACGGGCCGCTCCTCTCAGACACGATCCCTGTACTGGTCTGGTAAATGAATGTAATTTAATGTAATGTAGCATGTGCAGCAGTCAAAACCCAATTAGCAACTCTAATGTACTACATTAAACAATGTTTTTGTGATAGTGCTAATGTTTAATCACTAGTAATTTGGTAGGCATTATACGCTAAATAAAGATGTCCTCCAAAAAGGGGGCGGTGGCTGACAACAGTGGTAAGGACCAGGGTTTGAATCCTAAATACTGGTTCAATTTTCAGGTGAGGAACTGCTGTTGTACTCTTTAGCAAATTGATAAAGGATATATAGCAAATAGATGGATAAAATGTAAATTTATAGCAGAACTAAAACCTACGTACTGTAAGCTGCTCTGGATAAAAGCATTTGTTAACAACTCTCCTCCCTGCTATCCTCACTCTGTCAAATTTGCATGCATGCCTGTGGCCAGGTATTTGAGGGAATGGTTAAAAATGTTAATATGGATCATACTCCCCTCTTGAAAGGAATACTATAGCATTTCTGCAACTCTGATGAAGTTCAGGATGCATATTAAGACCGGAAAGCTAGCTCTCCTTGTTTTGGAGAGCGGCTACTGCCCTCTGCTGGTGAAAGGCACTGTAATGTACAATTTGCATGCTGTAAAAGCAACAAGTAGCTCTGATGGCCTCACATTTTGCGCGTGTCAGACGCTGTTTAAGCAAATGGCTACATTTATGTTGAATCCCTACCTCCTCATCTCACCCATATAATAAATAGTAAAATCAGCAGATGCTGAATGTGATATCATGGCTGTTTAAATTCTTTTGATTAAAAAAATCATTTAAAAAAATCCTCCTGCATTGCACACTATATATGCGCACTAACACACACACACACACACACACACACACACACACACACACACACACACACACACACACACACACACACAAATATGCTCTTGAATGGCAGCCACAGAGAGTAGTTAATGTTGATTCAGGGGACAATGATTAAAATCCTACACAGAAAAATATGGAAATGGATGTGCAGTAAGTCTGGCTCGCTGGGCTACGCTGAGGCTGAGCTGAGTTTGAGGTTGGAAGTTTGCAGGTTTGAGTCTTGAGTGAGCCACAGCAGCTACCCTTACCCTGAGGCACTGTACCCAGAACAAGATATATGACCTGGAATGTTTTAGTAAATATCCAGCTGTAAAAATGGTTGATATGTAAACATGAAAGCAATTGCAGGTGCGCTGGATAGGAGAGGTTGCCAGTTCAATTCCACAGTGGGGAAGACACTTCATAAACAAAACACATGGGCTGATCGCACTCGCATCTAATTGGCATGCATAAGCCAGACAACAACAGGCTGACTTTGGGACGATGCCCACTAACAGGTCAGCAGGGGGTGCTGCTGAACAGAAAGTTGACTGAGTTTAGTGGAGTGTTGCCACAAACCATAGTGCACTGTTTTCTGTTAGCACAAAAGAACTGAGCTTTGTCACATTGTATGCTAGTGGATCCAACAGTGTGTTAAACCTCATTCAAAGCAGGCCTTCTGTATTGCCACCTCATTATTTATTTATTCATTCGTTTTACTTCTCTGAGTGGGGGAAAATTTAATGGAAAACTACAGGCCAAATACAGGGCCATGACAGACAAAAGTGCTTTGTCATTTACAGTGGTATGGATTTCAGGAACTCATTCCCGCTACTCATGTGTTGGTATAACTGGTATTGCAGCAGCTATTTTGTAAGAAGAATTTCCAAATGAATACTTGAAGCATAGGCCAGAAAACAGAAGTGTCATACTCTTGGTTGAAAGTTTGTGAGTGAAAAAACTATTCTGTTAATTTGTGACAATTGAAGTGGGATCGGTTCATGATTAATTAGTTTTGCTTTCATTGATACAACAGCATTTTGGATCACAAGAGGGGAGTAAGACCACAGCCATTCACTCCCTCTGTGTTAATGCCTTGTTAAATTGTCTGTCAAGAGAAGATCACATTATTCAGTCACAAAGTTTACACAGCTGGAGGCTGAAAGAACAGGAAGAGGTCTTCATTAAACAAAGTATAGGTGACGAAAATCCCCTCATTGTAGAACAAGCACAAATGCAACGTTAAGCATATTTGTAATCAGTCTGTTCCTTGTGCGCAAGGATTCAGTGATTACCGAACATTTAAAATATCCCTTAGACTTGTGGCAGCGCGATGTTAGCACGTGTAAAATCACCATCCGAAAAACTGCCAAAAAATACTTATATTGCCTAATACTATAGTGCCTAATACTTACTGTATGCACTTTTGTATGTCGCTTTGGATAAAAGCGTCTGCTAAATAAATAAATGTAAATGAAAAACCTAATTTGCAACCCTCAGGAAGGAGCTTCAATCAGGAGTTCCCTGCGGTCTTCTTCTCTACCCTCGTTACCTCAGCTGGCCCTTGTGGGTTTCGCCTCGGGGCATGATAACCATTTCAAAAGACGTGCCAACCTGACCGCACCTCTTCGCGCCTTCTCTCCCCCGCAAGCATTCAAACCACCCATCAATATCGCGTAACAAGTGAGCAGCTAGTGTAACTGGTCACTGAAGACGAGTAGCGGCGGACACCTCCAGACATAAGGACCCACTTAGCAGGCGGAGCCCTTCCAGATGAAGACCGAAAACAGCAACATTGTTCATTTATTAATCGCCGTGCTGGGGTTCATATTGTGCATTATCATGTGCATAGAAAGTGCATTGTTACCCCGCTGTACACACACACACACACACACAACATAATCTTGACCCTTGGATCTAAAGTATCTATTCGTCATCATCATTATCAGCGGCGGCAGCTGCATCATTATCGTGTAGGACAAGCACATGAGCACTTTCAGATATCTGGATTTCCTCTCAAGCAGCAATAACTCTCATGATTCAGCTGACTCCTAGAGGTTTTTCATAATAACACAGCGTGTATTGTCCTGAATCACACTCAATCAATGTTGACACGTCGTGGCTGGGAACACATTAACTCAGTGAGCTGGAGGACTAATTCACATTTGCCTGGATTCTTCGAGAATGCTCTTGATACAAATCAGAATTTTTAAGTTTAAAATGAAACCATATTACACATGTTAAAATGGAAACAAAAATTGATAAATTAATGAGCAGGCACTAAGTCCATAATGGAATACAATGTACAACCTTTGTGTTATAATTTTTGTGTTCTTGGAAATTTTAAATGTTTTGGGCTTGAATGTGGCAATATGATCTCTGCTTGCCAAATAACAGCTGAGTAGCAAATGTTCATAGGGAATCAAAAACCATTGTTGAAAAGTCAGTTCAACACTGCAGAGGTATTTTGGGTCACTTAACATTCTAAAGGCCCTTTCTTCTGTGATAAATTTACATGACAGAGAGCACTTTCAACAACTAGGGTCACCTCAGCACAGTTATAAAGTTGAAACTTGTGTGCTATTATGTTTGGTAGTAGTGGTGGTGAGCAGATAAGTGAAAGAGATCTCACATTTTCGTCAGCAGTTAAACCCTGTTTATATGATCGTATCTTATGTTGTACATTACAGTACACACAAAATGAAGTTGTTTTACATGATAAATATATTGGGTTATGTTTTGATTATAATGAAGAGATTGGTTTAAACTTCGTATACCTTGTAATTGAAATTTTTCATGTAAAGTGCACAAAGGTGATGCAATCATGTTAGATTCAATCGAAGAGGAATGTGCTGCTAACTGGTGACTCTTGATTAAATCAGCACAATGCTGATTGTGCAACACAATCAAAGAGATGTTTAGGATGATAATAAAAAAGTACATTCTCTGCACCCCCTGTCTGTAGCTGATCAACAAGTTCACTTAGTGCCATATGTTTCTGGATGGTCCACCCTCATGTCTCCTTTTTTCTCTGTGGTTTTCTTTTACCCCCAGGATCCTCCTAAAGTTGGGGAGACACTCACCTGATGGCCAGTTAAGGTGCTCTGGTGGTGTAGTCGGTCAGGGTCTACTGACAATCTTTGAGGAATACTCTGACCAACCACTGATGCAGATTTTACACGTTGAGTCAGGAATGACAGCCATCAACGGCAGACAACTACAGAGCAGACAGACGATGGTTGCCCACCAGGTTTTTGACTAAGCATCTGATGTGTGTATCCCATCCACAACTGCCCATTTGGAGGACATACCTGACTCATTTTCCTCTATGAACTCTGATCATTGTTCTTGATTGTGGTCTTTGATCATTGTTCTTGATTTGCTTCGCTATTGATGCTTGGATTCCAATGCTTCATCAGGGTTCAAAGGCACTTACAGTGAAATCTCCTCACCTGCTTGATCTCCCAGGTTTCAGGCACAGACAACCACAGAGAGAAAGCTGCTCTGGTAGACGTCTTATTTGGGCTCTTATGCTGTTGTTTTTCAGCCCGCTGAGAGGTAGCTATATAGAATGTGAATTGCGCACCCCGCAGGGCTGAGGAACCCTAGAGGTAACCCTGTGAGACGTGACAGTACTGCACAGTGGGCTATTCACACTCAGATAAAAACTCATTCCTGTGGTTCAAACTAGTGAACTGCACCGTACTACTTCCACTCTGTGGATACTGATATATCAACAGCTCATCTGATATCTGTCTTCTGTGATTTTCTTTCCTTTCTGTTCTTCCTGGCTTTTGTAAAGGGCTGTGTATGCATTTTCTTTATTTCTACAGTTTAACATTTACTTATTTTATCAACATATAAAGAGTAGCACTGCGTTCGCTCTGTTTAAATGTATCTTATACAGTACATGAGGGAGCATTTCATTATCTGTTAAATTCAAAATATCACTAAATAACTGTCTGAAATTTCATTTGAGGTAACCCCTCTCCCCTGCCAAGTGATAAGTCAATGTAGCTTTCCTGTGTGGAAATTCAATCGGTGTTACATAACCTTTGATTCTGCTAGGGATAAAATTAGAAAACGTTTTGAAAAGACTTAATTTGAAGAGAAGGTTAAAATGCTTATAAATGGATTCTTTTTGTTGTAACTTTTAAGGTCAAGCTTGTGGCATACCTTGAAGCATAAACATTTTTAAATATTTATGTAAATACATTGGAGTGCCTTAGACTATTCACCACCTCAGGGGTGTTCACAGTACATACTACGTAGTGATATCTGATGTTGATTCAACCATCTCAACCTCACACAACCACTAACCAACAATGAACCAATAATCACCGACTCCTGTAACTGATGCAAAAGCATGATGAATCCAAAATCATAGGAATGCAAACAAACATGAGAGCATGTTAGATTTTGTTGTAATAGCACATTTTGATCATGTCTTAACATATGTAATCAATGTTAGATGCTTTGGTCTTGCTCGACGTTTGCCGACCCTTGTGCGGCCCTTTACAACCGCGGTAATGGCGAGGTTCCTTTGAGAAAAGACGTGCCAAAGTTCACTACTCCAAAGCCCTCTCTATACACTCAATTTGATCGATTTTTTTATTTGCCGAAATTTCAGCATCTTCAAAGATGATTGGATCAGACGTAAATCTGACTGACGTTAGCCAATCAAAGTTAAATGCGCTGAGTGGTTGTTAAATTTGCAACGCCCATTTCTCCAACCGCTCTGAACAGGACTGGTTAGTTACAGTGACGTATGCGAGGGTATATAAATAACGGTGTTTCAACGCTGTCCTTCCCCTAAACCCCGGCTGCTAATGCTGCGTGAGTGAGTGTGTGCTCCAGAGCTAGCCTCGGCACACATTATATAAAAAAATTAAAAAACAAAAAAAAATTTAAAAAGCATAAAAACCCAAAAAATCCGTTTTCTTTTTTTGTAAAAAAATCGGTGAAGCAGGAGTAGATATTCGTGGACAAGACGGTAAAGCAAGGGGGATTTTTTTAATTCGACGTGTATCGCCATCGAGCTAGCTAGTTGCTGTTGAAGGGGGAAGGCCTAGCTATTTGGATTTTAAAAACTGCACTTCGATTACTTTGAAACTGTCGATAGCACGTTTTGGCTACACAACGCTCGTTAGCCATTTTAAATAGGTACCTGGCTACTTGTGCATCGTGTCAAACTTGACCGCGCCAGAAAATTTGTTTCAAGCTCTAGGATCCCTTCATTTAGTTATCTAGCTAGGTCGCTAACGTTAGAGCTAGCTAACATTCAAATCTGGACTCGCTTGCTTTAATAATTGGCTAGGTTACTACGTGCAGTATTGGTTTGCGGCAGATAACTGGCTAATTATTTTTAAAAAAATACATTTTAGACTAAACCAGCAAGCGCGCTAACGGTAGCTAACCACGTATTTTAACGTCAGACAGAACGATCGGTAACGTTAACGTTAGTTAACAATTCGAGGTCACTCGCTAACGGGGCTTAGCTACACAGTACGTTGGCATTTTTTGGAATTTTTGGCTAGCAGTTCTTTCGTTAACGTTAATACCCAGTCGCGAACACGAAGATGAATCCCAGCGCTCCCAGTTACCCGATGGCCTCCTTGTACGTTGGCGATCTCCACCAGGATGTGACTGAAGCGATGCTGTACGAGAAATTCAGCCCCGCCGGGGCCATCCTCTCCATCCGTGTGTGCAGGGACATGATCACTCGCCGCTCCCTCGGATATGCGTACGTCAACTTCCAACAGCCGGCCGATGGTAAGTCTCCGAGCGAGTTGGCCATCAACCATGCTTGAATGCATTGCTTTTCAGGTCCACCGTGGGGAGACTTGTAGTTCCAAGCTAGTTATAGGCAACTAACGTAAATATTACTTTAGCTATGTATCGTTAGCTATCGATACTGTCGTCTGTTCAGATTGTTGAGAGCTCAGATCTCCACGTTACGGTCGGTAGATAACGTTAGCTGATTAGATGGTAGATAACCAGTTAGCCAGAGCACTAGTCTGCATTCAGACAGACGTGTTAGCTAAATGCGACACTGCTAGCTGTAGCAGCTAACATTAATTTAACGTTAGCTCGGCTAGCGAACCTGCGATGATTTCCGGTGTTTTATAGTATGGATTATACACATGTGGCTAAACTGGTACTATAATGGCAAATCACACCAAAATTACACTTCCCGCGCCATCAAACGAGATGGCAGACTGTCGCAATCAAACAATTGCGCTTTAGCTAACTTGATGTAACCATTACACAGGTTCCGCATTTTAGATGCGCTTTGTGTCAACAGTTGAGCTAAAATGGTAGAAATGTGTCTAGGTGGCAGGTACCTAACACGAGGTCACGGATGAGTTTTTAATGCACTTGGCTGCCAAGTGGCAGCAAAGTCGCCGATTATCTTAGCGTGGAAGGTAATCAAGTTAGCAAACTGCCCACAGCCATGTGAGCGAACTGATGGCCGGTCTGACATTGCGGGAATTTGGTAAGATAGGGAGAGTTATCGTTAGCGAGATGGGCGCATTTTATACATGGTGTCGTGGGTGGAGCAGTTCGTGTTGCCAGCTGATAACGCGACAGACCTGACAACAAATTCACGAGGGGGGAGGGGCAGGTTGGGGGTTGGGGGGGTGGGAGGAGGACGGCATCCACACCCTTTGAGTTGAGCCTTGCTCGCAGTGTGTGGCGAATGGATCGCATTGTGCACCTTCTTAAAGTGTACGGCCCCGGCATGGTGAGCAGTATTGCGCAGGTTTAAGGTTTAATACGTCTCGCCACGTATTAAACGAGCACGATCATACTTAGGAAAAACGCGGAATGAATCCAGATTATGGCGGATATTGGAAGCGTGTCCCACCCAGAATGCATCATAGCTTGTCGTGGTACGAGTTGCGAAGCATCTAATGTACCGACACACCACACACAGCCGTCACCCTCTTAATACAGAGTGCCAGGCTATGACTAGGCTAGAGATGGCACCCCCCAACCCTCCATAGTCTCAGCCGGTAATCAAACCACAGGCCGGCTCTGAGATAAATCAGGATCAAAGCACATTAAATGCCATCTACTGATGTGATGATGTGTACATAGTAACGGTGTTCCAAAATCTCGCTAAAGCTTTAATTCCACTCAAAGCAAAATGTGCTGCCAGCGACAAATGCAGTCATCCGGAGAGTACAAGTAACCCTCCTATCCAGCACCATACAGTGCAGGATAACGCAAAGGCTATTCATTCAGGATTGGCGGCATAATGGGTTCTAATAACTGAGCCATTCCTTCCCCAAGGCAGTTGTGCTCCAGGCAGACAGCTTATTCTGTCTTGAAACTGAAATTTGTTTGGCTCATTGAGGGGTTTTTTCCCTTAACCAAATAGAAATAGCATTCTTGTATGCTGTGGTATGCAACTTGAATGGTTTTGTATTTGAATAACAAGGACTGATAACCCATTACAGACAGAATACAAATCCGCTGGTGAATCTGTACTGGTTCGCCTTGAATTTCATCCCCAAATTCAAGCAATGGACATTTTTGTCCATTCCCCTGAGTGTGCTGACCTCTTCCAGTGTGTGGACCACTTCAGCTTAGAAACAAGGCTTTCAGTACAAGTTTCTTGTAAACTCATGCGAGACAAAACACCGACTTTGCTTTTGATTAGAGTGTTCAAGGAGATGACAGGATCAAAAGTTGTTCTTGAGGAAGTATTTTTTTAAGCATCCTCAGTGCCACAGTGGGCTGATTACGTTAGCAAGTTTCGAATTGCACCTCCTTTGCTGTCATCTCTGTACAAGAGACATTGCAAATAAAGAGCCTGTCAGGCTGAGAGTGTTAGCCTCAGTGCGCGCACTTAGATATGAAGGGAAGCTGCATATGCAGATTGTCTGGCAAGGCAACTGGAAGGGATTCACAGAAAAGGTTTCGGCTTTTCCATGCGAGGTTGCTTGTGTTTTCTCTCTGGTTGATATCAGCAGCAATCTTACGACCCTGTGCAACTACCGGAGGTGTCAGGGTCCAAGGCTGCAGTCCTAATAAAATGTGACGGACCTTTGACACCGCCTTGTCACATTCCAGTAAGGCACGTTTAGTTCCGAATGACTGACGATTAAAGCGCAGCCAGCGATCGGTGGCAGTGCCTCCGCCGTGCCAGGCTGCCTCGTAGCTCGTTTCGGAGGCTTCGCGGCGTCAGCTGTCGGGAGGGGCGGCGGGGGGATGTATCTTCAGTGGCCTGACGACTTATTCCCCTCCCCCCCAGCCGAACGCGCCCTGGACACCATGAACTTCGACGTGATCAAAGGCCGGCCCGTCCGGATCATGTGGTCCCAGCGCGACCCGTCCCTGAGGAAGAGCGGAGTGGGCAACATCTTCATCAAGAACCTGGACAAGTCCATCGACAACAAGGCCCTCTACGACACCTTCTCGGCCTTCGGCAACATCCTGTCGTGCAAGGTAACTCCCCCGGCCGCGCTGTCGGCTTCGCGCCGCGTGCTGCGAGAAGCGGTTTGGAGTGCTGTGGAGTGGTGGATGGGTTCCGCATGAGAGGAGATGATGGGTTTCGCCCTGAAGTGAGCCTGGTATTTACGAGATGCATGATGTGAAGCCGCTTATGCCTGAAATGTCCCCTCTCCAAGGTGGTGTGTGATGAGAATGGCTCTAAGGGCTACGGCTTTGTGCACTTTGAGACCCAGGAGGCTGCCGAAAGGGCCATTGAGAAAATGAACGGCATGTTGCTCAATGACAGAAAAGTGTAAGTGCGGTGCCTTCATTGTTTACATTCACGCACCTCTAGTGTGTTAGTTTCCTTAAACTCATTGTTTTTATGCTTTGTGTGTTACTAATCGACATGGTTTGAAGTTTTCTGTTTTTGAATTTAACTAATGAGTTTTGTACTGTTTGCTTTGTGAGTTTGAACTGGGAGTTTGTTTTTCAGTATCTAGTCCCTGTTGTCAAAGCACAGGAAGGTTGTGGTTTTGACTAGTTTGTTCTCTGCAGCTTTGTGGGGCGCTTCAAGTCTCGCAAAGAGCGCGAGGCTGAGCTTGGAGCCAGGGCCAAAGAGTTCACCAACGTGTACATCAAAAACTTTGGAGAGGACATGGATGATGAAAAACTGAAGGAAGTTTTTAGTAAATATGGTAAGTTGATTAATTTTTTTCTGTCATGCATACACAACCACACTAGTAGAAATTTCAATTGGTCAGTTAGCACTAAATTTCCATCTCTGGTCTGCTGCGTTTTAGTTTGTTTTGAATCACCATTTTCTTCTCCTTTCAGGCAATGCCATGAGTATCCGCGTGATGACGGACGACACCGGGAAGTCCCGGGGCTTTGGCTTTGTGAGCTTCGAGAGGCACGAGGACGCGCAGAAGGTGAGCGAACCTCGTCCTGAACCACCCGATAACCAGAGCTCGACCACACCCGCGCTCTGGCGTGGCCCCGTCAGTGTGGTCTCAGTGCAAAGGGTCCGACTGCTCTGGTCTCTTCCAGGCAGTGGACGAGATGAACGGGAAAGAGCTGAACGGGAAGATGATCTACGTGGGGCGCGCCCAGAAGAAGGTGGAGCGGCAGACGGAGCTGAAGCGCAAGTTCGAGCAGATGAAGCAGGACCGCATGACCCGCTACCAGGTAAGACACTTTCTCAATCAACTTCAGTGAATACGCTTCTGTTTTGAGCAGGAAGTCACTCTGGGTAAGAGCGCCTGCCACATGAATGTAATGTAGTGAGATTTCCTCGCATGCTGGGGGCCTCCTCACTCTCTCACACCGGGTTACTGCGCTGCAGCCTTGTCAAATTCAGTATAGCCTCTACCGTGGGTCATACTGGCCAAAATGGCTGCCACAGGGAAATGGTAGTTCATGGGCCCCACATCTAATGCTGATGGTTGTTGGGGATAAATTTGTGCTACAGACAATAAAAACTCTAAGCAGCCCAACTTTTCATCTAAATCATAATTTGGAAACGTTCAGTCTGAAGCTTTTGAAAAAGTGGATTGCTGTGCCGAGTCGGTCAACTTGTTGGCAAAACATAGCTGTAGGTGTGTAATTAGAAGGCCTGCAGTATTCACTCAGTATGTCAGTCATTCTGAACATCACCTTTCAGAGCTGTATCCTAACTGGATTTTGTAAACCAGGGTGTCAACCTGTATGTGAAAAACCTGGATGATGGCATCGACGATGAGCGCCTGCGCAAGGAGTTCTCACCTTTCGGAACCATCACCAGCGCTAAGGTGAGATGCTCAGTGTCCGTGGCACTGACTTACCAGCATTCAAACAGGCACCATGGGTTTATGTGCTGAAGTCATTCTGTAAATGTATGAGCGCTGCCAGCACTGATTTTTGTCAGTGTGATAGTATTAGGAACTGTGAGCTGGGTGAGAGTTGTGTGTGGATTCGAGGTGCAGGAAACTAAGCAGATATTTCTCCCCCCTCCCTCAGGTCATGATGGAAGGAGGCCGCAGCAAGGGCTTCGGCTTCGTCTGCTTCTCGTCCCCGGAGGAGGCCACCAAGGCGGTGACGGAGATGAACGGCCGCATCGTGGCCACCAAGCCGCTGTACGTGGCCCTGGCCCAGCGCAAGGAGGAGCGGCAGGCCCACCTCACCAACCAGTACATGCAGAGGATGGCCAGCGTCCGCGCCGTGCCCAACCCGGTCATCAACCCCTACCAGCCAGCGCCGCCCTCCGGCTACTTCATGGCTGCCATCCCACAGGTCAGAGCTCATCTCACTCTTCATTTTCTGTAAGTATATGTAACAGTGTGGCTGTGGCTTACTGATGTGTTGTTTCTGGTTTATTCTCCCACTGCAGGCCCAGAACCGAGCTTACTATCCAACCAGCCAGCTGGCTCAGCTGAGACCCAGCCCCCGCTGGGCAACCCAGGGCGTCAGGCCTCAGCGTGAGTCCCCCGACGTTTCTGTTCGGTTATGCTAACGTTGCAGTAGTGTTGCTGCCACAGCGCGTATGATTAGTCCTGCAGCCCAGCCTCATCCCCTTTCTCTCTGCGCAGATTTCCAGAACATGCCGGGTGCCATGCGTCCCTCGGCCCCCAGGCCCCAGACCTTCAGCACCATGAGACCCCCCTCCCAGGTGCCCCGCATGATGTCCACGCAGCGCGTCGGTAAGTACACGGCGACCCCCGGCCCCCCCCGCGCGCCGTTCGCCCCCGTTCCCGCGCGCCACGTCCGTAACGTGCTGTCCCCTCCTCCGCCCCGCAGCCACCCAGACCATGGCGCCCCGCCCCTCCGCCGCCGCCGCCGCTGCAGCCGCCACCCCGGTGCGCGGCGTTCCTCAGTACAAGTACGCCGCCGGAGTGCGCAACCCCCAGCAGCACATGGCCACACAGCCGCAGGTCCCCATGCAGCAGGTGAGCGTGTGCGCATCGCTGGTTCCTAGAGTTTAAAGCAGTGCGACTGTGGGCCCCTCTGACCCTTCTCTTCTCTTTGTTTCCCCGCAGCCTGCTGTCCACGTGCAGGGCCAGGAGCCACTGACCGCCTCCATGCTGGCCGCCGCCCCTCCACAGGAGCAGAAGCAGATGCTGGGTGAGTCCCCTCCCCTTCTGTCCGCCCTGCGGGCATGCGCTCGGAGCGTCCAGGTGTTTTGACCTCGCGTGCTCAAACGTGTCCTTTCCGCCCCCCTCCCAGGCGAGCGCCTCTTCCCGCTGATCCAGAACATGCACCCCAGCCTGGCGGGGAAGATCACAGGCATGCTGCTGGAGATCGACAACTCCGAGCTCCTGCACATGCTGGAGTCCCCAGAGTCCCTGCGCTCCAAGGTCAGTCCCTCCCCTCTGCTTCACAGTCCAGCTGGGCCACAGGCCACAGACATTCACATTTTAACTGAACTGTAGGAGTCATTCCAGTAAATGTCTGGGATATTGCTTGCTGTGAGAGGTCTAGCGGGGTGGGATAGTGGTTGCTTGATTGTCTGTGGTGTGTAAAAGGCATCCGGTCACTGTTGCCTCTTTGCCGTTTTGGACCGCAGGTGGATGAGGCCGTTGCCGTGCTGCAGGCCCACCAGGCCAAAGAGGCTGCCCAGAAAACTGTCACCAACTCTGCTGGTGTCCCAAGCGTCTAAGCCAAGGTAGGTCTGCACACTCCACATCATGCACAGCAATTGTGTTGCAGTTTACAGGAAATTGCTGTTGCCTTCAATCTGTCACTAGGCAGCAAGTAGTTTTAGTTTTTTTAATGCCTGATGCTGAATAAAAATTGTCTTAAATGGACTAGAGCTGTAAACCTGACTCTGCTTTTTCTGCTCTTTCAGGTGTGGGGAACCTTGAAACTTGCTTCACCGAGGGGGGAAAAAACTTTAAACATTGAAAAAAGTGAAAACACACAAAACATTGCAAAACAAATAAAACAATCTTGAAAAAAAGGAAAGGAAACGCGATTCAGCCAGGTCTAGAAGGAAAGCTAGGCCTAGTTAATAAACAAAAAAAATTGAGAAAAAAAAGGCAAAATAGAAAAAACTTAATCTGGGGTTTGAAATTTATTCCACAGAATGAGGCAAAGCATTCCTTTCTTACTTTTTATTGCTTTTACTGTGTGAATGCTCAGAATCACTCTTATTTGGCCGTGAGAACTGATCACTGAGCATTGTGAAATGTATCTTGGATTGAAATTGCTTGCTTTAATAAAACTGTTAAAACATCCCGTTCCTCTGTTCACTTTTTCACTATTTACCCACACCGTGCTAACTCCATTGTGAAGTCATTGACAGTACACGTCTGTGAATCTGAAACCCGATACCTCTTGCAAGTTTTCACGAAACATCTGCAACCTAAGCCAAGCCGGTCAGACCTGAACACCTTGCTGCAAACGTGCTCTTTGGATTTCGGGGGTGAGGCTTAAGGCTGGTGAGCCGCTAAGATGCGCAGTAATGCAGCCGATGTGATGTCACACCCCTGCGCATAAGCAGAGATTGACCCACATCCTCCCCATCTGCCGTGCAGGGCAGATTCCTCTGCTGCCACAGCAGTGACCTATCACTGTCCGCTTCACCATGGCCTCGGGCCTGTCTGACCAATCGGGAGGCAGGCACGTATTTTGTGTGAAGATAAGCAATGTGCCCAAATTTGGAAAGAAAAATCCCAAATGACCTTGTGGTGCACATACACTGACGAGCGGTTTTCATTAACATTTTGGAAGTTTGGAAACTTATGGTGAAAAGGCCACCAGAGAGAGTTTGCCCACAAAAAATTCTTAAAATTTGTCCATTCTGCATAATGCTCGTTCTAATGTCTTGCGGTATCGTTTTACTTGACCTTTATGTACTGTCTTCGGTATGATTGTTTTCAAGCAATCCAACATTGTTGAGCAGTAATACTGGTGCCAAATGGAAGGATTTTTGTATAACATCCCAAACCACTTCCAACCCCTGGTATTTTATTGCACTGCACTGTAATAATGGAAACATTGATTAGTAAGCCCTCTTCGCTTAAGTTGGAAAATAAGCAAGTCCACAGTTCCAGTTTAGCATATAGTGTCCCATATCAACACTTGCCAGAACCATAATGCCTCTTCCCTGTGTGAATCTGTTTATCTGTATGGCCTCTACCCAAGCCATTTGTGCGCTATAGAGCATGTGTGCAAAATGTAACGTGTAAGAGTGAATTGGATTGAAGCATCCAAGCTTAATGACCGGAAATTGATAGAATTTTATAGAGCTGTGGTCAGGGATTCAGAGCCAGGTCAACTATCAGGTGAATTATTCAGTTTGTCCAATATGTTAAAATTGTATTTCCACAAACCTCAAGGTCTGCTTCCTGTGCTCTAGTGCGATCTCGTGCTAGAGCAGTCATTTCTAAAACCCAAAGATAAAAGGAGCCAAGGTCTCAGATTTGGTCATTAGTTGAAGTGGATACCTCCATGCATATGCTGAAGTTGTAATTTAATTAGAGAAAGGGTGTCATGGGCCAGTGTATTTATACAACTACACAGTGGTGATGCCTGAGTGGCAACGGTACTGAAGCAGTTAGACAGCCATTAGATAATTTTGCCACTTTCAGTTTTCAATCATTTCAGTTCCATTTTTTAGTTTCAGTTTGCACAGCTCTTAAAATTCGATATTTGTGGGGAACATCAGGGCAACAAATACTACAGCAGATCAGAAAGGAGCAATGTGACAGTGATGGACATGATGCACCAGCCATAAAAACAGTACATAACTTACATTTCACAAAGTGTTTTATTAAAAAAAGATTAGGCACAAAGCAGGAGACTGCCTGAGTCGACATACTAAATCCTGTCTGGCTTCAGAAGCCCCACACCGGCATTTAAACAATGTTATTGAGACAGGTTTGACTTGTCAGCCAATAGTTTCCGAGAAAAACTAAGTGGACTGGATACCTACCACTGGGAAGATGGTATGTGGAAGTTCAGGATCCCCTGAAAATGAAACATTTCTATTCATTGTCAGATACTTCAGTTAAGATACGAAACCCTTTCACCACGGCAGTTTCTAAAGTCGGTACCTAAACATCTTGTTTCTGATGATGTGTAATGGTAGGCAAAGGCTCATCCTTCATGATACCTTCCCCCTCTCCCAGTCTGCAGGATGGCCAGAGTTGTGACTGCTGACAGCAGTGAATCTCACAGGAGTGTACAGTTTTGACAGTTGAATCAAACAGTTGATACTGCTAGCGACTCCACTCTGACTCCCCCTGAATACAGCACCACCAGATGCCAGGAATTCTAGCCTCTAGTTTGGACTGCCAGTCCCCTCCCCCATTAGCCCCAGGGGAGATAACCATAGCCCTCCCTCACTGTTTTAATCAGAATCCCAGGGCTCTGTTGCCCCACGCTAGGCCGCAGGGTGACTCCCTTGTTGGAGCCTGGCTTTATTCTCTCCAGCCCCACAGGCTGTGCCTTCCCAGCAGCCCCTGTGCAGCACCCCTTCTCTGGCTCTGCCGGCATCCAAGTGTGTCAGAGCTGCTCCATTTCCTGGGTATTGCAGGACAGTGAGGACAAAGGGAACAATGCATTTTGGGCCCCTCTCTCTCACCTCCCGAAGTTACTTTGAGTTTACTGACTCATCCAGTTTCCCAGCATGACTGTTCTCCTTCTGCTCTGGGATTACCTGGCCCTTTATGAAAAGAAATGTGGGTTACCTCACAATTACAGGAGTTCGCATCTCACTCATAACACCAAATGTGGCAGTAGGCAGTCAATGTGACCACTTCACAACAATGACTCATGAGCCAATGGATATTTTCTTTCTTGGATAGATTCCACACACAATGACAATTACTGGATCTGAAATTTAGGCTGATGGAATATATCTGCTATTGGTAAGGTGCTAAATGGAAGCTGACAGTCCTGTACAATTATACATTTACATTCATTCATTTGAAATATTCTCCTGATTTAACACACAGATCAAAATGAAGCATGGTGTGTACTTCATCCACTTCTAAAGCAAGTGCCTAAACTTCAAGTACTATAAGAGAAGAGCCATTCTTCACAAAGGCAAATGTAAACTAATAAACATTTATTGATGTGAGGTTCTCAGCGTCTGTGCAGCTGCAGTGGTTATTTGTACAAGCTCATCACTGCACTCACAGTCAAGGACAAAAAAACAAAAGATCACAAATCCAGAAATAGCGCAGTTCATCTTGTGGCTTGTTGGACAGCTTTGTATTTGGACACAGATCTTCTCCAAGCACACCAGATGATTGCAGTTTAAGACTGGATGAGACTGTTGGACAGTTCTGTTAATGCTGGTGTATTTTAGGACATAAATAGCTCGGTTATAGGCATCGGTAGTCTGGCAAGAAATGCGAGTTCTGAAAGGCTGTAATTAGCAAGGCAAATTTGCAACGTGTTTGCCACTAGAGGGCAATATCGCAGCAGCAAAAGAGGCAACTGCAAATTAGTACGACTAATTTTGCCAGTTTAGGAATAGGCTACTTTACTATGGGTAGTCACTGGAAGTTAAAAGGTCAAAGAGAGCAAACACACAACTTCCGTGAACAGAACAGTTTACCTGTAGTTTTATTTTTCTTTATATATTATATAAATGTTTATTTATCATAAACACACAAGGTATGCCAAAGAGGGTGAAGCATGAAATCAGAGCACTGTAATAGTTGTATATTAAATAGAATTTGGATGATTGGGTCTTTGGGTTGATCAGTGGACTGACTGACATGGTGAATTTAAAGAAGACAAATTACGCAGGTGAAAGTCGAAACTGGAACGTCGTGACTCACTCACTCTTCTCTGCTCAGCTGTCCTGATTTTGCATGGTCATTCTGTACACCTGCTTTTGCCAGAAAGAATCCAAGGGAATGCCAGGAGCAAGGTCAATGAATTCTCTTCGCCAAATTGTGTCCCTTTCTACCACTGCGGTCGTGTGCACGATCCTGCGACGACCAATGCGTGTGCGTTCGCTTTCTGTAGACGGGTTTACTGAAGCGGTTTGACTATCTCAACAGGCTTGCCCACAGCTGATGCAGTACACGCCAGTGTTTTTATTATTAAACCCCACAGTGTGTGAAGCCTCATCCGTGTTAAACGCTGTTGCTGCACATTCCATCTGTCCCCCTCAGAGCGCTCCCCCGGGCTGACTCCGGCTGAGGAGTCAGAGTGCGGGTGTGTCAGAGCGTGTGGGCCAGATGCGCGAGGGAAACCAGGAGCAACAGCCTTGAGGTGACACATGAGTGACTCCTCGAGTCCTTCTACGCCGTGGAGCAATTGCAAAAATTAGCACGGTGCTAGCGTCTCAGAGAGCGCTGGCTGTGTTTTTGATGCGTGACTCGGCCTGCTGTCGGTAAAAAGCCCTTTGGCTTAGCTGCGTCCCCCTCTTTCCGGCATCTACTCTTAGTCAAAAAGAGAAGTGTTAACTCCTCCTTCTGTGACTGAGTCAGACGGCGCTGATGAACAAGCTGACCAACAGTGACCCAGAAGGTTCTTCTGATGTTCCTCTTCAGGGCCAGGGGAGAGTAAAGGTGGTATTTTGTCCCAGTCCCTTGCTTTTAACCACAGTGCATATTAGCTTATCAGATGTACTTGTTGAGTGACTTGCATACCTTACACGTCATCCGTTTATATATCTGGATACAGTGAATAACTTTGCCTACCCTCCTTACCCAACTTACTGCCCCAGCCTTAAGCCCCATCTCTCACAGCCCCCTGTCTGCAGTCTTCCCATGTGTACGGCCTCAGCCAGCCCCTGGCTCAGGGCAGCGTCTAGCCGGCCCTGGCCCCCTGCCTCAGGTCTGCTTTATTGCCGCTGTCTGTTCCAGTGTCTCGTCTCTGCCCCAAAACAAACATTTAGTGCACTTTAGACATCTTTGCTTAAGCTCAGCTGAGCCCCTTGCATATTTCTGGAGTTAAGGAAGACTTTGATCCAAGTTAAAAAGCAAATGCGGAAGTTCTGTGGGGTTCGTTTCTTTTATATCCTTGCCCTCTGCAAAAGTCAGGGGTAAGTTGCGGGCGTTGGACAAATGACCATTACCTAAATATATCTACTGCAGCATGGTACTGTGTGATGTCCTTCTCGTACCAAAGCAAGCTGGCTGGTTTTAACGCATGTGAGTGCATTCTGATTTGTGATATATGGCACATATGAGGCGTGTTTAAAAAATTAGAGTTTCATTTATATTTTTTAACCTCTGAAATATCTTTCCTTACTGAATGGGAAAGGAATAATGTGATAATGAATAAGTCATTAGGAATAATGTCAGCTGTGGGCCTCTTGTCATTTTGAAAAATAGGTCTGTAGGGGTTTTCGGAGCAATTTAAAAAACCTCTCAGTCCGTGATAGGTCCTGGTCTTCCTCCATGATCTAGAACTGCCTAGAAGTCTGTGCCAAAACCTTCCTACATTTCCCAGGAGCTCACACTCCAGTTCTGTACAGATGGTTTAAGGCTCTGTGCCGATTCCCATGGTCACACTCATAAAGTTCATGTTTGTGTTATGGCGAATGACCGCAGACTTTTCCTGTTAATTTTTAACTTCCTTTCGTGTTGATACTCATCATTATAGCTGTTATTTTGCAAAAGAAAGCATGTGAGAATGTTCAGTCTTTTTTTTCCCTTCCAAATGCGGCACGTCGGGTTGCCAGCGTTCGGTGCCATGCTGGCAGAACCCCACAGCAGCGGCGAGGCAGCCCACAGGGAATTTGACTGCATTTGACTCAATTTTCTGCCCAGCGAAATTGGCTGCCCTTGACGTCCCTCTCTGAGCCTCTGTGTTGGCAGCAGAGGTGCCCACACACACACAAAGGGCTCAGAGAGCTGGCACCACGGAGCTTTGATCTGCCACTGTGATCTGCCACACGTTCGGCCCGCACCTGGGCCATCCTCGGATTACAAATAGGTGTGCTTGTACCATTGTGATGCAGTACCCGGGGTAAGGGGAGGGTTTGAGTATACCCTATAGGTTATGTACCCTGTTCAAAGGATGAAAATGCTCCATGTGGGATCTGAGCCAGCAATGCTCTGGCTGTAAGTTCAGCTCCTGAACCACTGTACTGCACTGCTGCCCCTGCATTAGCAACAGAAAAATGAAAGTAAAATTTTATCTGGGAGGATTTTCTTGCTCTGCACTGATGTTCTGTGAGTGGTCTGTGCTGATAAACAAGAATAGAAATCTATGGTTTGTAGTTCAGCTCCTGAACTTACAACCAGAACATTGCTGGCTCAAATCCCACATGGAGCACATCTGCAGTGCAGTAGTTCAGTAAAATGAAAGGCATGTTTGTCTGGGAGGGTTTCTTGCTTTGAACTGCCATTCTGTGAGCGGTCTGTGCTCATAAACAAGGATGGCAATCCATGGTTTGCAGGACCTGGAGGTGCCTCTGGTAGTGCACAGAGAGAGGGGCCTGGAAATCTTCACAGCTCTGTGGAAAGGCTGGAGGTAGGAGGCTTCTCCCCTCTACTCATCTGTGTCAAAACCTTTCCAGTCTGTCTGCGCTCCTACTGAAACTTCAGACCAAGGTTTCCTTTCTCCTGGAAAGCGGAACACTCAGCAGTGAGGGGAGCCCTGTCAACAGCATTGTTTGGTTTCCATGTGGTCAGGCGTGCTATGGCCCATTGCACGTGTCAGAAACTGTCCTCTAGTGCTCCACACCACCGTGTTGACCCTCTTCACCTCTTCAGACCAGAGCAGCCGAGTCCAGATTTTTCCTGTGAGTCATGCCTTCCTGGTCTGGCTTCTTCAGTAACATTTCTTTCCACTTTTGTCACCAGTCTGCCCAATATGGGAAGGGAGGCTTATGTAAGTATATGCAAATATGGATGAATATTTTGCTGCAGTCCTCTCTTCCAGTCCCTTCAGCTCTTCCTGATTCAAGGTAATGAGCTCTTGTGTGGATTGCTTCTGTCTGCAGCCTCCCTGTCTGCTGGGGCGTGAGTGATAAGCATGTTGGAATGAAAGGAATTGCTAACGTTGGGGTTTTTTCTGTTCAAAATGAGAAGGGATAGAAATATAGCTACGCACTCAGATTTTTGTTCAAACAAAAAAGGGTCTGCAATTAAGTTTCTTTTTCACCATCTACGTATTTCCATTACATCGACATTACATTATTGTCATTAAGTAGACGCTTTTATCCAGAACTACTTACAGATTTATCCATTTATACAGCTGGGTATTTACTAAAGCTATTGTGGGTTAAGTACCTTGCCCAAGGTTACAACAGCAGTGCCCCAGTGGGAAACCTAACCAGCAATCTTCTTTGTTATGAGCCCTGCTCCTTACCACCACACCACACTGCTCTCTATTTCCAGATAGTATTCATTCTTGTAAGTATTACTGTTAGTATGTACATTTATATAAATCCTATTCCTATTGTTCAGACCCTGTGTACTGATTTGTTTATGTCTGATGGGAGAATGCACTTTCATTGCCCCTTTTACCTTTCCTGGATGATACTGTCCATTGTCTTTTCTCTGGTGATTTGCATGTTTTGAAACTTCCCAGGCAGAGTGGTCCAGTGGTCTTGCTTTCTCCTTAGCTCTACACTGAGACATTGGTGGTACAAGGGTGAATAAGGTCTTGGGGGTAGAGGGCTGAGAGCTTGAAAGCTGGGAGCATACATACACTAGCATCTGTTCATTAGAACCACTGTTCTATTTTGTTGAACCAAACCAGGGTGTGACATACAGCTTTATGAATCAGGGAACCCATTGCATTGACCACTGAATCAGGTAACCACTTTGATTTAACTGTAAAAAGTGTACCTGGTGTTGCTGTCCTGCTCAAGCCCGATTGAGCAGGACAGTCTCACATTTCCGTTATCTGGACTGGTGTATACAGGAGCCCAGTGGTAGGTATGCCACCCTCACCAGCAGGTGGCGCCGGTGGCTTGTCTCCCCTAGCAAGGATGTTTCTCTCACATCCTCAATCTCCTACTTCTCCTCTTCATTCCTGCCAGGACATTCCTGCTGCATCTCTTCATCTCTGGAGTCCTCTCTCTGCCTTAGTGTCCATTGTTTCGGACTATGCAATCAAAAAATCAAAGTTTCAACAGCTTACATTCTGCTTTAAAAGGGCATTGTATTCTTTACAGTGCTCTCAGTTGGTAGCACCAGGCATGTCACCAGAAATTTGCATATTTGTCACACTTTTCAGGACAGTTTTTTGCTT